>JAVXUP010000084.1:15000-615000 GCA_033070095.1 Escallonia herrerae
ATGTTCTGAGTTTTGACTCGTTAGGGATTAGAAACGCTCATTCTAATGTGGCTAAGCTTGTTGAGGCATAGACAAGTTTTTTTCATTCTTGATTTTAGGCATGTCCCCATGTTAGGTTTATCGAGACTTAATATGGGGTTGTCACCTGGTTTAAAGGTACTTGTCGATCGGACGGATCATTAACTAGTATGAGAAGAATTTGATGTGATTGTTTATAAGAGATGTACTACCATTGGTGCCCTCTGCGCCCGAGTGGGATATTTTTAGGAAATCTGGGTTCGAATCCCATTCGAATCGGACCATGTGGCCATAGAGAGCTCCAATCTGTTTGGAGAAAACGGTGGTTACACACCATTTTCGAAGGGTTGTGAAGGAACCGTTGTGATGGTTCCTACACACGTCCGTTCTCTATAAATATATCCATCAGTCTCCAGGGCAAAACACTTATTTCATCCATCAGATTCTTCTCCTCTCCCTAAACTTGAGCATGTATGCCCTTGGTTATTTGATTAGTGACTCTTGTAGCCACTTCTTCCGAGGAGTAACCACAGAAGTTCGGCAATCTCGATAGCAAGACGATTAACAAAGAAGACCGTAAAACAAGTCGGGCTTAACAAACGATCAAAGGTAACCTTCCACTTCCGCAAGTACTCCGATCATCAGCTACTATGCAAGAGAGTTGATCTGAAGCTTAGGAGACTCTTGATCAGTATGAGGAGTTGTGGGTAGCTGTTTTATAATTTTTGGTAGCTTATTAGCTTATCCCCGTATGCATGCTTCTTGAATTCAAGAAAGCTATTGCAATTTGTAACATACAGTATTAAAGAAGAATTTGCAAAGAAAACTTTATATGATTTCATAGAGTTGAATCATCAATCCAATTGTCAGAACAAGGCTCTTGTGCCCTCAAAGCAGCTGTCTTACTCTTTTCCTGATTTAGTTTTATCTTTTAGGATGCTAGTATACAATGTATGTCTGCAAACAAAGTAGCAAGCAATACTTACAATTACCAAAGCTGCTCAAATGATGTTGAACCGAGTCAACATAATCTCATGTCATGAAGTAGATGACTCTCAAATGGCTTCCTATGCCTAAACTATATTTATAACTTTCAAGTAGAAGATTTTTCAGCTATTATATACGAATCTTTTGTTGATAACAACTGGTTACCTATCTGATGAGACTGAACTAACTGTCAAGAGGATGCCGGCCTCTTCCCTATCTTTGTTCGACAGCGATGAATTGGTGTCATACGGGCCTTTGGTTGACATGCTAAAGGTTTGGCTCGGATTCTGCCAGAAGTGATTTCTTATGGCCTTGAATTTTGTATCAACGGTGGAAAACCCTGGATCTGAAAGTAAATCCTGAACATCCGTTCGGCCTTCCAGCATGTTTACTGCTTGAGACATTGTAGGCCTAAGAGTAGGCGATGCATTGGTGCACATGAGGGACACATTTAGCATCACCATGGCTTCCTCTGATGAATATTCAGACCCCAAGTCCGGATCAACCAACTCCAGCAGACTCCCTCTTTCTTGCAAAACATAGGCCTGGAGAAATCACAGATGCCAATAGGAGGTTATACTTTGTGACACCTTACGGTGTAGAAGGGGAAAAGTAAATCTATGGCATAACATCAGAAAATTTTATATCGTGCATCAAGCGATGCATCTATTCACGACGGCTTTTGGAACTCCATAGAGATATAGCATATTGATGCACGATATTCAAAATATTGATGCACAACCATAGATAACTTGTTCGTGGCTGCCTTGAGTAAAAATTGTCAAGGATCTAAGAGTAAGATTTCCAACATAAACTAAATTTTGAAAATGATCAAACATTGAAAAACCTAATGGGGTGATTAGCACCAAAGCCCCATTCAAAATTCATAGTATGCTTTCATACGTAGTGTGTCACCAACTAATGCGAAGAATAGAAGGTAATACCAATTGGTTAATTTGCACATGATGATTTGTAAAAAAAGATGTAGAAGAAAACATAGATGCTATCCTAATTACCCAGTCAAGAAGGTACACAAATTCTTCCTTCGGCCTATAGTTTGTGTTGCTCTTGCCACTGACAATTTCTAATGCAACAACTCCAAAGCTATAAACATCTGCTTTATCAGTTAAGTAACCACGCATCGCATATTCAGGTGCCATATAGCCTCTGCAAAATGAAAGCTGATTATAAATGTTGTTTAGCCAATTCTTATATGCTATAAATATGCCTTGACAAAGCCTTGACCATTCACATGCATCTTCCCTTAAAATCTCTGTTGCTGTGTATACAGTGCTGTTGCTCTTTATCCCAGGTGGATTATGAGACCTGATTCCCACATTGCATATGAAGGATACTGTATGTGTGTGGGTGTGTAGGGAGCCCTTGTAGAAAGATGCACAGAAAACTTACATGGTGCCTGCAATTCGAGTGCTGATGTGGGTATTATCATCCTCGTTAAGCTTTGCCAAACCAAAATCTGATATCTTGGCGTTTAGGTCCTTGTCAAGTAGCACATTACTAGTTTTGATGTCTCTATGCACAATTTTCACTCTTGACTCTTCATGAAGGTAGGCCAAACCTCTTGCTAGGCCTAAGCAAATTTTCCACCTCATAGGCCAGTCTAGCTTTAGTTTGCAGGTTGCATCTCGCCCTGTTACAAATGAGCAACGAAAATGTATTACCGTTTACTGCCAAAAAACAGAAACTTTTTATCATTTTGTATTAGTATATGCACTAAAATTATTTAACATAAGGTTACCAAAAAGTGTTCGGGATAGACAGTTATTTTCCATGTACTCATAGATCAACGATAGCTGGTTTCCTTCAACACAATATCCATACAGCTTTACAAGATTTGGATGTTGTAATGCAGAGATCATTCCTATTTCATTAACAAACTCGCGGGTCCCTTGCTTTGACTTTGAGGAGAGTTGCTTCACTGCAATTATTTTTCCATCCGATAGTAGACCCTATTTGGGGGTGGGGGGTGTATTCAACAATAATAGGTAAAAGATTATTACTTCTATGCCAGGTATATTAACAGTCAAAATGTAATAGAAGATGCTATAAATATTCTAATAGGTTTGCTTTATATGTTCATTTCTTAACGCCACCGCATGCAGATATCACTGAAATGTCCATCGAAATCTGAAAAAAGTTACGGACATCTATGAATACTTCTTTAAACCTTTTCAACTACTATCAAGGGCCTTATATAATACTGCTTTTAGCTATACCAAATGTAAAGGATTTAAGTAACCCTTGATACATGCATCGGACGGTGTAATTACAAATTTTGTCAAATTGAATGATATGAAATATGATTGTGTTCTAAAAATCCAAATTTGCCACAGATATGTTCTTGTTTGGTTTCTTAGCATTGATATAGCATATATTACAAGTTTTCGCGAAAAAAATTCACAACTTGATGATGTACAACATTATATTGCATCTCTAGGTATACCTCTTTCTTTAGTTGTGCGCATCATTTGAAACATGTACACTGTACTTTGGTACTGTTATAGTAATATTTGCAAGGTTACCATAAAGTGGATAATTTGTCCATGAATCACATACAAATATATCATAACTAATTACTTCTGATACTTTACCGAGAAAAAAAATGAAGAAAAAGAAAACTTCTGCTACTTTACATATTTACCAGTCATATCCATAGAATGTGTAATTTCAAGTTGAAACATACTTGATAATATGGGAAACATTTAGATTTGGAGTAACCTTTGAACCAGAACAGTAAACGTCAATGCTCTGGCATACTACACTCAGAACTTGTGTAGATGTGCATATATAAAGTAGGTCAAAACAACAGACTTTATACAGATTCCATATGATATGATGACTACTATGGCGCAGACAGTGCATATTCTAAGCAGACTGTTCTGTAGTCTGATCTGGGATTTCTCGCAGTTAAGTGAGATTTCTTTGAGGTCGCAATACAATTTGTAGGTTGATGCTGATAGTGTTACTTCCGCAAAAACAAAAAAACAAACCTTGTAAACTGAACCAAAACCCCCTTCCCCTATCTTGTTTGCTGGATCAAAGTTATTTGTTGCAGCCTTAATCTGTCTTAACGTAAATAGTCCCGTTTGTAGGTCCAGGCCTCTAAGTTCTGTAAGAAATACATGTCAGAATACTGAAAAGGTTACGATTAATTGCTCCACAGATATTATGACATAGAACACTTGTTGCAACAACTAAACTTGATACTACTCACAAGGCAGCCAAATTAAAACTTAAAACACTGAAAAGGAAAGGTGGTCATAAATTTTGCTTAGCAGAGAAGTCCCACCTCCCCCTACTAACAAGAAAAATATTTGTTAGACCTCAACAATATTAGTCAAAGAGAAGGCTGAAAGCCCTGTCCCAACTCTACATGATTGCTTCATACCCCTAGCAGGAAAAAACAAATATGAAGAAAACAACTTCTGCTCCAGACACAGAATGTTTTGCTCTGAATATTTGTAAGTAAAATGCGAAATATAAGATATCTCTAAAATGTAAAGTCGGTAGAAACCAATATTCTGATGCTTTATGCTACATCTAGACATTGTGTTTGATGTAAGATGCAATCATGCTATAAAAGTTTTGATGGAAACAAATTGAACCCCTCATACTTTACAATATGGATACAGAATTTATTTATTTAAAAGTATATTCAGATTTCAACATGTCCATAACGGTCAAAAAAATGTCTTGCACCCATTCTCTTGCCTGGCAACACTTCAGCCTTAGCAGTTGCCTGCATGACTCAGATGACACCCTTTAATACTGATGCTAGACCACCGTAATATCACTTAAGCAAGGTATTATATATGAGGATTAACAGCAAGTAAAGATATGCGACGAGGATACCTTTATCTGCAGATATTTTGCTTCCTAGCCAGCCTTTCCTCCACAGGATACCTAGGCACAGAAGGGCGAGAAACGATGCTCCTCCCACGATGCTAACTACTAGACCAACATGATTCTTTCTTCCATTAACTGAAGGAGGTCTGAAGTCTGCAAAAGAAGAGGCATTGCTGCTGTAAACTGACTAGGATGAGGTACTAAGAAGCACGATGCTTCTACCATTGCAGGGTCTCAGCAAAATTAGATGAACTAAGAAAGTAGACTACCTAGGGTAAATCGTCATTTATTATACTTTGTATATGCTTGTGTACAAGAATTTGCATGTGTGTGCACAGATTGCTTATTTTTACGGTGGGGCCAAGTTTATCAGGGATTCAGGCCATTGCAGGGCCTTGGGAGTGCCAGTGTACCCCAAATTTGTGGAGACGCCGGTTTTGCATTTCGAACCTGTAAACATTAGGTACTGTATGATACTACACAATTATTCAAACCGAGAACATCATTTTTAGCTAATCTGCTCGGTGACAGCCAAATTGTGAGTAGAATCTTTCTAAAGTCTCTCCTTTGCTTGGACATTTCATTGACATCAATAATTCAGACTTATGGCTTCTTTAATTCAATCTCATTTCTCTAATTTGTTTATTTTACAAGTCCAACCTTGACCCGAATTTAGCTCATCAATCTTCCATGACAACCTCACATTCAGTGGTTCTAACTTCAAGGCGTTGCCACAGAGACAGGAAGGATGAACAGAAGGCAACTCAAGTAAAAGATGCATATAGATTAAGTGCAGTAACATACTAGGATCCACTGATATAGCTGATATTAGAGGACCGTAGTTTCCTCTGCTGGGGATCCCTGTAGTCCCTCTTCCAGCCCAGTAAAAGTGGATCTTCAGTGTCTCGCTCGTTACAGCCGCAGTAAAACTCTTTACAATTTGCTTACCAACCCCACCAGCCTCTTTTGCAATATTGAAATCCTTGAGCACCAACTTCCCCTACATTGAAGTACATTACTTTCGAATGAGCATTACCCAAAGTAATGGTCAGGAGGACTGGAGGAGACATTCTCCACTACACTCTTCTTGTTCACAGTTCATTTACCTGGATGTATACATCAAATATGCGCTTTCCAAGGCTGACAAAGGAACTCTTGGGCGTGAAAACAATTTCCGCAAAGTGGAGTTTGACAGTGTAATTGCCATTCATAAGGCAGAGTCCATAGTAAGTAAGAGAGAGGGGAGATACACGTGCTCTTGTGTACAGGTCAGAAAGGGATGCCGAGACGTTATATATAGCAGAAGTGTTGGTATCAATGTAAACATCAGCATCAACATCATTGTCCATGAAATTTCCAGTGCTGCTAAATGCCCAACTCTGTCCTGAGTAATACATTGAAGCGCCTCTTGGTTCCAAATCAGCTTCATACTTGGTGTTATTATTGACAACTATTTCCTTGCCACCACAATTGATGTGCAAGGAATAATGACCTGTGAACAGTTGATATTCAGACAGAATTTAAGTCTATATAACCAAAAAATATTAAGGAAATAGTATTCCACGAATGCAAGATTATCACTGGTTCTTACTAATATCAAAAGATCGTGACGAATGCAACTTTTATCATATCAAAGAAGAACAACATAATTCACCCCCCCACCCCCCCACCCCCCCCTCACCTTCACTGTTTATATAAACGAATTGCTTCGAAACTTATTAGTGTTATTATAACGAATTCTTAGCAGCTCCTTGTTCTCAAACTTGAAACTAATATTTCCATTTCTCATCATGGTAGAACCCCAGTTTCAGCCTCGATGCACATTCAACGGATTGGGACTTTGAACGGATTGGGACTTTGAACTCCACTTTTGGAAAACATTTAGGTCTAATACGTTGTAGTTCAGAATTTTCAGCATCTCTTGATGATTTATAATGCAGGAATTGACACCTCCAAGCAGATCATAATCGCTAAATGCATTGGAAGAATCTCCATTCTACAATGTCTCACGCTACTTGTCATAAACGATAATAATCATCTTTGAGATGGTGATGACAGTCATAAAATTTGTAATAACTCACGCTGGCTACGTGAAGCAGAACATGGAAAGCTTTGCTTTAGGCATGGATGAACCCTACTTCTGCAATACAGGACGAACATATCATTAGTAGATTGCAGATTACTTTAAGGTTGGTGATAAACAAGTCAAAGGCCGTTAGCTCTACTCATAAACCAGAACCAACAACATCTGATGATGAAAATGATGGTCTTCTCTTCAACTCAATATAGAAGTCCAAAAAACGCGAAATACAAGAATAAGAATCTTACATTTTATTGGCTGATGAGGAGTAGCTCTCCACCAAGTTTCTGGTAAAATGGACAAACAGTTTTTAATCAGAAATATCTAACAGTTTTTAATAGGAAACATATATAAGTTTGATTTAATCAGAAACCAAAAGTTATAACACACTTACACACTTCCCCCAGGACATTCAATCGGACCTGAGCTTTCCCAAGTAAAACTGTTATAAGAGATATCCCTGTACAAACCAGATTGGAAGACCAACTTCAGCAACAAAACCTAAGCATCTTCAGTAAGCCAATACAACTTTTTTTTTTTTCTATAATCTTATATTCCTATGGATTGTTATGTGCACATGTCCTCAGTTTTTGGCATGTGCGTTATGGTTTCTCAACAGCGAAGTATTGACCACATTCCACTAAAGAATAAGGTCAAATAAGCTAAAATTGCCTTGCGGCTGAAATGTGAATGGAAGGATTTAGCTTAGAAAGACAAATCCTTACACATTCTTGTTTCTTGATAAGATCCATGCAGGAATCGATCCAGTAAGCTTGTTACTTGTTAAAAACCTAGAAAAGATACGTATTAGTGTTAATGGGAAAAGTGGCTGAGAAGCGAAAATAGCTTGAGAATTCCACTCACAGGTAATCGACTTTTGCTAGTTGGACGAAATTTGTTGGAATTTCACCAGTCAAACTATTAAAACTTAGGTCCCTGCATTGGTTGCAGCTTACATAAGTTCCATGTAATGAATATCAAGAATAGCCATATCCTTTAACATAGAAAGCATAAAATATCAACTTATGCAACTTTGAACAGCTTCCATTAAACTATAAATACAGCGCTCTTGCAATAAAAACAATAATAGGGCCTCATAATCTCACGGGTCTTTTCTGCGTTTAATCTACAAAGCAGAGCTGCATATATTTGGCAATCGAAGATGTAAAAAGTGCATACAAGGAAATTGATCATCAAGGGAATAACGACCTACGCAAGAGCTAGTTAGTATATACTACTTACAGACTTTTCAACTTTGTCATGTCCCCGACATATTCAGGGATTTCTCCATAAATCAAGCATTTCCTTAGTACCCTGCATCAAAATCAAAGTTAAAATCTTAATCGAACCGAGAGGAAGAGTTAATTAGAGGGAATAGAGAATGAAAAGTTCATTAGAGGGAACAGAGAAAAGCTTACAATGTTTTTATATTTTCCATATTACTCAATGGAGGAAAGCTAGATCCTGTACCATTCAAGTCACTGATCCTCCTGGAAATTGTTAGGTAACATCAACAATTACTTAATTCACCCGACGGCTCATCCCTGTCATCTTTCCTTTTTTTGGTTTAATTGAACTTACATAAACTAGAAGAAACAAAAAGTAATAATTTGCGTACAGATCAGTTAGGCTTGTCAAGCCTGAAATGGTAGAAGGAATTGGCCCCTCAAAAGAGCAACCTTGCATGTGCCTGCAACAAAAAGTTTATATTGATGTCTATCACAAGATAACACTATTGGCAAACTACTGTTCCAACTCAATGTTTTGCACTACTATATTTTTATGCACGTACAAGTTGAAGAACAACAGGCTTAAGATGCAGTATCAAAAAACAATGCCGACCTCAAAAACAGCACAAGGAAACTTACAGTTTCTCGATTTGTGTCCAGTTCAAGATGAAATCAGGTATCTTGCCGGTGAAGCTATTGTCACTTATCCTCCTGAGGTGTATCAGGTATAAGTTAAAAAGAAACTTCAACTTACGCTTCAAAGTAAGGGGGAATTAGAATTAAAACTCACAAATCAATCAAGTTATGGAGCTTGCCAAGTTCCACCGGCAACCTCCCTATGAAAGCATTCGAAGATAAAACCCTGAAATAGGACGATATTCAAAAAGCTATTGACAATCTTAGAAGAATATAATTACGGTAGTTATTTCCATCTCATTTCCAGAGAACTATGCATGATAAGGTGAAAACATTACAGCTTCTGTAAATTGATCAATCTTCCAATCTCTCGGGGGATGGGTCCTGAAAACTGGTTTCCTTCAATGCTCCTGCAATTTGCATATTCCAAAAATGGACATTAAGCTGAAGCAAAGTTCTTAGCAAGTTTACTATCCAATTATGGTGGCCTCGATTTAGGTTGGGTTCCAAAACAAGTACACTTCTTTAAAATCTTTATCTCTGATGTCATCGTGTGGTAAAGTTTGTAATACAAAACTTCACATTAATATGTGGTTCATTATAGTTCGTGGTTCCCAAAAACTAGGCATCTCTTCATTCGGAAATACTAGAACTAATAAGGAGATTGAAAATATTTGGGTCCTCATCAACCCATTGCTAGGAGCAATAATTAGTATTAAGATCAGCAAAAAGAATTTCCAACTTACAGGTTTGTGAGGGTCGTAATTTTGGTAAGAACTACTGGAAATGGACCAGACAATCGGTTTCCCATAAAAGAGCTGCAGGTTCAATCAGCAAACATGTCATATTCAAGCATGATTATCTTTTGTGCTACGATAAGAGAGAGACGTTACTTCAAGAAGACAATGAGGAAAACAAATGGTGGCGTCGTACAGTTCAGTCAAGGTCATATTATCCCACTGGAGAGGTATAATACCATTTAGGCAGTTGCGACTGAGGTCCCTATATGAAAGAAATAGGTAGAGCCCTGGTGTCATTTTGACTTGTTAAAATTATGTAAAGTACAATGTATTGGGTTGCCTTACAAGCTTTTAAGATGACGAAGCTTGGAAAATTCTGGTGGAACTCCGGAAGAAAAATTTTGGCTTTTCAAGGCCCTGCAGTAAAAGAAAGGGTAAATTAGAAGAAGCTGCCAAACACGCCTCTAAATTAAACGGAGTATAAAGGAAAATGCACGTAAAAAGCAACAAATGATGTTATCCTCCTTTCCGATTTCCCCATTGCTAAATATTTTGGTGCCACCACTACACTACTATCACTTTGCCGCCCCGGCTGCGGCTTTAAGGATAGGCATAAGAAGTTTGCATCAATTTCTCAGGCGACCGCTTTCAGCTTCTCTCCATTACAGCACTTAATCATTTGTGCTCTTCACATTTTGCAACTGCTTATAGTTCCCAGACCCCCCAAGTTTCATTTTTTAAACTGTCTTTCCCCACTATGCACAACTTTATCCCCACTAAGGTCCATAGGGAATGGTTGAATACTTGAATGCCATCAAACCTTGTACAATCTTACCATACTTAATGATTGTGGTTTTAACGAAACCTTTCTTTTTTCCTTGTATCCAATTAATTAACTCTAGAAAACTGGAAAGGAGGCAAATATCCTTCCCCTCTTTTTCTATGATTTCTTTATTCGCACATTTCATTTTTTTAATATACAATTATAGATAGAGATGTCAAACGGGCCGGGCTTGGGCCGCCCGGCCCGGGTCCATCGGGCTTGAAGAGAAACCGGGCCGGGGCCGGGCCAAGGAGGCTGCAATCCAGGCCGGGCCGGGCCGGCTGAGGGGAAATTCTAGGCCCGGTCCAGGCCCTGGCCCTAGGCCCAATTTCTAGGGCCGGGCTTGGGCCGGCCCGGGCCTTTTTTTTTAATTTTCTTGTTATTCAATTTTAATTTTCATCTTTAGGCATGTCCAATTTTCAAATTTTGACAAATCTAATTTTTATCATTTTATTTCATTATATGTAATATTCATATATATGTATGTATAGATATATTTATTTGTCTCTCATTTTATTTTTTGCTATATGTTAAATCTTTTCTTACTCTTCTTGGTGATCTTTATTAATAAAATCTAAACACATAACTAGCCGTTATATTGCTGTTGGGGGGGGTAAAAGTGGAATTTTGGGGGAATATATCCGTTGGAGGAAAAGGGGAGAGAAAGGAGGGGAAAAACAAAAAATTCAAACAGGTGGAACCGGGCCTGGCCGCGGGCCGCCCGGCCCATTTGACAACTCTAATTATAGAAGGTAGCTCATGCAGAACACTTGCATCACTTGTGTTGAAAACGTAACCCAACCAGAAAGATGAGCTCTTTTTTTCTCTTTTGGCCACCCCACCCACCACTGAAGGGCACAAAATGTTGCTAAAGCTGAATATCTGACAAAAAGGTATTGCTAACTGAATTGCTACTGGAAGTACAATTCACATTTCACAGTACCACCAGACAAGTTTTCACAGTACAATTTTTCACAGAAAGGGAAGTTAGGGTGGGTGGGTGGGTGGGTGGGTGTGTGTGGGGGTGGGGGTGAATTAGATAGGACCAGCCTTGAATATGATTTCTCAATAGCTTTGTGGCCTACAATTCTGGTGGTCCCGCTATTTGCACAGCTGGTGCAGTGCAGGCAAACACATGAAAGCTTACTGCCCTTGGTAGTCAACTTTTCAGTATCTCATCACACACACCAGCAATTCTGCTATTTTTGTCAATTTACACAAAAAAAGAATAAGGCAACTTCTGGGCTACTTCTTAGCTCGATGATACAGTCCTGTCACAATCTCTAATCTCCTATCTAGACATGACTTGGCCAATTCAAATGTTGGTTGCACTGTATTAAATTAGTAACAAGTTCTCAGGCGCCACCTAGATGTGGAAGTTTTATCTAACCAAGTTCCTATGGCGAATCAAAAGCCAAGAGGTACAGCCTAACATACATAACACCTTTGAAAGTACACAGAGGATTTGAGGGGAGGAGTATGTATGTACATACTCAGTGAGTGAACAAGTGTAAAGACATACATGCTCACGACGTGACAGGTGGTGTTGTGGTCGAAGGAGCAATCGCACATGACGAAGCTCTCAGAGCCCTTCCTGCTCGAAGAACTCCAGTTTCCTTCTTTCCCACACGGGTTCTTGCTGAAATCCCAGTCCGTCTTCCCCAGTCGCTTGCCTATCTCTCTTAATGCCCTCACTGCGTCAACAAAGCATCAATCAAACACTCCAGAAAATGCCCTCTGTTTGGTTGCCAAGAAAAAAAATGTGCGTACAGTACACTGAAGTTTCCATTTGTTTTTTGCTTACCTTCATCTTGGTGGAGCCTGGGTGTAGCTGCAAATCCCAAGGTTGCCAAGAACGCCAACACAAAGGAGGAGTACAAGAGAAGAAGAAGACATTCCATGGTAACAAAAGCACCTGCCATTTGGGTCTTTAATGTAGCCCAATCTGCATGGAGTACTCACCGTTCTACTCAGTTTTGAGAGAGGGGGAGAGAGGACAAAATCAAGTGGAGGATGGAGATTGGATAGAAGAGGTGACAGCAGTAGAGAATCTATGTTTATCTTGAGCGCCTTGGACCATTATTTTACTGGGTCGTGGTCTCTTGGGAGGACTATCCTCTAATCAATGTAAGAGGCCCAATTTTATTGGTTAGATGGCGCAGGAAGTAGAAGTATGTATTTGTCAAAGATGTTTGAAGTAGTAATTTTCTCACTACATTAAGAAAGTTTTTACCACCAATTTTGAGAAGTTAATTATTATTGCTTTGATTAATGACAAAGAAAGAAAATATGACAAGGATGATGGCTGCAATTATGCTTGAGGGTCCCTCAGGGACATTCCATATATATATAAAATAAAAAGCACTCACGCAGACGAGTTATGCTCTTCATAGTAATATATTAAGAGTCGTTCTGTAATTTTTCTTTTCTATAAATTTTGGATTCATTAATATTTTTAAAATTTGGCATCTGAAGTGCGTTGTTCTGAGATTAAAAGCGGGATAAGGGTTGGGGTGGGGGGGGGGGGGGGGGTTCATAGTTGAGGATTGTTTGTCTCTCCCATGCTAACTTTGAAGTTCCCCGTACTTTTTCTTGCGGTTTTTTGAGGTCTTTTCAATCATATTGTGCACGGGCTCTTTGTTGAAGTTACTACCGCTAAGCACATGCAATAAGTAGAGGGCCCTTCACTTTTTATATTCATGATGTCAAATTCATTCTTTCTCAAATGCAACTCGTAGTTTGACTGATGTTAAAAATACTGGATTAATAAAATATAGTATTCATTTTGCTTTACACGAATATCACTCCATCCAGATATGTTATTGTACAAATGACCAGATCAAGACAGTTAAGGACAAAACATAGCAACCGTTTGCAACAACATCTTGAGATGTTAATTAACCCTCTATCCTTTTGAAGCTTTCTACTATTGCTCTCATGTAATTAATATATCTCCTAGCATAAATTTCAATCTGGTTATAATCGTATTTTTTATCTTTTGATCCCATGGAAAGTAGCTTGTCTACTCTTATACCTAAAGAGAAATCATTTATCATATATATCATCATTTTCCTATTTAAACTTTAAAAACCAAACTAGAGGGCTCTTAAAGATCTGTTTGAAATCTAGTTTTCAGTTTCTAAAAAAAAAATCAAAACTACTATAGTTTTTTATTTTTTTACAAAATACATGGTTGTTTGATTAGCCGGTTTTTATTTTGAATTTTTTATTTATCATTTTTTTCCTTCATTTTTCCACCAACCTTATAATTGCATTTTCTCTAACAGGTACTTTCCTAGACTCCAAAGCACCGCCATTGGTCAATACCACCACCGCCATCCAAATTCAAATTCATAACACCACCACTCAATTGTAATTTCACTCTCTCAAGAAATCCTTTCACACAACAAATGAGATGGGTTTGTTTTGAAGAAGCTTTTTCTAGGGGGCAATAACAAGAGACCGAAAACAGGATGGCAATGATGGGTCGATTTGTTGGTGGCGATGGTGGTGGGGTGGTGATGGTAAGGCAAATTATGGGTTATGCGACGGTGCTGAGGTGGCGGCATTGCTTGAGGTCCCATTGGTTGTCCATGACGGTGGGGTGGAGATGGTGATTTGAGATTTGATTCATTATCATTGGTGACGGGGGGCCAGATCCATGGGTGGCGATGACGATAAGGTGGTAGTGCTAGGGCAGATCTATAGGTGGCAGGTAGGAGTATGGCAGACCCGTGATTGTCGAAGGCGTGGGGGGCAATGGCGGGATAGATTTGTGGGTCATGACGGCGATAGGGGTGAGGACAGTGGGATAACCGCTAGTGGTGGTATGAGCATGTGTGGGAGTGGGGATGGTGGCCATGGTGCAGCGACCTGGTAAAGGTTTGGCTAATGGAAGGAAGTGTCTAATGGTGGTGCTCTGTGTGTGATGGAATTTTGTTAAAACGATGCTCATTTTTTTCCTTTTAATAAAGTTTGAAGGTTGGATCTGAAAACAAATACCAAAATTAAAAACCCAAAACTCTAAAATTGAGTTTTCAAAAATAGCCTCATTTTAAAAACTGGTTTACAAAACTAAACAAAAAAATGTCTGCCAAACGTGTTTATTTTTTTTCAGTTTACAAAACTGGAGAAAAAACTAAAAACAAAAACCCTCTCAAACACTACCTTAATTTCTTTTTTTCGGTTTTTGTCTCGCTCTTTACATTGTAGCAACTTGTTTGTTCCCTTCTAAGTTTGTTGTAATATTTAAAAATCGTTTGGAGTAGAGGGTTGTCCTTACATCCAAACATCATCTGTATCCTTTATTTGAGATCCTTTATTTTTCTTTTGAGGTTGTCGTTAAATTCATGCTCAGCTTCTCTGAGTTAGACGACTAGAAAAATAATATAATAGTTCTTAATAGTTTTTACCTCTATTTTCTTAACATTTTAATGAAGTTACTAACCTTTGCCTGGAAAAAAGTGATCTATTTGAATATATATAAAACTCTTTTACTTAATGACAAAAATGAAAAGAATCAAAAATATAATCAGGTTTCAACACAAGGCTCTTTCGCTTAAAGAGGTATATGAGCATAAACATTTTTTTAACCAAAAACCATGTAAAACAAACCAAAATTGCTCATTGATATTTTAAATAGAAGAAAGGCGTATGCTTTGCAACAGAGAACTTCTCTATGGTTATGAACCAAGATGACATAGTTTTAGGAACTTTTATCCTTTTTTATTTTCTTTTTCTGCCATCACCAACATCATCATTACCCAACACTTCTATTGCCCCCCCGCTTTTACTGTCGACCATGTACCACCACCAACGTTGCAGGTCTCCACTCGTAACACACCATCGCATCACATCGCATCGCATCCCATCACCATCACCACCACGTCATAGCTCCACCCACTACGGCAGCCGCCTAGGAGTTGCCCCACCCACCGTCGCAGTCTCCACCGCAACAGCCACCCGCCATCCCAAAAACTAACCAATCGGCTGGATCTAACGAACTATTGGTTGGATTCAAGGACAATATGGACATTGTATTCTAGGACAATATGGACATTGTATTCTGGCAACTCTCGTCGCTTTGAAGACGTGATGGTGGTGACAGCTGGGGGATGGTGGTGATACTAAAATGGATGACTTATTCCTTTTTATATGTTATGAGTTAGTAAAGATAACTAGACAGTCTTTTAATTTTAACTTTTATTATGCACCTCGCTGCTGTTTTGTTTGGATAGAAGATGCGCGCACACACGCACACACACACACACGCACACACACACACACACACACACACATATAGGGAGTTGATCCATTACTCGCGCGGGCAAAATGTGATAAGTTCTCCGCGCAATCTGATCGTTCACGCGCGAGATGTGGACAATCTAGATTTATTTTTGGTACTTTTTTTTTGTCGTCCGCTACATAATGTAGCGGACGACAAAATTTGGCCCATCTATCGGGCCAGATGAACAGTCAGATCGCGCGAACAACTTATCTCATTTTATCCGCGAGAGTAATGGATCAGTTCTCGTATATGCATACATATATATATATATATATATATATATATATATATATATATATATATATATATATATAGGGAGCTGATCCATTGATAGCGCTAGCAAAATAGGAGAAGTTGCTAGCGCGATCTGGCCGTCCATCCCAAAAGATGGACGGCCCAGATCTTTTTTTTGCGTTTTTTTAAGTACGTCCGCTACATTATGTAGCGGACAATTTTTTGCATTTTTTTGACAATAATACCCTCCGAGTCCGTCCGCTACATAATGTAGCGGACAGACTCGGACTTTTTTTTCTTTCTGTCATTAATGTTCTGACTTTTTTTCTCTTTTTCTCTCTCTCCCGTCCGCTATATAATGTAGCGGACAAGTTTTCAGACTTTTTTTCTCTTTCTGTCATTAATGTTCTGACTTTTTTTCTCTC
Organism: Escallonia herrerae; assembly: GCA_033070095.1. Lineage (NCBI taxonomy): Eukaryota > Viridiplantae > Streptophyta > Magnoliopsida > Escalloniales > Escalloniaceae > Escallonia > Escallonia herrerae. The sequence continues at coordinate 31,327 of JAVXUP010000084.1, forward strand.
TCTCTCTCTCTCTCCTGTCCGCTACATAATGTAGCGGACAAGTTTTTAGACTTTTTTTCTCATATATTTTTCTCTCTCTCTCCCCCTTCATTAATGCTCTGACTCTTCTCTCTCTCCCGTCCGCTACATAATGTAGCGGACAAGTTTTCAGACTTGTTCTGACTTTTTTTCTCTTTCTCTCTCTCTCCCGTCCGCTACATTATGTAGCGGACAAGTTTTTCAGACTTTTGTGCTTTCATGAAGAACTCCAAGTATCTTCATGAAAGCACAAACTTCTTTCTTTTTTCCTCATAAAGATGGATTATGAATCAGATCACCCGCAGACTAGTTCTTTAGTAAACCCAACCAGCACAGGCTAGGCATCTTCCAGTTAAAACTACCAAAAACAATCTTAGCTTTGTCGTAGATGATCACTAATGTGTGTTACAGATCAGCAAATTATCCTTTAGTCTCAACTACATCCATAGTGACGACATGAAGTTCACAGATTTTTTACTACTTCAACTGCATATACTTTGCTACTGAAAATTAGCTAAACAAAATAGAACACCGATCCTGATATCCAAATACCTCACACTAGACAACCCTGATGAAGCCAATGCTAACAGTGACTATGTTGTTTCAGGTGGAAATTTATTTGCAGAAACCCATTCCTCATCTTGACCAAAACATTGGAGTCTGCCCAGAAAGAGAGAGAGAGAGAGAGAGAAATGAGGGGAGAGGACGAAAGAGAAGAAAAGAGAGAGAGAGAGATCAAAGAGAAGAGAAAGGAGAGAGAGAGAAGAGTTAGAGCATTAATGAAGGGGGAGAGAGAGAGAGAAAAAGATATGAGAAAAAAAGTTTAAAAACTTGTCCGCTACATTATGTAGCGGACAGAGAGAGAGAAAAAGAAAAAAAAAAAGTCAGAACATTAATGACAGAAAGAGAAAAAAAAGTGCGAGTCTGTCCGCTACATTATGTAGCGGACGGACTCGGAGGGTATTATTGTCAAAAAAATGCAAAAAATTGTCCGCTACATAATGTAGCGGACGTACTTAAAAAAACGCAAAAAAAAAGATCTGGGCCGTCCATCTTTTGGGATGGACGGCCAGATCGCGTTAGCAACTTCTCCTATTTTGCTAGCGCTATCAATGGATCAGCTCCCATATATATATATATATATATATATATATATATAAGCACACATAATGTTAGAAGTTCTTAAAGTTTCTATGCGGCTGACTTAAAACCTTGACATGATACGGTCATTTATAACAAAATAAAAGTACATAATTAATAAGAGGTGACGAAGCCGTCATGTTTGGCCTGGATGTCGAAAATTCATTGTTATGTTCACGGTACACAAGATGAGCCTTAGTCTCCTTCCATGAGCTCCGTGCAATCCAAAATTAGACTATGCATATTAGATGTTACATGGTTCATTTGATTTGACGAGGTCCCACCTTGCTACTTTTAGAAAGTGATTGTTTACCTTGAAAGGTGACAAGATGGTAAGATAATGGAGTAAGTAGTACGTCAGCAGCTTAGTGTGAAAGTGAGTAGGGCTTGGCCGGGCTGCACACCGACACATCCTATCTTAAAAGTAAACGAATTGCGTTGACTTTGACTGAGGGCCAACACTCCATCCAAACACCATAGAAAAGTTTATTCTATTTCACGTGGCTGTCCTTGTAAAATAAGGAGCATTTAAGTTTGGGAGTTGATCCGTTGATAACGTTAGTAAAATGAAGTATTTTGCTAACGCGATTTGACCGTCCATCCTGAAAGATAGACGGTCCAGATCGCGCCTTTTTTCAAAACTGATCCCCGTCCTCCATACAGTCTCGCCGACAGGATTTTTACCTTTTTGCCCTCCTCCCATGTCCGCGAGACTGTCTCGCGGACGACTTTCGGTTCCTGACATGTGTCAGGAAAAAGGCGTCCGCGAGACAGTGTAGCGGACGCCCTCTAAGCTGACACATGTCAGGACCTGTCCCGTCGGTCGCCTATAAAGTCTCATGTCAGAGCCCCGAGAACTGTCCCGTCGGTCGCCTAGAAAGTCTCCCTAATTCTCGGCTCTTTCAGCAAAATTTTTGCGGGCTTCAGATTCACTTGCTTCCATTTTCAGCACCCTTCAAGCTTCGAGTAACACTTGGTTCAAGCATCACTCAAGCAAGGTAAGTTTGTGATCTTGCTACCGTTTATCTTAGTAATTTTAATTTGTTATGTTCAGTAAATATATAATTAGCAAAATGGGAGACACTTTTGAGATTATGTATATGGTATCCTAAATCGGTCTATTCGTCAAGATAATTTTGAGATAATAAGCGTATTCTATTTCTACATAGGTCTTGTTTCACAATGTCTGATTTCGTGTCGAGCTCCAGCACCCCCGTAGATGCTAGTGATCCGTATCTAGGACGAACCTTTCAAACGTTGGAAGAAGCTGGAGAATGTTTTCGAGCGTATTCATTGAGGGTTGGTTTTGGCATTAGAATAAAAACTACAAGAACAAGCAGCGTATCGAAAAGGATATGCTCTCGCTTATACGAGTGTCATAGGGGCAGAAACCCAGTGCAAAATGAGACACGCGTAGGCAACGATGACAGTGATGATGACGAAATAGGGTATGCGCGGAGAAGACGGGATTGCTTTGCGCGCACGAATTGCCAGGTCAAGATGTTCGTAAGCTATAAAGCCAAACAAGATCATTGGCTTATTACCAGCCTGGAACTGGCACACAATCACCCGTTAGTAACCCCTTCTAAGGTGAGTCAGATGCATCAACACAAGAAGATGGGTAAGGTCGCGAGGAGCCTAATTCACACAATGAGCGATGCGCGGCTAGGACCTACCGACATGATTAATGTTCTTGCTGAACAGGCTGGGGGAATTCAAAATTTAAACTTTAACACGACAGACGTTCGTAACGCGGTCCGAACCCATAGACGAGCCGCGTATGACCTCAATGATGCGCAAGCGACAATGAGCCTATTGAAACGGATGCAGATGGAGGACCCGCAGTTTACCTTCGACTATAAACTTGACGACGAGCATCGAGTTAGCACAATTTTTTGGGTCGACGGTCGTTCGAGGCTAGCTTATAAGCATTTTGGGGATGTCGTGACTTTCGACACCACATACCGTACCAACAAGTACTCGATGCCGTTCGCTCCTTTCACGGGCGTCAATCATCATTATCACTCCATCCTGTTCGGGTTCGCCTTGTTAAGGGACGAGAGCGAGAGTTCTTTTGAATGGTTGTTTAGGGTGTGGCTGGAAGCAATGAACTTCAAAGCACCGACTGTTATCATCACCGATCAAGATTTGGCAATGAAGAAGGCTATTGCTACCGTCTTCCCAGATACTCGACACAACTTGTGCACTTGGCACATAAGCAACAAATACCCGGAACGTCTGCATCACATGTACGCAAAGTATCCAGACTTTAAACAGGATTTTGACAAATGCGTCCTCAAGTCATTAACGATTGAGGAATTCGAGGAGAGGTGGGAAAAGCTTGTTCGGGATTACTCATTGCAAGACAACGAGTGGCTCCAGCACTTGTACGGGCTCAAAGAGCAATGGATTGGCGTTTACACGAGAAGTCATTTTTCTGCGGGCATGAAAACGACGGGCAGGAGTGAATCTATGAATGCCACGTTCGATAGTTATGTGGGTACAGCTACCAATTTGAAGAGTTTCGTCACATCTGCACAAAAAGCGGTTGCGTCGTTGTTCGTGAAAGAAAGGGCTGCAGACTTTGCAACCACGTACAAGCAAAGGAGAAGGTTGCTTGAGACCCCGCTGGAGCTGAACGGTGCCAAAGTCTATACGAAGGAGATCTTCCTGCTATACCAAGTAGAGCTGCAAAAATCGGGCCGATACAGTATATACAAGGTGGCAGAAAAGTCGTCGCGTGAGTACAAGGTTTATTCGCTCGTGAATGACCTCGTCCCTGAGAAGCTGCGCAGAATTTATACGGTGACCCACGACACATTGACGGACTCGGTGACATGTGTTTGCAAGAAGTTTGAGTTCCATGGCATCCTGTGTAGACACATTCTGCGGTTTTTCACACAGAAGAATATCAGGACAATCCCCGATAAATACGTCCTGCCACGGTGGACGAAAGGTGCAAACAGGTTGCACGGTACCATTTCCTTTCCGGAGCACCCGTATACTGACTTTGAAGAATCAGAGACGTTGCGGTATAATCATCTGGTGACGATGTTCACCCGTTTGTCCGTAAAGGGTGCTGCTACAATGGTCGGATATAAACATCTCCTCGAGGTAGCTCAGCAGCAAGAGCCCATCGTCGACCAATTGGAAGCAGCTTCAGTCAGCAATGCGGTTGACACCGAGCCTACGACGGGATCAGAAGATGACGAGCCGGGGGAGGGAGACGACAATGATATCCGGCCTTCGGATCCAATTATATCGCAAACGAAAGGCCGCAAGAGATCTACGCGGATGAAAAGCTCTATTGAGACGGCAACTCAACCAAAAAAGCTGAGAAGGTGTGCATTGTGCAACAAAATGACCGACCACGACAAGCGGAACCATTACAAGGCACTGGGGATAAGTCCAGTGCCTTTGCAAGACGGGGAAGAAGATGATGCCGAGGATGAGGACGAACAAGCTGCAGTGGAACTTTAGTGTACTGAATATTATTGTAATAATCTTTTATGAGCCATCAAACCTGTCGGACATTTTGTAATAATCTTTTAGTAATGATTTTTTTGTAATAACCTTTACTCTCATTTTTTTATATGTGATTTCTTACACTGTCCGCTACACTGCGCAGCACAACATTAGAAACCTAAGGTATTAAAGAATACCTCTCCAACACTTAGTTTTTTTTTTCTTTTGGTTATCTTCTCTACGTCCGCTATACTATGTAGCGGACGGCCCCGCAGAATACCCACCTCTCCAACACTTATTTTTTTTTTCTTTTGGTTGTCTTCTCTACGTCCGCTATACTATGTAGCGGACGGCCCCGCAGAATACCCACCTCTCCAACACTTAGTTTTTTTGGTTGTTTTCTCTATGTCCGCTATACTATGTAGCGGACGGCCCCGCAGAATACCCACCTCTCCAACACTTAGTTTTTTTTTTGGTTCTCTACGTCCGCTACATAGTATAGCGGACGGCCCCGCAGAATACCCACCTCTCCAACATTTGAGTTTTTTTTTTTTTGGTTCTCTACGTCCGCTATACTATGTAGCGGACGGCCGGGCAGAAGGACTGATTATCGAACACTTGGTTATTTTTTGAACATTTGCCCTGCAGATAGACAGATATCCAACAGACAGATATCCAACACTTGGTTTCCCACCGTTAAATCATATCGGTCAATAAAATCAATCGCATTCAATAAATTTTTTTAAAACAAGTGTTGAATATAACGTTACAATGTGAATTGGGGAACATCATCTCTCGCGGGAATGATGTTCCTTACACGGATTTACAATAAACCTAATAGCTCTAGGCCGGCCATTCATAATTTGCCAAGCAATCCTATACCTAAAGTCTTGTATGCATTCTTCGCTCCAGACAGTCTTCTTGAGGCTCTCAGACCGGCAAATGTAATCCATGTACATGCAGAGGAAGACGCCGCAGTCCGAGGAATTATGTTGCTTGGGCCTACTCCTCTTCAATCGGAAAATGAGGTCCGGCCTGCGCCATACCTTCTCCCGACGCCTACCATTGACCAGGGCAGCAAAAAGATTCTGCGAGAAACATAATAAGCATTAAACATAGCTAGCAAAATAAGATTAATCAGTTTTATAATATGCAAGTTACAATAAGAAGGAAACAGGATCTTACCATGGCATCCAACTGGCCTATGCCTCGGTACATATCAATCACAGGCATCACGTCGGTATCATCGTAGAGACTGTCGACGACTGAAACCGTGCTCTGTAATGGTTCGTAGCAAACCAAGTACCAGTGGGCATTCCCTAAAAAGGGGATTAGAAACACGTCGGCAACACTTGCGCTCACTGGACTATCCCTAGCAAGATATGCTTGTAGGTTAGGGGACGGTTTCCACTGGGCCATGGTTCTCCCCTTCCCCTTCCTTGCATTGCCCCAGTCGTGCCACTCTTGTACTAGGAGCTGATGAAAAAAAGCATCCAAGATAAACACGCGCGGACCGATGTTTGGATGCTCCCGACACCTTTGCCTCAGAATTTGCACGTAGTGCGAGATGACACCGCTGTCTAACCAAACTCCCGGCGCCAGCGAGGCGATCTCTGTCCACGAGGCATTGTAATCCAAGCCCTCCGGGTGATCCACGTCATACGACGCTCCGTCTTGGGGGGCCCCGCTAAAATAACGGGCTCGGATTAGATCGCATTTATGCGGCTTTAGGGGCCTGGCTGGATGCCCTTTCGGATATTGCCCTCGGGGGTCGATCGGGGGATATTGGCCTCCAATTCCTTCTTCGGTCGGCTGATATTGCTCTCTGGCCATTTCTTCAGCCTGCTGATATTCCCCTCCGGGGCCGCCAACTGGTCCCGCCCACGGGACAATGGGCAGTGCCTCGGAGAAACCGTAGTTTCCGAAAGGACAGTCTTGCGTGACTTGAGAGAGGGGTTCCGGGAACAAATTGAAGGAGGGGCCGCTGTAATCGCCCCACGACGCTTGAGCCTGTCCCATCCCCGCTTCAGAGGTACCACCAACTCCCTGACTCACCCCTGAAGCCTGTCCAGAGGGATCACCGTATCCCTGGCTGACGCCCGTATAACCCATTCCCGGGCTGACTCCCGAAGACTGTCCCGATGCTTGGCGCAAAAAATTCCCGCAGCCTAAAGCCAATGTCGCAGCCTGTTGGCAAAGATCCTCGCCCATTGCGCTCACCAGATCCCTCCGCTCACTCAACTTCTGGAAGAATGCAAGCGAGGCATTAACCTACATCCAAAGAGATAAAAAATTAAGTAACTTCAATCAGACATTTATATTCAACTAATTTGGTTCAAGTCAGACTTGTTGGGCAACTTACGAGATTGTATGCCATACGCTCATCGATCTGACCCCTAGGCGCATACCTCTCCCCACGTTCAAAGTTTACAGGGGCTACTCTCCTCCGCGTGATGCGGTAGTACCACTCATCGTACTGATCGATGCTGATAACGGGGTCTGGCTCCGAGACGATGGCCGCCAGTGTGTCCTGCCAAGAAGTCCAAAGCTCTATTCGGCCGCGCACAATTCGTACGCATTGGCGGTGCCAAACACTCCGACATCCGGTGGGTTCCTGTTAACCCTCATATCCGGGGCATCGACTGGCAAACCCTGCTCCAACTCAAAATGGCGCATTGCTCGGTCGGGCAGCTGCCACTCTGCGACCTCGAAATGGATCAGGGGTGTGCGCTGCAACCCGGAGAGCGTGAAGACGAACGACTCTCCCACCCGTCGCGCCAAACGTATGTACGGTGCCCAACGCATTTGGCCCGGAGATAGACGGTCGAACTCCCCTCGATAGTACGTAATGTTGTGATGGGGATCGACTCTCCTCTTGTAGTGGCTAGCCCTCCGGCTGTACTCCCAAGCACACAACCGAGGCCAGACTTTATCGGTTCCATCCCTACGCGTTGGTGCACCGGGAGCAAGGTGTTCATAAGACCACACCTGAGAACATCAAAAAATTATATTTATATCGTCGATTCAACAAAAATAAAACACAATAACGAAGACATGATTTATATGATATACCTGCAATAGCGAGAGACATGCACATATGGCTTTGGAGTTGGGCCTCGTTGCCTTGTGCAATGCTCGGTACAGATACGAAAGAACCGCTGCACCCCAGGCATAATCCCCAACCTCCGACAGGTTACCCAACAACGGTAAATATTTCACGCTGACCGTGTTCTTCGACGTCGTTGGGAATAAAATTGCCCCCATCACCCACAAGAGGAAGGCCTTTGTGTACACCACAAGCTCACGGCCCGTATAGTTTTCCGGCAAAACCCCGTAGGTATCTACCAACCACTTCAACTTTATACCACCAGTGCTAAATTGATCCTGGGGTATCGAAGTGAAGAAGTCTCGCGCTGTTCTCTTATTCGTTGCGTCTGACGGAGGAGCAATTACCGGCCGCCCCGTCACCGGCAACCCCAAGATGAACCCTACATCTTCTAGGGTAATCGTCATCTCTCCGAGCGGGAAGTGAAACGTATTCGTTTCACTTCTCCACCTCTCAACAAGGGCACCTATCAAGGCCCGGTCAAGCTGTTGAAAGATCTGCCCATGCGTGAAAATCCCAAACCCAATTCCACGCAGTATCCTTTTCTGGGACTTGTTCAATTTCCATCTCGTGAACTCGCGAGATACTTCTACGGTGGTGAGAAGTTCTCTTTCCTACGAATTATTAATAAATACAATTTAAGCAAAATGAACGGTAAAACAACGTTCGTAATAATAAGAAAGTTGATAAATAATGTATCTTACTCCACCATCCCATATGAGCGTACTGATATGGTTGGCTTGGTCGTATAACACGGATGGATCTTCTGGTCCAGGGATAAATTCCATTTTTTGCAACTGAAACTATGGAATCGGATTTTACAAACGCTAGCACATGAACAAATACATACATATATAAATCCTCATCATCGCTAGCACATGCTCAATGCATAATCAAAACCACGCATAAAACGCAATATTGATCACAACTATAGATTAGAAACATGTAAAGGATTGATTTTGTGAACTTACGTGATCTATTAGGGTATTAAAGCTGCTCTTATGAAGAAATTGCGCAGATCTGCTTGCCAACGCCGCTGGGAATATTTGTGAGTAGGAAGAACGGAGAAGAGTGTCGAAGTTAGGACTTTCTTTTGGGTTTGAATATATATATTTGCTGTCCGCTATACAATATATATTTGCCGTCCGCTATATAGTATCGCGGATGACACCAGTCTGTTCCTTATCCGCTATATAGTATCGCGGACGATAGACTTTTGTTGTTTTCTCTACGTCCGCTATACTATGTAGCGGACGGCCCCGCAAAATACCCTGTTGTCTTCTCTACGTCCGCTATACTATGTAGCGGATAGCCCCGCAGAATACCCACCTCTCCAACTTAGTTTTTTTTTTCTTTTGGTTGTCTTCTCTACGTCCGCTATACTATGTACCGGACAGCCCCGCAGAATACCCTCCAACACTTAGTTTTTTTTGGTTGTTTTCTCTACGTCCGCTTGTTTTCTCTACGTCCACTTTACTTAGCATCACTGATAGACTGTCCGCTATATAGTATCGCGGATATACATACCGAAAATAAAAAAAATAGTGTTGGTCCAGAAAATGGTTGGCACGGACCAGACATTTAGTTCCGGGTCCAGAAAATGGTTGGCACGGACCAGACATTTAGTTCCGACCTTCCCGAATCCCGGCCTAAGCGGAGGCCTTATATCCGCTATATTGTAGAGCTGGACTTTGTTGTGCGCTATATATAGAGCTATACAATGTAGCGTAATGTAATAAATTGAAATAAATTGGCGCCCGTAATGCAGTTTTAATAAATTGAAATAAATTGGCCCCGAAGACTTGTTTTAGCGACATAGTAGGTTAATGCTATTTTAATAAACTGACGCCGAAGACTTGTTTTAGCGACGGAATCAACAATCTCAATTTTTCCAAAAAATAATGTACGATTCACAATCAACGATCTCAATATATCAAGGCAACAAAAAAAGGCACAATTAAGCAAGAAAAAATTTAGAAACATAATAAACAAGAACATAAATTTTTTTATTATAATAAACTATGGTTCACAAATGGGGTACGAAAGTTTTTCACAAGCGCTCCGATCAAAGATTACAACTTGAAAATCCCACCACCCAAGGTGTTCGAACACTACAAAGTCCCCGAGTTCGAGGCCATGCTGGCGCACGAAGACGTTCCAACCCTCTGCGAATTCCTTTTTTTGGGATCGGCCGGGCTTCAGCTTGATTTCAACCTGCCATGCCCCCTTGCGGCTATATAATCTTGCACTATCATGAATTGTTGTAAATTGATTGGTAAATGCTTCCGGTATGTCCTACCAAACACAATACAAAAAATAGGTTAGTTTTGGTTAAGAAAAACAAAAGATCAAACTTTTAACACACGAAAATACAGAGAAAGAGAAAGAGAAAGAGGGATAGCCTACAAGTTCATGCTCAAATCCCGGCATCATGACTTTGAAAAAGTGTTTGCCTACCAGGTGCAAGTTGCCAATATAATCGTAGGCGTAGGTGGTCTCCGATCCAGAAGCCATCGAGATCGGCGTTGAGGGGAGGACGGTGGTGTCGCCGGAGATGTGGGTGACCGGAGATGTGGGTCGTCGTAGATGTGGGTCGCCGTAGATGGGGTAGCGGCTTGGGTTAGATGTTCAAGAGAGAGAGGGGGACTCCGTCCGCTACAATAATATATATCCCGATCTGATTAATATTTATAGCAGGAGAGAGTGGACGAAGGGACGCCGTCCGCTACATTGCAGAGCTCCCACAAACATGACACTGTTGACGTCACAGATACCAAGGGGAACAGTTCTCGGGGCTCTGACAGGAGACTTTATAGGCGACCGACGGGACAGGTCCTGACATGTGTCAGCCTAGAGGGCGTCCGCTACACTGTCTCGCGGACGCCTTTTTCCTGACACATGTCAGGAACCGAAAGTCGTCCGCGAGACAGTCTCGCGGACATGGGAGGAGGGCAAAAAGGTAAAAATCCTGTCCGCGAGACTGTATGGCGGACGGGGATCAGTTTTGGAAAAAGGTGCGATCTGGACAGTCCATCTTTCAGGATGGACGGTCAGATCGCGCTAGCAAAATACCCCATTTTGCTAGCGCTATCAACGGATCAGCTCCCTTTAAGTTTTGCTTATAGTTTGATAAAATAAAACTTGAAAGGCAAGAACATACTTACAGATAAATTTGTCAAAATAATTTCATGCGTTTTGAAGTACCGAAGCATATATAGGACCCTTTAAGACGTGACCATGATGTTGAACGGAGTTCAGGTTAGCAAGATGTCTCATATATGAACAGACTCCCCAAATAGATTAACAATTTATTTCTTTGAACTGACTTTAATACTAGTTTTATAAAAGTGTATGTTACCAACCTAAATCCCTCTTGTGGTAAGATAGCTATATTAATTACATTAAGATTATCATATAGGTCATCCTCTATCTTTTTTTTTCAATGAGCCCCTTTCTCTTTTGGTATAGAAGATGAGTCTTGTGTTCAGTTCAAAAGGCAAAGTTTTAATGTCTCCAGATAGATCATACCTAGTCAATTTATGAAGCTGAATTACTTTCCTCATTAGGCCTGTCGGACAAGGATTAAATAAAGATGACCTTATAAACATAACCTTATCATTTTTGTTGCTTAATAGACGATTATATCTATGTACTACTTCTGACGAGAACAATAGTTTCATTTTAAGTGTAACTGAAACTTATTTAGAAAAGATAGAGATGTCAAAGGGCCGGGCTTAGGCCGGCCCAGGCTGGGGCCAAAAGAGAAAAAGGGTCGGGGCTTGGCCACAGAGAGTGGAAACCGGGCCGGGCCAGGCCAGATTAACAGGGTACCTAGGCCCAGTCCAAGCCCTGGCCCTATATTTAGGGCCGGGCTTGGGCCGGGCCCAATGTCTTTTTTTTAAAAAAATTTCTTGTTATTCAAAGTAAATACTTTAATTGCCACAATTTCTTATTATTATGTAAGCAAATTGTAATGTTATAATGAGCGTATACATATTACCACATATGTGTATACAAGCAAATAAAACAACTAAAAATTCCTAGGCAAGCACACATATATGTAGTAATATGCGTGTATACAATAAATATTTCTAGCATTCAAATATTCAAACTGATGGAGTTAAATTAAATATAAATATGTTCATAGACCCTCTTCCTTTTATCCGGGTTTGGGACTGACTGCTTGTAAACAAACATGCAAAGTTACCTATTTTTTTATATATATGAAAAATATCTATCTTGCTTGTAAAACCCTATTATATATATATATATATATATATATATATATATATGTGAAATAAATTATTTTAAAAACTTGGGAATGGAAAATAAAAAGAAATTACCTAATCATTCGCAAGCGTTTCAATGTCTGAGTCACTGCTCTTCCTATCATCAATCGGTTTATCTTGCTCGCGGTATTTTGCATCAAGATAATCCTTTCAACATACACATAACTCGAGTGACTCGGGGTTAAGACGACTCCTCCTGTCATTCAAAACCCTGCCGCTCGCTGAAAATGCCGACTCTGAAGCAACCGTGGAGGCTTGCACTGGCTTGAATTATGGCCAATACCGGGTATATAAGCAGTGATTTACATCTTGTGCAATTTGGGCTAAAGTTTTATACATGTTTTGATTTTGTTTCAAAAATTTTAACAAATTAAAATTAACATGTTCTTGCATTGATAAATTAGCATAATGATCAGTATTGGAATATACACCAATCTCATTAAAATAGAAAAAAGTAGACGAACCTGCCGAATTAGAAGTACCTTCACCTGGTAGTTGTCTTGCTACTAGATGTTCAAGGCCCTTAAGGTATGGCGCATAATACCTCTCACAGTCGATGATGAAGCTCGCCCGCGCACGTCAGCGAATTATTATAGATGTTGAACAGATCCTCAAATTTCTTGCTCACTTTCGTTGTGAGTGCGGTTGTGTCCTCTTGTGTGTAGTTCATTAGTCTTGCAATCTCTTGTATCGACACGTTCACGCCATGCAACTTTAACCTAGGATCTAAACAAGTAGCCACAGCCAAAATTACAGGCAATTTCTTCTAATATTTATTAAATTTTTATCCATCACTTTTACTATTTATTGAAAGGGTCCTATATATCTCCATTTTGTTAACATTGTAGCCATCTTAAGAATTTCTATTATAGCGAGAGGAGAGGTGGGATAGTACGTACCAGACAATAAATTGGTAGACGTGTAGAATACCTCCAAAAATTCAGCTAGGTATGTAGCCATCTGCCATTCCTCCTGAGTTGGCAAGCCGGCTGGGAACGAGGTTAGTAGAAAATGCGTATAGACTTCTTTGTATGCCAGAATGTGTAAAAGCATATGGTATGTAGAGTTCCACCTGTGGACCACATCTGTAACTGCTCTCCTGCGAGGCATATTATATTGAACACACAACGTTTTAAATTGTTGTGTTCTAGGGCCTGAGCTATTAACATACGCTGTCATACCCCTCATTTTGAGAAGAATATCTCCTGCAGCAGCTAAACCATCTTGAACAATTAAATTAATAATGTGACAAACACAGCGAACATGAAATAATTCACCATCAAGTACAGGTTGAAGGGTCTCCTTTAAAGCTACAACAACAGCTTTATTATTAGAAGCATTATCAAAACTAACACTCATAATCTTATTCTTTATTTTAAATGTGGTACATGCTTTTAATTATAATACTAGCAATGTTCATTCCATCATGCGGAAAAGGAAAAGGAACGAAAGCGATGATTCTTTTGTTCATAACCCAATCAACATCAATCCAATGGGCCGTCACACAAGCATAACTAACAAAAGTAAACGGAGATTGTCAAATATCAGAAGTAAGACTAACTTTACCATCAAAATTATCGAAATAATCGATCAAGCGTGCTTTAGCAGCATTATACTGTCGGAGTGCATCGGATCTAGTTGTGTTTCTATGAACCTTTTTGTACAAAGGTTGAACGTAGGTGTTCATATATCTAGAGTGCTTAGGATTATCGGCAAAAGAAAAGGCTTGTTCATCATGAATAACAAATTCAGCGAGACCGTCTCTTTGCTCTCGCTGATTATAAACAAATAACTTACCGTCAAAAGATAACTGCGTTTGGGTAGGTTCGACGTGGCCTTGTCGAGGTGCACACTAAGGGTAATGCCTGTTAAGATGTCCATTACCACTACCAATAGAAAAAAATTTAGCGCAGTACTTACATCGAGCTTTTCGGACGTCGTCCACTGTAACTTCATCAAAATGATTCCAACACTCGACTTTTTTTCCCCTTTTGGACTTCTGGCTCACTACCGGAGGCATTGCTCGGCCCTTTTCCATCATGACCGCTCATCGGGTTAAGATTATGCCATTGAGTAGTAGCTTCGCCAACCGAGCTGCGTCCTTGACTATAATGCGGGGGGTCTTGTGAAGACGTGTATTCAAGATCTGGAATGTTTTGATTGAACTCCCAATTGGCTTGGGTATCTATCATACAGCCTGTACTCATTCGTCCAGAAACGAATGGTTGTGGTGGTGCTTGGATTGGTGTTTGTGATGACCGTGGTGGTAGAGCTTGTGCTGGTGGTGGTGTTTGTGATGATGATGATGTTTTTTGTAATGATAATCCACGCTTCAGTTTCTTCAGTAATCCAACCATATTTGACGCTAAACTTTTTTACTAGATTGAAAAATAAAACTAGTAATAGTGAACTAAATGCAGGAATAAGAACAGTAATTACTAATTAGAAAATAACAATTAAAAAGAATTAAAGAGTAACTAATGAATAAGAATAATTAGTAACTCAAAATTGGAGAGAATTAGTATTTAAAAATAATTTGATAAATAATAATTAATAAATAAGAATGCACAAATTACTAATTAGTAAATAAAAGAATTAGAGAGTAACAAATGAATGAAAGAAGTAGTTAAAAATTAGAATATAGGAAAAGTAATAATTAGTAAACGAGAGTAGTAATTAGCAAGAATATGAATTAGTGAGTAGTAATTAGAAAGAGTAGTAGTTAGAGAGGAAAATAGTAACAAAGCTTGTAGAAATGTAGAATGTTTAGATAAGAGAGAGTAAGAAGATTGGTGTGACAAATTAAAAAGAAAGGGTGTGAATTATAGATTTTTGAAAATTCACAAAAGACCAAAATGGCCCTTAAAATTATTCGTTTATAGTTGTTAGAGAGAGTAAGAATGTAAAAAACCTTTAAAAAGTTGAAAAATTAAGTTGGACCAAAATACCTCACAAACTAGCCGCTATATTATTGTTGGGGGGGCAAAAGTGGAATTTAGGGAGAAAATGAGGAATATGGCTGTTGGGGGGGGGGGGGGAAGGGGGAAAATCTGATTTGAAATTGATGAGGCCAGCCCACTTTAGGGCCTAAGAAGGGCCAGAGAAAGGGCCTAAAAATGGGCCAGTTTTGGGGCCGAAAAAGGGCCAAATTTTGGGCCAAATGATGGTCAAAATTGGGCCAAACCCAGGCCAGAGGCCAGCCCATTTTTTAGGGCCTAACCGGGTTTTTTAAGGTTGGGCCGGGCCTAGATAATTTTTTGGGATTATGTGGCCTGGTCCAAGCCCTGGTCCAGATACCTAAAGAAGTGGGCCGTCACTGTTCACGTGGAGGGCCGGGCCAGCTCGGGCCAAAAATGGGCCGGGTCGAGCCAGCCGACGGGCCGCCTGGCCCTTTTGACAGCTCTAAGGAAAGACATGTGTCCATTTTGAGGACAAAAGTGTAAAAGACTATTAACCACTCTCCCCGTAGGGTCTTCTACTCTCTGTACTTTATGTAACTGCCTTCCTTTTCCATCTTTCTTCCTCCATCTCCATTGCAGAAAGCAAAATCGACAACTAAAGACCTTCACTTTCATCATATAATTTTTATTTTCAACACTCCAACGATAATGATCTCTTTGGCTTTGCATTTCTTTTGATAACTTTTTTTTGCAACTGACGGTAATGTTGTACATATTTTTTTTCATACGTCTGTCATTTTCTA
The DNA here is from genome assembly GCA_033070095.1 of Escallonia herrerae. Classification (NCBI taxonomy): domain Eukaryota; kingdom Viridiplantae; phylum Streptophyta; class Magnoliopsida; order Escalloniales; family Escalloniaceae; genus Escallonia; species Escallonia herrerae. Next base: position 47,048 of record JAVXUP010000084.1, read on the forward strand.
TTTGTTCTCTGCATTTCTCTTCCCCTTCTCTGCATTTCTCCTTCCCCGTGGTTATGCGATTGTGATTGATTCGTGGATATTGGGCATCTGGTGGTGGGGCACAGCAGCCGTGGCCCGATTGATAGGTTGATGATTATATTGGTGGTTGCCGATTGTATCGGTGATTGGTGGTTGGGCCGATTGATGGGTTGTCGTTGTGGCAGCGTGGATGGACAACAGGTAAGGCTGTAAATGAACAGAATTATTGACGAACAGCTCGCTGATCGGTTCTTTCAAAGCTCATTCATGTTTGTTTGTATACTTAACGAACCGAACATGAACACGTTTTAGAGCTCTTGAAAACATGCAATTGTTCATGATTTTGTTAGCAAACAACTCATGTGTGTGTGTGTGTGTGTGTGTATATATATATTAGAATAATGTATTTTATATGTTCAAATACCAGTTATAAATCTAAACAGGCTAAAAATATATTAGTTTGGACTCAAAAATTACCCTAAACACAAACAACCCAAAGCCTAATACCTTTATAAATTCCCAATCCCAAACCTAAAATCTATCAAATCCTAAAGTCATAACTCAACACAACAGGCCAACAGAACAACTCTGCAGCAGTGGCAACACCAAGCGCACGGTGGCGTCAAACTGGATCATCTTCTCAGGCCTCTTTCTGTCCTTTCGCCTTCATGGATCAAGGATACGCCTTCAAGGATCGAGGACAAGGAAGATAGATCATGCAATTTTAGTCGTCTTACATCGTATTACTTCATTAATGGTTTGATTTTGTTGATTTTTAGATTTTCATGGAAAATCCACTCAATTTCTTTTGAGGTATGTTGATCTTTTATGATGCGTGAGGGAATTGCTTGTTATCTTGAGGGATATGAAAAAATTAGGGATTTTATCTGATTTTTTGCAAGGACACGAGTCAAGCTTTTGAGCTTGAGTTTGGCTCGTTTAATTAAATGAGTTTAACGAGTTGAGCCCGAGTTTGTAAGACACGAACTCGAGTCGAGCTTGAACAATTTTTTCAGGCCCTTTAACAAACTCGAGCCGAGTTCGAACATACCAAATCTTATACGAACCAAGCTAGAACACGCCCGTGTTCGATTCGAACTCGGTTCGCATATAGCCCTAACAATAGGAAGTGGTGGCAGGCCGTGGGTGAGCCGATGGATGTTGACCGTGTCATAGGTGGTCAATTGGTGGCTATGGTGGTCCTCAACATGCGAGATTGTATTGGCGGTTGTGTTGGTGTGTGTGTGTGTGGCCCTTAGGAACTAGGACCGATAGCGGTTGGTGATCATGGGGAGAGTCGTGGCTGTGGTGGAAGGGACACTTGGGTGTTGCCGGCATGGTCGTCGGAGGGTGTTGCCGGCAGTGTTGTTTGCTGGTGGGTGGTTTTGGTGGAGAGTTAAAGGCTGGCTTGGTGGGTCCTGGTGATGGGGACTACGGCGGTAAGAGCAGTGGGCGATACTGGCAAGTGGTGTGCGGATCGCCGAAGGTTATTACTGGAAATGTCGCCGAATGGTGTTGCTGATGATGTCATGGGTGGGTGGTCTTCTTGGGCAGGTAGAGGCCAGCATGGTGGGTCATGGTGATCAAGAGAATGGTGGCAGGGGCAGTGGGTGATGTCGACGTGATCGTTGCAGATAATGTCATCAAAGGGTGCTGCTGGCGGTGTCGCCAGAGGGTGTCGCGAGAGGTGGTGGATGGTGATGTGTGAAATGCAAGCAGTCCAGTTCGTTTCAGCATTATTGGTTGTACGCTGTGAATTGTTAGTTGTACAACATGCATTGTTGGTTGTACAACATCATTGTTGATTGTAGTATTCAAATTTTGAAATGTTATTTGAATCTTTAGCCTTTCTATTAAATTCAGTGTTCACCATTTTATCGTAGTTTTTTATTTTACCATAAAACTTCAATCTTCAACATTTATATATATATATATATATATATATATATATATATATATATTTAAAAATGGTACAAAATAATAGCTTAAATAGTAAATTATAAGGTCATGTTTGTTTCTATAATTTAAAATTAATTTTACTCAACATGGCAATAAACATTTAAAACATGATACTTATTCTAAATTCAAGTCGATATAGAGTAAAAAGATATCTTATAAGTTATACAATGAACGATTCACACATGGATTGTGTGTGCAGCTTGTATGCATGAAGAGAACAACTTGCATGTCTAGATACAATTTCACATAAAGTACCTAATTACAAAGACTTCAAAATATAAGGTTTTTTTTTAGCCTCTTCACTAACTGCCGACTAGTTTTAACCCCATGCATTGTAGGCAGGAGCATTTTATTCCTAGACAACAAGAGTTGTACGTGAATGTTACTAGAGAATAGTTGTGTCATGAATCATTTAACTTTTGTTTTAGGACAAGGTATTGAAAAAGATAGCAAAATAATGAGGAAAATATGACATAATGATAAGTATGTACTCATTTTCATTAGGGGTGCACTTGTGCTGCACAACTTGTCAACCCATGCCAACCATATAAAGACGGGTGAAGGCTCGTTTTCATAAGGATTGTAGTGGACGTGGGCTCAAAATTTTGAGCTCTTCTAAAATATGGGCTGGAAATAGGCCTGGTAAAAGTTTTCAAAGACCCGCCTAGCCCATGAAAAACACAGCCCATCCATGTTTAGGCCTAATCCCAAAACTGTACCCTCAATTACTCCAAGTACAGCTTTAGTACCCAACTTTAAAGGTGTGCCAAGGAAGTATCCAATTTTTAAAAAGCATACCAAATCAGTACCTAAGCTGACAGAACACGGATGCCGTTAAAAAGTCAGAGGGGTAGGACTGTGATTATTAAAAAAAGGTGTTTTTACTTAAAAAGTTCAGGTACTGATTTGGTAAAGTTTACTTTTCTTAGGTACTCCTTTGGTACGGTTTACTTTTACTACTTTTTCTTTTCACAGCCGTTCGATGTGGCACTATCTTAACTGTTTGATTATTTTATTTCCTTAATTAATCATTAAAAACTCTCTCTCTCTCTCTCCCTCCCTCTCCCTCTAAGCCATCGTCTCCCTGTCATTTCGGAGCCACTGCCATAATCACTTGTCATCATTATCGTCCACACCAGTGACCCATTGCCATCACCACCGATCTTGCCACTGCCACCACTTATATCAGTGACCCCTCACCACCGATCTGGCCACTGCCACCTCTAATACCAGTGAACGCACCCCATCACCACCGATCTAGCGACTGTCATTACCTATCGACCTGTTTACCACCATCATTCCTGACCGCCAGAGTCCAAATCAATCTCCAAGCACCGTCGATGCTCACATCCACGACCCAAGATCAACCGTTGCCGGTGCACCCAGTAGTGGCCACATACAATGTTGGGTTTGTGACGGTCGTATTGGATTTGTGACGGTGATGGTGACATGCGATGATCGGCAACGGTGTTAGGCGATGATAGTGGTGGTGGTGGTAGTGGTCTGGTGGGTGATGGTGGTAATGGATAAACCGTCGATCTGGCCGATCTGGCCACTGCCACCTCCCACACCAGTGAATGCACCACCATCACCACCAATCTAGTGAGCGCCATTACCTACCTACCTGTTTATCACCATTGTCCCTGACCGCCGGCGTCTAAATCAATCTCCAATCATCACCGACACTCACGACCCAAGACCAACCGTCACCGGTGTACCCAACACTACCACAACCTAACATCACCATCGCCGCAACTCCTATGCAGCAGCATCATCAATGCCGGTTGACTAAGCACCAATTTTAAAAACTAGGGTACTGGTTATAACACGGCTTTTGTGCACAATCTTCTCCATTCGGCGGTGACACGGTTCCGTAGAATCCGTGGCTTGGTTGCAAGAAGAGTTTGAATGTGCACAATCTTCTTCAAGGTTTATGTATTTTGCTTTAAGCCTCTTACAGTGTGCGTTAGTGTTGGTAGTTTGCGTTGGTCGACAGTGTTGGGTTTGTGGCGACAGTGTTGAGTTTATGACAACAGTGGCCACACACAGTGTTGGGTTTGTGACGGCCGCGGTGGGTTTGTTACGACGACAAAAATGTGACACGCGGTGGGCGGTGACGGTGTTAGGCGATGGTAGTAGTGGTGGTCTGGTGGGTGATGGTGGTAATGGATAAACCGTAACAAAGTCAAATGGCTGTGAAAAGAAAAGGTAATAAAAATAAACCGTACTAAAGAAGTAACTATAAAAAGTAAACTGTATTAAATCAGTACCTGAACTTTTTAAGTAAAAACACATTTTTTTAATAATGACAGTCCTACCCCCTCTGACTTTTTAATGGCATTCATGCTCCGTCAGCTTAGGTACTGATTTGATACGCTTTTTAAAAGTTAGGTACTTCTTTGGCACACCTTCAAACTTGGGTACTAAAGTTGTACTTTGGGTAAACTTGAGGGTACAGTTTTGGGATTAGGTCCCATATTTATACAATATAGTTTACGTACATATTGTATGGGCATAAGGTATGTGTTTTTCTCTTTTGTCTTTTAGATAATATCATCGCCCATCACATGATTCAATGTAATTTACACCTTTTAGAGCCTTAAACCTAATAGACTCATACTTTTCTGTCCTTTCTAATTACTCGCCTCACTTCTAGGTAACTACACGACTAAAATATATGTTCTCTGATTTCTTTGTCTCTCTACCCATTTTTTTGAATCTCCCTCCTCAGTTTCCCCTTTTATATCAAACTTTCCTGGTCTAAAGACAAGTAGGAAATCAAGCATTAAGCCATTTGGATTACATTCGGTATGATGGTGGGGCTACGGTGGTACCGATGGTGGTGGTGAGTTTTCTAGTAGTTCAATTGGTGGGAAGAGGAGGAGGAAGATGAGAAAAAAGATTGCTAAGGTGGATCAATGGTGGCGGTTAATCCGTGCGATAGTTGTGATTTGGCCATGGTGTGACTGGTTATTTGTTCGTGGCAGAGATGGGGTGACTGCTAGTTGTGGGTCCACTATACTTTTTTTTATGATCATAATCAGTAGTCATAAATAATTACTGATTCACTTAAAAATTGTATAAACAAGATCAAATTCGCGACTATTGATAACCCTTGGGTAGCCTATGTCCACAAAAATTTTCATGAGCAGGGCTTAGAGAGATATTATCTGACCCGTAGATGGGTTGGGCTGGGCACGAGTATAAATTTTTTGAGAGTTGTGCATCATCTAACCCTTGGGCCCACTAATGTTGCAACTAATTTTCATGTTTTACAGAAGAAGAAAGTTGTAGTTAAAAACATAAAAAGAAAGAATTGTAGCTATATATGTCAAATTTGGTGGAATAAGAATATCTAATAGATAGAGTTTAAAAGCGTTATACAGGGTGGAAAAGTCTTCTTTTAAATAAAGTTGATAGAGCAACCCTTATCAAATTAGTTCTTGCCTTCTTGGTTCCCTTCTCACCTACCATATGTAGATCGTCCTCCTGATTAAGGTTGTAGGAAATTAGACTCTATCTTCTCAAGATTTTGGTAGATAGTGAACTCATAAAATCGAAGTATACACTGGATTAATTGCGCGTGCCCTGTGTGGACAAACCTCACAAGGAGGTCTAGGTTTTAGACTCACTCACCTCTTCAACAAAGCCCTTTTAGCCAAAGTAAGCTAGCGACTATTAAAGAATCCAAATAGTTTCATCTCCACTTTCTTCAGATATAAATATTGTAAGAACTCTACCATCGTTTCGATTAACAAATCCTCCAGGCCTCTGGGGGGGGGGGGGTGGAAGAGCATCTTGGCAGGTAGAGATTTGGGAGGACTATTGCCTTCTCCAAATACATATTTGGACCTTACTCACCAGCTTCAATAGGTCTTGGACATAATTAGGCATGGAAGATGGAATGAACTTCTCATCTGACAAATTTTCCCTGATCATTTGTTAGAACAGATCTTGGACATCCACATTTCTCAAGGTGGATGCCCAGATAGCTGGTAACTTCACCGTTAAATTAACATATTATATGTAATATCACTCCTCAGTACCATCAGCAAGAGAACTACCAGTCATGGAGGATCCCTCTCTATGGAATCAAATATGGAAACTCCCAATCCCTCATAAAATACAATTCTCTGTATGGCAACTTATCTGGAATCGATTACTAGCATTGAGTTCAGTACACCAAAAGGGTATCTCCATCGAAACTACGTGTGATCTTTTTCATCAAGAAATGGAATCAGTTGAAAATCTTTTTCGTTCTTGTCTAGCACTTAGTGTGGTCTGGAATGCAGAAGAAACTGAATTTTCACATCTATACCAGTACTACCCTTCACAGAATGGCTAATTACATGGATACGAGTCTCTTCCACCTCAACCAAATCTGTTTTGAAGTCTCAACTTCTATTCTTCATCATTCTTTAGCACATTTGTAAAAACCGTCATGAAGCCATTTTTGGGAATAATCACCATAACCCTCTTCAAATACTCACATTCTCAACTAATTTAGAATCACACATTCTTAACAAGCTCACCAAAACCAAAAAAACACAGTCTCGAGCCGAAATTGATAAGCCAAACAACAGCATCTCTCTCAAGACCCAGTTTGGTCCCTTTTCAAGTATTACAACCTCACAATCATTATTCTCTCCATTTGAGTTGGAACCCACATTATACAGCTATTTCCAAGTGGTATTCAACCAACATTTGAGATCAACTAGGCTGGGATTGTTAGCTAAGTTTGAAACTGGAGCTCTTTTAGTTTTGAATATACGTTCATTTCTCGCCGACGACTTATGGGAAGCAGAAGCACTTTCTTTACTATATGCTTGCCAAAATGGTCTTTGCCACAAGAATTTACTAAAATCATTCTTTACTCTAATTCGGCTTTTATTCTTCCTCAGATCATAGGCAGTGGGACCATACCGATCTGGATGCTTCCCAACTTTTTTGATAAATATCATATTTGTAGTTTGTTCGAGATGCTACTACACCAAAAGTCAGGCTGATCCAGTTGTAGCTGCCCAATCTTTTGTACATTTGGCCAGTGTCCAACACTTTTCCTTCGAATGGTTATATGTACATATAGGGACAACTACTCAGCTTAAACATGTTAGTATTTTGCTCTAAGTAGCCATATAGCAATAATTTTGTGACACAGAAGAACAACAAGATGAGGTCTTCTCCGTGACTACTGAGGCAGATTCTTAAATATCAAGCCAATAAATATTACACCAAAATGTAGCAAGTGCAATAAACTAATGGATCAGTTGAATTTTACTTATCACAAAACCTTTGCAACTAATACAGAGATATTTTAGGATAGATGTTTTCTTAAATCGTGATAGTTCCGGAAAAGAATGTTACGCAACAAAAAAAAAATGATGACTTTGGAAAACTTAGTGGATGTAATCAATCCCAACATTGATTAGGCTATGGAAAGGTTGTTAAGCTGCTTCGAGTTTCAACATCCACGGACCTTGGGTCCAAATGGGCTATTTCATACATCAATTTCATGTACCTCGGGGATAACGTTGAAGTTATACTTTCTATCATGGCCGGTCATCTTTAGTAACATACTTTTAAGCAAGATGGATGTTGTGTGAAGTTTTGACATCTTTTAGTAGTACAAAGTAAGAGAAACGATAGTAATACATATTGCATTATAAACGTTCCGTAAGGAGGCTTTGAGGTAAACATTACTCTCACACCCACACCTTACGAAGGTAATCTCACTTTATTTTTCTGAAGATTAGCGACTTGGTTGCTCACTAACTCCATAAAATAGGTTTGTTTTACATCCAACACAGTTTGGGAGCTACAGAAGAAGACTGCATATTCAAGTGTTCAAGTAGAATTAGTCTTTTTTCAATACATGTGGTGGTTTAAAAGAGCCTTTGAGAGAGGCGATTTCCACGAAGCTTCTCATCTCCCCGAAACCTTCCTCTCTCACCTCCGTTTCCGTTGCCACCGTCGGTTTTTCGGTGGGTGGTGGCACGGTAGATTAGGTGAAGATTCGTTAGGGTCTTGTGTGGGATCTTGGAGGCATGGGTGAGTTGGACGGCATCGTCGTCATGTCGGAGCTCTTCGATTAGGTAGTATGGTTCTCTATCTTCTCGGGCGCCGGCAATGGGTTAGCGACGGTTGATAGGTAAGCTGTTAGGTTCTGTGAATTGTGATTTAGGCTGATGGGTTGCTTAGGTGTTATGATAGGGTTGTGGTGGCTTTGTGTGTTTGATTTGTCGTCAGGGTCTGTGGGTTTGACCGTCATGATTTGTTTTGGGCTGTCTTGGGTTGGAGATGGACTGGTGAGTTTAGATCTAGGTTTTTCCTTTAGGGTTTTTTCCTCCCCCTTCCCCCCTAGTTGCCCCCCTCGCCCTGAATCTAGAAAGGTTGATGTTCTGCAATTGCTGGTGGAGTGGTTTATGTGCTCTGCTTGTAGGTTGTGGCGTTAAGGTAAGGTTGGCAGCTGCTGAATGATGGCCGTTTGGTCGACAACGTTTGTTTTGTGAGTCTCTTAGGTTCTGGAATATTGGTGTTTTTAAGCCGCCGGTGCTTTAATCGTGAGGGACGTTAGCCTGTTGGGTGTATGTTGGCTGGAAAAGGTGGTGGTTCCTGTTGGTGTTTGTCTTATGTGCCCTTAGGGCCTTGGCATCAGTGAGTTGGACAGAAAAGGTAGTGGTTCCGGCACCGACGAAGAAGCACAGTGATATTGAGAGCGATGAATGACGGGGCCACGTGTTTGGAGCGTGGGTTGGGGTGGACATACAGATGGTGTATTTTGATAGGTTACTTTTTGAATAGTTATCTTGTTTAAGTTCTTTTATCATGTTTTTGTGTAGTTATCTTGTTTTATTTTATTTCTTATTTAGCCTGTTTTAGTTAGTTTTATCTTGTTTTAGCTAGTATTTTTATATTCTTTTTTGTTTTATCTTGTTGTTTAGCTGGTTAGTGTTTAAAAAAAATAGAAATTCAAAATATCTATGTTGTTTTTTTACTACGATTCCTATCGGATGGGAATGTCGTCCGTGAGTCGGTTCCAATCGGATGGGATGCTATCCGTGAGTCTTGTTACTTACTCTTGGGTATTGTGTATCTCTCATTTACCCTTAGTATATATTTCTACTCTTAATTTAAAAAAAGTAGAATTGGTCTACCGCAGCGGATGGAGCCGAGTGTATGTAAATCCGATTTCTATTGGCAAAGCTATTGATTGTGTGCAGTGACGATTAAGACTTTATTTTAGTCCTCGGTCTTCTTTTTCTACTAATTCTGTCAAGCCCGTTCAAGATTCAGAGTTAACGCGAGTTTTTTTTCTTGATTAATACATATTTAAAACTTAATTATCAATTTATTTATTTTTAAAATGTATTTATTAGCATACCACACTTTTGAAAATCACTATTTAAAATCACGATTTCAAGGTAAAAATTGCTGTTCTACCTTGAAATTGTGGTTTTAAATAGCGATTTCTACTTTAAATTATAAATCAAGTATAAATCGTTATTTGAAATAACTATTTTTACTTTGAAATTGCTGTTTGAAATAATAATTTTTAAAAGTGTGGTATACGGGAAATAAGTTTAAAAATTGAGTATATTGGTAATTAAGTTTTAAACATGTATTGATTAGGGAAAAAACTCGAGTTAACGCTGCCAACTTAGACTCTGTTTGACAACAATATTTTTTTTCTTCAGTTTTCAGTTAATTTTTTTTTTTTTACAAAAACAATGGGTGTTTGGTAACCCAATTTTTATTTTGAGTTTTTTTTTTTGTGTTTGATTATCTAATTTTTATTTTGAGTGTTTTTTATGGTAGTTTTTTGTGGCGGTGGTGAGGCGTGGCGGTGGTCGACAATGATGGTGGCAAGCGGTGGCTACCATCGTCGGCAGTCGCCGGAGGTGGCTGCCGGGGGTGGAAAGGAGGAGGTGGTCTAAAAAAAGCAAAACTGAAAACTGCAACTCATTTTTTAAGTTTTCAAAAACAGTCTTGATTTAAAAATTAATTTTTTAAACTGAAAAAAATAAAATAATTACCACACGTAACTAATTTTTTTAATTTAAAAAAAAAAAAGAAAAGTCGACAGGACCTTGACATCTTGAATGGGAGCTATGAAGATATATGAACATTGAACACCTAGATGTGGGGACGCACACAGGCTGCTGCGTTCTCATTGATTGATTGATTGATAGTAACATAAAATTGGGGACAGCATTGGTTCCATGCATGGCTCATAAGACCGAGTCCAAGATTACTCATTCCGGCCAGCTGGATTCCCTTGTCTCTTATTTGTGGCGTTGACTAGCACACACTACTTGTTTTCAGTATATCCAATTTTAATCTTGTTTTTCTTGTTATATATATTTTTTGTCGTAGAATAGTAATGTTCTTATCTATACTATATATATATATATATATATATATATATATATATATATATATATATAAACTCTTTTATTATAATATTTATTTTTGTGTTACATAAGTATCTATCTAAAATTAAGACGCTTGATATCCTAAGAAAATATTTCAAAAGTGACACAAACTAAAATATTTGAATATTAAATTACTGACCATAAGGGCACGTTATAATTTTCACAATTTAAATTTTATTAAAAAATAAAGTTGAAGTAAACTCTAAACTCGTTTGTAAGATGTAGTTGAAATCAATTTTATAAGGCAAGTTTGATACTTGCTGTTAACTTCTTTTTTAAATACATACAGCGCGTGTAATGGTAACGGGTTTATATCAAACCTATAGAGTTACGTCTTTATTGTAATATCACTCGGATCATTTTGTTTGCATGTCAAAAAAAAAAGAGAAACGCGTGATGTTCGATGAGACATCTTCTCTAATCATGAGAGTCGAGAGATGCTCCTGGTCTTGAATCATATAACCCTTTCTTACCGTGAGCTAAGTTTGAGCCCCACGAATGAATCAAGCGTTGGCCAAGTCTTTCATAGGATCCCAGCGTGCCTAAATTCTGTATCCTATATATACTAACTCTGTTATACAATACCTATACAAAATTTTGGCTCTTCTTTTACGGTTTACGTGGGTTTCATGCTTACGGCAGCTTGGGAGTGCTTTTTTACTTAAGAAATATGCTCATCAAACATAGACAACAGTGGAGCAAAAGCATTAGTAACCAAAATGCAGATTTGTAATCAAACTGTTGTTTGTTTCTAAAACGCGCTTCCAAGCTTTCAAACACTAGGGTACACCCCACACGTCTAGGCGTCCATGTCTTCCTTCACTAGTAATTCAACAATAAAAGCAAAAACTAACATCGCTCTTGCCGGCAACCTTAGCCATTGTAATCCTTTCCACAAAGGCTTGAAACTGGTAGAAAATAAAGCAGAAAACAATTATGTTAAAGTGAAAAATTAACGTAGCAGAACTTAGCAGAGATTTGAGCATGGTATACAGCCTCTAAAATTCCGTCACTTCTTCACTACCAAAGGTTAGCCGGACAGCCTTCCTTATGAAATCAAGAGGAGAGGTCGTCTGATGAAATCAACAAGAGATCAATTTCAGGATTTGATCGAAGGTGTATGATCTAGAGTATTCTAGACAAGAGGACTTTTCGGTCGGGATTTACACCCTCTGCAAGAGTAAGACCTGAGGTGCTTGGTTAGCTAACCAGGCTTATGCACGTGCTCGTTATAGTTCATCTTTACTGCTATTTCCTGAGCCGAAAAAGCATAGCAATTTCAGATGCAAACTATATACAGCATCCGGCCCATTTGGATAGACATCATGTCATCTGAACCCAATCATGGGTGAGAATTTGGAGCCCAGAATTGAGTACACTTGCCACAATACTGGCCCACTAGTCACTAGTCCATCTACAGGCTTGGAGCCGCCCTCTACTACCGGCTACTACGCAAGTCCATCAGGTCCTCAGAACCTTTAATCTTGTCATGCAACCAACTGTGATAACAGATTAGACCTTATTTGTAACCCATGCGTGTGACTTGGCCACATGCCATGCATGTTAACAGTGAAAACAACTTCAACCACCAAACAAAGACCTCACTCACCCATTTCCATTCGCCAAACATGTCCCAAGAAGCAAATCCTTTCGGCCAAACGATGGCGTCTCTTTTCTGCCTCCGAGCAACCACCATCTTCCCACCGTAGCAACATAGTACCTGGCTAGAATTTTTGGGACAAATGGAATTGGGCAAAATAGGGTCTAATCAATTGACTATTTGGCTACTGCTTGGCTTATAGAAATCTTCCTCCAACTCCGTATATAGTGATAATTAGTAGTCGCTAAATATTTCTCGTGATTTTTCTATTTACACTTTGATAATTTTTATCAGTATAAAAATATTTACCGCCTATTAAATGTCGCTATATGGGGGATAAGAGGAAGATTCCTTCGACCTAGATATCAACGAATTTTTTTGACCTAATATAGTTCAAAGAAGGTGACTCCCACACAAGCCTACAATTGGCAGTACTTAGTACCTTATCTTTTTTCATTTTTGATATAGTACTGAGTACTATCTTTTGAAAAACATTTTTAAAATGTTTTGTAAGCGGCAAGCAATTTCTCAGTTACTAGGAAGTTTAGAACCTTCATTTTAAAATCCTTACAATTTAAATCTCAATTTGTAAATCCTAATGTTTGACAACTTTTACAGATTGATATTGTAAAATGATAGCTAGTTATGCAATGAATAAACTACAATTGAACTGCTTTAATAATAGGTGAAAAATGAATGACTGAGATTAAATGACAAAAGGATAGAGAGTGAATGGTTGGCAAAATAGGAAGAAATGTGACAAAAAAAAAGACTTGAATTGTGGATTTGGCAAGCGAACGAGTGTGATTATTTCAACTGAGGATTTTTGCCCCTCATATTTATCCCTCTTTCAAATCCTTTCGAGTGTTTTTGGATAAAGAATTTTAAAATACTCGGAAGTTTAAAAACCCTTTATTTAAATCCTTACGCTTTGAAATCTCAGAATTTTAAAGTTTAATGTTTAGTAATATTTTGCAGATGGGTATTGTATGACGACAATTACGCATAGAATAATGAATTATTGATTAATTGGTCAAAGAAAAGAAAAACAATAGATGGCTGGGATTAAAAAGGGGGAGGGGGTGGGGATCGATGGACTGTTGAAAAGTAAAAAAATACACGTGGCACAAAAAAAGGACTTGAATTCTGGAAGGTAATTCACATGTGAATTTCACAAATAAATAGTGTAGAGTGATTATTTCAACTGAGAATTTTGACCTCCCAAATCACTTTTAGAATTTCTCTTTTATAGTTACCAAACAATAAATTTCATTCAAGGTAATTTCAAATCTATAGCCATATTTAAAATCACAAATTGAAATATCTCATTCAAACACACGCTTCTAAAATTTCACAAATTTTCTTTTGCCAAACAATGAATCTCATTCAGAATATTTTGAAATTCTCAATCAATTAAAAATACTCAATTGATATACCTCGTCCAAACACATCCCCAACTAGATCAATTAATTGGGCAACTCACCACTGTTACCGGCACAACTCTATTAATGGAAAATAGGACATGGGACTGAGCCATTTATAGTGCTTAAATAAGCTTCAGCGGGGTTGGGTACGAAATGGGAAGGAATTACGGTCAGCTTAAAGGCACAAAGCAAACTAGTACTATTTGTTTCAACTTCATCTTTGGGAGCAAATTAGCCTCCGACTTACAGTAAAACCTTGTGGCTTCCTTTATATTATGCAAAAAATATTGCGTTATGTGTGCAAATTCCAAGGAAATTAATACAAAAAAGATGTGATAAATCGAGAAAGAATGCATTGTATGACGACCGTTCTTGATTATTTAGTTTAATTTTGAATGATAGCTGCATATAAGAGTTGATTCCAAGTATCGGGGACTCCGGCTAGACACCAGTGGCTGCAGTCCATGTCGCCGTGTCCTCCGTGGCCATAGACCGATGGATGGCCGTCAATTCTTAGCTGTGACAAGCCAGTTACGTTGAGCAAATGAACCGGGGTGGACATCGTACGCAACACTTTCTCTAGCACCAACTCTGCTGGATGTTGACCTCTTCGATACTTGGGCAATGGTTCGGTTTGTCCTCCACAGTTCGGCCCAACTCCACTGGTTGACAAACTAAAGGAAATATCAGATGGAGGATGTCCATTAGACAAGAAAACAATAATCCCTTTGTTGTAGAACTTCTTAAAAGTGTGACTATGAGACAACTTTCTGCAAATTGAATGAGGAAAGCGTGAGATTGCCCGCTGTATACCAAAGGCTTATTTGTCGCTAAAGAGATGTACGTCACATCTTTTATCAATCAAGTATACTTCTTAACTTACAAATGAGTGACCGTTTGCCAATAATCAGAGTGCCGTAATAAATTTTTTACAGTATTTTATAATGATTGTTTCCGAGAAAATCGATAAATAAGATCAGCATGCAACTCAAACATAAGCATAGAATGCATAGCAAACATAAACAACCTTTACCCTAATCAACTTTTTGCTTATTTTGAAGTTCATCCTATTCGGAGATTAGGGGTCCATGAAATGTGTGAAATGGTCGCCAACTTACCAGAGAAATAGAATTCAACCACCGTTGTCAGAACGCGGGTAAGAGTAGATTATCAAACCCTTTGCAATTAATGATTGTATCACATTCTTTTAGCTATCTTGTTGTGATTTTGCCATGCCTACAAGGCGTAGATTTGCAATAACCAACTCCAAAAAGGATCCAAAATTGGATCTCTGAAAAATAGACGCAGTGATATTGTTAAGATTTCTTTGGACCTACCCGGCATGATCGGGAGAAACACCTTGGAAGAAGACTTGGGTTTTTGTAGGATCGACATTGGAGTCTATCCATCTAGCCCACGTATTCAGAGCCTTCCTATAGGCAACCAAGCGATCCATGTCTTTGTATGTGTTATTGCCATCTTCTATGAAATCCCATCTGCAGCAAAAAATATGAACATCAACCTATATTATCAAGAGCCCAAATACGCAAATCCAGAACATAAGATGCCGCTATATGAAGGATGGGTGTCTTACGGTTGTTTCCTTCCTGTGTGAAGCCACCAGTGCCATGAATTAAATATCACTGCGTCCATTCCCTTCCAAAGTTTACTGCTTTCGATGGAGTCAAGCTTCAGAACCCGTCCAATCTTCTCGCTTGTGATGTCAACGAGGAATGCATTCCGGAAGAACATGATTGAAGCATTGTACATCTTCAACAAGATACAAATGATTGATAAGCTTAATTGTGATTTTTGTATCATAGCGATTATTTAATTTCACCAAGTATTCTCCTTCAACATTATGTTTTAGAAGGAAAATTAATCACGTACACCATTTGAGCTCGGTCTTTTGGTAGCCGACACACGGGTTACAGTTCTACAGCCCGAACACTTGTACTCGAATATATAAAGCAACTTTTGAGCTCTGCCTCTGCGTAGCTCAACGTGCATTTGGCCGTGAAGTGAATTCGGGATTGGTCGCGAAATCTTTTTTGACAAATAACCTTATTTCTTGCTTCTTATGCTTGAAGGTTTTTTAAATTTATTAAACACAAAAAGGAGTGTACTATCAAATAGTGGTAAAGACTTGAATGTAACTCAATTCAAGTATAAAGGGAAACAGTGAACTAAAAGCTGCATTCTTCTTCAAAGATGTCCATCATACTTGCCTTCTACTATACGCAACGGAAAATACTTGTACCAAATACCATCCATGTCTTTTCAATTAACTTTCAGAGTTACACCAAACATCACCTAAACCCGGGCACATAGATGACAATCATCCAGGATGTGGGTTGTGGGTCACCTTCCTACTGTTGGGATCTGTTGGCGGCCATTTTCTCTTTGTATGGCTGTTTCATTCTTTATGAAGGTGTGAAGAGAGGTTAGGATCTGGATACTTTCTGGTGGAAACCAACTAACAAATGACTTCTTGTACCAAATAATCTGCCTAAAAATGTCTTCTTATTTATTTATGAATAGCACCCTTTGTGGAGCATTACCAAGAAAAACTACTTCGAAGCTATCACTGAAAGTAGTGTTTTGTTGCTAATGCTCCACAAATTTAATTTCTATAATCAGCCAATGTGTATTAAGTTGTCCAAGTTACACTTCTTTGAAGCGATTAAACACTAGATATTTATCGTAATCACTTCTTCCAAAAGCTAATTTGACTTAGAACGGGAGAGTGATAAACTATGAGGATCCTAAGTCGAAGCTCTGCATAATTCTCAATTCTGCTTCGGTAAATTGCTACCAAGCTTGACATAATGTTTATTTGGTTGTCATGTTTATTCGCTACACTCCTTTCTCAACTTTTATCTCAATGTCTGTCGCTAAAGTGGTTGGAGCAGTAGAAATTTCTCGTAACCACATCTTTGGCAGAAACTAATTCGACCCAATAGCTAAGAGGATCCTAGTTTTGCTTGGTCATAAATCAGCCTTCAAATAGGGTATTAAAGCAAAGAAAAGGAACTCAGTAAAGTTTTGAATTTATAAAGAAAATACACAGGAAGTGCTTGTCATGAGGATCTACTTTACCTTGATATTGTTATAGAAACAGATATACAAAAAATTTCCATCAATTTCACTAGGTAGCATTCTCGGCTTCCCTCCCATGTTTCCTTGATTTAAAAATGTCATAAGCAAATCCGAACACGCAAAAGTACTACAAGGAATACGTCTATTTTGATTGTCACGTCCGTAATTGCACTCTTACGACAAGCAACTACATGGCCTTTATTGCATGTCATGTTGCTACACCAAAACTAATTGCGTGGACAATATCATATGAGTCTGCCCAACTCTTGAAATACACGAACAAAATTAGGTAAGTGAAAAGAAAAGAAAGCATTCAATCCTTCAAAATTAGGTAAGCGAAAAGAAAAGAAATACACTAACAAATATTTTTTGTTTGACGAATGTGCAGTTACAGATCTCAATAGAAACCAATCTAATAATGTAATATTAAATACATTAAAGATAAGTTCATCTTTGATTTTATGCCAAATGACATACTTTATTCTATTTCTCCGGTATGATGAGTTCCAACTTTTTAGAGCTTAATTTAATTTTTTCGGATACATTGTATTATAACATAATATTAGCACACTCACATTTACACTGATTACTTTATTGTTACATCATAATAATGGCCAACGAAGGAGTTGAATGCATTCTACGTACTGAAATAGTATTTGACTAATTGCACAAGATTTTACGTACATATACTTTTCTTTTCTTTTTTTTTCTCTAACAAAGTTCCGTGACAAGTTCACACCCAAGAATACACCATTTCCATCGGTGCATTAGTAATTGAAATATATGTTTTTCACCGGTTTTTGTCAATGAAAACAGTTTAGTGACATTATCTCAACTTTGTGGTGCAAATATGGGAGTAGAGTAGCAAACTAGAAAGTGAAAACAACTTTTAAAGTGATATTTAAATTCAAAGTGATGGATGGCATTACTAGGTATTTTTATATGAAAATACACATATGGCCTTTCGTACGATTTTAGGATCCATCTCAATAATACTAGTAAGTATTGCATGTGTAAGAAAAGCATTGTCTTTCATGCTAAATTTTGCATTTATGTACATGTATAGCAATTGTTAATAAATTGGGTCAATGGACCCATTATCCGCCCACTAACAGATAATGTGTATTTGTTAGTCTGGATAATTACAGTTAATTAGAGGATATTTATCTCCTAAGTGTTTGAGGTAAATACATCTTTATCTCCTAAGAGTTGGAGGTAAAGCCAGTCTCTAATTGTATCTCTATATAAAGGTTAGAGATATCCCAATAAATAAAGGAAGTCATAGCAATAATCCCTCTCTCTAGAGCAATCACCAAGCTCTAGGATTTGGTTCGTGGACGAAGAACTCGACTCTAGTAGCCGTTTTCGTACCTGCGAAAAAGATCAAGCGTGTTGGAGGCTCGTAACAACAAGGATCCTACGTCGGAATTTTTCGGAGACTTCGTACGGTATGTTTTCGAACCCATTACGTGTTACGTGGTAGCACGATGAATGTTGTAATCGTTTCAACATTGGTATCAGAGCATGATTACTTGTTGATTCGCCTTTAACATGCTAGATTAAATAATGTGCATGTTACGATTTTTTCCGGATACATGAATGAGACCCATTATTAAAATTCGAAATTTATTGAGCATGTTTTTCTGAAAAATAATTAGATGTTTTTGTTCTCCTATGGTTGAGGATGAACTGCATAAAATTTCGTGATTTTTGGATGCATGATTTGTGAGAAATCACGATTTTATTTTTCAAGAAAACTGTGATTTTTTCGAGTTTTGGGACTCAAATTCAGAGCATGATATTCTGTTTTTATCATGATCGGTTGGTACATAATTAATCTATGTTGTATAAGCTTTCCAACGATATATCGTACGCATTATTTGGCTTAAAAACGAGAGAGATATGGCATCCCGAAGTTGGCATCGCGGCATGGCGGCGGCTAAAAAAAATTAGGGTTTAATGAGGAAGAAGAACAGTAAATCACGCGCGGGCCACGCGCTGAAGACACGTGTCACACACCAAGGGGAGTTGCCACGCGCCCACACGCGCGCCACGCACGACGACTGCTGAACGCGCCACGCGCCGTGCTTCTCCCACGCGCGCGTGTATGCCACGCGCCAGTCTAGAAATTCAGAAGTTTCCCACGCGCATGGCGGCGCGTGGGAGCGCGTGGAGGCTGTTTTCTGGTCGGTCTTCGTCACCGCCGGCGAGTGGAGCTCCATCTTGACCCACTGGTTTTTTCTATGGTATCAAATTACCTTTATACCCTCTGTGTGTGTTCTGTTTAATTTTTAAACGACTTTTTCTATGGAAAATTAACTTTAAAATTTTGTTTTATACACACAGAATTTTTATTTAATTTCAGAGGGCATATTAAGGATAAATTTACTGTTTGCCAATTTTTTAGGATTTATCTCTCAGTTTTTGGTCATCTGTGAGTATTTTTGTGGTACTTTTGTGGTTCCCAAAAATACGAATAATGCGTAAATATTATTTTTTACACTTCATGAGTAGCAATAAATATTTTTGGAGAGTTATATGACATAGATAAATTATGTCTAATTTGTTACATGCTTGCCTTGATTTGTGTTATGGTTTAAATATACTTTTGAGGTATATTTGTTGGGTTTTTGGTAAATCCACACTTTTAAACCATTTATATTTTCAAGGCCCTTGTCGCCCGTTTTCCTTGGGAGGAGAATGTGACCTATTCATCCATTTTATTACCCTGTAACTTCTTATTTGAGTATGCTAGTTTTAGGTTAAATGGATGGATATTAGATTGGCATTCTAAAGAAACTTATGTTTAATGTGTTTACTTTTGTTTTAAGAAAATTCTTTTAAGAATAATGTGTTGTGCGGCATCTCCATTTGTTTTATTGGAGTAGTTTGTAGTAGGATTCTCAAAGATGTTGTATTCTGCTATTTCCCTGTATATTTCGAGAAAGCCTTGTACGGGGATGTAATTTCGCACGCACATTATTCAAACCAGAATTTTCTTAGCATAAGTTATTAGAATGCCAATAGGGCTCAATGGAGTCCTTGCAAATTTAATTGCATGGTGCAATTTTATATTGTTCTAAATTATCATGTGGATGATTTATATTGTGGCTTATATGATGATGAAATTTATTGCGAAAAATTACTTGAAAAATATTTTTCCCAACTCACATACATGGGAGATGATTACGAGCTTAGCAGATTTTCGATTTCATGATGTGAGGAAGGATTATGTTTTTCATTTGAATTTTTTGAAATAAATAGAAGGATGTATAATTAATGTCTTTTCCTTGCGCAATCTAATGTAGTGAAAATAATGGCCACCAAGAATGTCATAGCTGATCTCGTTAAGGGTGAAAAACTTAACGGAGATAATTATGACGTTTGGCACAAAAAGATGAAATTCATGCTGAACGAACAAGAGCTCGAGGAGCACTTGACCAAGGAGATGGTCGCGCCAACTGAGGCGCAACCCCTAAGAGACCACACTGCCTACCAGAAATGGAATCAGAAAGATCGTAGTGCGCGCTACACCTTGTTGAGCAGCTTGCAAAATGATCTAATTGGGCAGTATGATGAACTTCCAACTTGCAAAGCTTTATGGGATCAGCTCAAGTTTTCTTTTGGTGGAACCTCAACTACGCGGCTTCGTAGCCTTGTGATTAAGTTTGAGGAGTACACAAAAGACCCTAAACATACCATGAGTGAACATCTAAGGATGATGTCCAATATGATTGGTAAGCTAAGGGATGCTGGCCATGCGCTCACAGATGAGCAGCAAGTCAGAGCTGTCATAAGGTCCCTTCCTGCCTCGTGGGCCAATATGAAACAGATATTGACCCACAGTGAAAACATCAAGAACTTTTCTGATGTTTCACAGCATGTCATCCTTGAGGACGAGACTCGAGATACTGACAAGACCCTTGCTTATGTCGCCCAAGGGGGATCGCGCAATGCAAATGGCAAGCGCGAAAGACAAAGTAAGAAAGGTAAGAAAGGCGAGGCTAGCACTTCTGCGCCAAAGGAAGGAAAAATGAAGAAACGCAAGAGAGGAAAACGTGGTGGGAAAAAGGATCTGTCTAAAGTTAAATGCTTCAACTGTCAACAGAAAGGACACTTCGCTCGTGATTGCACTGAGCCGAAGAAGGTACTTTCAGAATCTCTCTCTCAGTTATATGTTTCCTCACATGTGATGGTTGCTCATTCCCAACCTGTGTGGTTTGTGGATACAGGTGCAACAAAACATGTAGCACGTGATCGAGAGGGGTTCGTAGATTATCACCGGATTCCAGCGGGTAGCAAACATATCTTCATGGGAAACAATAGTTCCGAAGAGGTGCTAGGGGTTGGTTCTTACCAGCTCAAGTTGCGCACTGGGCGCACATTGATTCTAGAGGATGTGCGATATGCACCCACAGTTCGGCTTAATCTACTTTCAGTTACTGCTTTATTAGACAGTGGTTTTTCCTTTATTTTTAGGGGTAATAAGTTGGACATTTTTTTTGGATGATGTTTTGTTCGGACATGGTTTTCGCATGGATAGTTTTTTTTTCAATTGGATTTAATTGATTCTCAGTCTTCTTATTCTTATGTGGTGAATGATAATATTGTGAATGATTCTACCACCTGGCATGCAAGACTGGGCCACATAGGCCAAGATAGAATGACTCGTTTGGCTAGAGAAGGCCTTTTAGGCCCACTCGCAAAAGTCAATCTACAAACTTGTGAGGCTTGTTTGGCCGGTAAAGCATGCAGGAAGCCTTTTGGAAAGGCTGTGAGAGCAACTCAACCACTTGAGCTAGTTCACTCTGATATATGCGGACCTATGAGTGTAAAGGCACGCCATGGCGCCTCTTATTTCCTTACACTGATAGACGATTATACGCGATATGGTTATGTGTATCTGATATCTCACCGCTACGAAGCTTTGGACTGTTTCAAACGCTTTGTAGCTGAGGTTGAGAATCAGAAAGAGAAGAATTTAAAAACTCTTCGCACTGACCGAGGACGCGAATATTTGTCAGATCACTTCAAGAAGTTTTGTGAGGAAAAGGGGATACGCAGGCAACTTACTATTCCTAATACTCCACAACAAAATGGTGTTGCGGAAAGAAGGAATAGAACATTGTTAGACATGGTTAGGTCTATGATGGCGCAAGCAAACCTTCCTATATCTTTTTGGGGGGATGCCCTTTTGACTGCAGCCTATATACTTAATCGTGTGCCTTCACAGTCAGTCAAATCCACCCCTTATGAGCTTTGGAATGACCAAAAGCCAAATTTGGATAACTTGCGCCCATGGGGCTCAGCAGGTTATGTTCACAGTACTTCTCATAAGTATGGGAAACTAGGGCCTAGAGCAAAGAAGAGTATCTTTCTAAGGTATTCTGAAAACTCTAAAGGCTATGTAATGTATGGTGAACATCCAAATGGTGGAAGGACTGAAATAGAGTCTTGTGATGTCGATTTCATAGAGAGTGATTTTCCTAGCATTGGAGATGCGAGTAAGAATCTTGACCTCTATGAGTTAGAGGAGGTTGAACCCAATTTACCATCTTCAAGCGAAGGTGGGGAATTAGTTCCTCATCCGGTTGTCGCTGAAGATAGTGTAAGTAACCCTCAACCTAGTGGGAGTATCCCAGACAGTGGGAGCACACCACAAGGACCATTAGGTCAACAAGATTCTCAACTGCGTAGAGGTGCACGAAGAAGAGTTCCACGTCGTCGTTTTGAGATTGACGGAGAAATTCTTATGTGCACTCCAAATGATGAAGACGAGCCTACTTCTGTGGAAGAAGCCTTATCTTCATCTGCTAGAAATGAGTGGATGGCTGCAATGAAGGATGAGTTAAGCTCAATGGAAAAGAATCGAGTCTGGGAGTTGATTGACCTTCCGCCAGGGCGCAAGACTATTGGAAACAAGTGGGTTTTTAAAGTCAAACGCAAGGTAGATGGGTTAATCGAAGAGATTTACCCAACTGCGGGGTGTGGACTATGAAGATACTTTCTCCCCAGTGGTGAGATTTGCTTCAATTCGCCTGATCCTAGCTATTGTCGCCCAGCAGGATTTAGAACTTTTTCATATGGATGTTAAGACTGTGTTTCTCAATGGAGAACTAGACGAAGAGATTTATATGGCTCAACCCGAGGGTTTTGAAGTCAAAGGACATGAGCGCAAAGTTTGCCGTCTCAAACGTTCTATATATGGTCTCAAACAATCGTCTAGGCAGTGGTACTTTAGGTTTCATCATGCCATTACCTCTATAGGTTTTGAAATGATTGAACAAGACCATTGCGTTTACGTAAAACGATCCAAGAAAAATATTCTAATCCTTTCTTTGTATGTGGATGACATTCTTTTAGCTGGAAATGACATGAGTTCCATTGTCGCCACTAAGCAGTGGCTGTCCTCAACTTTTGAGATGAAGGACATGGGAGAAGCTAATTATATGCTCGGAGTTAAAATCATACGTGATCGTCCAAAGAGACTTCTCGGTTTGTCTCAAGAGACATATATCAAGAAGGTCATTGAACGATTCCGTATGCATAACTCAAAACCCATAGACACTCTAATGGACAAGGCGTGTACTTTAACAACAGACCAATGCCCAAAGAATGATGAGGAAAAGAATCGGATGTCCAAAGTGCCTTACGCGGCTGCAGTTGGGAGTCTGATGTACGCTATGTTGTGTACGCGTCCAGACATCTGCTTTGCCGTTGGAATGGTGAGTCGTTATCAGAGTAATCCTGGACCCGCTCATTGGAATGCGGTGAAGAGGATCCTTCGATACTTGCGTGGAACCGCTGATCTCGTCCTGTGTTATCATGGTGGAGACTTGAGACTGAGAGGATACAGCGATGCTGATTGGGGCGCTGATAGAGATGAGCGCATATCCACTTCGGGTGGAGCTATCTCTTGGCACAGCAAGAAAAAGTCTTGCATCGCCCTATCCACGATAGAGTCGGAGTATGTTGCTTGTTCAGCAGCAGTCCAGGAAACTGTTTGGTTGAGGTCATTCTTACAGGCTCTAGGGGTTACAGCTCATGCAGATGAGTCTGTCATTGTTCACTGTGTCAATACAGCTACCCTAGATTTTGTAACGGACCCCAAATATCAAACACATAGGCCTTCGTTATCACTTCATTAGAACTTTAGTTGCGCAAGGAGAGGTGTCCATGAAACATATACCTACTGGCAGAATGGTGGCTGATCCTTTGACCAAGCCCATTGCTAGAGATGTTTTCCTTTCTCACATTAGGAGTATGGGACTACGTAGGTTTTGATATGTTTATGGCATCTTATGTACTTGACATTATTTATTACATTAAATTTTCATTCCTCGATTTGAGTTTATTTTGGAATGAATGGATAATCTTTGTGATTACATATACATCCTTGTTGAGAGTGTCACCAGGCTCGAATTGACCCACTCACACGGGTAATTCACCTTGGCGCTAAGATAGCGAGCAAGATGAGACATAATTGTCTTAAGCGCCAAGTGGGCGAATAAGATGATACAGCTTATAAAGCAAACATGTCGCCTTAGTTGGAGCTAAGATGAGACCTAATAAATGTAGGTCGATCATAGAGTATCTCCACAACTCTATGTAGCCTGTTTACAGCCGAATGTGAGATTTCAGGCAGGCACTATGAGAGTGACTGGGCTGAAAAACTCAGGTTAGGCGCTTGTACAGCGACTAGACTTAGATTCGTATGGCGTATTTATTATACATTTATGTGACACGCCCTTGAGGGTTACGCCATAGCATGCAAATCATACTGCATGTGCTAAATGCAGACCGACAGTGGGAGTGACGAATGAATCCCTGCTTCGTCACTGTGTGAGCCACTTGGATCAAAATTTTTGATCATATATGGTACCCTTTTCACCTTAGACTATGTCATGAAGAGGATACTCAATGTCGCTACTTTAGCATGTACCCTTGGATCATGGATGATGCGGTCTCGCGGGGCATGTCTAGGAAAGCGGTTGGGTCTAATTGGAATGACATGAGGGCTTTGGGAAGAAAGTTCAATATTACATCATGTTGTGTGATTCATAGCCCGGGCGACTTTGTCGATTTTCGTTTCGATATGAGTCATGAATACATAACATATGAGAGGTTTAACACTGCTCATTATGAGGGATTTGAGAGTGTTTAATCTGGTGTAGTTGAACTATCTGGGGTACATACGAGATTTATTGGAGTGATGTATTGTGTTAGTTTGGTGATAACTTAATACAATACTCCTCAACTGGACATCCTTTCTCGTAGGTCGCACGTTCCATTTCCTGTATGAGGAGATGAGTGGACGAGAGATAAAGAGGGACTACGATTTATTTGCCCTGTGTGTGGGCGAGTGGGAGCTGTTAATAAATTGGGTCAATGGACCCATTATCCGCCCACTAACAGATAATGTGTATTTGTTAGTCTGGATAATTACAGTTAATTAGAGGATATTTATCTCCTAAGTGTTTGAGGTAAATACATCTTTATCTCCTAAGAGTTGGAGGTAAAGCCAGTCTCTAATTGTATCTCTATATAAAGGTTAGAGATATCCCAATAAATAAAGGAAGTCATAGCAATAATCCCTCTCTCTAGAGCAATCACCAAGCTCTAGGATTTGGTTCGTGGACGAAGAACTCGACTCTAGTAGCCGTTTTCGTACCTGCGAAAAAGATCAAGCGTGTTGGAGGCTCGTAACAACAAGGATCCTACGTCGGAATTTTTCGGAGACTTCGTACGGTATGTTTTCGAACCCATTACGTGTTACGTGGTAGTACGATGAATGTTGTAATCGTTTCAACAGCAATGTTTTACGAGCCATTTCTTCTTTTGTATCAGAAATAATTAAAAGAAAAAAAAACTCTGATAGTGTTAATAAGCCCCTGATAAAAATTATGTACAATATAATGCTTTAGTATACTTTTACTAATCACGTGTATATATTCCTTTAGAAAATTATTTACAATACAATTATCTGTGTAAGTCGTGCTTATGGCCATGAACCGAAGAGAGGACAAATAGCATTAGTATCTACCACATAATTTTACTTCTCATAACCTAATTATAAACAAACATCTACTTATGTTTATATCTTGCATTTTGATAACTTACTTCTTATCTATCGATTTGATTCTTGAAATATTATTTTTTAGCTCCCCGAACATTGCTCGAGTACTATGCTAGTCTTTCATTAATTTACAAGAATGAAAAAAAATATATGAGTTTGATATAGCTGGAAATATCTGCCCAACCAGATATCGACACGTGGCAAGGTTGACTCGGTTAACCTTATCTTGGATTCCAAGGTTATCGTGTCGGCAGAGTCCAGATTCTATAAGGATTCTAACGTAATCCAAATTAATCGGGGCTAAGGATTATCTGCATAGACATGTAAGTCAACCAGGACTCTTCAGTTGATGCCTATGTAAAGGGGACTACCCTCAGGTACGCAGACAAGTTCACACACAAGCACCCAGTGCATTTTCTGCTATTCAGAGCTCTACCCTAGTAGCGACGTTCTGACTTTAGCATCGGAGCATTTTCTACCGGAACATCTCCGGTGGTCACTCCGTGTTCTATTTTGCAGGTCCATTTTTCAGCCGTGGTTCCCGATCAATATTCTAACAGCAACATTTTTAAAAGCAAAGAAAAGGAAAACAATAAATACTTGTTGGGCCGAGAAAATCAACTTTACCGGGTAGCTTTTTCAGCTTGACTTCTTGTCATAAGCAAATCCCAACACGCAAAAATAATGTGCGGAATATGTCAATTTCGTTGTCACATCCCTAGTTCACATCCTATCCATATAAGCAACTAGGGATGACATTTAGTGCAAATGTGCAATCCCTCCTATCAACTTGCAATAACAAAACTAATTGTGGCAAACAATATCATGAGCATGCTTCAATGCAACTTTGAAAATACACTAACATAATCAGATAAAGGTAAAAAAAAAAAGAAGGCGACGATCCAATCCTTGAATTAAGTGTGGGTCAATGGGGCTTTATTGTTGGCAGGGCAAGCCCCGTCAAAAATTTATTGCTCCGAGCGTGTGGTTACGTATATTTTCATTAATGGACAAAGACGGAACGAAAAATACTTGTAAAAAGCTCTACCGGTAATATGGAAAACCAACATATATAGACAATTCTTAGAGGGAAAGAACTCACTGGAAAGGTGAACTTGGAAAGGTCTCCAATCCTCACGCTTGTGTACTTAGCTTGTGGCATTGTTGAATGAAGCATGCACGTGAGCGACTGCCACTGGTTGAGACTCAAAGAATCTCCTACAAACATGACGCGTTTCCCCTTAATTTTCAACAAAAAATCTCTACCATCAAACCTACAATCAACAAGTAGCACATATTGTTATGAAATACTCACAAGACTTCGGCTCAATCAAGAGCTTTGTTTCCTACACTAATTAAGCAATTAACCTTTTCTAAAAGAACAAACTTTGGCTCCTACCGGGTATAGGAATCTTTCTCCATGCCCGTATATAGTAACAATTAATAGTCGCTAAATATTTTTAGTGACTTTTCTTCTAACACTTTCAGCGACAATTATTAGCAGTACTTTTTTAACGTCACTAAATAAGTCACTAGAAACAATTAAAGACGATTGATTGTCGTTATATAGGGGGTAGGAAGAAGATTCCTTCAACCGTGAACGGAACCAAATTTTTTTCTTTCTAAAATAGAGGATACATCTAAGGCAATTACATCTTCAACCTTTAATTGTCTCTAACCTTAAGGTCATTTGTTGAAAATTTTCTTTCTAAGAGGCATCATTATTAAGTTATCTTTTGCTTCAAAAACTTAAACTTTTTAAAGGATGTGAAAAACAATGCTCGACACTCCTTCTCATGCACGTTGTGAGAAAAATCAAGGTGCAATTGACTATATTAAAGGAAGACTAAAACTGAAAGTGAAAAGAATCGAATCTAAGATCTTGTCAAAACAGAGCTCTAGTAGTGTGTTAGTGACAATTTCTTCTAAAAGCTTAAACTTTTCAAAAAATAAGCACTACAATGTTATCGTGCAGAAGATTTTGCCCTTTTGTTCGGTCTCGCATTGTCCAAGGCAGCAAATATAATTCTGTTAAATCTTCGTTTGGCAATGCTAACACAATATTCCGCCGTTGATTGTATCTATCATATTTATGTATGTAGGAGCCAAAGTCTTTTGGCAATTGGCATTTCAGTATCGCAAAATCATCCTAAGGCAACTCGTACATGGATCACATGCTTGTTAGAGCAAGAAAAAGATCCTGTTTTATTCCTCATAACACCCCGTAATATAGCTTTTGATTGAACTAAGGTCAACATCCAACTCTATAATGACTTTGGAAGCATTAATATTGTCGGTGCCACATTTCATGATTGTCCTCACATATAAAATATCAAAACACAAGAGAATTGTCTGCTGGTATATATGTTGAGACAACTCATCAGGGCACTGCTCTATCTCTACATGACAAGGTGAATAAGAGCACATTGGACGAAAACAAAAAGGCCGAAAGCAACATGGCCGCCATGTGTTGCGTGACATCTTTAATTAAACGTAAGGTCAGTGTTTTGGTTTTTGGCAGGGAGAGTCCAACTGTAATGCATGGTGCCCACAAGCCAAATAATGATTAGGGTTGGGGTGGTAACAGCTAGCCCCTACTCTCGTTAGGTAAACCCCACGACACGAATACCTCTCCCAACCTCAAAAGTCTTGTGCTCCCATAAATTTTATAAGCCAATGACATTTAGGAATTGGGTGGATGATGAAAGGAAGAAGAACTGATGAAGGACTAGTTTTGGAATGACATTGTTGTCCTGTTATGAATTGCTCTAAAGTTCCTTTTCTTTTTAGTTTGTTGGGTACAACAGCTTTTCAATTTGTTGTTCTTTTCGCCTTTTCAAAGTTATAAAAGGCCAAGAATTACAAGGGAGGCTTTTGTTCCCTAAATAAATTCTTGTAAACTCTTCAACTCGTTGCAAGAAGATAATTACTTTTTAACTTTTTGATTGTACTTTAAAGACCAGTTGTCGATGTTTAAAAGTGAAGGAATCACCCGGCATAGATTTTTAGATATCAAATAAATGATTGTCGTGTAACACGTAAAAAGACACAATGCCATTAGAAATCCTATTTTTGAAATAGAGGATCCCAGGACCCGAACTCTCACCTCACCTAATTGGCAGGAGTCTAAGAAGTTAACCCTTTGAACTTTTAACTAGTTGAGGTACCTTCCTAAACTCTTCCATTGATTTAGTCGCCGTGTGTGGAGAAATAGACCAAATAAATAGATGGCCAAAAGGAGAAAATAATCATACCAAGTGAGGTTGAAGTAAGACATTACATTGCGCTCCCAAATCATCCCGTTATAACTCCCATAATCGAAAGAACTTTTTTTGTTCTTTTAACTACTGTAAGATATTTTTTTCGAATAGCTTCGGATCATTATTTACGGGCATAAAAGGAGAGATGCAAGACAAAATTGGTTATTGGAAGTTAGTATGGTGAATTGGTAATACACCAAATAAGGGACCAAAAGGAGTTCTTCGTAGGGTAATAAACAAATGGGTGACAAACTAGAAATGCTGTTACTACATTCGACCCACAGTCAATTTAATATTCTCCTAGTCCATACTCATGAAACTAACAAACAAAACATGCTTTCCCAAAAAAAAGTGTCAGCTCTTGCCATCCGTAATATGAATCTGAAAACTGTGTCTGGAACCTTAGGAAAACCCAAGTCCAACAAAGGTACAGAACATGAACAAAGTTACCAAAAGTGACAGAGGGAATAGAGTACCTTGGTAAGTTGCACCCGGATGGCTGCCATCTGTATTTGAGATAGTCTTTGTCCGGCCTGCCGTTCTTCTGGCAATCGAATTCCGTCTCTATGAACGGACAACTCGCTGTTTCGTAGAGAGGATACGAAGCATCGCGAACCCAACTCCCTTGATAAAGATCACAGCCGCTGGCTCGCCGCGACCTTCCCACCTTACTGACGTAAACCCCATGTACATGGGTTAACAGAAGGAACAGGAACAGGAACAGAACAAAGAGGCCCATGACAGAGGATGGGCTGTCGACAGAGAGTTCTGTTAGAATGTAGGTGGAATGCGCAAAAGGAATGAGGGTATGTGTGTGTATATATACATGTTTAGTGCGTGTGTTTGTGTATGGAAAGAGTACTGTGAATGTAAGTTTGGACAAAGGGTTGAAAAAGGGAAGCTGAGAAGGAAGGAAAATGTTGGGATTGGATGAATTCTGTTCTCCTCTGCTGATCTGTCTTGGAGTCGGAGAGACTTAAATCTTGAGGTGGATTTCACGGGAGATAGGAAAGTTGGACAGCATCTTCACGTCTCTATATATGGATTTTTGGAGTTAATGACAGATTTTCTAAAAGGTTTAGGTAATGGGGAAGAAGCAAAAAAAGGGAATTAGGGTGGAGGATTAAGTACAATTTAAGCCCCAAAGTTTGTTAAACATAGTTCGAGTGGATTCTAGCTTCAAAAAGAATATTTTGGAATTAAAAAAAAACGTCAAATTTTACTTAACGACCTGAAAAGCAAAGCAAAATTATGTTTATTTTGGGAAGTGTTAGAGTTTTAACAATTTTAAACAGCCAAATTTCGATCGTCTTCGAGTCGACTCCGCTTGCAATTAGATTGGTTACTTTCAATTTAAAGCAAGAACAAAAGGTTGAGTTTTACTATAAAATGGAATGACGTGAAAAACAAACCAAATATGTGTTTTTTTTTTTTTGGAGTCTTACTCGGGTTCTAAAAATCTTGAACAGGTAGATTTTGCTGTAATATTGAGCTTTTAAAAGTCAGCAAACAAATTATAGAGTTTCAAGTTAAAAGAAAATTCTTGAGTACAAAAATAGTATTTAGTCCTAAGGTGAAATATTTGAGATATTCAATAGAAAGTGGCTCCAAATTCTTGGCAACCCGCTTATCCCCCAAATCAAATTCGGTTCAGAGATACCAATCGCAGGCCCACCAGGCACTTTTTTCGGCTTTAAAATATCTATTTGTTTTTTTTTGTAGGATTAGGATCAAAGAAAAAGAAACAAGATATCATAAATGGTCCAGCAATGCTGACCTTTTCTCCTTCCAAATTGGTATTTTGCAAATGAAAAAGGGTGCACATTCATTTTTTTACTAAATCAAATCCCGGTAACAATTTTAACTTTCTAGTTACAAAATAACGTGAATTTTAGTAGAAACCGTGTGAATTTATTGCCACACTAAGAACTCCTTCGTAAAATGATTTGGAAGATTTGTAACAAGATTCGAATAATCTTGAACATTCTCAGGTAGTTTTAACCGTAAACTTTTTAGTATTCATAAAGAATCTTAAGTTTTATTTTACTCTCACATAATATTACAGTATCGTGCTTGGCATATAATAATAACGCTTTTGTCCAGACATTTGATAACGTTAGAATGAGTCTCACGGGTCAAATTGAAAGCTTTTAATCAAAAACAAGTGAAGGATCCGCAAAGCGAATAATTAGAAGGGGGTATTAGCAACACCCTAAATTTACCTTCTTATAGGTAAAATTAGAACCTCACCAGAAACTAGACTTTTCATGAGACTGTTAGTGTTTTTTCAAAATATAGTGTCAAAGTGGTTCATTTTCTTTGACAAAATGATGAAAGGAAGATGAAGAGGCAAAGAGGGAGGAATCCCACATAGAAGGGAATTGGAAAAATAAGTGGGTATATAATAAAGAACTCTACTTACTTTAATACTTATGTGGTGTGCTAAGGTGTCTGCATGTGCACCGAGTATGGTGCGAAGCACCATACGAGGAACGATCGCACGCACGCACGCACGTGCGTGCGTGCGCGCGCGCGCGTGGCAGTGGGCTGTGAGGCGCAATGTGGCGCTTTGATGGCGCACTTTGCACTTTGCACGTGCGCATCGTCGCGAGACGCAATTAGACGCCTTTAAGTTTTCGTGACGAAAACTAGGCCGTCGGTGCAACGGATCGGGTCGGATCCGACCGTTAGCAGCTGAGTGGTTACACTTGCACCGGTTCGGGTTATGCCCGAACGGTTGCACCTGTTAGGCATTGAATGTATTTTCATTGGTTATGCTTTACACAGTAAAGCATATAGGTTCATGGTAGTGGAACAAAATGATTATTATTCTAAAACACTATCATTGAATCTAGAGATGCCATCTTTGACGAAAGTAGGTTCCAATCACTTCCTAAGCAAGTTGAGCAAAAGGAAGGTCAACGTGATGTTGAGGAAAACCATGAAAATGAAGTTGAACCTAGAAGGAGCAAACGAATGAGAATTGCTAAAACCTATGGACCCGATTTCTACATGTATTTGGTAGAAGGAACTAGGACGGCAATACAAAACTCCATACCGATTGTTTTAAATGTGGAATCTGACCCTAGGACTTATGAAGAGGCCATGAGGTCTCAAGATTCTTCTTTTTGGAAGGAAGCAATAAATGAAGAGATTGATTCAATCATGGGAAATGGAACATGGAAATTGGTGGATTTACCACCTGGTTCTAAACCTATTGGTTGTAAATGGATCTTCAAGAAAAAGTTAAGGGTTGATGGATCAATTGAAAAATTTAAGGCAAAGTTAGTGGCTAAGGGTTTTTCCCAAAAGGAAGGTGTTGATTATTTTGACACTTATGCACCAGTTGCAAGGATAGCCACTATTAGGGTGCTTATTGCACTAGCTTCCATCCATAAGCTAGTTATTCATCAAATGGATGTTAAAATGGCATTCTTAAATGGTGAATTAGATGAGGAGGTATACATGCAACAACCGGAAGGGTTTGTTGTACGTGGGCAAGAAAATAAAGTTTGTAAGTTGATTAAGTCATTGTATGGACTTAAGCAAGTCCCTAAGCAGTGGCATCAAAAGTTTGATCAAATTGTGATGTCTAATGGTTTTAAAATACATGAATCGGATAAGTGTGTGTACAGTAAGTTCGAAGGCGGTAAGGGAGTTATCATTTGCTTATACGTAGATGATATGCTCATTTTTGGTACTGACTTGGAACAAGTTGTAAAGACAAAGAAATTCTTATCCAATAAATTTGAAATGAAAGACATGGGTGTTGCTGACGTGATTTTAGGAATTAAAATCATAAGGAATAATGGTTGCATAACCTTGTCACAATCTCATTATATTGAGAAGGTGTTAAAAAGGTTTGACCATTTGGATAGCACACCAGTTAGTACTCCGTTCGATGAGAGTATTAAGGTGTCTCCTAATGATGGTAGAGCTGTGAGACAACTAGAATATGCGAGTGCAATAGGCTGTTTAATGTATGCCATGACTTGTACTAGACCTAATATTGCTTATGCAGTAGGAAAACTTAGTAGATATACTAGTTGTCCTAGTAATATGCATTGGAATGCAATATATAGGGTCTTTAAGTACCTTAAAAGAACCATGGAGTTCGGCATATGTTATAATGGGTATCCTTCTGTTTTGGAAGGATACACAGATGCCAGTTGGATTACGAATCGGGAGGATTATGCTTCCACAAGTGGATGGATTTTCACATTTGGTGGGGGAGCAATATCCTGGGGTTCGAAGAAACAGACTTGCATTACTGATTCTACCATGGCAGCAGAGTTTATTGCTTTAGCTGCAGGGGGCAAGGAGGCAGAATGGCTAAGGAATTTACTTTTAGAGGTTCCTTTATGGCCTAAGCCTATGGCTCCGATATCGATAAGGTGTGATAGTCAATCAACTCTATCACGAGCATGTAGCGAAGTGTTTAATGGAAAGTCTAGACATATTGGTCTTAGACATAGCTACGTGAGGCAGTTGATTACCGAAGGTGTAATCACATTGGAATATGTGAGGTCATTGGAAAATTTAGCGGATCCGTTAACTAAAGGGCTTCCAAGGGAAATGATTATTAGGACCTCACGAGGGATGGGACTCAAGCCCATATCAAGGATCAGTAATGATGGAAATCTCGACTTAACGCTTGCTAACACCAAGTCTTGAGTTCAACGAGTCAAAAGTACATTATGATGGTGATTGCAAGCACAAATTTTAGTCATCCCAAGGTAATGTGCTTGGTAACCGTAATGAAGAACTAGGGTGAGTATTATACTCTTAATAGGTCTATAAAAGGATCATTCTTTGGAGTGTTAGTTACGGTACACTCTTGATAGACCTGACTAGTGAGTGTGCAGTGGGGCCGCTTCTGTCGAGTTTAAAGGGCTTAACTCTACAGCACTCATGAAAAATAAGATACAAATTACATGGCCATTTATTGTATAAGCAGTTTTCTGGATTTGTGTATGGATAGGAGTTTCATGTGTGATATGTGACCGGCTAGTCAACAAGGATAGGTGGTTCAAAGTTTATCTACCACACTTTTTCAGATTAGTCTTGTTATGTAATCACTAAGTGAAGATTCAAGTCGTAAGACATCTTCATTTATGCATGTACTTCACTGGATAATAAGATCTGGTTTTTTGTTTTGTTTTTATTTTATATTTTGTAAAATGGTGGGGATTGTTAGTGTTTTTTCAAAATATAGTGTCAAAGTGGTTCATTTTCTTTGTCAAAATGATGAAAGGGAGATGAAGAGGCAAAGAGGGAGGAATCCCACATAGAAGGGAATTGGAAAAATAAGTGGGTATATAATAAAGAACTCTACTTATTTTAATACTTATGTGGTGTGCTAAGGTGTATGCATGTGCACCGAGTATGGTGCGAAGCACCATACGAGGAACGATCGCACGCACGTGCGCGCGCGCGCGTGGCAGTGGGCTGTGAGGCGCAATGTGGCGCTTTGAGGCGCACTTTGCACTTTGCACGTGCGCATCGTCGCGAGACGCAATTAGACGCCTTTAAGTTTTCGTGACGAAAACTAGGCCGTCGGTGCAACGGATCGGGTCGGATCCGACCGTTAGCAGCTGAGTGGTTACACTTGCACCGGTTCGGGTTATGCCCGAACGGTTGCACCTGTTAGGCAGCTGGGTGGTTCCAGTTCGGGCCAGACCCACCTGTTGAGAGCTGGTTAGTTACCAGTCCAGATCTGGACCGTTAATCTTAACGGTTTCTAATCCGACGGTCCAGATTGCTTGGGTGCATGATGAAAGGGTATGACCCTTGATTAGCAACCACTAGTGCTTTAAATAGAGCACAATGGTCCGAAAATCTGACAATATAGATGAGCCTCTACTCTCTTCTCCTTTCTGCAGATCTTTTACAATAAGAAATTTCTGCAGAATTTCTTAGTTGTAAACCCGTTATCCAGTATTTCATACACTTTTCTGTGGAGTGAATATCGTGTGTGCAAGCGCTATTCACTAGTGCGCTTCGTTGTATCTTGGAGGGTATTTGCCTGTAACCCGCTACACACCAATTTTAGGTGGGGGCAAATATAAACTTAAGGAGAGCGTTTTACAACGTGCCTCGAAGCCGATCATCTTTCAGTCACAAAGCCATCTCATAATAATCCAACAGAGACAAACGCTAAGAGAATCAAGAATGACTAGCACTCGTCCACCCTTCCAACAGGTGCCACCATCAAGACTCGGACCGTCCAAACATCAGCTCTCTTGTCAACTTCCTCATTCCAACTCGATCCCAACCTTTTTGAAAGCCTCGATCCACCAAAATGCCATTTTCCCTTATAATAAACATCTCTTTGGAGCATACAAACCCCATCTGTTACTGCCTTATGCCCACTCACTCCTGCTTTGCACCCTATGCCTAAATAGATGTCAAAGACTGGCACCAAATTACAAACTTGTGCATCCATCTATTCACCAGACTTCGTAGAAACCGTGTCGTCAGTGGATGTGTCCTTTCTATCTTGTTAGCTATACCAACAACGGCATTGAACCAACTACCTTCCCTTCATCTTGAGGAGCTTGATGAAATTTTCGTACCCTTAACTAAAAAAGAAGCTCTCATATTTTTTAATTAGATGTTTTTGGTCAAATTATAGTATGATGTCATAAGTATTTATGTTGTAGGAATCTGCCGAGGCAAAACTCCACCATATATATATATATATATATATATATATATATATATATATATATATATATAAACAAAGGCCATTTAGAGGATGGACAAAAGAACTAGATTCAGTAAAATCGAGACTATTAGACTTGGCCAACTGATCCACAATTGAGTTAGCATCGCTGCAACAAAAGGGTAGCTATTTATGCATGCAGTGTGATATAGCTAAATATATCCACCTTACTAAGTGGTGACACGTGGTGTGGTTGGCCCCGAATCAACTTGGGAGTCGGTATCAGATAGGGTCTAGAGGAGGTGATGGAGGCCTTGTAGGACTCTACTGCTGGAAGGAGAGTCCTAACGCAGTTCTAATACGTCGAAGGCCTATCGGAAGAGAGTCCCGGAGAAGGGAGGAGTCTGGGAGCAATCTATGTGAAGCGAGAGGCCTCAGGTACGCTGACAAGTTCACACACACAAGCACCCAGTGCATTTCTTGCTATTCAGAACTCTACCCTAGTAGCAACGTTCTGACTTTAGCATCGGAGCATCCTCCACCGGAACATCCCCGGTGGTCACTCTGTGTTCTATTTTGCAGGTCCATTTCTCAGCCACGGTTCTCGATCAATATTCTAGCAGCAACATTTTGGCACCATCCGTGGGACCAACAGGGAACATGGCAAGGAAATCATCGTCAGACACTCCAGCAGCCAGCCGCTCCGTCCAAAATCGGCGAGTAAGATCAAGTGGCTCCTGCCGAAGAGGGCGGCAACCAACATCATCCCAACACCATTCCAGTAACGACCGGATTAATGTGACCTCAGTCACCCCTAATACGACTGACAGCTCCCAGGGAACTCGTTCCCCGACCCCTCTTTTAAAAAGAGGGGACTTGCGCCATCGCCTGACCCGGAAGCTTTTTAACACTCCGAACGTAGATCTGGCCAAAGAAGTCCATGAACTTAGGGGCGTGGTCACTACCTTACAGAAAAAGCTTGAAGAGGTAGCCCCGACGGTTTCAACTAATCAGACACGCCTAGATCCCAGCGACCTTCGTCTTAGACTGACCTCAAGGTCGGACTACAGTCGAAGGCACGAATCAGAGACTGATCCTAGCTATCAGCCAGAACAAGAAACCGAAAAACATGTCACCAGAAGTGGTTCATGCTTCCGACACGAGACGTCAATAGAGGACAGCACGAATTCACCCCCTGTCACGGGTGGAGAAATCCGAGATCGACGCGGCGCGGACCAAAGGCACTGTCCCCAAGGACGAGCTCATGCCTTCAAACGAAAAGTGCGTCCCCAAGGGCGAACTTCTCACAAGACCACCTCTGTGCCCCGTCCCGTCCAGAGGAATTTACTCCCCCAAGGAAAAACTCTGGATACCCCATGTCCAAAGCAATTGAGAAAGCAAAGCTTCCTCCTAACTTTTGGATGCCCCAGTGCGATCTGTATGATGGGAGCGGAGACCCTGGAGAGCACGTCTACCAATTTCAAACAAATATGCTACTCCTCCAAGTCTCAAATGCCGTCATGCGCCGAGCTTTCCCAACCACTTTGAGGAAGGCAGCACACGCGTGGTTTAAGTCTCTACTGCCTAGGTCCATCCATTCCTTCGCTCAGCTGTCCGACCTGTTCCAGAAACATTTTGTGAGCAGCCGAACTCGGAGGAAGAATTCAGCAAGTCTCCTCAACGTGGTCCAAGAAAGGAATGAATCCTTGTCGCGATATTTGGGACGCTTTAATGCAACGACATTGGAAATAGATAACATGGATGAGTCAGTAAAGTACACGGCTTTTATGCACGGACTTCGTCCTACATCCAAGTTTACATTTGCGGTAAATAAGAGCCCCCCTGGAAACATGAATGCCTTGTTGGATAAAGCCAACAAGTACATCCAGGCCGAAGAATACTTGGAAACCCACAAAGAACATCGAGGGGACAATGGGAAAGAACAAGAAAAGAGAGCTCGAGAGGATAGTCCAAGTGTTGCACGGGTTTCCAAGCATTCGAGAAGAGACGAGAGGCGCCCCAAAGAGATGTTAGACATGAAGAATCTGACACCATTGACTGCCAGGCCATCTCAGATTTTCCATGAGATAAAGGATAAACAAATCTTGGAAAACCATAGAAGATGAGGTCGGCGCCTAGTAAGAGAGACATAAATTTATGGTGCCATTACCATAACGACCACGGCCATACTACCGATAATTATGAATCGCTCGAGCGTGCAATAGAGGCCCTCATCAAACGCGGACACTTGCGAGGGTATATCAATCGAAGAAATGAAAAGAGGGAAGCCACTCCCTTAGTAGAAAGGGAAGAAGCGCAGGAAAATGCGGGCGTCATCAATACAATCTCTGGAGGAATCCTCGCAGGAGGCTCGTCCGGGCAAGGACGAAAAGCTTACGCAAGAGAAGTCTTCACAACTGTAGGCCTGTCGACTAAAAAGAAGAAGATATAACCGACCCCGACAATATCCTTCTCTGACGACGATGTGGGAGACACAAGAATACCTCATGACGACCCCCTAGTGGTTACTCTTCGAGTGGGAAACTTCGACATGAAGAGAATCCTCATGGATAATGGGAGCTCAGCGGAGGTGCTTTTTTATGAGGCATTTCAAAAAATGAACATTCCACCCGACCGCTTACGAAAGATAGATACGCCTCTATACGACTTTTCTAACCACCCTGTTGATTGCGAGGTAATTATTGCGCTACCAGTAACCGTGGGTGCCCCTCCAACCCAAGCCAAGCTAATGCTGGATTTTGTGGTAGTACGCGTTCCTTCGGCGTATAATGCAATTCTAGGCCAAACAGCGTTAAACCAATTAAGGGTGGTGGTATCAACATACCACATGAAAATGAAATTCCCCATGAAGAATGGAGTTGGGGAAGTAAAGGGAGACCAGGTGGTGGCTCGGCAGTGTTACATAGCGTCGTGCTGAAACAGAGCCAATGAAACTCTCATAATTGAAGACTTGAGGGACGAAACCAAGGTCGAGAGAGGCAAGCCCGCCGAAGATCTTATTGATATCGAGCTATATCCAGGAAACCAAGAAAAGACGGTAAGGGTGGGAACAGGTTTGTCCGATGACCTCAAGCTCAAGCTTGTAGACTTATTACGAAGCTACTCAGACATCTTCGCTTGGACAACATCCGACATGCCCGGTATTGATCCAGAAGTGATCACCCATCAACTGAATGTTGACTCGCTCAGGAAGCTGGTGAAACAAAATAAGAGGACGTTCACTCTAGAACGACAAGTAAAGATTGAAGAAGAAGTAGACAAGTTGTTGGCAGCCAGATTCATTGAGGAGATATCGTACCCCGAGTGGATCACCAATGTGGTGATGGTACCCAAGTCGAGCGACCGTTGGCGCATATGCATCGACTTCACCGACCTCAACAAGGCCTTCCTAAAAGACAGTTACCCGCTGCCATGAATTGATATCTTAATCGATGCAACTTTGGGTCATGAGCTGTTGAGTTTCATGGATGCGTACTCTGGTTACAACCAGATCAGGATGTGCGTAGACGATATTCCCAAGACTTCTTTTATTACAGAAAGAGGGCTGTATTGCTACAAAGTCATGCCTTTCTGACTCAAGAACGCAGGCGCAACTTATCAACGCCTCGTTAACATGATCTTTCGCGACTCAATTGGGAAAAGTATGGAAGTATACGTGGACAACATGCTGGTAAAGAGTGTAGAAGCCGGGGCTCATGTGAAAGACCTCACAGAAACCTTTGACATCCTGAGGGCTTACAACATGAAGCTAAACCCACTCAAATGTGCGTTTGGTGTAGCATCAGGAAAATTCCTAGGTTTTATGGTGTCTCAGCGGGGTATCGAAGCCAACCCAGAGAAGATAGGCACTATTCATGCCATGAAATTGCCTAAGATGATCAAGCAAGTTCAGGAGCTGACGGGAAGAGTGGCTGCTTTAGGAAGATTCATGTCCAAATCAGCAGAAAGATGCCTCCCCTTTTTTAAGGCTATTAGGAAGGCGAAAGATTTTGAATGGACAGAGGAATGCCAAAAGTCGTTTGAGGAATTGAAGCTTTACCTATCGTCTCCACCGCTCCTTACAAAACCAGTTACTGGGGAAGACTTATTCCTATATTTGTCGATCAGTGAAGTAACGGTTAGCATGGTTTTGATTCGGGAAGAGGAAGGCAAGCAAATATTTGTTTATTACATAAGCAAGGTCTTACAAGATGTAGAGACGAGATACCCCTGAATAGAAAAAGTGGCCCTCGCCCTTATCATCTCAGCGAGAAAACTGAGACCATA
Organism: Escallonia herrerae; assembly: GCA_033070095.1. Classification (NCBI taxonomy): domain Eukaryota; kingdom Viridiplantae; phylum Streptophyta; class Magnoliopsida; order Escalloniales; family Escalloniaceae; genus Escallonia; species Escallonia herrerae. The sequence continues at coordinate 86,867 of JAVXUP010000084.1, forward strand.
CTTCCAATCACACACCGTCGTCGTATTGACTGATCAACCTCTGGGGAAAGTTCTCCAAAGTCCTGACGCATCGGGAAGATTGGTAAACTAGTCAGTGGAACTAGGAGAGTTTGATATTAAGTACAAACCCCACACAGCGATTAAGGCTCAAGCCTTATTAGATTTTGTTGTTGAGTGCACAATACCGGATGACACCCCGCAGTTAATTCTTTCAGAAGTTTTGGATCCTTGGCTCCTTCATGTCGACGGATCTTCTAAAGTAGGGAGTAGCGGAGCTGGGCTTATACTTATCAGCCCCAAGAGTTTCATGATCGAATATGCCCTTTGCTTCAACTTCCAGGCATCAAACAATGAAGCTGAGTACGAAGCATGTTAGCAGGAATAAGGTTGGCACACTCTCTAAAAGTCGATTCTCTATCCGTCCACAGCGATTCTCAGTTGCTTGTGAATCATATTTTGGGAGAGTATGGAGTGAAAGATGATAGAATGGCCCAGTACCTCCAAGCCGTGAAGACAGAAGCCGCAAGGTTTAAAAATTTCGTCATCCGCCACATACCGAGAGAACAAAATGCCCAAGCAGATTCACTCTCTAGACTAACTTCCACATATATTTCGGAGTTTTCCCTGGCGATATATATCGAGTTCCTCCAAGAAAGAAGTATTCAGCTCTCAAAGGAAGTTGAAGTAGTAGAATACGAACCTTGTTGGATGGATCCAATTATTCAGTACCTCATCTCGGGAAAGTTACCTTTAGAGCGAAGCAAAGCACGCAATTTACGAGCTAAAGCTGCTCGGTTTGCTCCGGTGGATGGGGTGCTATACAAGAAGTCCTTTAGTTTGCCGTACCTTAAGTGCCTAAGCCTTAAAGAGGCAGACTATGCGTTGCAGGAGGTTCATGAAGGTATTTGTGGACAACACCTGGGCAGACGGCACCTCGCACATAAAATCTTGAGGCAGGGCTATTACTGGCCAGGAATGCAGAAAGACGCGATTAAATTCGCAAAAAAATGTGTCCGGTGTCAAAAATTCGCCCCGCTCACGCACACACCAGCGATGCCCCTTAGTATATTAACTTCCCCAATCCCGTTCGCAATGTGGAGAATGGATATCTTAGGCCCCTTTCTGATGGCTACTGGCCAATGACGCTTTGTGATAGTTGCCATCGACTACTTCACAAAGTGGACCGAGGCCGAAGCATTGGCCACCATAACGGCATCAAAATGCGAAGAGTTTTTCTGGAAGAGCGTTGTCTGCCGCTTCAGAGTTCCAAAGATCCTGATCACCGATAATGGGAAGCAGTTCGATAATTCTAACTTTTGAAGTTTTTGTGAAGGTCTCTCTATTGGTCTCTGTTTTACATCGGTCGCTCATCCCCAATCCAATGGACAGACAGAGAACATGAATCGCTCCATCCTTCAAGGATTGAAAAGAAAGCTGGACGATGCTAAGGGGGCATGAGTTGATGAGCTCCCTAAGGTACTTTGGGCATACCGCACCACACCCCATTCTGTGATGGGCGAGACACCATTTTTGCTATGCTTCGGGACAAAGGCACTGTTGCCCGTAGAAGTGGGCCTCCCCACAGTTCTAGTGTTGCAGTTTGCGCAGGCAGAAAATGAGGAGAATCTTAGAGGAAATCTGGATCTATTAGATGATGTGCGAGCCCAAGCTCTAGATCGTATGATTTTAACTAAACAACGAGTCGCGCGATATTATAATCGAAGGGTTCAAATAAGAATATTTAGAGTTGGTGACCTAGTCCTCAGAAAGTTAGAGGTTTCGAATCCAAAGGCTGCTGTCGGGAAGTTGTCGCCAAACTGGGAAGGACCTTACAAGGTATCAAAGGTGCTTAGGCCAGGATCTTATTCACTGGAAACACTCTCACGCGAAGTAATCCCGCGAATGTGGAATGCCGAAAACTTGCGACAATACTACCAGTAGAGTTTTATAGCTGTCACAAGACATTTCCTTTCTTATGGATAATAAAGTTGAGTTATTTCCTTTGTAATGAAAACCTCTTCCGTATGAAATATATCATTTCGTTTATCCAAGCTTAAAATCTTTAACATTGTTCGAAAGAGTTATTTTCCACGACCGCACAACAGCGTTGATTCTCGTTCAGGTAACGATATTCACGTTCCCAAGGACATCATGCCTTCAATACCCAAGCAGACTGCCCAAGCAGGTTGCCCGAACAGGTAAAACCACGAATGTTGCTCAAGCAAAGTATCACCCAATGTGATAGGGTTAGACATAAGTCTTACCTGACACGGTCTATCTTTAGTTCTAGCTCGAGAAATGGCAAAACCAAGTGGGAATTCATCGCCCTACCCTGTTTTGTTAATTCAAAGATTGGCCGAGCGAGAGTGCGAGGCTTCTTTGCCAGCCCTTAGCTGACGATAAGGGTTTGCGTCAAAGTAAAACGCAAGCATGATGTGGTCAGCTCAAGCCAAAGAACACACACTTGCACAAGAAAAAACACTTAGCAAATGCAACAGCTTGCATAATAGCTCTGTGTCATCTCTCTAGAGAAGCTAACATGGGGCACAGCCCCAAAGGGATCCCAAGACCCCATAATTAATCTTCCCAAAGTTCCAAGGCTGAAGCTCCCAAGATCTTAGGTCACAGCACATGGAGTAACGAAATATGATTCCCTTTAAAAGTGGATGAAGAATCCCTAACAAATTTGATGTGTGTCTCAAGACAATGTAAGATGAGAAGAAATTCAACACATTGAAGATAAAACCCATCAAAGGGTAAACCAATGCATATTAAATTGTAAGCCTCTAGGGCAATAAGAGTACTGGGGGCACATCAAGTAGCAATTACAAAACAAGGATAACATATAAATGGTCCTAAGATGGGGGAGCATTCCGAAGAGAAGTAGCATCTCCTGCTTCAGGAGGTGCAACAATCTCCCCCGATGGCGACTCAAAGGTAAGCACCACGATTTCGTCCAAGAAAAGGCTATGGTATTTGGCCATCGTCAGCTCCTAGGCTTTTTGGAAGCCCTCTTGGAAGATCGAGAGTCCATCTTCTGTCTGCTTCCGAAGCCATTCTTCACCGGCTGTACCATCAAGAAATGCCTGGATGGCCTTGTTCCCGACCTTGACCTTCTCAATGCGTAGCTTCTCGCACCTCTTCTCCAGGCGACCAAGCTTGGTAAGCAGTTCAACATTCTCTGCCTTTAGGTTTTTGACCACCTTATCCAGCTTATCAGCCTTGCCTTCGGCTACTCTCTTGTCGGTCTCAGCAGTGCAGGCAATGTCCATTGCCATTGTAAATCTATCCTGCATCTGGCTGCTGTAGCAGTATGCCTGGAAAGAGAAGAAAGATGAAGACAGTGATATGGAAGAACCTAATTGAAAGCTCAAAGAGAACTAAGTAATTCAAATTACGTTGTAAGCAGCTTGGACATGCGCCATAGCAAAGGCCTCATGAGGCTGGTTTTCCAAGATAAGTTTATCACTTGGCAGTACCCCGTGAGCTAAATGCTGAGCAGAGACATGCGAGCTTGGCATTCCTGAGTCGCCCCTCTTAATGGTCTATCTGGGGAGGAAAATTGGGTCCTTTTCGACAGGAAGATCCTCAACAACGAGAGGAGGCACTGGAGGAGTAGGAGCACGGGCCCTTTTTACCAGAGGAGAAGAACCTTCCCCTGTACCTTCCTTCCTTTTCCCCTTGGAAGCTTTTTGGAGCAGACCTAAAAAGTCACCTTTTACACCAACTCCTTTGCCAGCCATTTCTGGAAAAAATAACAAGGTTAGGTCACATGTTTACAAATATAAAGAAAAGAAAAATATAAACATGGCTTTAGACTCTACCTAGACTTGGAGTCCTAGAAGATGACGTTCCTATCTCCAGTCCTTGAGTCTTAGGTCCCAAAACAGGTTGAGACTCTACGACAGGAGTGGGAGGAACAGGCACAGCGAGGGCAAGAGGAATGAGCCCCGCATGCCGCATCTCTTGGTCTGAAAGGGGCTCGTCGATACTGAGGACACCCCTTCTCTTTATATGATCAATCAGCTTTTTTGTGGTAGCGTTGGGAGCCAAAGAACCTTTTTTTTTCATAATCTTTACAGAAACCGTTCCACTTTCTTGGGAACTCCCATTTTCCACTTGGCCGCTGAATGAAGAAGTACCGAGAGTGCCAACCTTTGTTGGATTTAGGACCCCCCTTTATCACTCTGATTCGGTTGTGAATATAGTATCAACCAACACTGTTAGCCACGTTCTTTATGAAACATACTTCAAGGTATAGCCTCATAAAGTCATCCACCGTCACTGGATACCCTGAAGTTTGCGCCAGGTAGATCAAACCAACAAGTTTTCTCCACCCGTTGGGCACAAGTTGGCCTGGCGCCATTTTATAGTGGTTGAAGAAGGCGACAGCAAAGGGGTGCATTGGAACCCTATAGCCAGATCTAATCTAAACTTTGTAGACACTTGTTTCCAAGTCTGTACCATAATTGGCAGGCTCTTGGAGCACAGGAACCCGAGCAAAGAAGGGAGGAGGCAAAGGAATTTCTTCTAAAAGCTTAACTATGCTTTCTTTGGTCATCTTGTTCCTCTTCTCATCTGCTGAGAACCAAGTGTCTTCATCAAACTTATCTTCGGCTTCATCCTTGATTTCCCCAAGAGCATCTCTACGGGAAAAAGAAGTGCTGACTTGGGGAGTGGAAGTTCCTACTTGACTTCTATGAGTTGAAGTACCTACTTGCGATGATCTACTTTCTGAAGTTCCTAAGTTGTTTTCTGTGGAACTATTCAAAGTTGACGAAGAACTACTTGAGGATGTTGAAGACATGTTCTAAATAGAGCAACTAAACATAAATAGATATGCGCCGAGCAAGAAGAAAAGGAGAGGAACTTACTTGTTAGAGTTATGCCGAACAGATTGAGAGTGAGTAGTAGGGAGCAAATGAAGCGAGGAGCCCAAATATATAGAGTGTTGGTTAAATAACCGCTCCTGTAATGGCAGCAACATTGAGACACTTGTCTTGCGCGATTCCCGGAGCATTAAATTTTGAAATTCAAAAAGTAACCACCTTAGTTTTGGCGGCTAAGGGGCCGTTACACCTGCATGCTTCCCTGACACATGGCAAGATAGCAATTGGATCATCTCGAATAAATTGCCGAGCAGAGTTCTCGAACAGACTCCCTAAGGAGAGTTCCCAAACAGAATGCCCGAGCAGAACCATCTTGGTGCTCAAGCAAAGATGGTAAGTATGCCCGAGCAGATTGCCCGCGCAGAACCATTTCATGCTCAAGCAAAAATGGAAGGTTTCCAGAGCAGATTGCCCGAGCAGAACCATCTTCACTACCAAGCACGGATGGTAAATATGCCCGAGCAGATTGCCCGCGCAGAACCATTTCATGCTCAAGCAAAAATGGAAGGTTGCCCGAGCAGATTGCCCGAGCAGAACCATATTCACGTCCAAGCACGGATGGTAAATATGCCCGAGCAGATTGCCCAGGCAGAAACATCCTGATGCTTAAGCAAAGATGGTGAGTACGCCCGAGCAGATCTCCCGAGCGGAACCATCTTCATGCCTTGGCACACATTGTGAGTATGCCCGAGCAGAGTGCCCGAGCAGAGCTTTATTAGTCCCAAGGGCAATGAAACACTGCCCTAGCAGAGTTTGCCAACAGGTTGTCCAAGCAAAAGACCCGAGCAGGTCGCCTGACTAGACTTCCCGACCAGGCTGTCCTAGCAGAGTCCCGAGCAGGTCGCCCGACCAGGCTTCCCGGCCAGAGGCCCCCAGCAGGTCGCCTAACTAGACCTCCCGACCAGGCTGTCCTAGCAGAGTTCCCGAGCAGGTCGCCGACCAGGCTTCCCGGCTAGAGTTCCCGACCAGAACGCCCGACAAGAATCCCGACCAGGCTATCCGAGCAGGTCGCCTGACCAGGTGCCCTGGCCAGAGCTTCCGAGCAGATTTTTTGATGCACATTTGGCCTTTACACCATATGCTTCTGGCTGTTCTCGCAGAAGAACCATCGAAATCTGGGGGCATTATGATATAGCTAAATATATCCACCTTACTAAATGGTGACACGTGGTGTGGTTGGCCCCGAATCAACTTGGGAGTCGATATCCGATAGGCTCTAGAGGAGGTGATGGAGGCCTTGTAGGACTCTACTGCTGGAAGGAGAGTCCTAACGCAGTTCTAATACGTCGAAGGCCTATCGGAAGAGAGTCCAGGAGAAGGGAGGAGTCTAGGAGCAGTCTATATGAAGCGAGAGGCCTCAGGTACGCGGACAAGTTCACACACACAAGCACCCAGTGCATTTCTCGCTATTCAGAGCTCTACCCTAGTAGCAACATTCTGACTTTAGCATCGGAGCATCCTCCACCGGAACATCCCCGGTGGTCACTCTGTGTTCTATTTTGCAGGTCCATTTCTCAGTCGTGGTTCCCGATCAATATTCTAGCAGCAACACAGTGGCTGAGAAGTGCCAAGCAATCATGGTAGACGGCGAGGAGCCATTGGTTGAAACTTGATGATGAGCGGAAGCAAGGAATAATAAGGGTAACTCGAATGAATTGGATTGGTTTTTTACCCAACTCAAAAAAAATCAATATGCTTAAAAAGTCTAATGACCTTTAACCCAAAAAAAATTAAATAAATTGGGTTGAGTCAGTGGGCTTTTTTGGGTTTCGATGGTCAATCAAAATAAAATAAATATGTTTTATATTTAAATATAAAGTAGAATGGTGGTGGTCAGGGGTGGGGACTGCCGGCGGTGACGGAACGGCGACGGAGCAACAACAGTGGTGGCTGCTAGCGGCTGCCGGCAACGGAAGTGATGGCCAGCGATGGCCGATGGTTGGCGACGGTGGTGGTCAGAGACGGCCGGCAATGGCCAACGGTGGTCGGTGGCTGTCGGCGATGGTGATGCTGACTGGCAGTGGTGGTGGTTTAGAAATGTGACTTTTTACCAAATGGATATTAAAAACCCAACCCAAATAACTCAATATTATATAAGCTTAGCCCATTCTAACCCACTTTATATTTTGGTGGGTTGGGTTGAGTAAAAATTTTAATTTTTAGGGCTGCGACTTTGAGTTTAGCTTTATGGTTTTAACCAACCTAACCCAACCCAAAAAAAATTGAATTTTCTCCCAACCCAACCCACCTAAGTATAAAGTGGTGGGTTAGAATGGGCTAAGCTAAAATAATAATTGGTTATTTCAATTGGGCTTTTAAAAATCCATTTGATAAAAAGTCACATTTTTGAACCGTCGCCACCGCCGGCAGCAGTCGCCGCCGAGCATCGCAGGCCATCACCTTGCCGCCGGCCACCACTATCACTGCATCATTGGCCGTCGCTGGCTATCACTGGCTATCGCTGCCATCACTATCGTCGCACCGCCGACTGCCGCCGATCATCACCTGCCACCACTATCGCCGCACCGCCGCCGCCACTACCGTCACCCCATGGTCCACAGCCGACCGTCGTCGACCACCACGACGCTGTAATGCCGGCCACCGCGAGACCGCAGCCACTACCTCAAAGGCCACCACCATCACTGGCCACTACTATTCCACTTTTTATTTGAATATAAAACATATTTATTCTATTTTGATCGACCAATTAAAACCCAAAAAAGCCTACTAACCCAACCCATTCAAACCAATATTCGGTCTTTCTTGAGTTAAAGCTCGTTAGGCTTTTTAAGCATATATACATTTTTTGGGTTGGATTTTTCCCATTCAAGTTACACCCTTAAATTTTTTTGGGTTGACTTAGTTAAAGCCATAAATCTCACTCAACCCAAAGTCGCAGCCCTAGGCAGTAGCATACATCATGTGCACATCCACCTCCTGTGTCTGCCACAACTGCCACATGTCTCCGGACCATCCCACCGCCCGTTAGATAAGGTGGTTATCAAATGATGAAGATCAAATGATAGCGTGGAGTGCGTCGATTCCCTACCTGAGTTCCTCTTCGTTGTATGCTCGTTTAGGGTGCTTGCTCAAGTTGTGCTTGCTGATGCCGGCTTGTGCCCACTACAAGTTGGAGATAGTAAAGAGTCACTAATGAATGAGTGAATGTGGCGATCCACTACTACACGAATGTCACTACGATGGGGATTATTTCAAGAACTCGGAATATGTGTGGGAGAACGACGTATTCATTGGAACCTCGAGTGATAAAGAGGTGTTGCATATGATTTCTTTCAGGTGTTGGGCTGAGTGGAGTCCAACTAGGAGGTCTTCCCATTGAATCCTGTTACCACATTAAATAGGCTAGGCTGAGAACACTAGTGGAACGACGATATCAGCTTTTGATTGGGGTAAAGTGTGTCTAGATAACGATTCGGAACGGAGAAAATAAATGACATGTCGAAGCTTGACGTACGTGTGGTTTGGGCTGTTGCATTCATCTCCTAATGCTATAATTCGTATTCTACTGAAGGCTTCCATGGGTAATAAGGTTTTCCTTAAATAGTGTTTATCATAGCTGAGTAGGTGATGGTTGTCCTTGTTGTGGTGGTGTTAGGCGTGATGCTGGAAGATGCAGCGATGGTGGCTGGTGCTCATGCTGTGTGTGAGTGGGTTGATTGGGAAAAATGGCACAAGTTTCTGAAAAAATATACTCCCTCCGTTCTTTAATATATTCGATCACTTTTATATTGCACGCATATTAATGGTTTAGGTTATATATATTGTGTTTTTTCCATTTTATCCAATGAAGATGAAAGTGAAAGTGAGTCCGACAAAAACGATGGGGATGGATGATAGTGAATCTGAGAAAGATAATGGGGATGACAATGAATTTGAAACTGAAAAGATGATGAGGTTGCGGTTGAATCTGAAAAAGAAGGACATCGGGGAGATGATGAAGAAGGATGAGAAAATCAGGATGACAATGAAAATGATACTGATGGTGAGAGTTATAAGGTTGGATAGACGAGGAAATTTCTGATTCATGAGTGTCATTCTATGTTGTCCGTGATTATAACATAAGAGATGATGATAATGACCTGTTTGACAATAATGATAGCGTAAATGCTGAGTGGTCTGGTGTTCGTAATGGTAGGTGTAAGACTTGAAAATCAGAGAGAGCAGAGGAAGGTGTTTGCTTGAATGTGGACAGTGTATTAGGTAATAGGATGGCGAGTCTATATACGTAGCATCCGATGAGCTAGCGAGCCTTGATGGCTCTCAGATATTGAGAGCAACAAAATTTTCAAAACCTTGGGCTGACACAGATACGAAGGATCCTAAGTTTGTCATAAAGTTTATTAGTGCTGCAGAACTTGAAGCTTGTGAAAAATCACAGAACTAAAGTAAGCGTTAGGTGTTTGCCTAGTAGATATGATGTCTGTAGATTGAAGAATGAGAGAGATAAGAAGCATAAAAAAGAAGAAGAACAAGAATGCAATAAGAACATGACATCAGTTGAATTGTGAGACTGCGCAAGTACATATTTACCGAGTATGCAATTGAACATGCTTCGCTTTTTCCTCCAAGACATAACGTTTAACATCTTCGACTTTGTGTGCATTGGTGTGGGTTAAGTTATTGATGGTGTGGCCACATAACCAAGTTACTTATGAATCCTTATTTTGCCGAAATGCTATTGGACTCACGCTTGGAAGCTTCAACGTGTAAAGAATGACACGTCCTCATCCCTCATAGTTTTACTTACCGTTTGAGGTATAATAGGTATACATATACATGGAGTCTGATCCGATGGGAGCATTATTTGACAGTTCGGATCATTTTTTTATTTGACAGTTCACCCATAAGCGTGTGCTATATAGTGGGTAATATACGCGTTCTTTCAGGTACAGTTTGATTTGAGTGCCTATCTTGGGAGTTTTGTGCAGGCTTTGGAGTAAGGTTTCTGGTTTATATTTTTTCCTTTCGAGTGAAATTTGTAATTTTGTTTTGAAATATATACGGCGTGATCTATTATATTTTGAAAAGTTAGTATTGAGTATTAATTGATGGTGTATGACTTAAATCTTATTTGTATGACTTGAAATTTCTTAAAGAATAAATGTTATTTTAAAGAATGAAATTGACGATGGATTGGTTGATTAGAGTTAATTGTTGATGGATTAGTTGATTTAATTGTTCGTCTGAATTGAATTACACAAAACAAGTTTGGATTTTTAAAACATAATTTTTTTCTTTTTAAAAAATAATTTTCTTAAAAAAAATATTTCTGATGGATTTTTTAGCGATGAAATTATGTCGCGTAAAGCATTTTAAACAAATTAGTGATGATTTTTAGCGATGAAAATATGTTGCGAAAGGTTTCAAACTTTAGTGACGGACCTTCTGTCGCTAAAAAGTCTCTCCTTTTAAGCCGCGGACATATGAAGGAAATTTTTTTGCAATCGTCTTTTAGCGACGAAAATTCCGTTGTTAAAAGTTCCTTTTTACATACTTTTTGTAAAATTACAAAAGATAAAAAATTGCTGAAAATACTTTTACCGAAGGAATATTCGGTTGATAAAAGTGTTTATTTCGGTCGGGAAAAGTAAATTTTTTGCTAACGGACAACCAATTTTCCGTCGTTAATCTTTTAGCAACAGCCTTTTTCCCAACAGACTTTTAGCGACCGACACTTCGTCTCTAAAAGTCCATACCGAACGAAAATGGACTTTTAGTAACTAAAAGTCCGTCGCTAAAAACCCTTCTAGTAAGATCCGTCACTTACCTACAACTAAAAGTCCGTCGCTAAAAGCCCTTCTAGTAAGATCCGTCACTTACCTACAACCGACCATCGCCCAATAACTGTCACCGTTGGTCATTGCCGCCCGCCGCAGTCAGCCTGCGCTGGTCACCTCCGCCAGTTGCCACTAGCTTTTGCTGGCTACTTTTGCTCGTCGTCACCGACCACTGTCACCTGCTGTCCGTACCAGCCACTTGCAACTCCGCCGTTGCCCGTGGCCGCCACGCCCACAACCATCAACCACCACTGCCTCGACACCACCAGTCGTCATTAGCCATTGCTACACATCCGGACCACCTCTGTGGCAGCCGCATTAACGCCGAAAGTTGCAAATTTAATTGGAAAGAAAATTGGTTTTGACCCAGTGTTATTTCATCTTCAGCTTTTATGAGGTATCCAAACAACAAAACCCGAATTCTTTTCTATCGAAATGTTAGTATTCCCTCACGCTTAGAAATTAGAATGGCTGCCTGTCTACAAGCATATTCTGTCTTGCAACTATCACCCAGGTCTACTGCAAAAGGCCAAAGAAAACAAAGAAATTTTCTCTGCCATGACAGCCATAACGCTTCTGTACATGGTCCTGACGAAATGAGCAATAACACCAACATACTCGACCTATGCATACTTCTGTTTCTTTTACCTTAGTTGATTCAGTGGAAATCCTTAGATAACTTTATATCGGTTCAATCTAATCAAGACTAAAACTCTTTTCTTCCTTGGAGATCATGAAATTATAGGAAATAAAAAGAAATATTAGTGGCACGGAACGAGGGTGAACAATGATTTGTGAATACTCTGGTATCAAACTCAAAAGGTGGTGCGCAACACGCCAACACTTGTGTGGCAGCGAGTACTTGTTTGATCTAAACCAGATATAGGCATGCCAATGCAGGAACTGCAGTTTGCTTTGCAGATCTTTCAAGGAAAGGCTTTCCATGCTAGATTCTGCAAATTTTCGATGGCTGCAACGGCTTGCACAATTGTGTTGAAGAAAATTGGATATGAGGCTACAATTTATGCATTGGGTACGCGGAATTTCAGATAAAACAAGACAACAGAACTATCTTAGGTCGAACGTACAAGAATTGAGGTTTATGCCAGGTTGGGGACTTGAGATCTGAGCAACTCTATGGACTAGTATAGGAACATTTGTTGCTCTTTGGGCCAGGGCCCCTACGGGCGTTTATCTTTGTTGTTGATTGTTGTAAGTCACCGAAAATAACAAAAACAAAGTGGAAGGAGAATAGGTGAAGGAGGCTGGGAGATGTATGTAGAAATGAGATTCAAGAAGTACTTAAAGTGTCATATATCCAGAGCGGTTGACAAAGATTTGCGAAGAGGACTTGTTCTCTTTCACAGAGGACTTGTGCTCTTTCATTTAGGATAAGGTGTACATCTCAACTCAGCAACGGGAAAGCTACAACAAAAACGAACCCCTTACTGACAACATAGTAGCGAAGAAAGTAGGTCTCTGTTTGGCTCAAGATTAACAGAAGCGTGTTACATTGAAGGAAAATAAATTCTTCGAAGGCCAAATAGCATTATCATTACTAGCTGCCAGTTATAGGCACCCTTTCATATATTTCCGTCTCTCTGAATCGCTGAGGAAGCATAGTATGTCCACCAGATCGCTGCTGCACATAAATTATCACTGCAAAGATCATACCAAGAAGAGGAGTAATGACATCCCAAGCAGCAGAATAGAAATCTGCGTGAGGATTTGCATAAATGTATGAGCCATCGAAATGGCTGTTAACAAAGCTGTGAGCGCGATAAAGATCATATCCATGAGGTAGCAAGCGAATGAAAGTGATCCCTATGTAAAATGAATGAGACAGAGCACTTTGTCGTGAATTCTGGAATAAGTTGAGGAGAATTTGAGGTAAGAGGAAACCATCAAGAACCAAGCCACTGTAAGATCTTAAACCCGCCCAAAGGGAAGATAGTTCGGTGACAGAATTAGAAGCTTCAAGTTGTTCACCATGGTACGTATTTTCTCTCTTCCAGTTCAAAAACAAGGCAATCAGTGCACCCAGAATGTACATCGGTAGAGAGGCATACAGAGATTTCTTCTGAGAAATCCAAAATCCATTTTCATTACCACTGCCTAAAAGTGCTGTCCAAACGAGTTGTAGGACACGGAATTGCAAGAGAAATGTTACCATAGTAACCACCCTCACAATCACCTCATTTACTTCAAGCCATCCACCACTCCCAAGCAATAAACTCTGCCGACTGTGATTATCAACGAAAAGGGCTTCAAAGTTAAGCAAAAGGGGGATCATGTGGCTGAGTGTAAGGAATGTGAGCATCACAAGTGATACGAAAGGAAGCACATCAGCGTGCCTTTTCACATGAAGGAGTTGTGAGCGAATAAAAAGGCATGCAAGTGTTTTCGATACTAAAACCATAATGATCTCTAAGTCCATCCTCCAAGCTGATTGTCTTGCTGTAGCAGTGTAAAATACATTTGAAGATATGTTCCAATGCCCAAAATACAGAGGCTCATCTCTTTTCCGCGTGCTCTCTATGCTTCCCATGATGAAACCAGAACTTCCGTTTCCCTCATTTACTGGAGGGAAATAAAAATTCACGAGAATCTCGCAATCCCAAGGATCAATTCTTAAATTAGTAGCAAAAGAGGCCAGATTTCTACAGCCTACCATGCACAGGTGTCCCGTTTCACCATCATACACCCCTTCAGCAGAAATGTCATATACATCATTCGGACTTGAAGATGAGTTTACCGAAGAAATCCCACCAGCTGAATCGATGCTACCGTGATTTATGTACAAGCTGATTTTGTAGCTGATATTCAAGGGGTTGTCATGCCTGCTTCTTAGGTCAACTATAGGTGCTCGATGAAGCTCACCATAATCGTCAGTAGAGGCTGGAGTAGCCGTTGCATATGGTTCATAGAAGTGATCACCAACGGAGTTTGGGACCGCATAGCCCCAACCAGATCTCGATTTTGAGTCTGTCACTGACATGTCAAACCTCATTTCGTAAGAATACGCACTTGGGTACTTCTGCACTTTATTCTTAATAGGTTTCCTCATTGCACAAGACCTCACCCTATCGAGTAGGGTATACTCATACTTCAAACCAAGAACGCGCATCATGTTATCTTCAGAACTCTGAAACGTGATCCTGTCGAAATACCTAGGATCATTCACAGACTTGTTGGTCCATATCTGCCCTTCCACGCTGACACTCTGCTTAATAGACCAAACTGAAGGATACCTCAGGCTCAACCTAATCGAACAATCCCCAACACGAGAATCAGTCGAATTTTTCAAAATTCTACAGGCAACAATGCATAGCCGATTCCATCTACTATCCCATGATCCTTCCCCAATTAATGTGGTGTTGGGGTCAAAAGACTGGTAATACCAATCAAACCTAGTACCGTTGGGGAACTCTATCAAATACCTTAGCTTCATTTCCTCATCGGAACATTCCAAAGCATGCAAAGACATTCTAGTAGGCAAATATCCAAAATTCCCACCAAAAGCAGTACAACTACTACAATTTAGTGGATGATATAACATGAAGGTAGTATAGCGGGGCCAGGAAAGTTTCGAACATACATCCCTCTTTTGGATACCAAGAGACGAACTGGGTGGAAAATCAATGCCCCCAGAACATGCTCCATGATACGTATCAGGAAGATCAGTATACTTGTATTGCGACATCGCAGGAAAGGACAGTATAGAAACTGGCTCAAAGTAAGTAGAATCACCAGGAGAGCCGCTGAAGCTCTCCAAGGTCCCACTTACCAAACTGCTTAACATAGTCGAAATATTTGCATAATTAAGCTTAAGCACAGCTTCAAGATTGACGTATCTACCTAGACTATCGGAAAACCAAGAAGCGGTTCCAACCATACAGAGCTTAGCAGTAGGTTCTGACCAGAAACCAGTTAGCACAAACCTCAATGATCCAGAGTGACGTCGGTTTCGACGTGCTTGAGCACGGGACGTGTTCCTCAGGACGAAAAAGCTCGGGGAGCGGAATGTCAGGAAGGCTTGGATGGCGTAGACACCGGGCGTGGAGGTCCTGTAGGCGCTCTCGATAGTTCGAAACTGGAAAGGTGGTTTTGAGGATGAGTTCTTTGTGGCGAGGATGCGCCCTCCGCCAGCGTAGGATGTTGTTTGGCTGTCAAGAGAGGGGTATGTGATTTGTGCATAGTCAGTCGGAGGGGATTCTGGGATGATGGTGCCACAGTGGGCCGAATAGGAGGCCTTAGCAAGTGCCGAAGAGGAGGCCAATGGGGTTGTGGAGAAGAAGGCGAAGAGAAAAAGCAAGAGAGGATCAACCCATGTGCCGGGTGAAGATTTCATTGCAGAGGTTACAAGAGAGAGTTGAATAGATGTTGAAGCAAGATGAGGAAGTAATTAAGATCATGAAGATGGAGATGAAGGTAGAGTTTAGTCACTAGTGTAAGGTGGGTGGAAGCGTTGACCAGGACTGCTGATCGATCAGTGGTCTCGGTGGTGGTGAATATAAAATCTGCAAGTGGTTTGGAAGTTTGAATCTACGTTTTTCGTTGCAGATGCCGTTGACTTGGGCAAACAGTTGGACTTGGGCTTGTTCGCGGAAATGAACCGGTTTGAAGCCCGGGGCCTAAGCTTGCAACGGACCTGTTTTCGGTGTTTGTTCGTGTGACCTTCACACCGAAAAGGATCTAAAAGCTTTTTTTTTTATCACTTTTTACCAAATAATATCAAAAACACTTTCAATTTAATAAATAATAATACCCAGAATAGATTATTTTAAAGTAAAGAGGCGTAATAACTAAACAGAAGGAAAAAAGAAACAGCAACAAAACCCGTAGTTTTATTAAATCTAAAACTTTAATGGATGGAGATCGGGAATCAATTCAGTGGATTTCATGGGATGTTTATGTCTGCCTAAGGCTCAGGGAGGCTTGGGATTTAGGAAAAAATAATCGTTTTATGAGGCACTTTTAGCTAAACTGGCCTGGCGATTATGGATTCGTCCTGATACACTATTATCCCACGTGTTATGTGGTCGCTACTGTACAAGACAGGGCTTTGCCAAATCTCGACTCAAGAGAATCTGTCATGGGTGTGGCAGAGGATTTTGACTGGCCGGCAGTCGTTGAAAGCGGGTCTACAGTGGATAGTGGGTAACAACAAATATATTTCAATTTCGAATGATTATTGGATACCAGGATATAGACCCACTCAGATCATAGCCTTTCGACCGGTAGATACGACATTAATGTGGTAGCTTAACGTTTTAGACTAGAGTCATTAGTATGGGATCCAGGTATCCTTCAGCTTTTGTTTCCAAGTGCATGTTATCGTACGTATTCTGGCTATCCATCCAAGTGGGCATGGTTTGGAGGAGTCACAAGAATGGACTGCTATGTATGTTGATGATTTCTCGGTACATTCAACATAGTCGATACAAGCGTTGCAAGCTTAGACAGGCGATAATTTCTTGAGTCGAGGGGTGGATGATGAAAGTATACGAGCCTCAACGAGCATGTAAATTTTGGAAACTTCCATTCCCTGTCAAGATTGTTACCTTTCTTAGGATACTTTTACATCAACAGTTGTCGTTGCGAGATAAAGTAATTCGTAAGCATTGTCAAGTCACAGCAGTCTACCCAATTTACTTGGTAGGTTCCGAATCGGCTGATCATTTCTTTTTACATTGTCAAGAGGTTCGACCAATTTGGTTTGGTTTGGTTTGCTGATTGGAATAAACTTTCACGATCTACCAAACCAGCGGGCGTATGATTGGATAAAACATTGGTTGAAAAAGCCTTTGTTTAAACATGAAATAATACTACATGCCTTTCGATGGATTTCGGTTACCTTGTGGTGTGTCTGGAAGGGTAGGAATGAGGTTATCTTTCGAGCAACTCAATTCTCTCCTTTGGGCATTCTATATCGTATTCGAGAACTATCTACTGATGTTTTGTGTACACCCAGGTTTGTTAATGTTTGTACAGAGCAACTGTTTCGTAGGAAATTTCAGCTGCAGCAAGAAAGTGTGTATGTATTGCATCAGCAAATCCCTGTCTCTGTGACTCAAGGCCATCAATGATATATTGTTACACCATTATGAAGTTTGGTTGAGCAACAAAACAATCCGGCTTTACTGCGCTCGTCTATACAGATAAACATGATCTATTAGGATCTTTCATACGATCTATTTATGCTATTGATATCATCTCAAAATATACTTTAAGTAGCTATTTTACAGACTCTAACTTGGACTTTTACTCATCATGTCACACATAGACATTGTTATTTAACTAATCTTCGTATGTTATCTCAGCTGACAGGTGATGTATATATTCTCCCGCATGTAACCATGATCTGTTTTTGGATCTATGTAAAGCTAGTCAGGCGGCACATGCTGTGTAAGTGGCACAAAGTAGGGATGATAGACAGGACTTGGCTTCTCGTCTGGCAAATCAGACTCCCCATACTAGCTCTTTTGTACATCAGGAGTGGTGGTATAGTTTAAGTTCCCAATCGTAATGTTTGTAGATAAGCTATATATTTTTGGTTGTCTGTCATGTTGGTAGGGTTGAGTTGATGTGAACATGCACTTTTTTGATTGGATTATGGTTCACCATGCTTATAAGATGGGGCTGTCATCCTAATGAAAGTTTAGGCCTAGTATATATCTTTCTTATAATTAAAAAAAATGGATATTTCGAACAAAAAAAAATGCAATATTGTACTTAAAGTATAAAACACATTTTAACAAATTCTTGAATTAAATAAAGGACATTTTAAAAAAAATTAATTATTAAATCATTTGTGTGCTTTTATATATGGTATAGAATAGAGAATTAAAGGGAGAAAAAAGAAGAAAGAATTACAAGAGGAATGCTGTAGAATTAGTAACAGAATGGACAATAAAGACTTATACAAAAGAGATTCATCAAGAGTGGCATGGCAAGAATCTATATCTGTGTATTATATAGTCAAGAAACGCAATAAAACTCAATGATAACTTCTTTATGCGACACGTCATTGCATTGATCTTATTTGACTTCTACAATAAAACGCAATAAAACACAATAAAACTCAATAAGATCTACAAACACTATATACTAAAGACTCCTTCCATCCCTTTTTCATTGATCTTGTTTGACTTGCACGTTTATTTAGGATATGTGTTATATTTTGCTAAATTTTTCATTGTACTTCAAGAGAAAGAAAGAGAGAGGAAAGGAAGAAAGTGGCCTAGGAGAGAGAAAAAATAGGTTGATGAAAGATTAAATGCAGAGAGAAAAATATAATAAAAAAGTGTAAGAAGGGTAAATATGAAAAAGAAAGATTGGTTTGAAATTTCAAACCACCTTAAACACCGAAAAGGAAGACGTAACCCTTGACGAGCTGGGTACTCATCTTCGGATTGAGGAAGACTTGAAAAGGGAAGATTGGCTTAAAGATGAAGTTCATTTTATAATTTGGCCTGTGGAGAAGGAGGGGTCATTTGAGAGGAACTCCTGTGAGAGCAACAAAAGGATGTGCCAGCAAAAAGGACAAATATAAGAAGAAAAGGTACAAAGGCGAGTGCTATCACCATCGCAAACAGGGACATTACAAGAGTGATTGGCGTGCCTTGAAGAAATAGAACAAGGCGACATGCAATAATTTATTTGCAGTGATCGGTGAAGTCAATATCCTTGAAGATGACGATGCTTGGATGATCGATTCGGGTGCGACAACGCATGTGTGCAAAGACAAGAGGTAAAAATGTGCAAAGACGAGGTAATTTTGGGCATTCTTTACATGAGAAATTCGTCAATTATTCAAATTCTAGGCAAGGAAGATGTTGACCTCGAGTTCACATCCAGAAAAGTTGTCGCCCTTGCCAATATTTGTCATGTGGTGTGATTAGGAAGAAGTTAGTTTCAAGATGTTTGCTCAACAAATTGGTTTTAAACTTTTTTCTGAGGCTGAGAAGTTTGTACTCTAAAGGAGGGGGTTTTGTACGAAAATGATATATTGTAATGGAATATTCAAGCTTAATATTAATAATAAGAACTACATTCGTGCTTGTATTTGTTGAGTCCCCATCTTTGCTTTGGCATAATGGCCAGGACATGCCAATACCAAAAAAATGAATGACATAGTTAAAATGAATCTTTTGCCTTTATACATGTAAATAAAGAAAAGTACAAAATATGTGTGCTTACTAACATCACTAGAACTCGTTTCTGAATGAACGAAGGGTGTCATGAGTTTAATACATAATACATAGGGGTTTAGGAGATTTTGACCTCACTCATTCCATAGGAGGGAAATTATGTTATGTAATATTTATTGATAATTATTCTAGGTACTTCCATGTTCAATTGTTGCATAATAATAATTTGCTGCATATAAAAATAAGGTGGAAAACTTTTGTAATCAAGCTGAAATGTCTTAGAGCTAATAGGGTACGGGAGTACTTTCAGCCACCATTCTTTGAATAGAATTGCAAAGCACATGAATTTTCTACAACTTATACACCACAACAAAATGGTGTGCTAGAAAGGAAGAATATGGTACTGGTTGAAATGGTTAATGCCATGCACTTCAATTCGAGTCTTTGAAAAGAGTTTTCGGGGGAAGCTTTACTAATAGCTTGTTACATTTAAACAGAGTTCCAAATAAAAGGAAAGGTGCAGTTCCTTATGAATTATGGAAGAGAAGGAAGCCTAATGCTATTTTAAGGTTTGGCATTGTAGGGTCATTGTAAGAGTTCCAAAACCATAAATAAAGAAATCGGGTGAATAGAATAATTATTATACTAAAAACACGCTCACTGGAGCCAAGGATCTCATCATTAATGAGATCGGAGTAGGTTTCAATCACGTCCTAAGCAAGTTGAGCAAAAGGAAAATCAGAATAAATTTGAGGAAACCCATGAAAATGAAATGGAACCTAGGAGGAGAAAAGGAATGAAAAATGTTAAAACTGATGGACCTGATTTCTATATGTATTGGATAGAAAGGGAGGTAGTGCACAGCTCCATTCTAGTTGTCTAAAATGTGGAGTCCAACCCGAAGACTTACAATGAGGCTATGACGTTTTTGAGATGCTTCCTTTTGAAAGGAAACAATAATGAAGAAAGATTCAATCATGGAAATGGAACATGGAAATTGGTGAATCTACTACCTAAATCTAAACCTAATGGTTCTAAATGGACCTTCAAGAAAAAAGTCAAGGATTGATGGTTCAATTGATAAATTTAAGGCAAGGGTAGTGGCTAAGTAATTTTTTCAAAATATAAAGGTGTTGATTATTTTGACGATGCACAAATTGCAAGGATAACCACTATTAGGGTGTTCATGGCACTGGCTTCCATCTATAAGATTATATTTCACCACATAGATGCTAAAATAACATCCATAAATGGTGGATTATATGAGGAGGTGTAAATACAATCAGAAGGTTTTGTTGGAAGTGGACAAGAACATAAAGTTTGTAAACTTGTTAAGTCCTTGTATAGGCTTAAGCAAGCCTCTAAACAAAGGCATCAAAAGTTCTATCACATTATCTTGTCTCGTGGTTTCAGGATCCTTGACTAGGATAAGTGTGTATACAACATGTTTTCTGGCAGTAAAGGAGTTATCATGTTCTTAAATGTAGATCATATGCTCATTTTTTGTACTGATTTAGAACAAGTTGTGGAAGTAAAGAAGTTTTTATTCAATAATTTTGAAATGAAGGACATGGTTGTAGCTGATGTGATTTTGGGAGTTAAAATCACAAAAAAAAAAAAAGGATGGTTCCGTAACTCTGTCATAATCTCATTACAGTGAGGTGGTGTTAAAAAGGTTTGGTCATTTGGATCGCACCCCATAGAGTATCAAGTTGTCTCTTAATAATGGTAAAGCTACGAGACAGTTGGAACATGCAAGTGCAATGGGTTATTTTATGCATGCCATAACAAGTACTAGACCGGATTTTGCTTATGTAGTAGGGAAACTTCATAGATTTACTAGTTGTTCTGGTAACAAACATTGAGATGCAGTATATATGGTCTTTAAGTACCTCAAATGAACCATGGATTTCAGCATACGGGTATCCTTTTGTCTTGGAAGGATTCACAAATGCTAGTTGGATTATAAATTAGGAAAATTTTGCTTCCACAAGTTGCTAAATTTTCAAATTCGGTGGGGGCGCAATATCCTAGGGTTCAAAGAAATAGACTTGCATCGCTAATTCTACCATGGCAGCAAAGTTTATTGCTTTCGCTGCAGGAGACAAGGAGGTGAAATGGCTGAGGAACTTGCCTTGTTTCCTTTGTTGCCTAAACCTATGGCTCCAATATAAATATATAACGCGAGATAGTCAATTAACTCCATCAGCAGCATGTAGTGAAGTTTATAAGGAAAAGTCTTGACATATTGGTGACATAGCTAGGTGATAGTGTTGATTACTAGTGGAGTTAACACATTAAAATATGTAAAGTCATTAAAATTTTGACAAATCTAGTAACCAAAGGGCTTGTAAGGCAAATGATTATTACTACTTCACAAGGATGGGTCTCAAGCCTATCTCAACGATCAACGATCATGAAAATCTTGACTCAACGCTTTCTAACTTTAAGTCGTGAGATCAATGAGTCAAAAGTGCATTATAATGTTGATTTCAAGCAATTAACAATTTATAGTCATCCCAAGATTATGTGCTTGGTAAGTGTAACGGAAAAATAGACTGAGCATTGTGCTCTTAATATATCTATAAAAGGTTTATTCTTTGGGGTGTTAGTTATGTGTACTCTTGATAGACTTAACTAGTGAGTGCGAAGATTCTATCGAGTTTAAGGGTTTTTAACTCTAGAGTATTCATGAGAAACAAGATACAAATTATGACGCCTTAATGTATAAGTAGTTTTCTGGATTTGGGTATGAAGAGAAGTTCAATGTGTGATATGTGACCGTTTTGTCAAAAAGGATCGGTCGTTCAAAGCTTATTTACCACCCTTTCAAATTAGGCTTGTTACGTAATCTCTAAGTTAAGATCCAAATTGTAAAATATCTTCATTTACTCATGTACTTCACTCGATAATAAGATCAAATTGTTCTTTTTATTTTTCAATATTTTGTAAAATGGTAGGGATTGTTGGTGTTTTCCAAATTTTGTTTGTTTTTAGAGTTCATATATATATATATATATATATATATATATATATATATATATATATATATATATATATATATATATATATATATATATATATATATATTTTTTATTTTTTTTTTTGAAAAAAAACAAAGACATGAAAGGAAGGTGAAGATGCGAAGAAGCAAGAATCTCACATAGTAGAGAAATAGAAAGTACTTAAGTGAATATATATTAAAAAACTCTACTTACTTATTTACTTACGTGACATGCTAAAGTACATACAAGCACACCGAGTATGGTACGAATCGCACGTATGTGTGGTAATGGGCTGTGAGGCGCAGTGCGGCACACTTTGAACATAGGCATTGTCGCGAGACGTGATTAGACATCTTAAAGTTTCCATGATCGAATCTGGATGGTCTGTTTTGGACAGGTGTGATTGAGGGTTACACCGGTTCAGGTTAACCCGACAATTGGCAACGGTTGTTTAGCCCAACTACTAACAGCAACAGCCAAAAAATCTAGGCCGTCACTTGTAATGGATTTATTCCAATGGCCGAAATGATTGGACGCATGGTGAAAGGATGTAACCCAATTGAAATGGACACCAATGCACTGTGAAAAGAGCACAACACTCAAGAGTTTGTGTGCTTTTTCTGCCTCCTTTTTCACCTTCTGCATATCTTCAATAATAGTGAATTCATGCAGAATTCTTTCTTGTAGGAATATTGTTCGAACATAAACACTTTTTAAGGTGGTGTTCATTGTTTGTGCAGACGTTGTTAACCATCATGTTTCATTGTATCTGGAGGCTATTTGCCAACAGCCTATTGCAAGCTACTTCTGGTTGGGACAAATACAAACTTAATAAAAACGTTAGACGTGCAGTGTGAGGGGCCATTTTTGTTTCAAGGGGCTGTTATGGGACCCCAAAAAAAACCAGACGACAATCCATAGAGTCACAGAAAATACAACTTTTACAAGCGTATTAGTTCATCGTTGGATAAGAGATGCATATAGGAGCACATTCCAAGTATCAGGAACTCCAGCCAAGCACCAATGACTACAGTCCATGCCGATATGCCTTGGATTGCCGTAGATAGAAGGGTGTCCGTCTACTCTAAGCTGTGACAAAGTTGTTATCCTGAGCAATGACACTGGCTTTGACATGGTTTGTAGCACCTTATCTACTATACCTTCTGCTGGATGTCGGCCTCCTGGATACGTTGCCCGGAGCAATGGCCCCTCTTCTCCTCCGCAATGGCTTCCATCTGGTTTTCCCCACTCAGTACCCCTGATTTTACAAGCAAGAAAACGAGGAGAAAACTTCTCAAACTCCAGATTGAAACGTAAGTGTGTGAGCAAGCAAAGGTGGATGATACGATAACACGGTACTCAGCGTTTATGCAGAGAATTTGCTATCAACTTCCCGCGTTCCACATTTAAAGCGGTCTTCATTTGTTTGCACTCAGATAGGAGTAAAGAAGCTGAAAACAGACGCCTTTTAATTGTTTACACTTCCAGTCCATTTGGTTTTCTTCTGTTAAGTTTGTTCCGTAATTGTTGGTTGTTATCATCTTCATTTGTTAATTGTTACTGGTTTCTGACATGGTACTATTTGGTTGTCTTCGGAAGACTCTTCAAGTTGTTTCACAGATATTACTTTCCCTTGGATAGATGTTCGATCAAAGTAATTTACGAATGCATGACTGGATAAGAACCTAGACAGCAACAGGGTTGAAATGGAAGGGAACTGTCACAAATTACTTACTTCAGATGGTCCGGAGAAACACCCTGGAAGAAGATCTTGGTTTTATTAGTATCTACTTTGGTGTCTACCCATCCAGCCCACGTCTTCAAGGCATTTTTGTAGGCCTCGTAGCGACTCAAGCCATTTTTTGTCTTGTTTCCTACTTGCATAACATCCCAACTGCAACACAAAACATAGCAAACATATAAGATGAGCGGTTGGAGTCTTTCAGGTTTTAAGGAAATTGAAAACTCATGGAATGACTTAATCTTACGGTTGTTTCCTTCCACTATGAAGCCACCAATGCCATGAGTCAAAGATCAAGACATCAATTCCCTCCCATTGTTTGGCACCATTTATTGAGTCAAGTTTGAGAACTCGCTCGTATCCCTCATCAACAACGTCAACAAGAAGCGCATTGCGCAAGAACATGACAGAGATATTGTGTGCCTGCTCATCATGAAAACTTTCGTGAAATTTTACGGAAATCTCAAGCTTGAAAACAAACTATTTGATGGCCTTCCGTTTTGGAAGGATGAAGACTAAGTTATGCCTGTCGGTATCTAGTTTTTGCACCGTGGAATTTTAGTTGCATTAGCGATACTCGTTACAATCCTGAGACGCAAAAGAAATTGTCTCCAAGTTTAATCGCGAGGTAAACGGAAGGATGGGAGGCAAATCAAATATATGGGCAAAGGTCAAGCACATATTAACGTCATTTCTTTTCTTCCTACCACTTGGATCTGAAACCCATGTGCTGCTGCTCACTATTTCAGTAACCAAACCAGTAACTTAGAGACTTTATTAGGAGTAATGCCGCTATGGTTAATTATATAGTTTAGACAGGGATACAAATTAGGATGCAAAGAACCTTTTTTTTTCATCTGTTCATAAATAGCGTTAGTTTAGTCTGCTCTGCATATTAAATCTGAACGAATGCCGTATGTAAACTACCAGCATATAATAGCTCCAGCAAATAACGAAAGAATTCAATAGATAGGAAAGGAACCCGAGGTTGCACTCTAGTTAGAGCTAAGACACCACTAGGCCCTCAAGAACAGGGCTCGAATCCTGACTACCCCATTATCCCTATTTATCAAGAAACAGAGAGGTAGATAGGAGAAAAATAAACAAAGTAGAGACAAGCAAATATATAATCATCTTACTCTAAGAGAGAAAATAAAATCGGTTCTTACCGGGATCGCAAATGTAGAAACGGCACCCTTCCTCCACAAGTTGTAAGGAGCTTGAGGAACTGCAGTATGAAGCATGCAAGTGAGCGACTGCCACTGATTCGAACCCAATGAGTCTCCGACAAACATAATCCGTCTCCCTCTAAATTTCTCTAAGAAAGCGTGTCCATCCCACCTACGTCAGCGAAGACCAATCAGACAAGCTTGTACATCTAGAAGTCTATGAATTTGATATTAACAGTTTGATACACACAATGCACGTGCATCCCTTAATAGGTGTTTATGTGATGTCTGGGCTAGCATCCGAGAAGTTTACATTTCAATTCAACACCAATGTCTCCATTTAATTCAACATGATGTTAATATTTCCGTAAAGACAAGGTAGAAGCCTTTCTGTTTGTTATTGTTGTTGCTGCTGTTTTTAGCTTCATTCTCTATCTGATAACTCATCTGATTTCATGTTTCGGCCAATTGTCTCAGAAACAACATTGTGAGAATCATGACGACACAAAATACTGAATCCAAGAATCAAGAAAATTAGAAATGGGACTCGGAAAACAAAGGGGTGACAAAAGGGTCCCCTCAGGTTGTCACCTTGGCAAGTTACACCTGGTGGGCTGCCATCTATACTTGAGATAGTCTATATCAGGCCGGCCATTCTTTTGGCAATTGAACTCCTTCAAGATAAACGGACAGTTTCTGGGATCATATAAAGGGTATGAGTTGTCGAACACCCACCTTCCTTCATAAAAATCGCAACCTTTCTTCCTCCCTCTACCTACCCTCGGAGCTGGCCACGCATCTATACTATTCAAAAATGTAAAAGTTAAGAGCATTGCTGCAATACAAAAAACACAAGGACCCATATCATATGACTCTGTGCTTTTGTGCGTGAGAGATACAACAGACGATAGAGAGATGGAGAGAGGTCGTAAACAAGCCTCAATAACTCTTATTAGTGGGAAGGGTGAGGGCAACAAACTCTTGTGTAACGTTTCTGTGAACAAAGGAGACTCCCCTGGCACTGCAAGAATTCATAAATCACGAACATGTAAGATGAAACGAGAATCTAAGGTTTGCCATTCGGAGATCAGCCTTAACATTCCCCTCCATGAAACTCTTCTTCGGTTTCCCTACGCTAAATCCCATTAACTTCTTAAAACGGAGGATGTCACTGAGAATAAATGCATGTGGGAATTCCTGTACATGGGAGTGGCGGTTATAGTCTCACTATGAGTGGGAGTTGTCGACAGTTTTAATCAACTTACAAGAGCTTAGCGGAAGTTATTTTGAGAGAGCATCTTTAGTGACTCCACCTAATAATGGTCGCTAACAATTGAACAATTGCCACTAAACTATCAATTGGTTGCAGTTTAGCAACAACTTGACATTTTTGATACGATTGCCAACTTTTGTAGGGAACTAAAGAGGTGCCGGTAGACATTTTAGATACGATTGCCAACTTTTGTAGGGAACTGAAGAGGTGCCGGTAGTGCAGGGAATCATCATTTTCGTTCATCTTAGGTTCTTGGAGATTGAAGATCTACCACGATTCTGCGGCTTTGTGACCATTTCTGGTTACAATTCCCAACTTTGTAGGGAATTGTAGCCATTTGTAGTTACAATGTGACTGAAGATTTATCGCGATTTCTCTTTTGTCACTATTACAAGGGATTAAACTTTGACACAGTTTTATGGGACAGTAAAGGCCAGTAAGAACCACAATACAACTGCCAGAAGATATTCGACGATAAAGAGCGTGCATAACAAAGCAAACGAATGACCAAATACTTCGATGTGAAAGATTTCGCTAGCTTGAATACTTCTCATTTTTATGCACATAAAAGGTATAGCTAAACACTGAGATGGCTATAAGAGGATGGAAAGGAGCAGCACAATGTCAACCCCTTTCATTCATTTATTGTAACACCAGCCAGTTTTTCAATGGCATAATGGCTACATCGTATGAAGTAACTGCAACATTATATAACTGCGTACTCAGTTTACCGATAAAACTACTCATTTACAACTACGTATAGGCGTGTGCCAGCTGCCCGGATCTCAACGTTTAGGAATGTTAATCCGCAAAAATCCATCCCTGCACAAACAATTCTCATCAATATGTCCGCCAGGTTACCACAAGAAATTATCAAACCACATATTCAGCAACATAATATAGCTGCTGGTTGTATAGGGGTTAGGGAAATGTCAGCTTTTACATGCATCTTTTTTTTTTTTTTAGTGAAGAGTAAAATATAAAACATGTCAGAAAGGCAAGTAAAAGACATACAAATGTCATCCCCATCCGATAGGCATAAAATAAACCCTATAACAACAGAAACTGAACTAATTTATTTTTATTTATTTATTTATGGAGGTGCACAAAGAAGCTATATAAAACCAGCTAAATACAAGATAAAACTAACTAAAATAGGATAACTATAGTATAGAGCTCGATAATAACTAAATAAACAAACAATTAAAAGACACCAACAAACTGTTAGCCATCAGCCCAACTCCAGACACGTGTCTCCGCCGCCGTGACGCACAAACCCCGTCAGCAAAATCACCCTGCACCCGCAACCCACCGCAAGCCAATCACGACGCTGCCCAAGGAATCTGACAGCTTAATCTCACGTCTAAGCACAGATCGTCAATTGGATCAGAAGCTGCGACGGAACATCCAGCTCCCTTACCACTAGAAGCCACACGAAACCTAATCTAAACAGCAAGTTAATCTACCACATCACCACATGCCAAAAACCCCAGCGGTGTGACGGAAATGGAAACAGGGTGAGAGAGAAGGATTGAGGAGGGGAGAGGTTTTCTCTTTTTCTCACCTCTCTCAGAGAGGAGAGAGACTCCAGAGAAAGAGAGAGAGAGAGAGAGAGAGAGAGAGAGAGCTGTAATTTGTTTTAGCTTTTCCAGGCATCTAAACTAACCCAATAATGGGAGATAAACATCGAGTGTTAATGAATGTAAACATATACTGTATTCAAAACTATAGCATAAGGTATGCATATAATGAAATAACTTGCCTCCAATTTCAGATGCTTTCTATCTTTCAATCTTAATTACTAAACATTATCTTTTACAAGTAGATATGAACATCTGTGTCAAGTAGATTCAATGATGCACTTTTATGATTTTGAAACGTTTAAAAACTGAGATTAAGGCAGTCGAATGAAAGCCATAAACCTTGCTAAAAACAATCGTCAAAGCTTTCCTATAACTGGAGATAAATTTGTTGTTACTGCTTTAATATTGGGTAACCATGAGCAGGTTTCGCCTATTGTGCGTGTTTCACATCTTTGTGCTCCTCCCAGCAAAGAATTATTTATAATGTAATTTTTTTACATCATTTCTAACTTCATTGTCTGTGTGACATCTTTACAAACTGTTTTCCATAAATATTGAATGGAGCTAGTTATTTGAAGACAGCATAAAACATTTGTCACTAGTGACTACCTTGATAAAAAGCATTTAATACGCCATTGGCCAAAAGGAATCTCTTATTCATAGAGGTACTGGTTTTCGACATACCAATCTAGACAGATCTAACTTCAATTCTACTTTGATATGACCAGAGTGATACCACATTAGCAGAACTCACCCCCACAAAGCACAGGCGACATCTACACCTCTTATCGCACCAAAATGACTCCCCAACTACCACTACAGCCACACAAAATTCAAAAAATGCAGCAGATTCCCAAAAAATAACCTAAAAAGCCTCTGTCACTCCCATCTACTTGTCATATCAGCAATACTGATGAAGTACTTGTATTAGAAAGGGCTTTGAAGATCCCACATAGTGGGGCGGAATCAAATGGACACAAAGATAGGAAGAGGAATCATTACAGGTTACTGAAAGACCAAAGGGAGTGGAAACTCACAGAGCTAGCTATTCGTGCTCTTAACCTAAAGGTCGAGCTTGCTTAGAATGAAATAGTAGAGGAATCTGAAATTGAGAAAGATTAGATCATTTCATCTTTTCGTTTCCGCACAACGCAATTTGGCATTTTGCTATGTTCTCATTTGGCTTACCCATCTTTCATGCTTCCAACTCTAAACCTCCCACATGTATAATTGATGTAATGACGTATCAGGAGTTCAAAATATAACTTCAGACGTTTTTGAGTTTTTGTTCGTATTACTTCCCGTTGGCACTCAAATTCCAACACAAACAGAATGTATACGTGAGTGCCTTTTCGACTTGGGCGTCTGACTTACACATACAAATGGATAGGCGATTGAAGTTACAAACATAAGAATAGAGGGTCTGGAGCGCAAACAAGGCTTCAAACTTGAACAAGTTTGGAACCCATTCCACTCGGACTCAGTGAATCCAAGATGACATGGATGTCCAAGGTTTCACAAACTGATAGGGAAAATGAGCTTCCGAACTCCCATTCCACTCGGACTCGGTGAATCCAAGATGACATGGAAAGGTTTCACAAACTGATAGGGAAAATGAGCTTCCGAACTTCTTTATGTTCACAACCCAGCTGGAGAAGTTCGAAACCCAACCCAAAGACACAGGATATTAATCACGTGGAACTACGTTGAGCAGGCCTCAGGAGGATAAGCAATTGAAACATATTAGAACCGGGACTTGCTAGAAGAAACAAAAAGGTAAGGCTTAAGGAATCTAGGAAGCCTCTAGATTAGGAAAGGCAACCTACTTAAAGGGGGATCAGATTTCAAAGATTTAAAAAGTAGAAAGAGAGAAAATAAGAAATTTCACAGAGAGTAATCAATCAATGATTAAGTAATCAAAATAGCTAGCTCGATCGTACCAACCAAGACGAAAGAGAGAAAATAAGAAATTTCAGAGAGAGTAAATCAATCAATGATTAAGTAATCAAAATAGCTAGCTCGATCGTACCAACCAAGACTACGGTGGTGAAAGAGCGGTTCTGGTTCATACTGCAGAAACGAGACATGGTTGGCAGAACCACTTGTGTTGGCTAAGATGAGAAACCTCTATCAAGTTTCAAAAAGTAGCCAAGGTTTGAATGTCCATTAACTTTCGAACTTCCACCATGTTACAAGCAATCACGAAGGTCCGTTTGGATTTTGAGCTTTCACAGAGTTACAAATACTCACCAAATTTTGAACCCACTTCGAAACTCGAATCTTCACCAAAATATGGCTCGATAAGGTCAAGCGAGAGCTGGTGAGAGCAGAATGTAGCCTATAAATGATGCCCAATTATTGCCATATCAAGAAAGAATATATCTTGCTAGATTCGTCGCTCATGGGAAGCCTATGCCTGGTCTACCTAGACACTATGAGAATGTCCAAACCACTTACTCCTCAAACTCAATGGTGAGACCGATTGACAACCGAGCTATGCATGAGGATCAACAGTACATTCAAACAATGTGGAGGTCCTGGCCCTTGGGGCTCACCTTTTTGTGCCACCTGAACAAAGATAATCTTAGACAGGAAAGTATGTAGGAGCAAATGTCATCATAGCCATTGAAAAGACACTTGGCAGTTAAGAACAACCAGCCGAAGAGAGTCGTTAACATCTACACCTAATTGGTCCGGGCCAAAGTCAGGATCTGGGCATGACAGAAAAAGGCAATGAACCAGGGGACATATCTCTGTCTTTGGAAAAACAACCAAAGACAGGACGCTAATTTTCATTGTCATTTTGGATGCATTTAACCAAGCACGACAACTAAGACTAGGACTTTTACGCAATCGATGAGCAGAAGCATTGGCATCAATATAAATGGAGTTCTTCACAACAGAGTAATAAATTCGTTGTACGGGGGGTTGGCAATTCTACTTACGTAAACTCATCCGTCTTCTACAAGACTGAGGTAGAAAAGATGGAACAATATGCAAGGCTGTTGCCACAATGATGGGCAAGAATCCCACACAACTGAAGAAACGATCACCACATTACAAAAACAATAGGAAAGGAAGGGGAGAGAGAGAGAGAGAGAGAGAGAGAGAGAGAGAGAGAGAGAGAGAGATGGCAGCTAGGTTGAGAAAAGTGCAAGATCTAGGCTCAGCCGACAAATAAAGTAACACAAGGAGCATATGGTACCGCAGGAAGCTCGATCATCAGGGAGCAAACGACCACCTGGTGGGGGCAATCACCCCAGTATGACCAACGTCTTACATCCCCGTGAACAGGAATCTGGACCCGGATGTTGATGGCGATGA
The DNA here is from genome assembly GCA_033070095.1 of Escallonia herrerae. Taxonomy (NCBI): domain Eukaryota; kingdom Viridiplantae; phylum Streptophyta; class Magnoliopsida; order Escalloniales; family Escalloniaceae; genus Escallonia; species Escallonia herrerae. Next base: position 117,802 of record JAVXUP010000084.1, read on the forward strand.
TTAGGATATGGTTCGAAGACAAGTCAAGAAAGTCAAGACAATGGGCTTCAAATAACAACAAAATCGTATCAATCATGGATAAATGACGTACCATTTCCTTCAAAATGTTTTCATGGGTTGGAAACCCACGAAAAATGATTTGTCCCCTGCTTCATCACCTTTCCTCTTCATGCCCAGAGATCCTGACTCTGAGCCGGATCCATTTGCTGCAAATACTAAATATTCTATTGGGACCACCACGTGTCTTTAGATGGCTGTTATGACACACTCTCTCTCTCTGAAGAATAATTTTAAGTATTTTTCCTTTCTTCTTTTTCTTCTGAAAGTTTCTTGGTTCAGGTGGCGTTGAAGGGCGAGTTTCAATAGTAAAAGGATGGGAGGACCTCCAAATTGTTTAGATGTACTGAAAAGATCCTCATGTGTAGTCTTCATTATCAGCCGGGTACTGTCATGGGGTTTGAGAATGAGAAGTAAAGGGTTTGGACCTGTCCCCAAACATGGGATCACCTCGAGCAGTAAATCAAACGGGATATACTCTTTCTTGATAGGCCGATGACCGGCACACTTTCAGAAAGAGCTTCACATGACCGTAAGCCATATTTTTGTAAGGATTCAAGTTTCAATGGAAATTCAAAATTTGGCGACTCTTCGCAACTCAGTGAAAGTTCAAACCTGACTTCGAATCTTGATGATTGTTCACAATTTGGTGGAAGTTCGAATTTTTGATGCACCGGATGATCCAAGATAATGGTTGATCCATCTCCAAGGTTTGGGTTTCTGAGTTTCTGGTGTTTAGTTTGACTTCTGTAGCGATCTCGGGTTGATATCTCTTTCTGATTTTTGGCTTCTCATTAGTGATCTTTGACTCTTGAACCCCTTTACATGTTTCTTCCAAAGAGGTTTCCTAGAGCAGTCCTTCAGCCTTGTCTTTTTAGTTCTTCTCGTAAGTCCCAGCTCCATTCTGTTCCAACTGCTGATCCTCACAAGACATTATCTCATCTTATCCCCTTTGAATTGGGCTTCAAACTTTGGAATAACTTTCAAGCCTTCAGCAGGTTTTAAAGTCAACCAAGTTCCAAACCTCATTTAGCCCATCAGTTTGTGAAGTTTATGCATCCATGTCATCTCTAGGATTCACCTGAGTCCAAGTGGTAAGTGTTTTGAACTTGTTAAAGTTCAAAACGTCATTGAGGCTCCAGACCCTCTGGTATGAATTTGAAGCTTCTTGGCACATTACCTATTTAGTACTTCAACGGCCTATGGCTATGTATGTGCAACTCAGAAGCCCAATTCCACAAGGAATGAGTGTATAGTCTGTTTTGATTGAAATTTGAATGCCAAAAGTGTCATTGCTTGTTTTTATTGTTAAGGATCAAAAGCAGCATTATAAGCCCGATTTCTGATGCTACAGAAAGTAATCTTTGGCTTCTTTAACAGTTCCCTCTACGACGGCTCTATTGCAAAACTGTTCAGGATTTCACTAAAGCAGAGTAATATGCAGTACATAATGCTACACTAGCTCCGGTAAAGGCCACGAAGTGGAGCCACTCTTTCCTGTATACTGATTGAAAATGTTTAAACAGGAAAATATATTATCTTGTGAACCCTATTATATAATTAGCAATATAACTAACCTATAGTTGCATAAAGGATTTTCAGTTATGATTCGATACTACACATTCATCAGAGTGAAACAAACCAAAATAAAAATTTCACCAAGAACAACTTACACGAACTCAGCTGAGACATTCTCCTTGTCGACGTTATGGGGCAGTGGCCATCCAACCTCGTATGCTCCATGTAAAATCTCTCTTTTCTGATATGCCGCGATGGGGTCACTTGAAGAACACTTCATATTCAGCCGCTCGGTCAAGCAATTGCCCTTCACAATCAGCCTGTCAGAAGTTTCTTATTAAACCAAAATTGAACACCATTCTTTATATCACTGAGAAAATAGCATCACTTGTTTATGTTACTAATTGCTATATGCATCTAAGCAACAAGATCGCATTACAACTGTAAACATAACCACGAATTTTTAAAAGCCCATCTTACCTTTTGTCATTGATTTCAACTTTAATGTCACTGGCAGAGACACCTGGAAGCTCTAATGTCACTACAAAATTAAGTCGAGATTCTGCAACGTCCATCCTTGGGGACCATTGGCCTCCTGTATTACCAGAAAGATAGGTAAACCAATCAATACTCTTTAGTCAACTCTGATTCATAGCCACAGAAAGCATCTATTCATCAAACGTTTACTCGAACATTTTACCAACTAGGTCCTTCAAAATGTAAAGACCATTTAAGACAGAACTTTCTTAGCTGGTGCTATCATAAGTGCCAATCACATTAACCAGAAGTCTGTAATCTGCTTCCAACAGGCCAATACACACATAATGAGAGAAGTAAACATAAGAGCCAATGTCATGTCTTTCTGTTCCATATGGAAAGTTTGATTTACAAGTCTCCATTCCATACTGAACAGCTAAACAGGTGATAAAAATCCTATTAAGAAACAACCAGATGTGCAACCATTAACCAGAAGTCTGTAATCTGCTTCCAACAGGCCAATACACACATAATGAGAGAAGTAAACATAAGAGCCAATGTCATGTCTTTCTGTTCCATATGGAAAGTTTGATTTACAAGTCTCCATTCCATACTGAACAGCTAAACAGGTGATAAAAATCCTATTAAGAAACAACCAGATGTGCAACCGATGGACAGCTGAAAAACTCAATGTCAAGCTCTTTACCAGAAGATTCACGAGAATGTATTTGCTTCTTGACCTGGAACTGCTTTTGTCCCTTTAATCCTCTGCTGGGCCGGGAAAATCTAGGAGGATCAGGTGCAGGAATGCTGGGTTTTGCGCTTGCAGTTTGAGAGAAGAAGGGTGCTGCAATGGCCTTAGAATATCGCTCATTTGAAGAATTAGCACACTTGATTGTCCCGCCCAACTGACCATAGCTACCCTGGCAAAGAGAAAACTAAGGTGAAAAAAGTAAATCGAGAAAAACAGAGAAGATTAAACAGCATAGATGATTAAACACCTTTTCTGTTGAGGAATGTCTCATGAAACAAGCCTGAGAACTGGAACCCTGCCTTGCAAAATACATTCTATTGTCACCCCTCCGAATGACAGAGTTTAGACTACTACTGCAGTTCTGACGCAAAGAAAGGCAAGTAAACTAGCCGAATTAGTGCAACCAAAGAGTTCAATATGCAAATTATATGGAAGTTGATAAAAGATGTGAAGGCATGATAGTTCTGATAAAAGAAAGTTTCACTTGGGAGAAAGAACTCAAATGAAGGCTAGCACAAAAGATTTCCCAGAATAAGCACTATATCTTTTCTTTTCTTTTTTCCTATTTTGATCAAGTGACTATATCTTTTTCGAAGACTCCGCAAGTGCATGATCTCGATTTCTTGTTCTCCTCCGTATACCATATGCTCGAAAAACTTTTAGAAACTCCAAGTTGCCTGAGTTCCAAAAGTTCCTTGAGGACTTCATCTTTCTCTATCAACTTTCCCAATCCTTTCCTCTAGGTCAATCTTTGGCACACACAGTCGCACACGCGTGCACAGAGAACGAAAAAATATCTTTGGAGCTTTAAATACAGGGATTTACATCGTATAAACTCACATTATAAGCTGGACTGCACTATTTGCTTATCAACCACAATTTTGTATTTAACGTCAGCCGCCGTAGATCATTCCACTTGGAAATCACCGTAAACAAATTACTCGTATTTTATGACATATAAGAAGACATTTATTTGAGAAAGCAACAACATGCATTACCTTTTTAGTATCTCAAATGCATAGAACACTATGAAGCACCGACACGGGTGCGGATACGGCATTTTTGAAGATTTTAGGATACTGGTGCAGCAAGGATACGGCAAATTTTATAAATATTTTTTAAATTATGTACACTAAGTATTAAATTTCTAAACAATTTGAATCTTAATAATCATAATAATATATGTGTTTGATATAAGTAAAAAGATATTAATATTCCAAACAAAGTAGTGAGTTTTTAAGTTTAATGGGCTCTTTCGTAAATTTTAAAGCTTTTGACCAAATTACCGAGAATTTGTTAAGTTTAATGGGTTGTTCTATAATAAATATTAAAATTGTATCGTTCTAAAGAATAAAGTCTTTATGCGGTATCACTTTTATTTCTTTGAAGTATGGGGTTGGTTTATGTAATAACTTAACAACTGGTACTTAATAAAATAACAAACATGTGGATGTTAGATGTCAAAAAAAGTCAAAAGTCTCTTCATCCGGCCAACATAGATAACATCGACCGTTCTTGTTCTTCTTCTCCGAGAGCACTAACACGCCGTCGCCGATAAGTCCTTCTTCTTCTCCTTCTGCTGCTTCTAGTTCTTCTCTCCGGTCTCCTCTCTCTTCTCAGATTCCTTGTCAGTGGTTGCAGGTGGTCATAAATCTGCCCGATGGTCACAGATCGCCGTATACGTACCCGAGCCACACCCAGTATTTAAGATGTTAAGAAAATAAATAAAAATTGTTGGACAAGCACCTACGCAGCACCCGACGCGCATTCACACCCGACGCGTACCCGGTGCTGGTGCTTCACCCTAACGGTGCTTCATAGATAGATCACATATCAAAATCTTTAGAAAACTATAACAAGTAAGAAAAACTCCCAAAACGGGATCGATTACTCAAAACGACAATAGCCTCATTAAGTTCATTAAAATGCAGCGTAGATAGACTTTTTGAGACCGACACTTCATTTGAGCATCTAAAATCCCTTATCACTGCACGAAGAGAGGTTGAAGTTTGCAATACTAATTTTTATTTTTACCCCTTTTTTTTTCAAAGACACTAGAACAATAGAGAGTCGAATATATAAACTCTTTCTCTGTGAATCTTTCCTTTTGACACTTTCCTAAATCCTATGATAGATTAAGTATGTGTAAACATAGACTTTACCCATTATTTACCCTAGCTTAAATCGTCAAAGAGCAGCATATCCTTTACCCGAACGGAGGGGACCACGGCCACCCACCCTTTTTGCCAAAACTGTTATGTGGTCTTTTTTAGTTAGGATCTGTATTTTACCACTTTTGTTGTTTGGTCTAGACTTTTACCCAACTCCTCTTCTAACTTTTTTACTCCCACCTCCCATAAACTCTTAACTTTGGGATTCGTGTAACCAAAGTTTCATACGTTCTCCTCTCCACCAGAAAAGGGAAAGAACAACAAGAAGTTAAAAGAACATATGCCTTCAATCTTCCATTTCTCTCTTCAAGACTGATAAATACTTCTCTAATCTATTTCAAAATCGTGAATCTAAACTACCGAGAAGTTTAGTATAGACTCCATCACTGACGACTTATGAGCTGCGAGTGAGCATCGAGTACCAATTGTGGGACGATAGTTATTCAGTATTTATTTATGTATTAAAATCTATCCTACGATAATATATGGGAAAAGTTTAAAGAAACGGAGCGAATGAAGAATGACCATGGAGAAGACACTCCACCGGTTTCGTCAACCGATACTTATTTACTATTCATGTACTGGAATACAATGAAACGGAGCCAAGAGAGAAATACCATGGGGAAGAGGTGGGTGGCGGAAATGTCATCGTTGGCAGCAAAATGAGCAGCAATCATGTGCACTCTTCGTATGGCGACCGGATTTTCCATTTCCCTATGTCGCTCGCTCGCTCGCTCGCTCGCTGGAGATTCAGGAGAAACCGCAAGGCGATGTGTGAGTTGGTTTGGCTAGCTGACTTTGCCGTGCGAATTGACTAGCATATGTGAGGAAACGCAGATGACACGATAGACGAGTTCCGACTAGATTTTTTTGGGAGCCAATCTCCCTCCCAGAAATATCAGTGTCTTCTTCGAGGGCATTTATGACTCATCTCTGCCGTCCACTCGTCCTCCAGAGACGCTCCTGGAGGCTTTTTTGAAGTGATAATAATAATAATAATAATAATAATAATAACAAACCGTCGTGCACACACGATACGTGTGCGATTCTGTCATTCTACAACTCCTGATCACTTTTACGCGATATTTATCATGTATATCATCAAATGAGTAAATATTTATGTAATATTAAAAAAATTGAGTACTCATTCTCTCTCGATCCCCATGCTCATGAGAAGCCCCCATGCTCATGGTAAAGTCGTAGTTCATTACATATTATCTTATTATTTTTATCGTTCAGATTAACATATATTTTTGTATAATAGCACATGCATCATGTGTGTTGACTATGATTTTTAAAAAAAAATTGCTAAACATTTATGTAACTAACAAACGATTCCATGGTATTCATGAATGACATAAGAAAAATGTCTATAGATTTCAAATATAAGTGAATGAACCATGTGATAATATCTGTAATAAACATTAACTAAAAACTGGTATCTGGAACTAAGAAAATAATATTTGTTGGAGATTAATTTTTATCACTAATAATGAAAACGAACTTATTGAAGTCATCACATAACTTTGGACCTGTTTCTTCTTTTGTCACAGCAGTATAACTATATTTCTTAACATCCGCCCTGTTTTATCTATTATCAATCAAAAAATCACAATTATATGGATAATATACTTTACAACAATGAATAAAGGATAAACAGAGATGTGAATTAGCAAGGACAACGTAACAATTCATTTATGGTAAAAGGAATACACATTTCGGTGTAACACCTCATTTGGTATTATACATATACCCATCTATCTATAATGATGAAATTCAACACGATGAGAAAATTTTTAAAAAATGATAGAAATAAAAAATATCAAATATCAAAAAACTACTTTAAGGACATGTTTGATTTTTTATATTTTAAAACACTTGTATATTATGCTCGATTTTTAACAAATTTTAATTTCACAACTTTGCACACGCATTACGTGTGTAACTCCTTTAGTATATAACTGGTAAAATAACCTACTTATGTAGGATCCGATGAAAGTCCAAAAGATAGATATAACATCATATTTCACTTTCATATAAGTAAGCGCAAAAATTCTTGCACATATAAACACGTTATCAACTAATACTTAGTAACATTTACATGTCAATTCATGAACCAAGGAAAGTCTAAAAAGATTTAACAGATGCATAACAATTTATCATGGCACCAACATCACGCAGTTTATTTCTTCGAAGCGTCCGAAGGACAGCTTTGGGAATGTCTTCTATGGGATCCTTAGCCATTTGGTCCTTAAGACTCATGTCCTTTAGGTGGCCGATATACCTACAGAAGACATATAGTCCAACATGGGCAAGAGACTTCTCAAGAAGTAAGATAAAGACTCCCATAGGTAAGTGACTAACATCAGCGCGCATGACAACTGCGTGATTGAAACTGTAGTCTATTCTTATTTTGTATACTATAGCATAAAAGATCAGGCTAAAGGAAAGTAAAAAAACAAAATAATTGAATTCATGTGGTTTTCCAACATAGCATCAAGCAATTCAATCAACAAAAGTGCAATTTGAAGATGAAAATACTTGCCTAGAATGCCAACATAAAACCTGTCAGTAAGTTTCTTCCCTGTGAGACATAAATCCTTAGAATTAAGCACAATGCACATGTCTCCATCATCGCGATTAGGTGCATATGCTGGCTAATCTTTGCCATGAACGACATGTTTGTGATGCAAACCTCCCTAGGACCTAAAGAAAAAGGAAGGAACTGTTACATTCAGTTCATGCCTTCGAAAATAGTGAAAACCATTTCATAAAGAAAGACAGGATTTAATTTAACTGTGATTAGCTAGGTTGTCAACATGATTCCAGTCAATATCCTATCGGGAGATATCATGCAATAAAGTACATTCCGGTTTGGCCTTCGGCATTGGATACTCTCTACCGTAAACTTTCCAAATTGATGCGTCTTAACCTGGCAAGTGCTTTTTGCATAAAGATCAAAGCGTACATTATGTTTAATCACCAACCAGCAGCCAAATCATAAAGCCTTCACATGTTGACCAAGATCTTAAGTCTCATTTATCAACATCACACTGCCAGTGAAGATATCGCAGAAACCACGCACAATTAACTGGGGAAGAACAGATGAAGTAAGTGTGTACCAATATCATTGCTTTAACATGGATGTAGAATGCTCAAGTCATTTAGCACTTCTCACAAACACGTGGCACGCATTCATCAAAATCTGAACCAACACTACAAATGAAAACAAATCATACAACAAAATATGGTATATGCATAAAAATGTTACAGACACAAATAAGCAACTATTTCCACACAGTAAGTTCATTTTCATTATTAGTGGTGCGGCGCCCATGCCTATGCTTTGCACTGTACCTGTAAAAACAGACGCAAATAAGCAACTATTTTCATAAAGTAAAACATGGATTTTTGGAGGGAGAAAAAGGGTGGGTACAGCACCTATTGGTGTTATCGGTGCGCATTTTCGATCCAGCTATTCAGCCGATTCCAATGTCCGGCCTCCATCGATCAGCCCACGAATGATCACCGTCGGTCTAGTCCCGCCACCAAGCGCAACCACACCGTCGTGGCAATTCGCTGACTGCATAATCACCGGTACATGTCGCACGCCGAGGGTACCAACGGCCACCAATCGACCACCCATCTCTGACCCCCATTGATCGGCCCACTCACGACAGTCGTCGCTCGTGAATCGCCACCAAGTGTCCATCTGCCCCACCGCGCCTCTCTTCAATAGCCTTGCACTGCTGATCACCCACGACCCCCAAGTCTAAACGTCCATCCACCGCCAATTGCCCAACAGCCGCCAATCGCACAACCATTCTACAATTGCAGTCATTAAGGGCGAAAGAAATGCATAGAAGCGGAAAGGGAAGAGAAAATGAGGAAAAGAAAATGAAAAAGTTAAAAATGTGGAGTTTAGAGATGCATGAACATCAAAAAAGAAATCAACACTATTGTTAGTTGAAAAAAAAATGCAAAAAGTTCAGAAAAAAATGCAAAGCCAAAGACAAAGACAAAAGAGCATTACCTGGACCATTCGAAGAATTGCACAATAAATGGTGATTTCAATCTACAATAGAGACTCTGTGATGAGGAAGATAGACTTGTAAGGGAAAAGGGCAGTTATGCGGAGTGTAGGAAGTGGGAAGACTCTCTGGTAACTGACTTGTAATAGTATTTTACACATTTGTCCTAAAAATGGACACGTGTCTTCGCCTGGATGAATTTCAGTGTAACACCAAAAGGGTATGACACCAAAAAATGATTTCTCATTATAAGTAGTATAGATAAGTAGTATAGATTAATGATGATAATCTATAATCTATACTACTCATAATGAAAAGCCCTTTTTTTATGTAATGTCCTTTTGGTATTATACTGAAAGTGATTCTGACGTTGACACGTGTCCATTACAAGGACAAAATTATAAAATACTACTGTTTACTCTCCGCAAACCATCCGTTACAATGACCACCCACAATCCATCAGTTACAAACATCCATTCTTTGCACTTCACGTAACTACCCATTTTCTTCTGCATTTCCCCTTTTGCCTCAAAATCCAATCTGCCACAAACAACCGTCAATTCTTCCAAAAATATCAACTCAAGGTAAGCTTGCCTCGAATTCTCTATATTTTTTCCTGTGTTTTTTTAATTAAACTTGAGGTAATCTGTACCACCAATTTTTTGGCCTCTATAATCTGCATTCCCATGCCTCTGCCCACCGCTCGATGCGACCTGATCTAGGAGTGCCTCTGCCACTTCTTCTCTGCCTACTGACGGCCTTGCGCCGAAGGCAGGGACTCTTGGGCCCAGCGCCACAGTAAGATCATCACCAACGACGCATATGTCACCATCTGTGCCTCCGGCGCCACTGTCGGCGCCTATCTTCTCAGAACCGCCGCCGCCGTCTCTGCACATAAGATAAAGTTCGGCGACCTGCATTGATGGCTGTGAAAGGTATGACTCTGGTGAACTTTGACAAGACTTTCCCGGGCCATGGAGGCACCTTAATTGAGAAGTCTGCCAGCGACAGGAGAAAGAAAGGAACTAAATGCCTTCATAACAGTTGTTTAGGGTTAATTGCATGGTGATAGTCTGGTAGAACTTAGTGCCTATGTATTTGACTCTAGGGGGGTAGATATTGAGAAATGTAGTGCTGTGACAAAAGAAGAAATAGATTCAAAGTTATGTGATAGCTTGAATAAGTTTGTTTTCATTATTATTGGTAAAAATTAATCTCCAACGTTATAAATATTATTTTTCCAGTTTTAGATACGACTTTTTACTTAATGTTTATAACATATACTATCACATGATCACTGATATTGATATTTTAGTTCTCTTATGATTGAAATCTAAAGGTTTTTTTTAAAAAAAAAACATATCACATAATTAGCACACATGATGCATGTGCAATTCTAGAAAATATATGTTAATCTGAATGATAAAAATAATAAGAAAATATGTAATGAATTACAAGTTTACCATGAACATGGGACAGAGAGGGAATGATAATAACAACAGTATTGCACACGGCAGCTCGTGATGATAATAACAACACAAGATAAATTACACATGACACCCTGAGATTTAGCCTAAATTATGCACTGCGCCTACTAAGTATTCTTATTACATTAAACTACATATATTTATTTTTCAGTTAACAGAGTCAACATAATTGAAGAAAAGACGTTCATACCCCTCATAAACAAATAAATCTATCCAAACACCATCCCACATCCACAGCAACTGTACATCTCTCTCCACCGGATCAATTTCCTGTGGCGAAATCACTACTATGTATATGAACAGAAAATTATCCAAAAATTTACCACCTCAACAGCCAGAAACCCCACGGCTTCACCCAAATCATTACTAGCGCTGGTCTCATCATAGCACTGTCAGCACCAACATCGGCCACCAGCCCAAGAGCACCACCACCACCACCACCATTACCAGTCACCACCATATGCCGCTAAACCACCACCGCATTAACATCGGCCATCGCGATGGCCCTCCGTAGTCTCCTTCAATTGACCTCCTCACTATTGGCCCATCACTAACGGCCTCGTCATCGATCACCTACGCAACTCATCGATGGTGTACCTATCAGCCACTAGTTTTGCCAATTCATCTGTAAAATTTTGCTGTGTCAAAATACAAAAAACATAAAACACATAGTCCAAAGCAATTAAAAATAATGCTTACATAAAACCAGATCTATAAAGTTAAACACTACAATATCATAATAAATCTAGATCAGAGCCTCGCCGCTGCCATTTGCGGAGCACAAAGCCTTCCTCAACCATCTCGATGGGCGGCAGGAGCACCGGCCCATCCGAAAGCGAAAAGACCATCAGTATCCTCACTGAGATAGTAAGCCTTCCCATTCCCGTTCGATATCGACACAGTCGAGCCGAACGAGGTAGACCCGTCACTGACCATGAGGACCCAGATCTGCACAACCTGACCAACCGGCGTAGACCGTCACTGACCGCCACCTGGACCACACCACTCACTGCGATAACCCACCAGTTCCACTAATCAGTCATCCAATACCAACCGCCACTCAACCTTGCTGCCACCGTCATTCTTTCCTAAGAAAAGCAAGAAAATAGGGCAGCACGTTGTGTTGCTAGAAAATAGGGCAAAAGGGCCTTTTAGATATATCGTATTAAATTTATGTTACCCTAATTTTATTTTATTTTTACGGTTCCCCAACGGAAGTGAGTTTTATATAAAACAATGACAAACCACAAGGGTCATGGAGTAATAAAAATACTTAGTAGGTGTCATGTGTAGTTTAGGCTAAACTTTAGGGGTGTTATGTGTAATTTACCCTATATATGTGTGTGTGTGTGTGTGTGCGCGCGCGCCCGCACGCGCGTGTGTATATATATATATATATATATATATATATATATATATATATATATATATATATATATATATATATATGTATGTATGTATGGATTCGTCGCCAAATGTTATTTTCCTCCTTTGTATATGATTTTGGTGCAAAGTATCAGCAAAACAAGGATCATTTCATGCACATGACCATTTTAGGTTATCTCTTTGTATATATCTTTTTCGAAAATAATAGAAATATATACAGATGAATGATTAAAGCAATCAAGTTATACCAAGTCTACAAAGAATAAAGAAATAAAAATGCATATAGACGAATGACATCCTCATCTGATGGGCATCGCAACATAAAATTATCCCAAAAAGTACCCAAATATAAACAGCATTATGTAAAAGCTAGCGAATTGGGAACATACAATAAACCAACAACAAGAAAATATTTTTTTTTCTTTAGTTTTTTTTTTCAGCTTTTCTATTTTCATTATCTTTGGTATATGAATATTCAAAAACCTCAATATTGGTTTGCATTCGTAATAGTCATGAGCACTAGCTCAAGGCCTATATTCAATCATTTTATTTGTTTTAAGAATACATAACTTAAGTGCATAAGAATGTTGTGATCAGTTAAACATCTGTCTGATGTATCGCATATTATTCGCCTACTTATGGTCAAATTGTAATATATGGAGCCTGATTTCAGTCCAGAGACATTATTACAATGGAGGTAGTGACCCAAAAATTGGTTTTCAGTGTGAGTGTCTCACATTGGTTATTGAGAGAATGTCACAACTTCGCAACTTAGCCTTAAGTATATAAGTTGTCTTGTCCGACATTGGTCATTTAGAGAACGTCGCCACTTAGCTCTAAATATATATAAGTGGTCTTGTACTATCTTTTGGGTCAAGAGAGAAAATGGCAACATAAAGGTGGTTAGGTTTCTGGTTGTAATACTGCAGAATAGTGAAATCGAAATATGGTCATACTAAGGATGTAGTCACATTCGTAAACCTCGTAATTCTTGTGTTGTGTGTTTGATTTTTTTTAATTTCTAGTTCCTTTGTTCTTTGATATATTGCTTCATTGTTGCTGCGTTTTGTAACAACTGGTACTAGACCTTGGATTCAAGTTTTACTCACGCAGGTTTTACGTTTGAGCAGGAGCAATAGTTGAAGAAGGTAAAGGAAAGATCGAGAAAGTTTATGTAATATCCCGAACTTCGGGAGCCGATTAAAATAACCATTCGGGCTCCAAAAAATAAACGGTTGCTAATTTTGAGCAATACTTGAGCATTAGAAGCTTGTGAAAGCTTAGAAGAATTTTGGGGCAAATATGTAATTTTTGAAAATTTGGGGGCATTTTCGTAATTTTGGAAAATCTTGGGGGTTAATTTGAAATTTTGAGAAAAATTGTGGGAGTGCCACCTCCTACTAGCTTAATGACTAAGCTAGAAAAAAAAGAGGATAATTGAGAAGAGGAGGATAAGCTTAAAGAAAGAAGAAAAAAAAAGAGAGAGAAGCCCAAAAGAGGAAACCTTTCCCTTTCGGGAAAGGAAGACAAGAAACGGAAAGAAAGGAAGAACGGAAACAGGGGAAACAGAGAAAACAGAGGGGAAAGAAAGCAAGGGAAATTCGGCAGAGAGAAGGGTTGAAGGAATCGTTCATGGTAACCTCTCCGTAACTGTTAGTGTGATGAATCTTAATCTATGTGTGTCTAATTTCACGGCTCAAGGTGTATGAAACTGTGTGTGTGTTCTTCGGGTGTGTGAGTGCGTGTATTTGCTCCGGTATGTGCTTCGGGTGGGGAGTTACAACAGGGACTTGGAAGTTTAATTTTAGATTAATATGGTTGTAATATGAAAGATTGGTAGTTATGGTGGAACTCGGCAGAGGGGACCGTTATTGGGTCTGTGTGTGTTCTTCTGTGTGTGTGCGTCGCGGGTGTGGTTGTGTGTGAGAATGATGTGTGTTAACGTGTGGATGCTAGATAGGGTAGTGTATTTTGAGGGTTCGGATGGGTTTCTTTGTGTATCAGTGTGGGTGCATGCGAGTTGGGTGCGAATAATGACTGCGGCAGTGAAGGTGAGCAAGGAAGAAGACACTGTGTGAAAATTAGGTGAAATAGTGTGTGCTGTGATCTCAACAGTAACCGTTTTCGTCGCTAAAGGTGAAATTCACTTAGGCATTTTTGATTAAATTTTAATAAATAGTTAGAGCCAAAATGAGACAAAACTCAAAACCGTAACCCCCAGTGTTTTTACGAGATCTACCCTCTGGAAAATTTTGGGAATTTTTGGAGTCCGCAAAGGGTGCTAAATTGGGGTATCGATTAAATAACTTTATCAAATTAATTAACCTAGTTAACGAAGTTATTTTAATCTAAAATTTTTATTGAAACTCTATTTTACAGATATGATTCAGTATCTAGAATTTCAGGCCATTTCGAGGCCGATAGGTATTTTTCGCGAAACTGGCCTGTTAGCGCTCGATCTGGACACCGGTTCAAGATTTTAGGACGAAAATTTTATAAACTACTTTTTAGGCCAGAAATAACATCAGGATGCTTAAAATAGCGGTTTAAGATATTTTTGAGATTTTTCAGGTGCCGGAAACCCCCAGGGGTGTTTTGGTAATTTACCACCCCGGAGGAGTATTTTGGTAATTTGACCTAAGAAAGGTCTTGTTGCATAAATTTACATATAGGAAGTTTATTTTAGTGATTCTACTTATGGGTAGACCGTTTGGGTGATTTAAGTCCGAGAGGGGCATTTCGGTAATTTTACACCCTAGGGGTGTTTCGGTAATTTTACATACCCGGTGAGGAGAGGTTCATTTTGGGAGTATGTGTGAGTTCGTATTAATTTATAATCTTGTTCTGTAGGCTGTTTCTAATGGTTCGATTATTCCGTTTAGGTTAAAGCTAAAGACTTCCGGTTAGGATAATTTAGCTGCGGATCCAGGTAAGGGATTCCATCTGAACCTTGGGTAAGGACTTTTGTCCGAACCCTTATTCGATTACTTGTACTCGTAAGTACTTCTTTGATATATTTACGGCTAATGCCAAACTCTGAGTTATGTATTGATATCAGCATGTTCTTGCCCAGAAAACCCTAATGTTGAACCTGAATCGATTATTTGGAAATCTTATGATGCTCGCATGTATTGCATGCTGAGTTATTTGATGATTGTCTGTATCCGTTCTTCCGGATTGTTGTGCTTAAAACTCGATAATTATTCGTAATCATTTTGTTGTTTATCTGTGATTTTCTTCTGAAAATTCTGATTTCCTCCGACATTCTGATTTCTTCTGAAAATCCAATTTCTTCTGAAAATTCCGAATGCTGACTTGTGTCAGTATGATTATTGTTATTGGAATCTGAATTGATCTCCGTGATTGAGCTTATATTAATGCTCATTGATATTGTTAATTTTCTGTGTTGACCTGGGTTATCTGTTCTGTTCTGAGGCGGGCGTTATAAGGCTGGTCTGAATCCTGCATAGAGTACAGGCTAGTACCTAAATGGACTAGTAATTATTCTGGTACATCATGCATGTGTACATTCTGTTAGCGTGCCGGAATGGCATTGCAATTGCCCAGGGTCAACGTTGATTTTTGATTTTTCTCTGTTCTGTACAATGCCGTGACTA
The DNA here is from genome assembly GCA_033070095.1 of Escallonia herrerae. Taxonomy (NCBI): domain Eukaryota; kingdom Viridiplantae; phylum Streptophyta; class Magnoliopsida; order Escalloniales; family Escalloniaceae; genus Escallonia; species Escallonia herrerae. The sequence continues at coordinate 133,300 of JAVXUP010000084.1, forward strand.
TTACGAAAATGTCTGAAAAGTAGTATCTGAAATGATCTGTACTTCTGTTGAAATTCTTTGGGAAAACCTTCAGTGTATTTTGGGAAGAACTGTCCCAGATGATCTGTATACGTTTGAAAGATCTTGAGAAAACTCTGTTGTATTTTGAAGATGATCTTTTATTAATCGTTTGGAACCCATCATGGGTATTATTGTTTATTTTGGTATCTGTCTCTGTGAATTACGATCATTTTGAGAATCATCGAGTATTTTTGACTGTTTGAAGTATTCTGGAAATCTTTGTCAGTTGGATTCTTGGAATCGTTTTGTAATCCTGTTGGTAGTCCTTGTGTGACCTACTGAGCTATCAAAAGCTCACCCTCCGTTTGGCTCCCTTCTGTAGGTGATGATAAGCTGTAGCAGATTCGGGAATGGGTTAGAGTCTGCGTGAGGTTCCGGTGAGCCCATCACCAATGTATAGTAAGACCCCTGCGTGGGTTTGTACTCTTGATTCATCCTTTAGGGATTCAAGCTTGAAAAGAACCTAGGTTTTAATTGTTTGAGTTCAAGCAGGTTTTGTTGAAATCTTGTATTTTGGAGAATTCGAGTCGGTTTCGGATTAGATGCTTTAAAGTATGTGGTTGTGTACAAGAATTGACAGGTTTGATGTGATCCGGTAGGTTAACGACCCGGGTGTTCGGGGCGGCGGAGCTCCGGATTTCCGGGGGCGTTACAGTTGGTATCAGAGCAGTCCGGTCTTGTGGTATTAGAAGTATAGGCATATGAATCTGTAGGCATGGAACCACATGGTATAGGTAACATGATTCTGTGGAATGGTATTCCGGTTAATGAGAGTGGGGTAGGATGATGGTAGAGTTAAGCAGTCTGCCTTGACTAGTCATTGTGTTGTTCTTTATAACCGTGTTGGTATAACTCTGATAACTGCTTATTGTATCCGTATGATCGGAATTTGAAGCTCTGGCAGCGGTAATGATATGGAGGGCCTAGTGGTCCCCGATAGATGAAATTCCAAGAGGATTATGTAAGATGGAATAGGAAAATGTCTGGTATTAGAAAGACCTGATCAGATGATGTTTTGATTGGCAAATATACTGTATGAGTATTATGATTGTAGAGAGGCAACCCTACCCAATAGAGGAAACAACAGAATCTTAGAACAGATAGTTATGATTCTGAAGACTATGAACCCGATTCCAATTTCGATGACATAGAATTTGGCAACCGGCAGCCTGGAGTATCGAATCCTGGTTGACCATAACCTCGAGATGAGAGTTTCTTGGGTGAACTTACTAGATGAAATGACTAGCTATAGGGGGATTGCTAAACCCTATAGAGACAGTGAATTGGATTAGCAAAATGGTAGTGAAAAGTCTGACTCATCAGTAAGTAATTGATTTATGTCACTTGGGAATCCTTTAAAGAATTCTTTTGACTGGTATTTTGCGAGACTTCGTGAACAGATGTGAGAGAATTGTTGATGTGAGATAACAGGTTAAGATTCAATAAACAAGGTTGAGATGAGATCTCATGATTTTTTGATTCGCAGTAAGAATGTTATTCCTAGAGGCAGGTAGATGCCAGAAGTCTGAGTGGGGGCTTAGGCCTGGACTGAGAGATAGAATGCTTCCAGCTCGATTGACGAGCGAGATGAAATGTCTTTGTTTGGCCGATGTTTTGGAACAGTCTAAGTCTGACAATGGAGGAAGGCATAAGTAAACACAGGGCAGATATAAGAGAGATAAGTGAGAATTTCCCTGAATAGATTTGTAGGAACTGACAGTCGTCAGCAAAAATTTTACAGTTGGCACAGTTTGGTGCCCAAGGCTAAAGGTTGGGGCAAAATCAGAGATTCAGGCCCATTTCAGTTTGGTGGTATTGAGATCTAGATAGAGTTCTAAAATTTGATCAAGGCATGATATGAAATTTAAGGGAGCGCAGGTGAAGACGCTCGACCAGCTCAGAGTATCAGACTTGGACCGTTTTATGGTTCTGGAGTTTGACCAACACAGAGTACTGGTCAGGGTGGTGGGTCAATTTTCTGGCCACCCCATGTGATATGTGAGATAGAAGTCATTTAAGCATGGCAGTGTGAAACATTAAGTTGAAATTGTCTGTTTGTGAGAAATAATTAGTCAAATTTTATCATGCACCTATAGCTAATGTAATAGTGAACAGTGTTCCTCGGCAGGAAGAGGACAAGATCAGTAAGGGCTAAGGCCCAGAATATCAGTTAAAGTTTATTTAATGTCTGCTCAAGATTTAGTGACATCCGGTGACGTGGTGCTAGGTACACCACAGATTAACCTATTACTAGGTAAGTTTGGAACATCATATTTCCTTACATCTGTCAATTTGGCATAGAGATTGAGGCTGAAGATATGTCCTATAAGAATTGATGTTGTGATAAGTACTCCATTGGGAGAGTCTTCGGCTGTTTTGTGGCTATCTGTGAATATACAGTCCATGTTTGGGAAAAAAAAATCCTTCTCTGGACCTCATTCCATTTAATGTTCCGGATTTTGATATCATACTAGGTATGAAGTGGTGATTTGCTAATCACGCATCTGTATATTGTCAGGGAAAACCCTAGTCATATCTGGAAAGTTTATAGGGTCTGAGCAGTAGTTAAGTTGGTGATTTGATGTATGAGTAAGAGTACTGTTTTGGAAATATGCCTAGTGTTAAGACTGAAAGTTTGGTTTAAGGGTAAAAGAAGGGATTTGGAATTTTCTCTATCATCTAATTTATTCTTTTGCATATTGAATTCAAGGACGACTTAATCGAATGTCAGCTTACACTGAGACGTCAGAGAAGATGTCATTCATGCTGGTTCGTCTTATTCCTTTCTGAGATATTTATCTGTCCTTTGAATCTATTTGGACTTGATGAGGAAGTATCTGACCCACTGGCCATGGGAAAGCTACGAATCTTATTAAGGACCAATAACTCCTTCTGATTCTGATTGCTCTGAGTCATTGGATTGACTTTGCTTCGTCAGACCGATATCATTGTTTCTGTGTCCGTCGTTTCTTCTGGAATGTCACAGAATTCTGTTGTGAACCCCGAAAGCCAATATGCATAATTTTGTTAAAGATTTTTGTATTTTGATTGTCTGATTGCGATTATTACTATCAATATTTGCGTAGTTTTCCTTACCTGGATATGAGGTTAGGTAAATTCCTAAACCTCAGATAATCTGTGAGTGATAATCTGTGAGTGAGAGTAGACTCTGAGAATGTTGATTAGGTTTGGATAAGTTATTCAATGATCTGGTATAAGATGGAAATTTGTCTAAGCCTGAGATAACAAACTGCTGATTATTTGCTTTTGGAACATGAATATTTTAATAGTTTAGCTGAAACAGATGATTGAAGGATAAAGTTATGAGATTTTCGCAAATAGTACATAGTTATGTTAAGCTAACATATCTTTCAATGATGAACTTGGCAGTAATTTGGACTCGTTGTTTTGAGGTATTAGAGTGTGCAGTGAAAGCCTAGTGGCTTCAGTTTTGTTGTCTGCTGCGAGGCATAAGTGCTTGTATGAATTGGTTACCCTACTCCTAATAGCCTTGCTAGATTGCAAGTCACACGTGACTATCGCTTAGCGTTTTAATACGCCTCGAGCTTGGGGCTAAGCTTACAATCATTAAGTAAGTTGCACAAAAGGTAAACCCTCTGGTATATTATCGGTACAGTGCAATAAAAGTTTGTGGTATTAGAGTCGATTTTATTTGTTTGATATGGGCAAAATTCTGAGCGGTGTAGGTTCTACTCAGTGAGTTTTGTATCCGTTAAATCATCGTCCGTGAAATTCTGGACTAGTTAGAGTGAAGTGATTATCCGACAGGGTTTCAGTTCGGTGTTCTGATTGGGATTTAAACAGTTGCATCTGGGTATTCATGGGACAAGAATCTGGGTGCGAAGTCAAAGGTAGCGTAACTACCAAGAGATAGTTATCAGAGTGGCGCAGCGGAGGCATAGTGCCTGGACGCCATAAGTGATAGAGAATCCGCGAGCAAATTTTGAGGACGAAATTTTTATAAGGGGGGAAGAATGTAATATCCCGAACTTCGGGAGCCGATTAAAATAACCATTCGGGCTCCGAAAAATAAACGGTCGCTAATTTTGAGCAATACTTGAGCATTAGAAGCTTGTGAAAGTTTAAAAGAATTTTGGGGCAAAAATGTAATTTTTGAAAATTTGGGGGCATTTTCGTAATTTTGAAAAATCTTGGGGGTTAATTTGAAAATTTGAGAAAAATTGTGGGAGTGCCACCTCTTACTAGCTTAATGACTAAGCTAGAAAAAAAAAGAGGATAATTGAGAAGAGGAGGATAAGCTTAAAGAAAGAAAGAAAAAAAAAGAAGAAAGAAGCCCAAAAGAGGAAACCTTTCCCTTTCGGGAAAGGAAGACAAGAAACGGAAAGAAAGGAAGAACGGAAACAGGGGAAACAGAGAAAACAGAGGGGAAAGAAAGCAAGGGAAATTCGGCAGAGAGAAGGGTTGAAGGAATCGTTCATGGTAACCTCTCCGTAACTGTTAGTGTGATGAATCTTAATCTATGTGTGTCTAATTTCACGGCTCAAGGTGTATGAAACTGTGTGTGTGTTCTTCGGGTGTGTGAGTGCATGTATTTGCTCCGGTATGTGCTTCGGGTGGGGAGTTACAACAGGGACTTGGAAGTTTAATTTTAGATTAATATGGTTGTAATATGAAAGATTGGTAGTTATGGTGGAACTCGGCAGAGGGGACCTTTATTGGGTCTGTGTGTGTTCTTCTGTGTGTGTGCGTCGCGGGTGTGGTTGTGTGTGAGAATGATGTGTGTTAACGTGTGGATGCTAGATAGGGTAGTGCATTTTGAGGGTTTGGATGGGTTTCTTTGTGTATCAGTGTGGGTGCATGCGAGTTGGGTGCGAATAATGACTGCGGCAGTGAAGGTGAGCAAGGAAGAAGACACTGTGTGAAAATTAGGTGAAATAGTGTGTGCTGTGATCTCAACAGTAACCGTTTTCGTCGCTAAAGGTGAAATTCACTTAGGCAGTTTTTGATTAAATTTTAATAAATAGTTAGAGCCAAAATGAGACAAAACTCAAAACCGTAACCCCCAGTGTTTTTACGAGATCTACCCTCTGGAAAATTTTGGGAATTTTTGGAGTCCGCAAAGGGTGCTAAATTGGGGTATCGATTAAATAACTTTATCGAATTAATTAACCTAGTTAACGAAGTTATTTTAATCTGAAATTTTTATTGAAACTCTATTTTACAGATATGATTCAGTATCTAGAATTTCAGGCCATTTTGAGGCCGATAGGTATTTTTCGCGAAACTGGCCTTTTAGCGCTCGATCTGGACACCGGTTCAGGATTTTCGGACGAAAATTTTATAAATTACTTTTTAGGCCAGAGATAACATCAGGATGCTTAAAATAGTGGTTTAAGATATTTTTGAGATTTTTCAGGTGCCGGAAACCCCCAGGGGTGTTTTGGTAATTTACCACCCCGGAGGAGTATTTTGGTAATTTGACCTAAGAAAGGTCTTGTTGCATAAATTTACATATAGGAAGTTTATTTTAGTGATTCTACTTATGGGTAGACCGTTTGGGTGATTTAAGTCCGAGAGGGGCATTTCGGTAATTTTACACCCTAGGGGTGTTTCGGTAATTTTACATACCCGGTGAGGAGAGGTTCATTTTGGGAGTATGTGTGAGTTCGTATTAATTTATAATCTTGTTCTGTAGGCTGTTTCTAATGGTTCGATTATTCCGTTTAGGTTAAAGCTAAAGACTTCCGGTTAGGATAATTTAGCTGCGGATCCAGGTAAGGGATTCTATCTGAACCTTGGGTAAGGACTTTTGTCCGAACCCTTTTTCGATTACTTGTACTCGTAAGTACTCCTTTGATATATTTACGGCTAATGCCAAACTCTGAGTTATGTATTGATATCAGCATGTTCTTGCCTAGAAAACCCTAATGTTGAACCTGAATCGATTATTTGGAAATCTTATGATGCTCGCATGTATTGCATGCTGAGTTATTTGATGATTGTCTGTATCCATTCTTCCGGATTGTTGTGCTTAAAACTCGATAATTATTCGTAATCATTTTGTTGTTTATCTGTGATTTTCTTCTGAAAATTCTGATTTCCTCCGACATTCTGATTTCTTCTGAAAATTCAATTTCTTTTGAAAATTCCGAATGCTGACTTGTGTCAGTATGATTATTGTTATTGGAATCTGAATTGATCTCCGTGATTGAGCTTATATTAATGCTCATTGATATTGTTAATTTTCTGTGTTGACCTGGGTTATCTGTTTTGTTTTGAGGCGGGCGTTATAAGGCTAGTCTGAATCCTGCATGGAGTGCAGGCTAGTACCTAAATGGACTAGTAATTATTCTGGTACATCATGCATGTGTACATTCTGTTAGCGTGCCGGAATGGCATTGCAATTGCCCAGGGTCAACATTGATTTTTTATTTTTCTCTGTTCTGTACAATGCCGTGACTATTACGAAAATGTCTGAAAAGTAGTATCTGAAATGATCTGTACTTCTGTTGAAATTCTTTGGGAAAACCTTCAGTGTATTTTGGGAAGAACTGTCCCAGATGATCTGTATACGTTTGAAAGATCTTGAGAAAACTCTGTTGTATTTTGAAGATGATCTTTTATTAATCGTTTGGAACCCATCATGGGTATTATTGTTTATTTTGGTATCTGTCTCTGTGAATTACGATCATTTTGAGAATCATCGAGTATTTTTGACCGTTTGAAGTATTCTGGAAATCTTTGTCAGTTGGATTCTTGGAATCGTTTTGTAATCCTGTTGGTAGTCCTTGTGTGACCTTACTGAGCTCTCAAAAGCTCACCCTCCGTTTGGCTCCCTTCTGTAGGTGATGATAAGCTGTAGCAGATTCGGGTATGGGTTAGAGTCTGCGTGAGGTTCCGGTGAGCCCATCACCAATGTATAGTAAGACCCCTGCGTGGGTTTGTACTCTTGATTCATCCTTTAGGGATTCAAGCTTGAAAAGAACCTAGGTTTTAATTGTTTGAGTTCAAGCAGGTTTTGTTGAAATCTTGTATTTTGGAGAATTCGAGTCGGTTTCGGATTAGATGCTTTAAAGTATGTGGTTGTGTACAGGAATTGACAGGTTTGATGTGATCCGGTAGGTTAACGACCCGGGTGTTCGGGGCGGCGGAGCTCTGGATTTCCGGGGGCGTTACAGTTTAATGATATGCATTTTCAGTGGTGGAAGATGCAAGTTGAAGACTACTTGTATTAGAAGAATCTGTATATGCCGCTCGTGGGAGAGAAACCTAAAGCGATGAATACGAACAGATGGGCAATTTTGGATAGAAAGGTGTTGGCTACAGTAAGGCTTAGCATGACACTGCAAGTGGCATTTAATATTTCCAAGGAAAAAACTACTACTACTATGATGGAAGCATTTGAGAAATTGTATCAACAACCTTTTCCTTCGAATAAGGTATTTTTTATGAAGAAACTGTTTAATATGAGGATGTTTGAAAATGGTTCCATTGATGATCATTTAAATGATTTTGACGATGTTACAAATCAATTGAAATCTGTCGACAATAATTTTGATGATGAAATTAGGGCTTTGTTGTTCATGTGTTCAGTAATTGATAGTTGGAATAATTTGGTGACGATAGTGATTAATTCTACTGTCTTTGGAATGCTAACACTTAATGATGTTGTGAGTTCTATGATGAATGACGAAATGCGGACAAAGACGATTGGTGATGCTATATCATCTAGTACTGCTTTGTCCATGGAATCCAGAGGAAGACTGAATAACGGGAGAATAAGTCTTACAAGAGGAAGATCAAAATCAAGAGGCAAGTCAAAGTTCAAAGGAAGAACCATAATGTGCTGAAATTGTAACAAGGATGGATATAAGAAGAATGATTTTACATAACTAAAAAAGAAAAAGGGAGCAGGGGGAAGACAAGGTGATTATGAAGGGGCAAACACGGTAAGTTCAAACGAACATACATATGACGATTTATGCCTTTTGGCTACAATGGATAATAATTCCAAAGTGTGGTATGTAGATTTAGAAGCCTCGATCCATTGTACATCTCATAGGGATTGTTTCTGTGATTATGTTCATGGTGATTATGGACATGTGACTTTCGAGAATGGATATCAATGTAACATTATTGAAAAGGTAAAACTTGAAATTAAACTGTCAAATGGAGGAACCCTAGTTTTGAAGGATGTTAGACATATTGCACAACTACAGAAGAACCTTATAACTGTTAGCGGGTTGAATCGTGAAGGCTATTTCGTTGCATTTGGTGAAAAACAGTGGAAGGTGATCAGGAAGTCATGGTGGTAGCAAGAGGTGAAAGAGTAGGAACCCTATATATTCTTTCAGATACCTATAACAACTCTAGGGTTAAATATAGATTAGTACCCTGAAACTACCCTGAAATCCCACCTGAGGGTTTAGAAGTTTATTTTTTTTTACACAAAAGAGCCTGTAGTTTCAAATTTGAAATAAATAAGGACTTCCATCCAAATTCCTAACGATCTCGTCAAAAGCGTCAGGGGCAATTTTTTTAATTTAGGTTTGTTTTTGAGTTAAATATACTTTACCCTGAAACTACCCTGAAATCTTACCTGAGGGTCCAAAAGTTTTTTTTTTTAACAAAAAAGGGTTTGTAGTTTCAAGTTCGCAATAAGGACATTCGTCCAAATTCCACCACCATAACCACTCATTGATGCAAGTGAATGCCATTTCTCTATCATCACCCACCCCATGACCACCATTAACACCATGTCACCACTATAACATCCCTCCCTCCTCCTTCCCTGTCTCTCTCCCTAATGCCGCTATCACATATTACCAATTAAAACCACTATCCTACACCACCATAAAGATACCAAGCTAAACACTCAATTAAATCAAATCAAAGGAAAATGTGTTAATCGAAGCTTTGAACAGAAAAGTTATAACTTCTAAAAATGACGGATGATCAGGATTGTAGATCCAATTAGAAATAGATAAATAAAACATAGGTGTTGATCGCCAGTGATGAGCCATGACTGGTCGTGTATGACCAGCGGTTGATGCCGATCGTGGCGGTGGTGTGGCCCTAGTGGAGGTTGGCAACGGGTCTACGCCAATGGGTCAGGTAGTGGAGCTAGATCTAGCCAATCTGGTGGTCTCCTGGCTATGATGTTGCACCAATTATTAACGGCGACTATGCTGGTGTCGCTGCGGTGTTGTGGTATTGGCATTGGTGGCTATGTTGGCAGTAGAGGTGATGTGATGAGACAGTCCGTGGTGATGTGATGAGACGGCACCGACAGTGACACCGTCACATGTTGGTGGTTCGGTAGTGGTGATTTTGATTTGGGTGATTTGAGTGTCTTTGTGTATTTCAACCGTTGGTGAGGCTTAGGTAAGAGGCGGGCCGCGTGGGTAAGGGTAGGGTTAAAATTTGAATGAGAAGAAGAAAAGAGGAAAAAACTTAAAACAACATGCCCTTTGTGTAAAAAATTTATACTTTTGGACTCTCGTGTGAGATTTCGGGGTAGTTTTAGGGTACTAAAGTGTATTTAACTCAAAAGCAAACCTGAGTTAACAAAATTGCCCCTGACGATTTTGACGAGATCGTTAGGAATTTGGACAGAAGTCATTATTTATTTCTAATCTGTAGTGTCAAAATACTAATCTGTATTTAACCCACCACTCTATCTCTTTGGCTTTTACAGAAAATCAGTGGATCACATTATGGCATCACAGGTTGGGACATTTGAGTGAGAGTGGTATGAGAATTCTATACACAAGGAATGCATTGTCTAGGATGAAGAATATTCATGTGGATTTATGTGAGGGTTGTGTCAATAGAAAGCAAAAACGGGTCAGTTTTTGGAGGGATGTCATATTCAATGAATCACAGTTGTATAAGTACAGGTTAAAGAACATGAAATTAAAAAGGAAAATAGGGAATACATGGAACTTGATGAGCCAGAAGATGGACAGGCACCCAGCATAGAAAATCCAGAAGTCCTTGATGAGACAACTTATACTAAAATTGGAGCTGGTGATCAACAACAGGTGCCTGAAACTCCTAAGCTCAGAAGAAGCAGTCGGGTAAGGAAAGCTCCTGATAGACTTTATTTTCCACTTAATTATGTTTTGTATACTGATTCTGGTGAGTTAGAATGTTATCAAGAAGCATTACAGGATGAATCCAGGTTACAGTGGGAGCAAGCCATAAATGATGAGATGGCTTCTTGAGCAAAACCAAACTTGGGATTTGGTAAAGCTCTCTATAGGTAAGATTGTTCTATACAATTAATGGGTATACAGGATTAAGAATGAAGCTAGATGAACAAAGAGATACAAGGCAAGACTAGTTCTGAAAGGGTATCGACAGAGGAAAGGTATTGATTTCCAAGAAATCTTCTTTCCTGCAGTGAAGATGACTTCAATTCACACTATATTGACTATTGTAGCTATATAGGACTTACATCTAGAGCACCTGGATGTTAAGACAACATTTCTCCATGGGGATTTGGAGGACAAAATCTACAGGCATCAGCCAGAGGGTTTTGAAGTCAAGGATGATATGCTTGTAGCAGGTTCAAGCATGGGAAGAATTAATGAACTCAAAAAGAAGTTGGCAAGTACTTTCTCTATGAAGGACTTGGGTTAGGCAAAACAACTTCTTGGTATGAGGATAACCAGAGACAGAAAATAGAGAAAGTTATGGTTGTCACAGGAAGATTAAAAGGTTTTGAAGAGATTTAACTTGCACACCTCTAAATCTGTGACGACTCCTTTAGCACCCCACTTCAAGCTTTCAAAATAGTTGAGTCCCAAGACCAGGAAAGATGAAGAATACATGGCACAGGTACCTTATTCCTCTACTATGGGGAGTCTCATGTATACTATAGTCAGTACAAGGTCAAATATTGCACATGCAGTTAGAGTTGTGAGCAGATTCATGACAAACCCAAAAAGGAACATTGGCAAGCAGTGAAGTGGCTTCTCAGGTATTTGAGAGGAACATCCAGGTTATGTTTATGTTTTGAGGGTGATAACATAGATGTGCGAGGCTATGTAGACTCAGATCATGCAAGTGATCGAGACAGTGGGAGAAGCACCACGGGATGTGTTTTTTCTGTAGGAGGGATCGCACTGAGCTGGATCTCTAAGCTACAGAAGATTGTTGCACTGTCTAAAACATAAGCAAAATATGTTGTTGTGATAAAAGCAAGCAAGGAAATAATTTGGCTTTAGCGATTATTGATAGAGCTAGGATATGGACAAGTAAATTGCAAGTCATGGACTGATAGTCAGAGTGTAATACATCTTCCCAAGAACTCAGCGTTTTATTCGAGGACCAAGCACATTCAGTTGAGATATCACTTTATACGATCTCTATTAGAGGATGGACAGCTGAACTTGGAGAAGACTGAAGGCAACAAGAATCCCGCGGACATGTTAATGAAGGTGGTTGGCAGGCATAAGTTGAGCCTATGCTCAACTTTGATTATCTTCATTGATGCTTCTTGGATGAGTATGACCAGCATTTGTAGGAAGTTTCAGCATTGGAATTGTATCAGTCTTCATGTGGGAGATTATTATATGTGGAGCCTGATCTCAGTCCAGAGATATTATTACAATGGAGATAGTGACTCGAAAATAGGTTTTTTGTGTAGGTGTAAGAGATATTATTACAATGGAGATAGTGACTCAAAATTAGGTTTTTTGTGTGGGTGTACCATGTTGGTTATTGAGAGAAGGTCGCAACTTAACCCTAAGTATATAAGTTATCTTGTCCTACATTGGTTATTTAGAGAAGGTCACCACTTAGCTCTAAATATATGTAAGTAGTCTTGTATTGTTTTTTAAGTCAAGAGAGAAAATGACAACAGAGAGAGGGCTCGGTTTCTGGTTGTAACATTATAGTGAAATTGAAATCCGGTCATATTCTGAGGACGTAGCCACATTGGTGAACCTCGTAATTCTTGTGTTGTGTATTATTTTAAATTTCTCGTTCTTTTGTTCTTTGATATGTTGCTACGTTTTGTAACACGAATGACTATTTTGAACATTTGTCTTTAACGTGTTTTTGCTAAGAGACCATATATGTTTTAAGTTAACCCTATAACGCATAGAAACATGGACACGTCATGTAGTAATTGTAAAAATTTGGCTTGTATTCGATGATACAAATATGGATGCAAATGTGACATTATGCATTTCTAGTGTTTGGACAAAATCTGCATCCGAACCCCAAAAAGACATCTAATAAAATTGGATAAAATTTGCATCCAATGGCCAAAACACGAATATAGATCCAAATAGCATCCCTTTACAGCTTTGGATATCTCATGTTATGATTGCAAGTGAAAATAAATTCCTTCGTATGAGAGTCGGGTTCTAAATGTCATAGCATTGCACATCTAAAGTGAAAATGAGAAGCACTTTCAAGACGATGATGTGAACTGAAGTTTTTGTTTATATACATACATACATATATATATATATATATATATATATATATATATATATATATATATATCACTCCCAAGGACTCGAACCTTTGAGTTTGCACAAAATAAAATTTTGCACTTGAACTTTGATTTTTTGTTTGCACTACGTAGTACAAATTGTACTTCCTGAGGCTATATGACATCTAATAGCAACAGTTTACTCTAAACAACTTTAAATGCAAAAGAAATAACTAGATATAAAGTATCTAATTAGGTTTCGCACTTGATCGGTTGGAGGTGTGAACGAGCGTAACATTAGTTCCTGAACAAAAGAGAACGAAAAGCAACGACATTGATGGAGTCGATGATTGAAGATCGCCCGACCGAGGTATTTAAAGGTGACAACAACTAGTAATAGTTTTACATGGTAAAAACATACAACCAATAGCGATATATCAATACCGATGAAAGTGGAGATTCTACCGTGGCATACAAATTGGTGCCACCTTAGTTTGAACTAGCTGTGGCAACCACAACAGTTCATCCCCTCAGCGAGCATGTAGGGAGGTGATAACATCTTTAGAACAACAACTTTGTCGTGACTCTCACGGACCAGCTATCTTTATATCATTTTCCTACTCTAGATTACATAATTTTATCTAGACTTGCATGTTGAATTACTCCCAATTGTTTAATGCTATTTTGTTATGTTTTTCCATTTAGTATTACTCTTGTTTTTTTTTTGGCAGGAGGTATAAATCAAATCTTAAATTTTCCAATAGCTAAAGACATTATTTGACTTTGATTTGTACATAGCTTCAATAGATCTTTTCTATTTAGAAACTGTCTTTAATGTAACGTGAACAAAAGATAAAATAGTGCATATTAAGTACAACTCTTTTTTTTTGGGGGGGGGGGGGGGGGGATGACAATACTTTATCAAATGTTTCACCATATTGTAAGTCTTTAGTAGGTGGTTCAAGAACATATATGATATATGTTAGTATCAAGCACTTACCACTGTACCAAAAGTAATTGTTGTTAGTAAGGACGCAACTTTATTTCCTTCGATGGACATAGCCAACCTCTGATCTGTCAACAATCCCTCCCCCGGATACTCTCCGAGGGACTCGAACCCCTGACCTGCTATGATACCAATTGTTAGGATCAAGCGCTTACTACTGCACCAAAAGCAATTGTTGTTAATAAGGGCGCAACTTTATTTCCTTTTACTCTTGGCCTAGCAGTTAGCACACACGGTCTGGTACACAAAGGAGTAGATAGACACAACAAACCTCCAATCTGCCATCAATCTTTATGAATTTGTGTGTGTACGTTATGGTTTATGGACTACATGTCACTATAGACACCTCATTTTTATAGTCCTTTTTTTATTTATATATAAATATTGGGTTTTATTGATAATTAAGATTTATTATTATGGGTGTAGGACTAATGGTATATTAAACTTCGGTTAGTAGGCGAAGTCCAATAGTTAATCCAGATCAGTTGACCAGTCCAGTCTAGTTAGAGTTCAGTCATGTTGGTTAAACCAATCCAGTTAGTCAGGTTTAACCCAAGTTCAGTTAAGAGGTTGTGATTGGTTAGATGACTTAGAATTATCTTGTGATTTATCCTTGATGCACGTGATTAGTCCTTGATTTATGAAATCTAAAGATAATTCCTGAATCTGGTTCATCGCAACTGTATTTTCAGATATAATTACCTAAAATTAGGGGCAAATAATGTCCCGAAATTTGGAAACAAAATTTTTAGGGTGAACTGGTCGTTTGTTGACTTTTTTATCAAGTTTTGATTTTCATCAAATATTTAGCTCTATCACAAAATCACAAACTGTGGTAGTCATCCTTATCATTTTTGGCACCCAGACCTCTATAAATAGGGTCTTTGGGCTACATTTTCACGAACAAGCTTTTTCGCTGTATAACTTTCGTATGAATTTTATCTTAAAAGTGATAGATCATCTCTAAGGGGAATTTAGAACTTCACTCATTTTTATAAGTGACTTGCATTGAGGATCCGTCTTAAACTGTTCTCGAGTCTTTTAGGCAAGCGCATCCTAGAGGTACATTTTATTACTTTCCTAGGCTAGTTTCCAATGTGATAGTCTATAGTAATTCCCCTCCCCGTGATCACATTTTCATTATAAAAGTTATCAAAATAGTCTTTTTATTTCCTAGGTCGAGCCTCACACCGAAGTGTAGGTTGCTTTCCCATAGGGTCCGAGTCGAAGTACGATGGTTTTAATTCCAATTTGTCCGACCGAATACGTAGGTCATTCGGCCCTTGATATCGAGTTCAAACCAATAATCTAGAAATAAACTTAGGCTTAAATGTTTTATTGCCTGTTTATGTGTTGCGTTAAAAGGCCAAAAAATCAATAAAAATGAAGTAGAGACAAAAGAGTATGGCGGATGCCTCCCATCATATAACTGAGTCCCTGAACCCATTTCCTCATTTTCAATATGTTAGTTGTCTTTTGGATATTTGTAGAGTCGTTTTCAAGTTTTTCTTATTTTCCTATGTTTTAATTAAATAAGAGGGCGACTTCTAAAATCCTTCTGGGTATTTGTCTAGGTTGTTTGCTATAGTCACGACTTTGCTAGGGACTAAAAATACAGAGGACTAGACTTGAAATTTTTTCTATTATTTGGCCTTGGTGCATTTTCTTTGTATTTTACAATGTGATATAACTGTGGTGCTTGAATTTTTATTTCTATGTCTCACACATGCGCACGTCTGTTCTTAACCCACCCATTCGAGGGCAACAGTTGAAACCCTGAACCTCCTGGTAACGAGGCAAACTTTCAATTGTTCCCTCAACTCCAAGGCCTTGTACTAAAAGGACCTCCTGATTTCTTAGTAGATTAAACGGGTTATACACGTACTGGTGATTGCCCATTATTAACTACATGAGTTACGAGTGAGAGGTATATGGTACAACCCGAGTCGAAGGAATGACCTTACACCGGTGTTAAGAGAGAAACCACACTACCGGACCATTCAAGTGTTCTGCCCATTTTTTAGGAGAATACCTGTTTTGGCCTATGGCATATTGGCAGATAACCCAACCAGTATTCTGTAAGCTAACTAGTAACTTTGCAAATGAGGGAAAATTCTGACCAACCGGCCGGTTTTTCGTGTTCATGACCGAATAGTTTGTTAGTAAGTGTTATGCTTGAAAATTTGAAAGAGGCTGGATTATACCTCAAACCCTTGACCCACTGACTAACCGGCCGATTAACCTACTAGGTTAACGGACAGTTAGTCAGAATTTTGACCTTCCCAAAATTTCAAATCCAAAATTTCCAGCCCCGCTGACCAAGTGGTCGGTTAATCCACCAGGTTACCAGAAAGTTTGTCATAATCCTAAACTTCCCAGAGTTTTTTGTACTTCCCGAATTGCCTCACTGACCAGCTAGCCGGTTAAGCCCACCAGGCCAACCGAACAGTTAGTTAGCATCCTCACTTTCCTACACTTTTTAAAAAATCCATGATTACCTCACTAACTAACCGACTGGTTAACCCAGAAGGCCAACCAGACGATTAGTCATTACCCTACTTTTCAAGATGTTCTCCTAAAATCCAAGAGCTTACCCTATGAACAACCGGACGGTTAACCCACAAGGTTAAGCGACCTGTTGATAAGTTTTCAATTCATGTATGGGTATAAACCAGCAAGTTTAGTGTTTTTTATATATATACTTGATGTGCTTTAATTATGTGGTCCTATCTAGGCTATAGTTCCTAGCTTGAGTCATTTTTGTTCAATTCCCTTTAATCAATAGGGTTAAAAAAGAGTATTGAAAATTCTCTTTTTAAAGAGTCCAAAATGCTTTTATTTTCTCTCTTTGAAGGTAAGAATTTTTATGACCAATCCTTAGGGTTAAAAAAATAATATAAAAATATCTATAATAATAAATAAATAAAACTTTTTCCCAAAATATTTTCCTTTTCTATCTTAGAAGGTAATGAGCTCTGACATCGGGTCCACTCTCTGGCATTGGGACCAATCCGAAGAATTCTCTAAAATCCTATGGCGGAAGATTATCCTCAGATCCATGACCTTGCCCGAATCCTTGGAGATATGTAGAAAGGTTTCCAAAAAGGTCTCATTATATTGGCCACTCAACAAGGAAGGACGCCTGTAGAGTTGGAATGTTGAAATAGGACCCCACCGAGCAGAGAAGATGCATCCGTACCAGATTCATGGTGTTGACAGATTCTTTCACTCAAATGAAAGACGCCATTAACAAATGATCAATAATCAAAGATGGGAAGCCAATACGTAAGACTGGTCGAAAGAATTCTAACGTTCAGTCAATGATGTTTACATACAATAATCTGGTTAGATCCCGAGAGGTGGTTTTGTGGGAGTCGACCATCATTAGGCAAAAGTTCCCAAATTTGCATGCCCTTATAGACAAGGTGTTTGGACTACTACTCAGCAAAGGTATAATCGCCTAGTTATCCCCCACTCTTATATTGAAAGGGCCTGATAGGCAAGTTTAATGTGAATATCACCAAACATATGGATACCATACAGATGTATAACCTTGAGGCACATTTTTTAAGATCTCATCGATAATGTTTTGATCATCCCTCGGGCCAAATCCAATATGAAAGAAGAATTTTTCGCTAGTATACCAAGCAAGTGGAGTTGAGACATCTCTTCACGCGTTAGATCTATCTATGTCCAACCAAGAAGAGGATGTCGTATATTCATTTTGAGACAAGACATATGGTCAAAATTGTCCTGATATCGAGCTAAGCACGATGCCAAGCTGGAACCTTAGTTTTAGTATTATCTCAATTGGTCTTCCTAGCATTTTCTAAATTATCTATTTCGGATATGCTTTTGATTGGTCAATATTTTTGCTTAGTGTGATTTATAAAAGAAATAAACAAAAAAAGAAATAAAAGCCAAAAAAGAAAAGACGTGGAACATTCAAAACTTTTAAAAGACTCCAAAACATTTTCTTTTGCAAGTTAACAAACTCTGGCATAAGTTCGAAGATCAGGTATTGGGATGCGTCCGAAAAACTTAAGTGGATTCAATGACCTAAGGATTCACTTAACCCAATCATCTCGTCCAAATCCTTAGCGATCTAGAAAAAGGATTTTCAGGTTAACATCACCGCTCTAGCAGCTTAACTTACCAAAAATGGCCTTGAATGTAGGATTACTCATGAAAAAAGAGTAAAACAAAGAATCTAGAAAGAAATCAAAGATCAAAGAAAAAGAAGAGAAGAAAAAGGGAAAGCCCATACTTGAAGCTAATGGGCACTATGAATTCAATGATGAAGGAGACTATTGTCACAAAATAGGAGAAAAAGTTGGAGAGCTTGAGGCATATATTGCTATGGTGAAAATGACCGATGCCCTACTGGGCCTCAATACCCTTACCGTGAGCCCAAAGGATGGACTCCCTCCGAATTTTAAGATGTCGGATATGGACAAATTCAATGGAACGACAGATCCACGGATCCATGTGAAGATGTATATGCGTGCATTAGCTCCTTATGGAGTTAACTAGAATCAGTTGGTTCAGCTTTTTTTCTCGCACCTTGACCAGTGTCATAGCTCGATGGTGCCTAACCCTTAACGATTCAAGAGTACAAACATGGGACGATATGGTGAGAGAATTTGTCAATCAGTACCAGTACAATGTTGATTTAAATATTACTCGAAGAGATTTGGAGACTACCAAATAAGAGCCTAAAGAGTCAGTCTCAACCTTTATAATGTGATGGAGGAATAAGGCCATTCAGTTAGTTAACCGCCCATCTGAAGAGGAACATGTTAACATGATAAGGAATAACTTGCTACCAGTGTACCATGAGTATCTTCTTGGGCACTATCACTCTTCCTTCAAAAAATTAATGGAATCCCTAATTCAAATTGAAGGTGCTATCAATAAGGGAAGCGTATCCCGAGAAACTAAGCTGAGAGGATACCAAGTTGATGGGAGGAATGCCAATTCTATGTCAAAGCAAGCTAGTGTAAATAACGTCAAAAGGGTGAGGTCTCAACAAGTAGTGTCATGGGAAGCCATTCCCAAACCGCAATGATGGTTCACCTGTTTAAATGCCCCGCTAAAAAAAAGTCTTTTTAGCAGTTGCTACAAGAAGGTCTGATTGTCAAGTTACCACCTACTCTTTGCATCGGTTGCTTCACCCGAAAGATACGATGCCCCACCATATTGTGCTTTAAAGAGTCAATCATCACACAAAAAACTGTGTTGCCTCCATCATTCCATCCAAGACTTGATTAACAAAGGTGAAGTAAACCTTCTGTGGACAAATTATAGAACATAATGTTTGTCAGCGCACCAAGTGAGCATAAGTGAGATATCTCTTCTGGCGCTGGATCTTTCTACCCTCGGCTAAGATAAGGGTATTGTTCGCTAGATCACCCCAGCACGAGATAAGAACTGTGAGCTCTCGGATTCATGGTCAAAGACTTTCCCGATGACGAGCTGAATACGATGCTGAGTCGGAGCCTTGGATGGTTTACCTAGCATTTTCTAGATTACCTTTTTTCGAACTTGTTCTTTTGATAGTCAATGTGTCATTGTTTTTATTTACTTTTTGGTAGCTAATTTAGTCTGATGTGATTGAAGATGAATAAAAAGTCAAGAATGTTCCCCTTAATAAAAGTCTTTTTTTTTTAAGTTTGAGTCGAATAGAGTTTGTGTTTTCAATTAGTCTAGGAGTTTATACTTAGTAAGTCGAGAGCATAACAATTTTTAACGCAAGAGAGAATTACCCAATTTCATACCAGTTAAATTCATAATTGACCAATCATTTTGGGATATTGTGCAAAAGTTAATTTTGAATTTAAGACTAGTTGTTTATCTCGTTGACACTTCTTCTTTGCACTTAGGGGGTAGTGATCCATGTAGTTTCAAGCTTAAATCTCAGAAATTTAGCTTCTTTGAAATCGAATGTCAGAAAACCTAATGGAAGAACTTAGTTTGAAATTAAAACATTCTAGTGAGAATCCAAGATATTATCAACTTTCTTGGCCAACCTCTCATTCAACACAAGCAAGCCAAATCCTTAAAGATAATGAGGCGTGATATCAATGTCAAGATTTTCTCATATCAAAAGCCCACTTACTCTTTCTCCTAGCTTGAACCCTTCATCCCAATGCAGGGGGGGGGGGTGAAAAAGCCCACTAGAATAAATACCCTAAAAGGGCAGTCTAGGCAGAAGTTAAAGCATGACGCGAGAGAGAGAGAGAGAGAGAGAGAGAGAGAGAGAGAGAGAGAGAGATCGTAGGTTTGCATGAGTCGTCCTTAAAATATATATTCCCAATAATTGAAGGCCAATGATTGACCAGCACATATCGTCCTGATTACCCTATACTAAAATTTTTCTACTTGCTAGCCATTTGTACCTAAACAGTTAAGCCTTTTCTTTTGGAAGCCGATTTTGTTTAGCTGGGGGCAGGTAGTCTCCTTGTGTATGCATACGTCTTGAGTATTGCTATAAAGTCAGCTCAGCATAGAAATAGTTTCTTGTCATAGGAACCCAAGTCTTGAAGATACATGAAGATTGAAATCATGATGATCATTTGTTCTATCTCAAAAGAAAGAAGTAGTATTGAAGAACAAAAAAAGAAGAAGAAAGGAAAGAAAGAAATAGAAAAAGTTGAAGAAGATTGCCAAAATTCAGCATAGAATTGCCATAGATTGAGTTCAAAGAATAGATATCTAGTAGATTCGTAAACTACGTTCTACTTGATCCCCCAAAGGGGATATATAGGCAGCTTAGTCATCGTATAGGCTTGATCTCCATGGGCACACACTAGGGGCTTTGGTTTCATGTTTGGGTTCTTGAGCCTTATTATCGTTCATTTCTTAGCCCATACCCTCATCTGCATTATAGCCGACATATAAAGTCCTCCTTAAGGTTATATTTGTTTGAGAGAGAAAAATGCTCTTTTATATTTTGTCGAGGTTGAAAAAAATAATAAAAAATGATGAAAATAGAAGATAATGGTTCATGCACCTTATGAGCTTGCTATACTATGATATGATATGTTCACCTCTCCATAGCTTGCTTGATGACCTTTTGATCCTGATTTTCCTAACCTAATGTGTTCACCTCCTTGTGACCTAATGATGATTCGTTGATCTTTATGATCTATCCAACCTAACCTATTCTGAAAAGCAGCTTGATATATTTGCCATCAGTTCAATAATAATATAAAAGGCCTTATGACTCTATTCGTGCCTTTCCATCACGCATGGTCATGTACATTTTCTCAGCCTAATCATTATATATTGATTTTGGCTAATCATGGGCCAAGATCTCGTCAGCCTCCCAGCTTATACAATTCTACATCATACACATCAACCTCACAGCTTATGCACCTACATCTCCACTATCCATCTTTTGGGCCAAGCCTTCTCATGGCAGTCTTAAGGATGCGAACTCGTGTGTTGAAGTTAAGAACCAATATTTCTATGAAGTTAAATGGCATCTAATGATAAGAAATTGAAATTCTTTTTAATAAAAAAAACCTCCAGTGATCTTCCTCTCTTTGAATAGAGATAAACGTGTCAACAAAGTGGGTATCATTGCCTGAGATTCTAATGATAAAATGATGTAAGACAAAGAGGATAGATCTTGAAGTGAATGGTCGATTTATCATATCAAGCAATGTAAATGATTTTTCACTTAAACATGCTCTCGAACTGTGAAATGGATGTTAACTTCATCATAGGTTCTTCTTTGTCGATGTCTTTAAAGGGCTTGTTCATGTGATTCCCTTTTGGTTAGTTTACTAAGGTTAACTCTACTTACATTTTTGTCCAGGGGCTCCATGAAGATCCCCTATACTGACAGTCAGTCTTGTCCATATGCATATATGTCCAGGGGCTCCGTGTGAAGTCCCCTCCCACGATAGGCATGATAGAGTCTGTCTCCATCAAGTCCATGGCATAGTCAATTTTATTTGCATGCATTTTGTCTAGGGGCTCCTTGTCATTCCCCTTCCTGACAATCATGGTAGTATCTGTCTTTGTTTGTTCCACTTTATTACATGGTCAGCATCACCTGAACATATTTTGGTTAGAGCCTCATGTGATTCCCTTTCATGACAGTCGTCTTGTGGTCTATGGTCAGTATCATCTGCTTGCATTTTTATCTAGGGGCTCCCTGTGATTCCCCTCTCATGATAGTCGTGATAATGTCTGTCCTTTTTTCACCCGCTATATTGATTACAAGCCTGTCTACATGCATTTTTTGTCTAGGGGCTCACTGTGATTCCCCTCTCACAACAGTCGTGATAGAGTCTCTCATCATCCAGTCTATTGCATGGTCCATTTCGTCTGCGTGTATTTTATGTAGGGGCTTCTTGTGATTCATCTCTTTGAATAGCCAAGATAATGTTTGATTTTGTTCGTCCGGTACATTACATTTTGTTAGCTTTTTCTACATGCATTCATTCTAGGGGCTCCTTGTGATTTCCTTCTACTGACAATCAGGATAATGTCAGTCCTTATTTGGCCAGCCAATTGCATGGCCAATTTCTTCTACATGCATTTTTCAGGGGCTCCATGTGATTCCCCTATCCTAACAGTCAGGGTGGTGTCTTTGTCTCGTCTAAGTCTATGTCTTAAGTGACCTTAGTCTTCAAAAGTCCTAGATGCCTATGTCACCGTAGCCAATTTACATTTACTTACCTACTATGTGTTTTTAGACTACCTGATTGATAATATAATGTTTGATTCCGATTGTCCTTGGTTGCTGATATGGGTTACAATGAATTAATCAACTCGGTTACTGATGAGTCACACTTAATAGACTTATAATAGAAAAAAAAATCTACAAGAAATTAAAAACTAGGAATCTAGTCGTGTTAAGCCATTGGCAGAGAATACAGTCAAAGTGAACACAGGCTCCCTCAAACACATAAAAGAAATCAAAATATGGACTAGTCCAGATGAGAGTGAAAGAGAAGAGATAACTGCACTCCTTAAGGAATTCATCAATGTATTTGCTTGGTCATATAGTGACACGCAACTTATAGGCCCCTCCATTGTGGAACACTACTTACCCATCCTACACAAAGCCAAACCCGTCAAACAGAAACTTTACAAGTTGAGACCGGAGTGGTCTCTCAAGGTTAAGGAGAAAGTGATGAAGTTACTCCACATTGGGTTTATCCGAGTGATTGAATACCCTGCATGGCTAGCCACAATTGTACTCGTTCCCAAACCCTCTGGCCAAGTCAAGATGTGTGTTGACTACCGAGACCTAAACCGAGCTTTTCCTAAAGATGACTTCCCTTTACCCACAGACCTGAATATAGACTATAGAGCCAAACATGAATTTTTATTTCTTCCGAAGGGTATAACCAGACAAAAATGGATCTTGTGGAACAAGAGAAGACTGTCTTCACCACCCCTAGGGGTACCTTTAGCTATACAATGATGCCTTTTGGGTTGAAGAATGTCGGGGCTACATACCAGCGAGCGCTACCACCCTGTTGCATGAGATGATCCTTAAGGAGGTGGAAGTGTATGTGGACGATATGATCATTAAGTTGAGAAAGAGGAGAGCTCATTGTATAGTGTTAAGAAAATACCTTGAAGATTGAGACAATACAATGTAAGTTTAAACCCATAGAAATGCGTGTTTGGAGTCACAGCCAGGAAGTTGCTAGGTTTCATGGTGAGAAAGCGAAGCTTAGAGGTAGATCCAGTCAAAATCAAAGCCATAGTTGAGATGCCTCCACCTAAAACCAAGATAGAGATCCAAGGGTTCTTGAGTAGAATCCAACACATTAGCTGATTATCCCAGTCAACCATGATTTGTGAACCCGTGTTTAAATTGTTGAAGAAGGATTCGAGAAAAGAATAAAACCCATTATGCCAAGAAGCCTTTGATAAGATCAAACAAGACCTTAGTAACTATCCAGTCCTAAGCTCGCCAATACCTGGTAGACCTTTGTTACTATACTTGATCGTGACCGTTACAACAGTCGGAGCCATGTTAGCCTAGCATTTGGAGAATTCATTGGTTGAGAGTGCCATATACTATGTGAGTAAGAAGTTGACCCAAGGAGATTAGCCCTAGAGAAAACATGTGTATCTTTGGTTTGGGTAACTCAAAGATTAAGGCACTACATCTTGGCATACCCCATCAGGTTGTTGGCTAGAATGGACCCCATGAAGTATCTATTTGAGAAGCATGTCTTATCTAACCGTACATCCAAATGGCTTTTGTTGTTGTCAGAGTTTAATATCACCTATATCAAATAGAAGTCAATCAAATGAAAGTTTGTGGCTGACCTGCTAGCCAATTGTTCGACAAACGATACCAGTTGATGGGAAGCGAAGTCCCCAGATGAAGGAATATGGATTGTTGAATCAGGGATGAGATGATAGTTGTACTTTGACAGAGCAGCGAACAACAAGGATTTTGGAGTAGAAATATTGCTTATCTCACCAGATGGCGCTCATTCATCCATAGCTATCAAGTTGACTTTCAATGGTACTAACAACACTGTCGAGTATGAAGCTTGTATTATTGGTTTGGAGATGGCCCTAAACCTAGGGGTTCGTTAGATTACAGTTTACGGAGATTCAAAGTTGATTATAAACCAAATCGAGGGTATATGGAAAATTAGAAATGAACATCTACAAGCATATCATGTCCATTTGGAGAAAATTATAGATCAGTTCAAAGATGTGGAATTCCATTACGTATCCCGTGTCAAGAATAACTTTGCTAATGCCCTAGCCACCCTTGCATCAATGGTAGACATACCCGAAGGACGAGAGGTAGAGCCATTTGTCATATAGAAAAAGGACGGACCAATTTAGTCTTTTATGATAGGGCCCATAGAAGAAGACGGAGCATCGAAGCCTTGGTATACCGATATACACAATATCATTGGGACAAAAAAATATCCCGAGAGGTGTTCCACAATGGACCGAGTAGTGTTGAAAAGATAGGCAACACAGTTCATCATGTGTGACTGGAGATTGTATAAGAGACACTATAATTGAGAACACCTGTTTTGTGTAGCCAAAAGACAAAGTAGCCAAATCATGGAAGATATACATGCAAGAGAGTATAGACCACTCATGAGTGGGCAGATGTTAACAAAGAAGGTTCTTCAACAAGGATACTATTTAGAGATGTCAAATGGGCCGGGTGGCCCGCGGGCTGGCCTGGCCCGGCCCGTTTTTGGGCCCGGCTGGCCCTAACCCTTAGGGCTTGGGCCAGGGCCAGGGCCAGGGCCAAGCCGAATTCTTTGAGAAACGGGCCCTAACCCTTAGGGCTTGGGCCAGGGCCCGGCCCTAAAACGGCCCTTTTTTGGCCTGGCCCTAAAATGGCCCGGGTTTCGCCCAGCCCGGCCCCATTAGCCCCCCCCCCCTAATTTTTTTTCTTTTCTATTTTTTTTTAAGTCTATTTTATTACATTATTATTTTTTTGATATTTTGGATCTTTTTAGTTAAATTAATAGTTTTTGAGGTGTTATTGAATTCATATGATCAGTATTTTATTTAACATACGCAGAGAAGTATGGGTGTGTGGTGACTGTGACGTGTTTTTGATGATTTCTGGGTGAGCTTTCATTTAATGTATTTTACAGAATTTGCTTTGTGTTTTACATCACAAGCTAAGGGAATAATTATAAAAACAATTATCATGTATTCTAAACATAAATAAAAATTATGTATTCTTTTTGTTTCAAACCAAAAGAGGTGAATTGAATTCTAAATTTAATTTCATGAAGTGGGTGACGTGTTAAAGAGCCTTGAAGAATAATCTCATGTTTCTTTAAATGACCAAAGAATTTGAATGTAACAAGAAAAGATGTTATTTTATCTTCATCGATCTCGTTATTGTTTTTGTTTGATCTACTCTATTTTTCTTTGACATTTACAGGTTTTACACCATATTACGAAAGAGATTGAATTTTGCACTTAAAATCAGTATGTATGGGCTAGAACAACTAGTTTTTGTACTTAATCCGTGGTTAATGGTCAATCAACATCAATTTGCCTTTTCGAAAGGGGGTTAATTCGTGAAAAAGTGATTGTATACTCAGTGGTCCATTTACAAAAACTTTGCCCTTTGTTGAAGAAGAAGTCTTTATAATAAAAAGTTGGGAAGAAAGGAAAAAAAAAATTTGGATTGGGCCCGGGCCCGGCCCAAGCCCGGCCCTAAATATTGGGCCTAGGGCCTGGGCTTGGACTGGGCCCATATATCCCAGGTTTTAGGCCCGGCCCCCAGGCCCGTTTTTCATTTGTGAGGCCCGGCCCTGGCCCGATTTCATTGGAGGCCCGCTGGGCTTGGGCCGGGCCGGCCCAAGCCCGGCCCATTGACAACTCTAATACTATTGGAGTACTATGGAGCAAGATTGTGTCAAGTATATAAGGAGGTACTATGGAGCAAGATGTTGTTAACTTGCAACATCTTCCTCCCTGAGAGTTATACAATATGACCTTCCCTTGGCCATTCTCAGATGTGACAGGGAAGATCAGTCCCAAGGCCTCTAATGGACATGAATTCATACAAAGTGGGTGGTGCCATGCTTAATGCTAGAAAGGTTTCTTAGTTTATCAGAACAAACATTATTTGCTGATATGGAGTACTAAAGGAGTTGATCTCTGACAATGGAGTTGGCACACAGATTCGAGAAGTTGGCATTGGCATATGAGAAAAGGTTGAAGGCGCTCTATCACATTCAGGGTTACTAGAAGTGAATTGCCCGAGCATTCAACAACCAAGTAAAGGAACACGGATTGAAATAAGGAGATTTGGTGTTAGAAGATAATATGGACAAATTTGGAAGCCGCTAGGAAAGTTCGAACCCAACTGGTCAGGTCCATATGTAATCGGCAAATCATGACTGGGGTGCAGCACTGTTGGTCGATTTGGACAGGATTTAGTTATAACAGTTAGTCCATCTAGATCGATTAAAGAAATACTGTGCATGAGCGAGATTTGTAATTGAATTATTAACTTGATCTTCCCTAAGAAATTTTTTTCTGCATACACGAATTGATGTAACACATAGATAGTAATACGTAGGCAGTCTGTAAAGTTACCTCAGGTGTGGTTAAATTTTAATAAAATTCTTTTATTCCACTGGCTAAAACACTGACTACATTCCTGAGAAAAAATAAAAATGTCCGCTAGTTTGAAAACCCTGCAAAGGGCATCCTAGGCAAAAGTTGGGGTGAAGAAAGATAAAAATAAAAAAAAATGCTAGAAAAAAATAAAAATGCCCGCTAGGATGAAAACCCTGCAAAGGGCAGCCTAAGCAAGAGTAAAGACACAAAAATTCTAAGTCTTATCAGCAACCTATGGGATATCCCTTAACATCTTTTTTTTCTTCTTCATGGTCAAATTACGCTCATCATTAACTTTCATTTTTCTAGATCTTTCTTGTAAGCTGACCACTGAGACACTAGAATCACGTATTCCAATTCCGTCACTTGAAAAGTTGGTCGTTGATCCATTTTTTCTTTGCCTTTATTACCCTGCCTGTCAAACTGACCCTCAAGATAAGCATCCACACCGGTTTCGAGTAGCTTTTGATAGTTCAATTCATCTTCCGTGGTTTCTCCTTTAGTAGCAAAGTAAGATGTTGTTGAGGCTCATTCATGTGTAGAGAACATATCGGGTCCCTGTCAGCATCAAACTTCTCTTTAAACATTTGGGAACCAATCCAAGACCCTGATCCCAGTGACCCGAACTTCTCTTTAACTTGAGGATGATAAAAGCTTTGTATTATGCTCTAAGAGGATTTTTTGAACTCAAACATCTCCAGGCCCAACCCCGATAGCAGCACGAGCTTCATCTTTGGCTTGTTCTAAAGATCTTATCTCACAAGCACTTGGGAAGTCCCAATTCAATTTCACCCTCAGTTTGTTCTCCATGGCGTAACGCAATCCTAGGAGACAAAACACAAGGATATTCAACTGTTCTCGGAACCGGTGCAGGGGCCTCTACCATTTACAGTACTAACGGATATTTTTGGACTTCCACACACAGAGGAAGCGAGTCCAACATCTATGCCCGAACTACCTTCAAAGTATAATGGCTGAGAACAAAAAGCACTGGGGCTATACCTGACCGCAGCAGGTTTGGCTATTAAGCCCATATGATTCAATAACCACATATACAAAAGCAGAAAATCCACGAGCGGGCCCGTGAGCTAGATATGTGACATGCCGCAGACCCAATAGACTTCAACCAAGGGATCTGCCAGGCCTTACTCTCTAAAACCAATATGAACTGCAACGGAAATTAAAACTTCTACAAACTTTAATTACATTTTCATATTTTTATTTGAATAAAATACTTATGCTAAAACTCTACGTAACTCCAAATTTTCAACAACTAAAACTAAACCAACAATCTAATTATTTAGCGATTCAAACAATCTAAATATTTAGAGATTCATTCAATGTAGTCTTCGGAGCTTTTCACCAAATTGTCCCTTCCTATGCTCCTCACCATCACCTTACTTTCAAACCTGAAATGATAAGTAAGGGATGAGCTTTCACATGCTCAGTAAGTAACCAATGATTCAATCAGGTGGACCATACCATGCCAGAAAATAACTCACTTTATATTATAGCCACGTTAAGAAATCTACAATCATAGAGTCGAAAATCATCGGGTAAAACAAAGTAGAGTACATGAAACCAAATTTCAGGTATAAAATCATTAGCACAAAACTCATGACAACCAGTTCAATCCCAACATCAGCTCAAACGATATGCTGCAGTCAGCGTACAAGCCCCCTGACTAGGGCCCAAAATCCCTCCTCCATCCGGGATAAATAATTATGTGGATGCAAGGGCAAACCATGAGCAACAATATTGTGCATCAACGTACAAGTCCCGTTGACCGGGGCTCGAAATCCAACTTTCCCCCGTTAGACATGGGGCACATCAATCGAATAAATAAAATCACTTTTTGGTTCCATCGTAAACACAACCGCTCATCAATTAATGTTCAAACCATCCTCACATCCCTTTTAATAGTTTTCAATCTCTTCAATATTCACAAAAATTGTCAAATACCAAAACGTCTCACTTGCACTAAACATTTCAAATTCGAGTTCCATTACAATTTCTAAGAAAGTTATCATTTACATGCTGGTCCGGTTTTTAACTAGAAATAAACCATTAAAAGCTTTGTTTGGCAAATCAAACCAGAGCAACTAAACATAATTAAAGCTGTGAATGCTGATAAGCACCACTTTTTAACATTTAGATTAACATATACATTTTGTATAAAAACACTAGTTGAATCAAAGAGTCACTTACCTGATGCTGACACATTTCCTCGATCCAAAATCTTCGAAGTGACGATCACGCTTCTACATCTGGCTAAAAGAACAGTCAAGGCCATTCTTTTTATCTCCATGTTCGCAGATTTATGATAACTCAAGGCGTCGTCGATCGCGACACAATATCCCCTTTGAACATGTCTTCAAGCAACTCAAACGCCGCATTCAACTATTTGACTTTTACAGACCCACAACTCACCCGTTTTGATAACCCACAAAGCATTATATTCCAAGAAATGATGTCTACCCTCTCCATCACCGTAAACATACACCCATCGCACTATTACTCACAAATAAAAAGGCTTTACCCGGAATCGTGTTGCCTAAATAGCAACCGGCACATGCACCTCACGCAAACTATAGAAATAAACACCACATAGCTATACCACATGAACCATAAATACACCATCGTACAATGCATAACCTACCTCCACCAAAATAACTGAACATCCCTTTCCGTCTTAACTACACCTCTGCTTCTGCTGGTTAGTTACTTGTATACTTAATCAAGTTGTATGCATCCAAACATTTGATCTAATGTTGATCAAGACTCCTCTCACCCGTTAGTCCTCTACTTCAACTTGAACTGCCATAATAATTTTTAATCTTCAACTAGGGTCTGTTTGACAGAACTTTTTTTTTTGGTTTTCAGTTTTTAAAGAGCAACTTAATTTTTTTTTTCAAAAACAAGTGGGTGTTTGATAACCCTTTTTTTTAGTTTTTTTTTTGGGTGTTTGGTAACCCTTTCTATTTTGACTTTTTTCTTGTGGTCTGCAGTGGCGGTGGTGGGGCGTAGCGGTGGTCGACGGTGGTGGTGGCCTGCGGTTGTCGCGGCAGTCGCCGGCAGTGGCTGCCGGTGGTGGTGGTGGCTGTCGACGGTGGTGGCCGGAGGTGGCTGCTGCCCGATGGTGGTTGTCGGCGACGGGAGGTGGTTGCCGGCAACCAAAGGTGGCTGTCGGGCGGCAATGGTTGCCGGCGGTGGTGGCCGGAGGTGGCTGCCGCCCGGTGGTGGTTGTCGGCGGTAGGAGGTGGCTGTCGGGCAACGGTGGCTGCCGGCAGTGGTGGCCACCGCCCACTGCCGTCCGGTGGTGGCTGTCGGCGGCTGTCGGTGGCTGTCGGGCAGCGGTGGGCGGTGGCTACCGACGGTGGGTGAGTTGTGGTGGAGGTCTTAAAAAAAAAATTTAGTGAAAACAAAAAGAGCTTTTTTTTTTTTTACTCTACAATTTAAAAAGCCACTTTTTAAATTGAAAAAAAAGTGTTACCAAACACTCCAGTTTTTTCCAATTTCTAAAACTGAAAAAAAAAAAGAGCAAAAAAAAAACCGTGTCAAACGGCCCCTAAATATGCCTCTTTTCATTACTAAACTTTCTTTGCTCATCTGTGGTTCTCAATAATACAAAAGTAAATCAAGTCCGGTAACATTTTCTTTGATCGACGTTAGGAAATTTCCTTTACCGCACACCCAATCTTACCCACCAACTCACCCATTTGCACATTGCCCCCCACACAGCGATATGTGTCATGCACTCACCATTCATTCATCCTAAACACACAATAGAACACATACTGTTATACACACCACTTCGTCCTCCAAAGCACACTCACACGCTAAGGCACAACAATTTTCACACAGCTGTATCCACCCTATATGTACAGAGAACACAACCATTGTACACATACACACTATACTACACCTCCTTTATACCCATTGTTTGTATAGCCATACACACTCCACCAGCACATACCCACTCACACATCCATACATACATAACCGCACTCCACACGTAATATGCACCCACATAAGAGTGCCCCACAAGCACCACTACTACACACTATCGCCCGACAACAACCACACCTACACAATATACACAATTGCATAAAGAAAAACATACACCGTACACCCACAGATGTACACACACAAACCACCCAGATACCACAATCACACGATCATGCACATTCCACCCACATCTACTCCTTCCCAGTACAAATGCCACACCCATCAACCATTGCAACCAACGAGTTCTCTCATCAATCAACAAGTTCACAAATTCTATCGACCGTCGGGAGAAGACTACCCGATGAGTTTACCCACTAACAGATCGAACCATGGGTCATTTGACAATTAATTGTGACTATGATGACGTATGTATGAAGGTGGTAACGATTGAAGTGGGTACTTTGGAGGTGGTGTAAAGGTGGTTCACGGCAACTGTAGTAACGGTGGCCGAGAAAAATTACTGGGGCATTCGGAGGAAAGGGATATTCATGGCCATCGTCTTTGGTGTTGAAGGAATCGGCCACTACGACCATTGATAGTCCACAACTAGCCGTGGATTTGGCCGCGACAGTTGCACGGCGGCATGACGGCAGCAGCAACACATCGGTTATCGCATGGTGGTCGCGAGGGTGTTGAGTGGTGGCGTTCGGTGTGGGTGTGACAGGAGTCGACCACATGGGACCGGATCTGTGGCAGGCGGTAGCGATCCATGACAGCTTGGCGGTGGCAGTTGAAATTTCTGGAGATGATGGTCCCATTGATGAGCTATACCGAGGGAATCTGAAGCCGGCAATCATAGGTGTAGCCGGAGAAATGGGGAAGAATGGTGGTTGATCGGAGATGAGTGTCGTGCAGTAGTGGCAGCAGCGAGATGGTTTCGGCGAAGATCTGTGGCGACGATTGATAGAGGTGTCGGGCAATGGCGCCACCGCTCTAAGGCCGGCTGTCGTCTCGCTTCTCTGTGCCCGTCTCCTTTTCTGTTCTCTATCCCTTTCTCCGTTTTTTTGGTTCATTTGCTCCTCTTTTTTTTTCTTTTTTTTTTTGGACTCCTTTAATTTGTTTTGCTTATAAACCTATATTGTTTTAACTACTTCCAAAGTCTCTTCCTTTATATTTCCAAATTTCTCTACTGCACCCACTTTTTATCCTTAGCTACCAATATTATAAATTGTCACAGATAATATTGCTCAAGTCAAAGTCGCTAAAAACTCAAAGGAACGTTACTAATAGAAATGGTCGCTAAAGTAATATTAACCGGCTAACCCTAGGTTCAGGACATTACAAGAGAACAACCTCCAAATGGACACTTGGACCAGAATATCAACCAGTCTCACGTCAGCAACCCCAAGACCGGAAAATGTGAGATATTTAGCTACCAAATATAGTGCCATAGCGGCCACCCGACCATTGGCATGCATATTTTTGGTCATGACCAATCGGCTTGGCAGAAAAGTATTCTATTAAAGGAGAGTTGGAATGAAAGACTGAGCACGCTTCTTTTAATCTTCAATAAAGGTTTGAGGGCCTGTAACTACTTGCCGTTAATTGCATCTTGAAACGTAGTTAAAACTATAATTGCAACACAAATGATTCGTTAAAAGTGCAACTATAGCGTTATTGAGAAGTATTGTTTGTTAATTTTTTTATGATTTGGTTTTATCTTTTTTTGCTTTCTTTATAAAAAACAAAAGATCAAAAGAACCAAATAAAAGTCACAGATATGGAGTGGGAGCCGGTCACAAGCAACACATACATGAAACTGAAAACGTTTCAATTCTACTTTGAGCACTTAAAAAGCCTAACATCTGTACAACTCTAAACATACTCTTGGGAGGTACACACCTCAAGCTTCTTGGAAGTCGTCATCAACTCTACATGAAACTTAAAAACTTTTCAATGCATATTTTGTTAACTTGGGATGGTACAATGTAAGTACATATTTTTATATGCTAAATTATATGAAGCAAATCATCATCCCCTTTATACTTTTAACTTTTCTGTTATTGCATATCACAATCAAACTAGTCTCTTTCAAGAAACAAGTTTAGTGAAAATTAATATAATGCATTTCCTTGAAGATAGATTCACCATAATAGACCTTTTGCTAAGACTTAGTCTTCCAAATCGACAGATTCGCCGGGATTTCAACCGAGCAGAAAATTCTTCGAAGGTAGAGCAGAGTTCACTTAGACCAAAGTGGAAGATATGATCATCGATATCGCAGAAGACATGATCATCGATATCCCAGAATCTGCAAGCCGCACGGAGAATATCTCTACGAACCATCACGCTTCTCAAGCTCATCACATATTTAGGTTTGAATCGTCCATCTAGATGGACCACTTTGATCTTGTTGAAGGGGTCCGCAAATGCACGGAATTGATGCTCGAAGATCGTGGGATCATCTTCGAAAGCCATTGAGAGTTCTGAGATGAGAGTAAGGACAAATTTCATTCTTAAATAATGAGTCCTGAATATATATTGTCAATTAGCCCTAATTTTTATAGAGTTAGGAGCCATAAGTTTAAAAAATCATAAAATTTTATAGGAAAAACCATCTAGTTTTTTTACTAACCAGCCAATTTTATTATTTGATTTGCATATTTGATGGTCCATGTCTCTGATCAACCGTCCAGTTTTATCAAGTGAATTTAATTTTCTTCTAACCAACCGGCCGATTTCGACTTAAAATTCAAGTTTGTCTCTGACCAACCGTCCTGTTTAGCCTCAAATTTGGATGTAGGCTCTGACTAACCGACAAGTTTTTCTTGAGAAAAGTTTTGGTCATTGAATGACTAGGTGGTTAGCTAGTCTTTCTCAAAATTTTGAAGAGTCTGCTTATTGTTTGGCCAAACGTTGTACATATCAATTGTAATACCCCACACCTGAGATACAGTTTGCGGTGTATCCTATAATTTTAGTTATTTCTTTAGTGGCGGTTATAGTAATATACGTTAATTGGGGTCTTTAGCAACGAATATCGCCAGTGATATTGATTGTGACCTTTAGCGACAGTGTAGAATGCTCTTAAGTTGTAAGTTAATAAGGTGAGAAGAATGTAACGCTTAGAATTTTTCATTAGTCGATGAAATATGTATTTTTTCAACCTTAATCTAAGATTATTGTGTTCTTTTAGAAGAAATGTGGGTGAGATGAGAACACTAGCTAAGTGTGGGGGGTCTTTAGATATATTCCAACCTAGGGCAACCATATATAATTGAGGTTTGTAAGGGGCAGCTCTGCCAACCCTTTTCCATGTGAAATCAGAGGCAGAAGGGAAGGGGAAAAGTGAAGCTAGGACAACAGGAATTCAAGGTAAAATTTCTAACCCTTCTCTTTAAATTTTATCCATGATCTTGAATATTCTAGGTAGGTTTTTGTATGTAAATTCAGTAGCATTGGTGTGCATTTGATGGGGGTTGCAGCTGTGTGATGGGCTGCAATATGGTGGTAGCCATGATGGTGCGGTTTGATGCTTGTGTGTGGTACGAAAGGACGAAGAAATGGCTGCCAAGGGCAGCCATGTAGGGAAGCTATTGGTGGGTGTTTGTGTGCATGACAAAGGGTTAAAAGGAAGTGAGGGAACTGTTGTAATGAGGCTACCATGGTGGGCAGCGTGGTGGTAATAGTGCTGGCTATTTTTTGGTGTGCTGTGAGTGAGGAAAAAGGGGAAAGCGGGGCTGCAATGGTGGGCAGCGTGGTGGTGATGGTGCTGGATGTTTTGTGGTGTGTTTGTGAGTGAGAAAGAGGGGAAAGGGGGACTGCCATGGTGGCAGCGTGGTGGTTTTGTGAGGATGTTTGTTAGTGAGGAAGAGGGGGAAAGGAGGCTACGATGGGGCAGCCTGTGGTGTGTACGGGTGGGGTTTTATGAGGGAAAAAGGGGGAAAAGAGGGGGAGGGCTGCTAGGTGAGGGTAGCCATGGTAAGGGCTACCTTGGATAGCCATGGTGGAAGTAGAGTGTGTGGAAGGTGGAGAGAAAAAAAAAAGAGAAAGGGAATTAGGGCTAGGGTGGTAGTTTGGGGTTGTGGAAGGGGAAAGAAAGAGGCTGCCATGGTGGCTGTGGAGGGAAAACAATCATGGCATGGGGGTGGCTGTGTTGATAAGGAAGAAGAGAGAAATTAAAAACTAGGGTTAGGGCAGATTTTGGCTAACAAGATGATGAATAGTGTAGTATTACGGAGCAGTCACTGTTTTGAATTTTTAGGGCTATTTAGAGATTTATTAGGTAAAGTGCAAAACTCAAACTTCCTTTATTTTTTATGAAACCCTTAACATGGAATCTTCTGGAATTTTCTGGGCATGTAAAAGGCATGAAATGATTTTTTTTTTGAAAATAGGTTTTTGAATTATTTGCTATAGTAAACAAAATTAATTTTAGCTAAAATTTTTACAATGATCAGATCTTACTAAGACGCTTGAGCGTCTAAAATTTTATGGCATTCTGGCGTCATTTGAAATATTTTTGAAATATGAGTCTTAGCGCTCAATTTAAAGAGCGGTTTAGAGTTTCGAGCAGAAAATTTTCATAGAGGCCCTTTTTGTCCAAAAAAACCCACCTAGCCATTTAAAAGGGTGTTTTCAGTTATTTTGGGAGTGTAGTGGTATGTTAGGTATTGGGGGTATTTTAATAATTTGGCACAAGTTCGGGGGCATTTTGGTAATTTCATGCACTTGAGAAAAATTTAGCACCTAGGCATGATTGAGTGATAATGAATAATATCCATATGGTTTATTGTTTAGGTCTTGACAGACAAGAGCTAGAGCAAGTTTAATAAGAATCAGAACCACTTAGCTATCCAAGTAAGTAGTCATGTCATGTTCCTCCATATACTCTATTTGCAAAATATGTAAACGTATACCTAATTTAATCAAATGAAAGTTTTTGAAGTCCTTGTACTGCATGTGTTTTCATGTTAAATCATTTAATGAGAATTTGAGTTAACAATATCATGGACTGTTCTATGAGTAGTTGATTTAAATTCGATACATGTTAAATGACATGGTAAACTTCACTTGGTTTCTGTGCTTCATATCCAACGGGAAAAGTTGGATTTCAGACCCTGGTCAACGGACTTGTATGTTAATGCACAATACTGATGCTTGTGGTTCGCTATTGCATTTATAGAATTATTTATCCCGAGTGTAAGAGGGATTTTAGGCCCTAGTCAGGGGGCTTGTCCGCTGACCGTAGCACACCTAAATTGTGTTTGTCTGTGATAGATGCAAATGAACTTTCGTGATGTTATACTCCGGTTTGAGAACCATTTGTGCAAGTGTATATATGGGTATATATAACGAAGAATATTTTGGTGATGGTAACATTGATTTGTGAGTTGAAAAAGAAACTCATGGCATGTTTTGAAATCCCCAAACCTATTTTAGGAACATGATTTGTGTACTTGCTGGGCTTTTGCTCATTCCTTATTTTTCAGGTGATGACCTAGGGGAAGCAGATCCTTATGAGCAACAAGAGAAAGGGGCGCCCGAAGAGAACCATTAGACTAATGAAGTTTCTTTTAAAATCAAGAATTTTTAGTAGGGAGCTTAGGTCTCCTCAAATTTCTTCATAGTTGTCAAAGACTTGTAAGTGAGAGTTTTAAAGTGATTATTGAGGAGATTCTATGTAAGGCTTATAATAGCCATTGAATTGTCTTAAAATTTAGCAAGTTAGGATGAATTATGGCTACTAGTTGTAGTAGGCCTGGCAGAGCCCTAGTGGAGGCTTAGTGGGTCTACGGCCAGTCACGGGCCTAACTCATGGGCTCACCCATGGGGTTGGGTCATAACATCAATTCTCAAACTCCAGTTTTCATTCATTCTAATCCCATCCTGCTTTTTTTTCATGCATGTGTTGGAGCATATACTTGTAATGTACATAAACATAGAAATTAATATGATAGTCATTTACTTAAACCACTTAAAAGTGAATGTGTAGGTACATCAAATCAAATTTAGTACCTAAAGGAATATAACCAACATTCTAATAGCTAGGCCTAACTCTAGACCTAGGGGCTAACAGTAGCATGCATCCTCATGGCTTCCTCTGTGCTGGTCATCTCTTTTGACTAGACTCATAAGCATCTTGGTTTTCTCCTCGAACTCCTCGTAAAGCTCTTCATCAGCCTACTCTCAAGTAGCTTTGGTCTTATTTGCCTCGCCTTCACTTTCCTCTTTATTTTTTCCCCTCTTCCAGCTCAGAGGAGGACTTCACTATCACCACCTCATTAGACTGAGGCTTTTTGTATATGTGTCGGAAGACCGCAGCAATTTGAGACAATTTTCATCTTCCCTTCATTGGAAGGATGGGAGTGTTCCTTTTGCTACCGATAACAACTTCTTTCCTCTTAGACGGTGGTGGCCTAGGCTGCAAAGACTCACTAGTCCAAGTCGAAGTCATCACTATACTTTTCACATGTTTACCCTTGGGAATGATTAGGATAGCCCTAGGGGTAACAGTAGCAGCTACAGTAAGGGATGAGGGCTCCAAAGAGCTTTGCCAGCCACTCGATCCACCTCGCGAATGTGGAACCAATGAAGTAGGAGTAGTCATCTCCGTAGCCTCCTCCTATGGTCCATAAATAGAAAGCATATCTTTATAACTGGATACCATGCCCTTAAGGCTGTGTATCATCCTGTAAGTATCTCGAAGTAAGGAACAAGGGACATACGTAAGAAAAGGGTACCAAGTTAGAACCTCGTATGCATAAAATGAATAAATAAAGAAAACTTAAGTCTAGAGATTACCGTCTGGATTCGGGGCAACTTGTTGAGCCCGAAGACCTCCGAGTCTTTCTCCGGTTGCAAGATGGGCTTTTGCTCCACGGTCTTCCCCTTCAGGTAAATCGGCACCGTCCATCGAGGGAAATAAAAATGCTCAGCCACATCATTTTCTTTTTTCCCCTTTCTTTTCTTGTCCCTGGCCATCCTCTCCCTCTGGATCTTCTTCAGCCATTCCGAGTCAAAGGCAGGTGCCAAATCTTCTCTCATGAACGCCTTGTAGGTCCAAGGATAGTTCGGCCATAGTAAGGATGACACCAGAATACCCCTAAGCATGATCTGTCTCAGTCCCCTATCCAGCTCAATTGTGTGGTACATCTCCTCGAGAGGGGCTACCGGTATCTTGAAACCCATGCCTTCCAGATGGTGCTGAGGAAGTACCCTATCCCCAAGGTAGAACTTCTTTTGTGAGGGTCCTACTGATAGCATTTTTACACCTATTACGGCCCAACTCCTCAACATAATCCCCCACCTTATGCCACCATTGAGACAGAGATTCCTAAATTGAAAAGGGACAAATATGAAAATTTGATAAGCACACTTTGATAAAAGTAGCCTGCTTACCGGGCATTCTCAACCCGTTAAAACTTTCTTAATGAACAAATTCTAAGACCCTAACCCGCTTGTCCCTAAAGTTCTACTGATTAATCATCGGTGTAGTATCAGCAAAAGGTGCCTCCCCCAAGCAAGGAGCGCGAGAACCCAAAACTTCAAAAGCCCCTATATTTGAGAGTAAACATGGCACATTGACTATATATCAAGAATTTGCATCGAATTAGTAGAAAATAATCAGAAAGCTGGGATATACCTCCTAAACATAAAAAAAAAATTCCATGAAGCTAAGCGACTGCCTTTGCGACAGAGTTCCAGTCAACTAGTACAAATAAGATAAAGGAAGAGTACCCCAGTCATATTCCCTAATCTCCTCGATCACCGCAAGGGCTCGAAGGCATCATAGCTGGACTGAGTCATCCTCATTGCAAAATATGGTTTCCATAGAGTATAAAGCAAAAAAAGGATGAACTGATCGATCACCACAACTCCACCCCCTCCAGATTCATGCGCTCATAATGGTTTTGAATGGAACCCAAGAGTATTGAACCACACTTCTTGAAGGATGGTTGGTAGCTGAGCAAGCAGACCCCTAGAGTATCGACTGGAACCAAAGAGTATCGAACCACATTTCTTGAAGGATGGTTGGTAGCTGAGCAAGCGGACCACAAGATCATGATCCTTGTCGACAATGAAAGCCAGTGATGCTCATAATCCAACAGGGCGATCATGGTCTCCCCAAATGGTGTATGCAAGGTATTAGTGGAATCCTACCAACGCTCGACAAGATATAGAAGATGTTTCTTATTCCAGATAAAATCCTGCAACCCATTTAGGGAGGAGCAAAAACCCGTGGCAGTCATTCTCTTCTTAACATGAGGGGGGATTTGTGCCTACCAATACTGCATAAGATTTGGGGAGCGAGCCCCTACATTGCACATTAATAGGGATGGATTTCATATTTGTATGGCAAAAGAGGAAAACCGAAGTAACCGTCTGGTTCATGAAAGAATTACATGAAAAACCTAGTTGGTGGGTTCTACCATGCATGGGCATGGGGTGTGTATGTGGAGTGGGGGGGTTTGTCTGTCTGAAATACGATGAAAAAGCGTGTCTAAAGGAAAACTTCAAGTGAAACATACCTCCTCCGCAAAATAAAGAGCACTAAGATGATTACCTTACTCTGGGGTGAGTAGAGATCGATCATTAACTTTGTTCTTTGGTTAAAATCAACAGATTTTCCCGATCTGGGGTCCCCCTTTGTGCCTCGTGCAAGTTCGCACATATTCTTCCATGTCTTTGTAAAATCTAGAAAAATTAAGGTGAGATTGGTTATTTATGAGTTAACAGTGGGATTCGGGCTAGAATACATGACCTAGGACTCTTAGAGGAAAGAAATCTAAGAGAGATTAGAGTCGGATTGAATTGGAAGCGTTTGACAAAAACCATTAATCCATGCACAAAACTGAGTGGCCAAATTGGCCGGTTTTGTCATTTAAGTTGGTTAAAATGATTGACCAACCAGCCTGTTTTAGAATCTTCAAATTTTAAAAATTCAGAGTCTTTGACTAGCTGGCTAGTTTTCTTGCCGAAATTTTAAAAATTCTCAAAATCTGCTGACTAACTGGCCTGTCTTTTACTTAAACTTTCAAATTTTCAAATCTCTCATTGATTCTTACTAATTGGTCATTCTTTGAAGCTCCCTTTAAAAAAAAATTAAATAATGCATGCTTGTGTGTTTGAAGTATTTGCACCATCAATACCATTTTTGCATGTTTGCGTGCCTGTGTATTGTTCCATGATATATGTTTATTCTCCCCAGGACGTCTTTATTCG
Organism: Escallonia herrerae; assembly: GCA_033070095.1. Taxonomy (NCBI): domain Eukaryota; kingdom Viridiplantae; phylum Streptophyta; class Magnoliopsida; order Escalloniales; family Escalloniaceae; genus Escallonia; species Escallonia herrerae. The sequence goes on from JAVXUP010000084.1 coordinate 173,067, forward strand.
GCGTTTAAATGTTTGATTGCCTGCTTGCGCATGTACGACATCTTATCCTTGTGTTGGTTCATGACTCGGACTTTTAAATTTTTTTATTCAGAGGCTCTTGTATAGTGTAAGGCCAATGCAAGATTCCATGTTTGTTGCCAGTCGCAATAGTGTCTTCTTGTGAAGCGAACTAACTCTTTCACGTCCCAAAATCAATTGTCTTTAGGTCATTTGTAGCTCCAGCTACTGACTGAACTTTTGCTTTGTTTGTCAACCATCCAAATCAATTTGGTGGCTCAGGTAATGTTCAAAGTTATTTTTATTTTATCCGTCCACCTTTCAAATTGATTTGAGGGCTCCCGTAATGGTCAAAATCGTTTTCATCTTGTATGTCGACCCTTTCAAATCGATTTGGGGGCTTCAGTAACATAAAAGATTCTTCTACAAGTCTACACGGCCCTTTTAAATCGACTTGGGGGCTCTGATATCAAGACGCGTGTTTGTCGACCATCCAAATCAATTTGGTGGCTCCGGTAACAGACAACAATTTTGTCCACGGCATATCATCCGTCCACCCTTTCAAATCGATTTGGGGGCTTTGGTAACGGACTGGTTTGTTTTTTTTTTTTACATGTCTACACAACTCTTTTAAATCCACATAAGGTCTCCGGTATTTAGACGTGAGTTTTGTCTGTCAACCATTCAAATCGATTTGGTGGCAGGCATGATTTTCTTTCAAATATCATTCGACGACCAACCGTTGTTACTGGGTGGCTCCGACTTTCGAATGATATCTGTATTTCATCAAACTACGTTGCTCTGATTCCTCCGGGGGGATACGTAGGAAACCTGTGAAGGTTCGACCTCATATACGTGTAAGTCTTTGAGTCTGCCTTTGAGTCACATGGTCTTTATCGTGTTTTCACTACAGAAATGCATTATCTTTCTTCTTCTGGTGATCTTCGCCCGAAAGCGCGCTCTATCCCGAGGGGCTCTATAGACACCCCATTTTTGTAGGCTTTTTAATTAAATAAATAGTGGGCTTTATTATTTATTAAAATGCATTATTGAGTTTGGGCTCGATAATGTAGTTTAATTAATTAATTCAGTCCAGTTTTATTTAATTCTCTAGTTTAATTGTCTAGTCCAGTCCAGTTTAATTGTCCAGTCCATTGCATGTCAGTCCAGTCAATTTAGTTCAGGTCCAGTTTATGATCTAGATTATTCTAATTGATGTGATTTGTCTAGATGACTTGGAGAAAGAATCCATTATTTATCCTTGATAGAAAGATCAAATCCATTTTATTTGTTCGCTAAGGAGTGATTTGTGCCAAATCTGGTACATCTCATTTGTGATTTCAGAAATAATTATGGAAAATAGAGGTAAATATTGTCACAAATTTTGGAAAAAAAATATTTTTAATTAATGGGGTGACTGGCTGGTTTTCAACTAATTGGCCAGTTAGTTGATTATTGTCAATCTGGGGATTTTATCACTTATTCTGACCTATATCCAACCCTGTAGATTGGCATTGCCAATTTATCAGATTTTATGACCCTGAGCATTATAAAAAGGGGGCTTAGCCTTCATTTCAAGGGTCAATCTCTGGTGAGTCGAGAAGCTTATTCTTTTTAGAGTTTGCATGCCATTTCTTTGAGAAGTTACATCTAAACTCTCTTGAGAATTTTAGCCATTCAAATTACTCTAAAAATGTCTTTTTAGTTCTTTTCATCATGTATCCCACAATGAATATTCCCGAGTCATCAAGGCAAGCTACATCGCGAGGTAATGTTTACTAACTTTCTTTGGGTAGATATCATATAGATTTTCTCCTATTTCTCGTAGTCGCATTTCATTTCAAAACAACAAAAAAAGTACTCTTATTTTCTTTGTCTAGGTCTAAGTTTCAAATTGTAGACTACTTCCCATAGGACCAGCATTGAATTACGGCGGTTTTGATTCTGGTTAGTCCGACCGGATACGTAGGCCACTTGACTTGAATGTCGAGTTCAAGCCAAAAATCTAAAAATGAACTTAGGGTTAGTTTTATCATATTTTGCATGATACATATTTTTAAGGCCAGAATTCACTAAAGACGAAGTAGAGACCGAAAAGGTGCGGCGGGTGCCTAACATCTTCCCATTACATAACTTAGTCTCCGGACTCCTCTCACGGTTTCGATAGAATAGTCATCACGCATGTCATCGAAGTTCTGATGATAGTTATAAAGTTATTCAAATATAAACTTAAAGCTTGTCTGGAGCAGTTGACTCATACCCATTTTAATAGGAAATTTCTATAATTGTATAATTTACACCATATGACATGAACCTAAAATCCAAAGCAATGGCAATAGCAAAACAGTAGGCAACTACAACTAAAATTTTAGAAATTTAAGATCCATTTCTTTCACTACACTAAACATTTTCAAATTTCTCCACTAATCTAAAACTTATAGCAATTTCAAATATTTCTAGTATTGCGAAAGAGGATGTGAGATAGTAAATACCAGACAATCAAACAGTAGACTTGTGAAATACTTTAAAAAATTCAACCATGTATCTACATAGGTTTCATACATTGGGACTTGGCAAGCCTTGTGGGATTTTGGTTAAAGTGATTATAAATTTGCTTGAAAAAACCACAACATGTAAAAGCGTAAAATATGTAGATTTCCACTTATGCTGGACATCTGTAAGAGATATCTTAGTTGACAAATTATGTTGAGCACACAAATCTTTAAATTCTTGTTTTCTTACCTCCTCAGAAGTAAGGTACATAATAATACCCCTTACCTTGAAAATAAGTGGTGCTCTAACAGCTAAATAATCTTGAACAATTAAATTAATTATTTGTCAAATATATTGAACATGAAAATAATTTCACCTATAATATGGGATTGAGGTTCTTCTTTAATAACTCAATACTAGCATTATTATTAGAAGCATTGCCAAACATAATACTCATTATCTTGCTATTTATTATAAAGTACGTACATGCTCTACGTATAAATCAGCAACTGCTCATGCATAACGTGGATGTGAAATATTTTGAAAGCAATAATTCTCTTGTACATAACCCAGTCTGCATCAATCCAATGTGCTGAAATAACTAAGCATATTAGAAGATTTCCAAACATCTAAAGTAAGACCAACTTTGCTATCAAAGTTTTAAAAATAAAAGATCAATCGTTGTTTAATGGTATTATAATTTTTCATTACATCAGACCTAATAGTATTTATATGAACCTTTTGTACAAAGGTTACATAGAATTATACAATTATCTACTACACTTTTTATTATCAACAAAGTTGGAAGGTTCTTCATTGTGCAAAACATTCATAGGACCGTCTCTTACAATCAAAAGATAACTGTGTTTGACTATCATAAATATGACGTTGTTTAGATGCATGTTGCAAGAAATGTCGATTAAGATTGCGAAAAGTATTTGAAATGACATTACATTGAACTTTGGATACGTTATTAACCATAACATTTGTAAAATGATTCCCACACTTAGCTTTTAGTTTTCTATCTGTCTCTTTCAATTCTAGCAAATTTGAGACAGGATTGATTTGTCCATCCTCTCAGCCACCACCGATCAAGTTAAGATTGTATGGAGTAGTACAAGTGTCACCAATCAAGCTGAGTGCTTGACTAAAGTATTGTTGATCTTGTGAAGGTGTATATTGAAAATTAAGAATATTTTGATCAAAAGTCAAGAAACTTTGGGTGTCTATAGAGATGTCAAATGAGCCGGGTGGCCTGCGGGCTGGCCCGGCCCGGCCCGTTTTTGGGCCCGGGCTAGGGCCAAGCCGAATTCTTTGAGAAACGGGCCCGTGCCCAGCCCGGCCCGGCCCCGTTAGCCCCCCCCTAATTTTTTTTCTTTTCTATTTTTTTTGAAGTCTATTTTATTACATTATTATTTTTTTGATATTTTGGATCTTTTTAGTTAAATTAATAGTTTTTGAGGTGTTATTGAATTCATATGATCAGTATTTTCTTTAACATACGTAGAGAAGTATGGGTGTGTGGTGACTGTGACGTGTTTTTGATGATTTCTGAGTGGGCTTTCATTTAAGGTATTTTACAGAATTTGCTTTGTATTCTACATCACAAGCTAAGGGAATAATTATAAAAACAATTTATCATGTATTCTAAACATAAATAAAAATTATGTATTCTTTTTGTTTCAAACCAAAAGAGGTGAATTGAATTCTAAATTTAATTTCATGAAGTGGGTGACGTGTTAAAGAGCCTTGAAGAATAATCTCATGTTTCTTTAAATGACCAAAGAATTTGAATGTAACAAGAAAAGATGTTATTTTATCTTCATCGATCTCGTTATTATTTTTGTTTGATCTACTCTATTTTTCTTTGACATTTACAGGTTTTACACCATATTACGAAAGAGATTGAATTTTGCACTTGAAATCAGTATGTATGGGCTAGAATAACTAGTTTTTGTACTTAATCCGTGGTTAATGGTCAATCAACATCAATTTGCCTTTTCGAAAGGGGGTTAATTCGTAAAAAAGTGATTGTATACTCAGTGGTCCGTTTACAAAAACTTTGCCCTTTGTTGAAGAAGAAGTCTTTATAATAAAAAGATGGGAAGAAAGGAAAAAAAAAATTTGGATTGGGCCCGGGCCAGGCCCAAGCCCGGCCCTAAATATTGGGCCTAGGGCCTGGGCTTGGACTGGGCCCATATATCCCAGGTTTTAGGCCCGGCCCGGCCCGTTTTTCATTTGTGAGGCCCGGCCCTGGCCCGATTTCATTGGAGGCCCCCTGGGCTTGGGCCGGGCCGGCCCAAGCCCGGCCCATTGACAACTCTAGGTGTCTATATCCGTTGGTGATTGTTCTTGAAGTTTTGGGTGGTGGATGTTTTGGCTACGTCATTTTGATAGTCTTGAATTAGACTTATTTTTAAAATGTTTGGAAAAAAACTAAACTCGTATGACTAATAATATCTTAAAAGAATAAAACTAATAGATAATATTTTTTAGCTTAAAGCTTTTGACTAATAATAGAAAAAAAGCTTGTAATTGAAAAATTGTTAGATTAGTAGCACACAAGAATGTACAAGAAAGCTTGTACGTAAAAGAGAGTTGTGAATTGTAAATAAGATGTGAAGAAAATGAATCAATATATGAAGTTTTCAAGTATCATAAAATACTCCTAAAACTACTTGTTTGTAGGGTAAATATGTAAAGGTACATAAAATTTTCTTGAAATAATGATAGACAAAAATGCCCTTCAAACTAGTCCTTATATATTTGTTGGAGAGCTAAAAATGTCTTTTTGCACAAAATATGGCCATTTGGGGGGGTTTAATTCTAAAATTTAAAAGTTTAAAGGTTTTAGCGGACAAGGTTAGGCCAGACAGGGCTTGGACTGCATAATTGGTCGTGGCTGTGGCGGGCCTAAAACAAGTCAGGCCGGACGGGGCTTTCTTTGGAAAAATTTTGGTCCAGGCCCTTCGCGGACTCTGGGCAGTTTTTTGGGCTAGACCGGGCTAGACCGGGCTAGCCCTTGGACCCCAGCCCGTTTGACAACTCTAGAAATAACCTCTGCTTGGAATAAAATCAGGAATCATAAAGCACAAACCTCCTAGTGAAAAATTGTCAGATTTCCTGGGCACATTCCTAAATGTGCATTCGTCCTTTGGATGCTTTAATTTGCAAGAAGAAACTGAGAAGTACAAACAAGCTAAAGGCATGGGGTGCAGTGAATGAGGATAAATGTTGCTTATGTTCACAATACCCAGAAAGAATTGAGCATCTATTCATGGCGTGCCCTGTTGTACAAGGAGTATGGGCTAAAGCTCGAAACAAGTTGAGAATGGGGCATACTTTTAGAACTTGGCCACAGTTCTTGCAATATGCTAGCAATAAATTCAGAGGTAAAAATTTCAGAGCTTCCTTGAGCAAATTAGCTCTAGGTGTGACTGTCTATGGGATTTGGAATGGAAGAAATCGGAGGACAATTACAAGCCAACAGAAGGGGGATCGATGTACTAATTATTGAGATTGAATTGTGGATACTCTATAGAATTCTGAGGTGGGGGAAGATGGTATCATCAATGGAAAACCATGAGCTATCTCTTAATTGGAACATGTCTCTCTCACAGGGCTACGTACAAAATCAAAAGCCTGTTGTAATTTCTGATGCTCTTGTAGCTTAGTTGTATGAAAAATAGATGGATATTGTGTATTTCATGTTAATGTTAATAAAGTGACCTTTTACCCCAAAAAAAAAAAAACTCTAGAAATAACGTCTTGTTCGAATCATTTGCTGAGAAAAGACACCTTAAAACACAACACTCAGTCATCACTCATCATATGGCTGCTACGACAGTCAAGCTGGTCTCTTTTCCCAAAAACAAGAAAAGTCTTCTTCCCCACTCTCTCGCTCTTCTCTGGGCGGTCTTGCTCGCTACAGAATTCAACGACCACCTCCCTTTGGACAAAGAAATCGCACGTTGGCAAGAAACAGAGAAACTTCTCATTCTCCCAGTTCGTCTTCCCAATCCATTCAAAGTCAAGTCTTCTTTCTCCCGTCTTGTACATCAAAGGTACATATATTCCACAAATTCCCAACTTTCCCTCACCTCATGCATCAGTTTTTTTCTTGTATTCAATTGTATAATTGAAGATATCCTTCCTTCGATTCAGCTTCTAGTACTTGGCTTCCTCTTCTATTTGACAATGTTCCAGCAATTAATACCAATCATGTTTTGAAAGTCTGAGTTCTTATGAGCCATTTCATATTGGTATTTGCTAAGAATACGTTCCTGATATTTTGGTCAATTCTTCTCATTCAATTGGAAATAAAGTAAGTGTTTCTTGATTTTGATGAAATATTCATTACCTGATGGACCGTGGGCAAGTTGGGATCAGCGTGATCGTGGGAAAATAAAGGAAGCGCCAATTCTAGTGATTCTGTCCGATTTGATAGCGATTTGTTATACAATCAACCATGCGCAACTTGAACTTGTGGTGATCTTAGCAAAAACGAAGGGTTGCTTCGCAAGATTGAGCAAAAGAAACGAAGGCTTTCTCTTGATTCAGGTTGCTAGGATTCCAGCATTGTTTATGTTGATTAGTAGTTATTTATTTGATCAGCAGGGGGCAAATTATACTTGGTCTGAATATATAAGGAAATGAAGGAAGGGTTTACTCTTGTTGAGATTGTGCTTTTGTAAGATTGTTTTCTTGTCGAGTGTCGTTTGTGCTGCGGATTTGGGGACTCGTGTAGATAGAAGAATATTGTTGTGATGGATAGGTCTCAAAGTGGTTCTAATTCGCCCCCGCCTTTCCTTGTTAAGACGTATGAGATGGTGGACGACCCATCGACTGATTCTGTTGTTTCGTGGAATCATACTGGGCACAGCTTCGTCGTGTGGAACCCACTGGAGTTCGCCAGAGATTTTCTCCCCAAATACTTCAAGCACAATAACTTCTCCAGTTTCGTAAGGCAACTAAATACATATGTAAGCACCTCGGTGCAATCTTTTCGCGCAATTTTGAGGAGTTCTACTTCTGTTTGAGTTTTACTTGCTGAACAAATGATACATCGATGCATTCGGTGTGCGTGCCTCTCTGTGTGTGTGCGTGTGTGTGCGCGCGCGGGTGTGCACTCACGCGCTTGTTTGTGGACATTAATAGCTCCACTTAAGAAATCAAATTACAGGAATCCTTGAAAAAAAAACTTGTATCCTGGCGATTTGGTACTTGAAAAAAAAAAACCAGCTTAAAGCATGATGTCCATTCGTTTCCCTTTTTTTCCTTTTTCCTTTTAAGCGATTGGGGGTTATCAACCAGATAAGTAGTACTTGTGTAATCATTTGATTCCTTTCTTGTTTTACCTTTCGAAGTGTTCATTCCATACTATGTCTCCTTACTTGTCATTTGCCATCTTTAGGGTTTCCGGAAGATCGATCCTGATCAATGGGAGTTTGCAAATGAAGAATTCATAAGAGGACATTGCCATCTTCTAAAGAATATCCACCGGCGCAAGCCAATCCATAGCCATTCTGCACAGCATCAAGGGAATTCTTCAGTTCCCTTGTCTGATTCAGAAAGACAGGACTTTGAGGAGGAGATTGAGAGGCTGAAGAGTGATACAGGTTTGCTTCAGTTGGAGCTACGTAGGAATATACATGAGAATCAAGAGTTTCAGCTTCAAGTACAGTCGGTGGAGGAGCGTTTACATAATTTAGAAGACAGACAAGGGAAAATGATGGCCTTCCTAGCCCAAATATTGCAAAACCCCAGGTTCTCATCCACTTTTATGCAGCAGTCAGAAGCTAATATTAGAAAGAGAAGGTTGCTATTTACACACTTATACGATGAAGCGCATGCCTGAAAATGTCGTACTGTGACTTTCCAAAAAGAGAATCTGAATGCCACTGCCATTCCAGCATTAAGTTGGGAGTTAAGTGAGACGTTAGAGTCGTCCTTAAAGTCTTGGGAGAGTGTTCTGTATGGGGTCGACCAAGCTCCAGGTGAAGGAGCTTGTAATTTTACTGGACTTCTGCAACCTGCCCCAATTGTTATAACGGAAAAGCATGCATCCTCTGGCGATTCGGAAGTCAAACTCCGACCATGCTCACCAAATTCAACTCCATGGTCGACTTATTCAAGGGATTTTCATTCATCCCCAGAGTTAGGTGGCTCTTCGCATGACGCTGACAGACCTGTCGTCTCGTTTAGTCATCTGAATTTAGAAGCGAGGCCAAAATCTTCATGGATTGATGTAAATACTAGGCCTGCTAGTGTTCCTGATGTTGACACGTCAAAAGACCGGACGGAGGGGACTGTAAAACCATCTTTGACAACCGGTGTCAATGATGTCTTCTGGGAACAGTTTCTTACAGAGACTCCTGGTAGCTCTGAGACGCAAGAAGTCCAGTCAGTGAGAAGAGAGGTGGATGGCAGGAACAGTGAAAATAAGCAAGCAGGTCGAGGTAATACTTTTTGGACTGGGAACAAAAATAACTTAGATAACCTTACAGAACAGATGGGGCATCTTACTCCAGCTGAAAGAACTTGATGGGTAAAGTGCTCGCAACAGTTATACGCGATTGGCTGGTTGTATTGTTGTATAATAATAATCACTCACAGATATGAATTCTAAGATCATATGGTCTACGCATATTCCTTCTTTTGAGCTTATTGAGTTTTACACATCCGATGAGCACTTTCTGTTTTCATTTTCGATGAAAAGTGTGTGCATCTGTTTGTACCAACATATATCTCTTTTTTTTTTACTAGTGACATGTTTTTAATTAAATGGCATTAACTTTTATTAACATTTCTGAAAAGGAGATAATGAAAGTTTCAAACCAGGAAGCGGAAGAAACCAACTTTTGAAAATATATCCCTATTGATAAGGGATAAGTGTGGTTAGTTACTCATTCGTGAGTAGTTATTTTCTAAGTTGGTAGTCTATCTTTTAGTGGTAGTTATCTTCTACAATCTATCTGACGGAAGGACAAAATTATCATCAAGGGACAACTCAAAATGGCAAGCAAGTACAAAAGAAAGAGAGGGGGCAACTAGACAAGAGGTCGTCAAATTCACAAAACTAAACCAGACTGAAGAGAAATCAAGTTTGTAATGCACTTGTCATTTTTTTTTCACATTTGTCAAGTTTTTCATATGATATCTCTTGTATTGATAGAGAATCGTGTACTCTGTCGTACTTGTATTCGTCTGTATTGGTTGTGTTGCAAGAATAATCTTTGTTTCAGTGGGTCCATCATTCATAGATATATGTAGTATTTTATCTTTAGTAAGTTTTCAATTTTAGTTAAGTCCTTAGACACTAGAGGCAAAAAGAGCTCACACTTATTATTGATTGTACTGTGGGCGTACAAATCGATAGTAAGTTTGCTCAGCAGTGTAAACATTGGCACGCACGTGGGACCCTTGTAACTAACAAGAGAAATATGCCAAGTACGAGAAGTCATATTAGGAATGGTGGGACAATCTAATTTAGAGTGTTTAAAGGGATCCATTCAAATCTTATTAGAAGATTCGCGTGAACTATGCATACTTTCCGGGAAATTTTTGAAGTTATCACTTCAATTGACTGAAAATAAGTAATTTACATAAACTCAATGAACTGTCAAAATTGGCACAAAAAAATAGTTGGATAATGTATTATTTGTTGAGAAAAGTGCAAAGGATAATAATATTTTTGACCATGTAATGGTCTTTACACCAATAGAAAATAAAAATGGTGTCACTGGGGGGCATATCAATGGTTCACAAGACCATAAAATAGTTTCTACACCAAAAGAATATATGAATGGTGTCATTCGGCATATCGATGCTCCCAAAATGATCAAAGAGCAATTGATTTGTGTTCATACCCTATTCCGCAGACCAACAGGGCCCGCTAGGGTATCCACTTTGCGCGACACATCACCCAATCGACGGTCAGTTATTCAACGCTCACAAGCCGGTCAAAGCGTCACACAATCAAGTCACGTGCTTTTTCCCTTTGAGAAGCAACCTTGGTATGCCTTCCCCCCCCCCTGAGGGGGTCGGCCACCTACCTTGACGACCGACGTCCGTTGCCCATGGCCGATCGTCGTAGTCGCAGCGACCTTCATCGCCCGCGCTCCAACTCCGCGACTCTCGTTGCTTGCGCGCCATCTCCGTAACCTTCGTCGCCCGCGTTCTCACCACAGCTCCGCGACTCTCGTCACTCACAGGCCTCTGGGCATCACACCTATTCACCACACCATGCGCCCCTGCCATGGACGTGGAACATGCTTCGACCCACTCTCCGGAGTGTGCGGCATTCCGGGGGCTCCGCTCGTAGTGCTCCGACACGAGGACCCCTCACTGCGGCATGGGCTTAGTGCCATCACAGGCTTAGCGCCATCGCCGGCTCAATCACCGGGGGCTCTGGCCCTTGCAGCAGGATGGACTCGCAATCCTGGAGCCATCGTCGGCCCAACCTTGAAGCCACCGACATCACACTTGCAGGGAGCCCTGACGCGAAGACTTCACCGCAGCGGACCCTAAGCACCAAGCGGCGACCATGACCACTTATGTTACTCATGTTGCTGTTGATCGTCGACACCACCAGGGCAATGACCCGCGGGTCACTCCGGGACGGGAGCATGTCCTTGGAGGGCATCGCGCCTAGTCCGCCTGGCAGTTGGTTACAGGGGCAACCCTCACAGCTGTCAAGTTCTCTGCGCGTCTCTTGACGCACCTTGTGGGATTCAGTAAGGGCTTGGACTGGAGGCAGGGGCAACGGGCTACTCTGATCATGCTTCTGCAGCGTGATCAGTCTCATCAGACGGACAGAGAGATGCTGCGAGGGCAGGGTGGCACGAACTTGGGGACCGACAGTCCAACGGAGAATCAGTACTTTGCCCCCCCCCCCCCCCGGCGACACGTCGTTCTAAGGGGTGACACATGTCAACTTATGACACATGCACATTTTTGCCTATAAATAATGGACTTTGGAGCTTATTCAAGGATCTTTCTCTCATTTGAACTTTTCACTTTCTCTCTCTAAAAAGACATTCTTTCTAGAATTCTAGTAAGAAAAACACACTTGGACTCCTATCTCCGGACCCTCGACGCTGTATCCTTGACACAGACAGTCGACTGTCGGCCCTGTTCCTCGTCGCCCTGCCTGCGTGGCGCTGCCAGCCCTCACGACCTCTCTGGGAAGCCTTGCTCTCAGCCCTTACTGCGTCCATGCTGTCTCCCACTTTGCTTACCTGGAAGCTGACTCGAACTGCATCCTTTGTGGCACCTCCACGTAGCATCGAACCCCTTTTCCGCATCAACATTTTGGCAACTCCGCTGGGGAGGTCAGCATCGTGTTGCAGTCTGCATATCTTCCAGACTTAGGCACCATGCATGTGCAACGGAGAGCTACGAGGACTACTAACAGTGCAGTTCATTCCTTGCCTGACACACTCAAACAACCATGCCTCAGCAACGTATGGCCACCAGATCTACTAGTCGCATCCTCTGCCCAGCCATCCAAGAGGCCGTCATTTCCAGACTTGGAGAATTTTCAAGCTAACATTGTTCTACTGGCACCACCCTTGGTGTTATGTCTCACTTCATTGGGGGCTTCACCCCTTGCCTACCCCAAGCAAGCCAAGCTCCCTACCCCTGTTGCATGCCTCTCATTGCAGCGACTTGATACGTGGTGCACGGGGTGGCTCAAGCCACGCTTCTAAGTCTCAACTCCGTCAGCTGACATCCCCTCAAGCCGTGCGACCTCGTGCGCTGGCATGCAACACGTCTTGCCAACCCTCCCATGCCTCTGTCACTCAGTCGGTCGTTGATGCCGACCCACCTCCGAGCTCCACTCTCCGTCTTCAACACTTAGAAAAATTTCTTCGTTTTTCGCGGTTGGGTCATCACCCCCGCGACTTCCTTCGGCACCCTTGCTCCGTCTTAACACTTAGCAAAATTTTCAACACTTTGAAAAAAAATTTCAACACTAAGAAAAATTTCTTCATTTTTCGCGGTCGGGTCATCACCCTCACAGCTTCACTCGGAGCTCTTCACTCTTCAACACTTAGAAAAATTTCTTCATTTTTCGCGGTCGGGTCATCACCCCCGTGGCTTCACTTGGAGCTCTTCACTCTTCAAAATTAGAAAGTTTCTTCATTTTTTGCGGTCGGGTCATCACCCCGCAACTTCACTCAGCACCCTCCCCTCTCTTCAACACTTAGAAAAATTTCTTCATTTTTCGCGGTCGGGTCATCACCCCCGTGACTTCACTCGGCACCCTTTTCACTCTCCAACACTTAGAAAAAAATTTTCATTTTTTGCGGTCGGGTCATCATCCCCGCGACTTCACTCGGCTCCCTTTTCACTCTCCAACACTTAGAAAAATTTCTTCATTTTTTGCGGTTGGATCATCACTCCTGCAACTTCACTCGGCACCCTCTCCACCTTCAACCCTTAGAAAAATTTCTTCATTTTTCGTGGTCGGGTCAGCACCCCCGCGACTTCACTCGGCACCCTTCCCTTTCTTCAACACTTAGAAAAATTACTTCATTTTTCGCGGTCGGGTCATCACCCCCCTCGACTTCATTCGGCACCCTTTTCACTCTCCAACACTTAAAAAAATTTCTTCATTCTTCGCAGCCGGGTCATCACCCCCGCGACTTCACTCGGCCCCCTTTTCACTCTCTAACACTTTGAAAAATTTTGTCATTTTTTGCGGTCAGGTCATTATCCCCGCGACTTCACTCGGCCCCCCTTTTCAATCTCCAACACTTAGAAAAATTTCTTCATTTTTTGCGATCAGGTCATCACCCTCTCATCCTCATTCTACACTTAGAAAAAGTTTCCCAAAATTTTTTTTCACCCTCTGGTGCTCTCTCCAACACTTGAAAAATTTTCAACGAAAATTTCATCAATCCCCAACCTCCCTCTTTCTCTCCCTTTCCCCTCAAAATTATTCTTCCTCAAAATTTTGCATCCCCTCTCATGCTCCTTTTATAGGCTTAAAAAAACGAAATTCGAAATTCAATTTCAATTTCGAAGTAAAAAATCAAAACATCCAGGTGGGCAGAACCCACCCGCGAGGGACCCAACCCACGCCTGCCCCGCCCCGTTTCCCTTCTCTTTATTCGACATAAGCGGGTCAAACCCGCTTGCCCGTTTACCAGACCGCTCCGACCCATATCCCAGAAACCCTAACCCACACAAAACCCTAATCTCCTTCATCTTCTCCTAGCGCAGCACCTGCCTCGTTGCCGCCGCCGAACCTATCGGCCTCCCTGCTGAGCCTGGCCATCGCCGGCAGCCCCTCCCCGGCATCTCCTTCTCTCGCCGAGCTCCCTCCTCCCGAGCTCACACCTCGCCGACCTCCCCGCAGCAGCCCACGCCGCCAACGTTGGCCTCTTCCTTCCTTTTTTCTTCTTCTTCCGCTTCGGCCTATCTCCACGCCGACCACCCTGCTGCCCTGACCCCCCCACCCTGCCGACCACCCTCGGCCTCTCTCTCTCTCTTTTCCCCGAGCCCGCAAGCCCCACAGCGCCATGGTAGGCCATTGCCGCCACCGTCCCCTCTGCCCCTTCACATTTTCTTGTTTCGACACTTCTCCTCGCGACCCCTTGGCCGACCCCACCACCACGCCGACCCCCCTGCCACCCTCACCCCACTGACCCCCCACCTCAGCCTCTCTCTCTCTCTCCCTCTTCCCCGCCCGTAAGCCCGAAGCTCGCGGTAGCCACCGGCGCTCTGCGCCTCCTCCCTTCTTCTTTCATCACCTCCACCCTTACCGACCCCCCCCACCAAGCCCCTTCAGTCGACCCCACGACCACCGCGAGCCCCTGGCCGACCCAACCACCTCGCCGACCCCCCTCCCCCCTTTTTTTCTTTTAATTTCACTACTCTTTTGGTTTAAAAAAAAGACATTTTCTTGTTCACACAAAAGCACCCACCATTTTCAAAAAGGCAACACCGCATTACGCCTCCGTCGCCACAATGCCACACCTTCGGCCCACACCTTCTGTAACCCTCGTTACCCATCGCCCGGGGGCTGTCTTCGCGACCCTCGTTGCCAAGGCGCCGTCTCTGCGACCCTCGTCGCCAGCGCCGTGCGCACTTTCCGCAACACTCGTTGCCCATCGCCTGGGGGCTGTCTCTGTGACCCTCGTCGCTCGTTGCCCCGGCGCCGTCTCTGCGACCCTCGTCGCCAGCACACCTCCCACAACCCTCGTTGCCCATCACCCGGGGGGCTGTCTCAGCGACCCTCATCGCCCGTCGCCCGGGGGCTATCTCCGCGACCCTCGTCACTCATCGCCCAGGCACCGTCTCTGTTACCCTTATTTCCAGCGCACCTCCCGCAACCCTCGTTGCCCATCCCCCGGGGGGCTGTCTCCATGACCCTCGTCGCTCGTCGCCTGGGCGCCGTCTCTGCGACCCTTGTCGCCAGCACCGTGCGCACCTCCCGCAACGCTCCTTGCCCAACGCCCGGGGGCTGTCTCCACTACCCTCGTCGCCCGCCTTCGTCACTCAAAGACGATATCAACAACTTTTCAGCCAAACGACATCAACATCTTACTACATGTTTATGCATGTGGTGCCCGCTCAGGTTACCCCTCCGCGCACGCCACACGCAGGGGGCATATATGTTCATACCCTATCCTGGCTAGACCCCTGAGGCCCGCTAAGGGACCCGTGTCGCGTGACACATCACTCAGTCAACGGTTAACTTTTCAACGCCATAACCAGGTCAAAGTGTATCTCCTTTCGAGCATACACAGGCATCACCAGTGCAGCGACATCAATATAGTCAAGCCATCAGAAAAGGGGCTCGATCCTTCAAAGAGGTCGGCCACCCCTCTCATGGGGGGTCGACCACCCCTTCCTCAAGGGGGTCGGCCACCCCTTCCTTAAGGGGGTCGGCCACCCTTCTCCTCAAGGGGGTCGGCCACCCCTTCCTCAAGGGGGTCGGCCACCCTTCTCCTCAAGGGGGTCAGCCACCCCTTCGTCAAGGGGGGTCGGCCACCCCCTTCCTTAAAGGGGTTGGCCACCCTTTTGTATGGCAAAGATCACTCCTCAACACCGACATCACTCATCGCGCTCTCTACCATGCGCGCTCAACGCCAATGATCACATGACGAGCCTCACCCACTGTGCGCAATCGTCATGACGGCAGCATACTATCCCAAGTATTGCTCGGTGACAGTCATCGCTACGCCCTTGCGCCATGCTTATGATACGTGCCCCCAGAACCAAGTATTACTCCGCGACAGTCATCGCTGCGCCCTCGCGCCATGCTTATGATACGTGCCCCCGGCACCAAGTATTGCCACGTGACAGTCGTTGTCGCGCCCTTGCGCCATGCTTATGATACGTGCCCCTGGCACCAAGTATTGCCCGCGACAGTCGTCGCCGAGCCCTTGCGCCACGCTGATGATACGTGCCCCAGTACCAAGTATTGCTTCGCGACAGTCGTCACTGCGCCCTTGCGTTATGCTTAAGATACGTGCCTCAGTACCAGGTATTGCTCCACGACAGTCATCGCTGCGCCCTTGCGCCATGCTTATCATACGTGCCCCCGGCACCAGGTATTGCTCCGTGACAATCGCCGCAGCGCCCTTGTGCCATGCTTATGATACGTGCCCCGGGCACCGTGATAGTCGTCGTCACTGCGCCCTTGCGCCATGCTTACCATACGTGCCCCCGGCACCAAGTATTGCCCCGCAACAGTCGTCGCCGCACCCTTGCGCCACGCTGATGATACGTGCCCCTGGCACCAAGTATTGCTCTGCGACAGTCATCGTCGCATCCTTGCGCCATGCTTATGATACGTGTCCCCGGCACCAGGTATTGCTCCGCGACAATTGTCGCCGCACCCTTGCGCCATGCTTATGCTACGTGCCCCCAGCACCAGGTATTGCTCCGCGACAGTTGTCGCCGCGCCCTTGCGCCATGCTTATCATACGTGCCCCCGGCATCGCAACAGTCGTCACCGCGCCCTTTCGCCACGCTGATGATATGTGCCCCCGGCACCAAGTATTGCTCCGCGACAAACATGGCCACGCCCTTGCACCACGCTTATGATACGTGCCCCTGACACCAAGTATTGCTCCGCGACAGTCGTCTCCGTGCCCTTGCGCCACGCTGAGGATACGTGCCCCCGGCACCAAGTATTGCTCCGCAGCATACGTCGCCGTGCCCTTACGCCACGCTGATGATACGCGCCCCGCCACCAAGTATACCTTCGCAATAGTCGTCGCAGTGCCCATGCACCACAACCATGTTACAGGCCTCAGGGCATCACACCTGTTCACCACACCATGCGCCCCCGCTGTGGACGTGGAACATGCTTCGACCCACTCTCCGGAGTGTGCGGCATTACGGGGGCTTCGCTCGTAGTGCTCTGGCATGAGGACCCCTCACTGCGGCATGGGCTTAGCGCCATCACCGACTCAATCACCGAGGGCTCTGGCCCTCGCAGCAGGATGGGCTCGCAACCCTGGAGCCATCATTGGCACAACCTTGAAGCCACCGACATCACACTTGCAGGGAGCTCCGACGCGAAGACTTCACCGCAGCGGACCCTACGCACCAAGCGGCGACCATGGCCACTTATGTTACTCATGTTGCTGTTGATCGTCGACACCACTAGGGCAATGACCCACGGGTCACTCCGGGACGGGAGCAGGTTCTTGGAGGGCATTGTGCCTAGTCCGCCTGGCAGTTGGTAACAGGGGCAACCCTCACCGTTGTCAGGTTCTCTGCGCGTCTCTTGACGCACCTTGTGGGATTCAGTAAGGGCTTGGACTGGAGGCTGGGGCAACGGGCTACTCTGATCATGCTATTGCAGTGTGATCAGTCTCTTCAGACGGACAGAGAGATGCTGCGAGGGCAGGGTGGCACGAACCTGGGGACCGACAGTCTAAAGGAGAATCAATACTTTGGCCCCCCTGCCGACGCGTCATTCCAAGGGGTGACACATGTCAACTTATGACACATGCACAATTTTGCCTATACATAGTGGACTTTGGAGCTTATTCAAGGATCGTTCTCTCATTTGAACTTTTCACTTTCTCTCTCTAAAAAGACATTCTATCTGGAATTCTAGTGAGAGAAATAGACTTGGACTCTCGTCTCTGGACCCTCGACGCTGCATCCTTGACACGGACAGTCGACTGTCAGCCTCGTTCGTCGTCGCTCTGCCTGCGCGGCGCTGCCAGCCCTCGCGACTTGTCTGGGGAGCCTTGCTCTCAGCCCTTACTCTGTCCTTACTGTCTCCCGCTTTGCCAACCTGGAAGCTGACTCGGACTGCATCCTTTGTGGCACCGCCACGTAGCATCGAACCCCTTTTCCGCATCAATAATTTGTATCAAAGAAAATGATATTAAATCACTAGATGCTTTAAACTAACAATTTATTTCACAATCATATGAAAAATGGGCAAACAGAGATGATGTCATGGTTGATATTTATTTTGAAAAGCCATTTGTGATGGGAGATCACCCTAAATTTCATGGATACCAAGGCATTAGTACGTTTAAAAAAATTTTGGATCCATCATATTTTGATATGCAAAACCTACTTTGGATTTGCGGTTCACACCAATGTTTTATTTTGGTTTTATGGATTTTAAATCAGCATGATTTATATATTGTTTCAATGCGAAAGTTCATTTGATAAGATAATGATACTATGACAATATGTTCATAATATTTTGTTTGTGTGCATAGTGGTCTACTGGATTAAGTTTCTCTAAGGGGATATAAAACCACTCAATTGGCTGCTTATAATTGTTTGCAATGCTATCAATGGTGAAAATTTTTGTCACTTTAAAAGGGAGCAAGGCTATTGATAGTAAAAATGTTTTCCCTTTGAAGAGTGTATTGCTATCGATAGTGAAAAATCTTTACCTTTGAAGACTGCAAGCCTATTGATTGCAACTGCTCTGTCGATAGTGAATATTATTTTGCAAAATCAAGATGGTGCAGTTTAAGCCAATATATGGCTTATTAATAGTGAAAAATGCAACGCTATCAATAGTGAAAGGCTATCGATAGTCAATTGCTTTCGCTTTGAAGAGTGTATGACTATCGTTAGTAAAAATGCTTTCACTTTGAAGAGTGCAAGCCTATTGATGGCGACTTGTGTATCAACAGAGAATATTATCTTACAAAATCAAGATAGTAAAGTTTAAGCCAATAAATGGCTTATCGGTAGTGAAAAATGCAAGGTTATCAATACTGAAAGGCTATTGATAGTAAATTGCTTTCACTTTGAAAAGTGTAATGCTATCGATAGTAAAAATGCTTTCACTTTAATTTGAAGAGTGCAAGTCCATTGATAGAGACTTGTTTATCGATAGAGAATATTATCTTGCAAAATTAAGATAGTACAGTTTAAGCCAATAGATGACTTATGGGTAGTAAAAAATGCATGACTATTAATAGTGAAAGGCTATCAATATGGAGAAAAAAAGCTTCCACTTTGAAGAGTGCAATGCTATCGATAGTGAAAGAATGCTTCCTTGTAATATATTCCAATGTTATCTTGGTGCAACTAAAGCCAATCAATGGCTAATGAATGGTAAAATCGTAATTTCACTGAAAACTGCAAGTCTATCGATAGTAAAAGATGCTTTCCCAATAAACATTTGACTTTTCTCAAGTCTCGTACTCCGAGCTGAAAACTGCAAGTCAAACTCTGAAACCTTGCGACGGTCCAAGTCCCATACCCTGAGCTGGTCGAATGCCTACACCATGCGCTCCTCTATATTCGATACTCTGCCCTAGCGAAATCCCAGAACTCTGCCCATATTTAAATCCCCAAACTGATGTAAGCCTGAACCCCTAATTTTGCCTCAACCCAGCCTTTGGGCACCTTGCTGTGCTGACTGTAAAAACTTTGCTGATGACTGTCAGCTCCTATAGATTTGTTCTAGAAAAACTCCTTACCTCTCTCTCTCTCTCCCTCCCCCTTTCTCTCTTCCCCCTTCTCCCTGTCCACTCTATATTTGCTCATGCATTCTCTATTGTCAGACTCAGACTGCTTCAACATACATGCTAAGTAAAAACATTCCATGTAGCTCGCTAATCGAGTCGAGATCACCGCATCTCTCAATCCAGGCCTGAGCCCCATTTAGAGTTTCGGCAGTTGTCTGCCTCCGTCAATGACATCCTTGCCATAAATCTAGAGAGACGACAAAATCTTATCTCAACCTTGTTTATCAACTCTTAATCTTCTTGCCTCACATTAACAAACTCCCTCAACATTCATTCATGAAATCTCGTAAAAATATCAGTCGAGAAATAACTTCCTAAATTATTCCCAAGTGAGTTCAATCAATTGCTGATGAGTTAGACTCTTTGCTACCATTTACCACCCCCAATCGGCTTCGCTTCTTAGTTTATGAACAACAGATTCAACCTTTTGCCTCTCACTATGGTGACTAGCTTGAAAATTTTTCTTCATTTCGTCAATCTAGTTCACTGCCTCCATAGGGTCCAATAACCCCCCTAATGCTAGGTGCACCTTGTTTGGAAAATTCACCTAAAGTACTCTTATCTTGAGGTCGTGGTTATGGTTGAACTGGATTCGGTAGTCTTTACTACTGATTAGCCAAATCCTGTGACATCAAGTCAGAATTGGGTTCCTAGTGTTCAAAACTGCAACCACCGATTCTGGTTCTGCTATTCCCCCTATTAGGTAGAGGTGGCCCCCCTATAATCATAAAACCTCCATACAGTACAATGCCCAATCTAGAGATTATTTAGTCAGGTCTTTTCAATATTGGAAAATCTTTGCTCATCTTATATAAACCTATTAGAATCTCATCTATCGGGGACCTCTCGGCCTTCCGTACTATCCCCACTATCAGTGCTCTAAGTTCGGACCATATTGATACAATGTAGAGTTATCAGGGTTATTCTAACACATGTCTAAAGAACAACACAATTACAAATCAAGATAGACTTCTTAACTCTACCATCATCCTACCACACTCTCATTAACCAAAATACAATTCGACATCATCGTATTACCTATGCTTTGTGGTTCCATATCTATAGAATCATATACCTATACTCTTACTACCATAAGACCGAACGGCTCTTATACCAACTGTAATGTCCCGAAAATTCGGAGTTCTATCGCCCCAAGCTCCCGAAGCGTTAACCTAGCACTTCAGTCAAACCTGCCAAATCCTATTCACTAACAAATACTGCAAAGCATCTAACCCCTACCAACTCAAATTCTTCAAATATAAAATTACGAAACTGCTTGAATTTGAACTATTAAACGTAGGTTCTTTACAACCTCAAACATCTATAGTACGAGTTGACAGTAGACATGGCAAAAAAGGACCTGTACCCGCGGGTCTACCCATACCAGTCCAAAAAATACGGGTACAAGAATTACAGACCTGTTGAAATGTTACCCGTACCCGAACCGACTCGTAAATTCCAGTTCAGTCTGTGTAGGGTACGGGTTACCCGGGCTACCCGCGTTTGTCCAGTATATAATCATTAGGGTTCACTCTCACTCTCATTTCTTTCTCGCTGCTCATCTCCTCCCTCTCTAAACTCTCTCGCCCACAGCTCGTCTCTCTCTCTCTCTTCCCCCTAAAGTCAGATCCACCCATACCACAAAACACATCTGTATCTCTCTCTCTCTTCCCCGCAACGTCAGATCCACCGAGGATCGCTCTGCACATCAAGTCCACTCGACGGTGCCATGGTCGCTCCATCGCTCATCGCTCAATCCGTCACTGCAGTCTTGAGACATAGCTTCTCCGCAGCTCTGCCACCAGTCATCGTCAATCCGTCACCACCGTCGTTCAAGCACAAGCTAACCACGAATTCAATCTTTGAACCAAAAGTCAGATCTGCTGCTAGAAACCCGATTCTCTTCCACTTTCACTGCCAAACCTTTACCTTTGCCACTCACCGGCCACAGATTCACCGTCGTCGCTGATGAAGGCTAATTTCATGATAGATCTATATTGATCTACAAAGTCATCTCATTATCAACGATTTGATTTACTTGTTTATTTTTTGTTAATTTGTTTACTAATGTCCTGTATTTTTTAGGTGATTTTTTTACTTTTAAAGCTATATGTGCTTGTTGGTTGGGATTTGATATTTGAGATTTGAAAATGGAGATCTGAGATGATTGTTAGGTTTTGTAGTGTGATTTTTTCGGAGTTATGGATATTAGAAGTGATAATTGTGTAACCAAAAAGAAGGAAACAAATACACTAAAGAAAATAAGCAAGTGAATATAATTTAAAAAAGGTTTTTTATTTTAAAAAAAATAATCAGTTTACCCCCGGGTAATACCTGAACTGGCTGGGTAGGTATGGGTTTAAAAAATGGCTACCCGTAAAAATTCGAGTAATTTTTACCCGGCCTGTTTTTACCCATACCCGATCGGGTATTACCCGTACTCGGCAGATTTACCCGTTTGTCAGGTCTAGTTGACAATACCGACCCACGCAGGGGTCTTACTATACAGTAGTGGTTGACTCACCGGAATCTCATACAACTCTAAACCCATTCTCGAGCATGCTACAGCTGATCATCACCTGCAGAAAGGAGGCAAACGAAGGGTGAGCTTTTGAGAGCTCAGTAAGGTCGTACAAGGACTACCAAAAAATTACAGAACGATTCCAAAGAATCCAACCGACGATGATTTCCAAAATACTTCAAACAATCTAAATAGCTCAATGATTTCTAAAATGATTAAAATTCATCATAAAAACGTACCAAAATAAAAAATAACAATCACGACGGGTTCCAAAACAATCAATAAAAGATTATTTTCAAAGCCATCATTCCAAATACAATGATGATTTTCCAAAGGATTTCAAAACAAGCACAAACCATTTGAGACAATCCTTTCCAGTCAGTTCTGTAACAGTCACGGTAAGATACAATGTCCATAAAATCAAAGATGTTGATCCTGGGGGGCTGCGATGTCATTCAGCAAAGCCAGTATGGTGTACACATGCATGATATATCAGTATATAACTAGTCCCACTAGGTATTAGTCTGCGTTCCACGTAGGATTCAAACCGGCCTTATAAGGCCTCCCCACATTACGGTTTCCCAGGTCAATACAAAATCAACAATATCAATGAGCATTAACATAAGCTTAAATCACTAAAATCAATTAGCATGAGCATTAACAATAAATATACTGATGTAAGTCACCACTCGGAATTCCAGAGTAACCACAACAAACAGCAAGAACGATTATCGAATCTAGGCACAATAGTTCAGCAGAACGAATGCAAAAAATATCGAATTTGCTCAGCATGTGATACAAGGTGAGCATCGATAAGATTTTCAAACAACCGCTATAAGTTTAATATTAGGGTTTTTCTGGATATTAGCATGCTAATATTAATTACATGTTCCAATATTTGACAATAGCTATAAGCAAATCAAAGAATACTTACGAATAACCGTTATCACAATTCGGGCTTGGACAGTAGTCCTTACCCAAGGTTCGGATAGAAACCTTACCTGGATCCGAAGTTAAGCTATTTAACCGGAAAGTCTGTTACCTTAACCTAAACGGAATAATCGAATCACTAGGACACAACCTATAGTATAATATTATCATTTAATACGGACTCACATATACTCCCAAAATGAACCTCCTTCGTTAGGTATATAAATTACCAAAATGCCCTTAGGCATAAAATTACCAAAATGCCCCTGAGGTGTAAAATTACCAAAAATACCCCTCACACTCTTAAATCAACAAAATAGCATTCATGTAAGTAAATTCATTCAAATAATCTTATTGTAAGTGAATTTACCCAAAAATATCCTTCTTAGGTCAAATTACCAAAATATCTCCTTTCACCTTTAAATCTCTAAGATAGCCTTTTCCGTAAGTGAAATCACTAATATATATTTTCCGTATGTAAAATTATGCAAAAATACCTTTTAGAGATAAAATTATCTAAATACCCCCCGGGGTTCCCGGCACCAAAAAATCTCAAAAACATCTTAGAACACTATTTTTAGTATCCTGAAGTCATTTTGGTCTAAAAATTATTTGAGGAGATTTTTGCCAAAAAATCTCGAATTGGTGCCCGGACTGAGCGCTTAGAAGTCAGTTTCGCTAAAAATACCTATCGACCTCGGAATGGTACGAAATTTTAAAAAATGGAACATCTTAGTTAATTAAGGTGTTCCTGAAATTTTTAGATTAAAATAGCTTGGTCTGCTATGCTAAATAATTCAAGAATTTTCTTTAATCGGTAACCTAGTTTAGCATCCTTCGCAGATACCAAAAATTTCAAAAAAAATTTCAAAGCATACGTCTCGTAAAAATATTTAGATTACTATTTTGAACTTTGTCTAATTCTGACCTTAACTATTTATAAAAATTTGTGAAAAAACTGCCTAATTATTTTCCTACCTTTTGTGACAATTACGGTTATTGTTCCAATCAAAACACCCACCATTTCACCTTTTGCACACACTTTCCATCTTCCTCATTTTCCTCCCATTTCTGCCGAGGCACCTATAAACCCATACACAATTTACACACACTGCTGCACATTAAAGCCACACTCCTACACCTAAGACACACACTTTAACACTTTAATTCACTTGAATTACACATATATCACAACCAAGCACACACACCTACAGACATCCGAAACACACATATACCCAATAACACCCATTGCACATCCCAACTTCACACACTAACACTCACGGCAGTGATATATATATATATATATATATATATATATATATATATATATATATACACATATGGGAGCTGATCCATTGATAGTGCTAACAAATCGGAGAAGTTGCAAATGCGATCTGGATGGCCCAGATCTTTTTTTTTCAAAAGCTGTCAGATATCCGCTACACAGTGTAGCGGACGTTTTTTTTTCAAACTGCCCTTCCTCCTTCGTCCACTACACTGTGTAGCGGACAACTTTTTGGTCCTGACATGTGTCAGGGAAAAAGTCGTCCGCTACACAGTATAACAGACGACTTTTTGACTGACACACGTCAAGTCAGACCACATCCTGACTGACAGTATAGTCGTCCCCCCACGACTGTTACAACTGTTGCTTTGTCCTTATCCCCGACATCCGCTATATAATGTAGCGGATATCGTTTAAAACTAAACATTGTCCGCAACATAGTGTAGTGGGCGTTCTTTAATGTCCGCTAAACTATGTAGCGGAATGTCCATATATATACACAAAAATACCTAACTTCGAAACCCTTTTCCATTCTTTCTTTTCACAAATTTTTCTAGCGGCGTTGGCAAGCAGATCTGCACAATTTCTTCCCAATAAATCTTTTAATCGTCTCATTAATCACTTACGTTCACAAACAAATCCTTTATTTGTTCGTAATCTAGAGTTGTTATGTATTGAGCATGTGCATGGTTTTGATTATGTATTGAGCATGTGCTAGCCTTGGTGTTATATATATATATATACGCATTGAGCATGTGGTAGCATTGTATGTATTATGCATGTGTTAGTGTTGGTAATTTGCCAGCGATTGATAAAAGCTTCCAAACTTTACGTTTTTTCATAATTTCAGTTGCAAAAAAATGAACTTTAACCTGAATCAAAAGATTCCTCCATATTATACGACCAAGCAAACCATATCAGTATGCTCATATGGGATATTTGTGTAAGATACTTATTTTATCAACTTTCTTATTCTCATGAACATTATATATCGTTTACTTTGCTTAAATTGTATTTATTAATTCGTAGGAAAGAGCACTCCTCGACACCGTAGAACTATCCAATAATTTCGGACTGTGAAAATTGAACAAATACAAAAAAAAATTGCTGCGTGGAATTGGATTTGGGGTTTTCACGCACAAGCAGATCTTTCAACAACTTGACCATAACTTGATAGGTGCCTTTGTTGAGAGGTGGAGAAGTGAAACGAATACGTTTCACTTCCCTTTTGGAGAGATGGCTATTACCTTAGAAGATATAAGGTTCATCTTAGGGTTACCGGTGACGGGACGGCCTATAATTGCTCCTCCGTCGGAAGCAACGAAAAAGAGAATCGCTAGGGACTTCTTTACCTCCATACCTAAAAATGAATTTAGCACTGGTGGGATAAAGTTGAAGTGGTTGGTAAAAACTTACAAGGTTCTGTCGAAAAACTACATGGATGGGATGCTTGTGCTGTACACGAAGGCTTTCCTCTTATGGGTGATGAGGGTAATTCTATTCCCAACAATGTCAAAGAATACGGTCAGTGTCAAATATTTACTGTTGTTTTGTAACCTACAAGAGGTTGGGGAGTATACCTGGGGTGCAGTAACTCTTGCGGACCTGTACCGAGCATTGCACAAGGCAACGAGGGCCGACGCCAAAGCTATATGTGCATGTCCCTCACTGTTGTAGGTAAATCATATCACTATTTGTAATTACGTTTTTCATATTTTTCTATTAGTTGGTGCACAACAAATTTTGATGGTACTATATATAATTTATATTTGTTCTCAGGTGTGGTCTTATGAACACATTACTACCGACGCACCTAAGTGTAGGGACGGAATCAATAATGTGTGGCTTCGGTTGTGCGCTTGGGAGCACAGCCGAAGGTTGAGCCACTACCCGCAAAGAGATGATCCCCATCACAGCATTATGCTCTATCGGAGGGAGCTCTACTCGCTATCTCTGGGCCAAATGTGTCATAGCCTCACAATTTTTTAATTCAACCACAATCATGTTCATTATTTAGCTCTATATAGCACTAATATGACTATTTTATTTCTATAAGTGCTAAGCCAATATTCATTTGAAATAATTGACAACTTAAAGTAAAACTTAAATAATGCAAGTATCTAGCGACTCCACTATATAAGTATTTATTTTTTATAACCAAATAAGATATTTTTTTAATAATGTTATTGTCTTTTTTGCCTCACGATATGTGGTACATATTAATACATTCTTCAAGACCTTATGGTATACTGTATTTCATAAACTGGCCCGAGCTTGGCTCGGGTTACTAGGCTCGTTTTGGTAATTTTACATACCGGTGATGGGGTTCTTTTTGGGAGTATGTGTGAGTCCGTATTAAGTTACAATATCATAATATAAACTGTAGTCTAATTAGTGGTTGTTTCGTTTAGATTAAAGTTAAAGACTTCCGATTAAAATAATTTAGCTTCGGATCCAGGTGAGGGATTCTATCTGAACCCTGGGCAAGGACTTTCATCCGAACCCTTATTTTGATAACTCGTACTTGTAAGTACTCATTTGATTTACTTATTACTAATGTCGAACTTTGAATTATATATTTGATGTCAGCATGTTAATGTCCCGAAAACTCAATACTGAACCTAAATTGATTGTTTGGAAATCTTATGATGCTCGCCTGTTATTGTATGTTGAGCAAATTTAACAATTGTTTGTATCCATTCTTTTGAATTGTTGTACCTAAATTCGATAATTATTTGCAATCATTTTTACTGTTTATTTGTGATTTTTCTTCTAGAATTCCAAATGATGGCTTACATTAGTATGTTATTGTTATTGGGACCCGAATTGATTTTGGTGATTTGAGCTTTTGTTAACGCTCATTGATATTGTTGATTTTTTAATATTGACCAGGGTATTTGTTTTGTGGGGCGACGGTATAAGGCTAGTTCGAATCCTGCATGAAACGTAGGCTAGTACCCAATGGGACTAGTTATTATTATAGTACATCATGCACTACCAACTTTGCCTGAGAGGCAACGTAGCCGCCTAGGATCAACGTTGATTTTTTATTTTTGATTTTATTCGCACCATATGTACCATGATTGTTACGGAAATGACTAAGAAAGGATTATCTCAATGGTTTGAAATACCTCAAAAAAGCTTTGTAGTATTCTGGAAATGATGACTTTGGAAATAATCTTTTATTGATCGTTTTGGAAGCCGTCATGATTGTATTTTTCTACTTTGGTATTTATTTATGAGGAATTTTGACCATTTTGAAAATCATTGAGTTTTTGATCGTTCGAAATGTTTTTGAAATCATTGCTGGTTGGATTCTTCGAAATCGTGTTGGAATCTTTTTTTGTAGTCCTTGTATGACGTTATTGAGCTCTCAAAAGCTCACCCTTCGTTTGGCTCCTTTCTGGAGGTGATGATCAGTGGTAGCATGTTCGAGAATGGGTTTAGAACCTGAGTGAGATTCCGATGAGCCCATCACCACGGTATAGTAAGACCACTGCACGAGTCGGTATCGTTATTCATTCTTAGGAATTTGAATTGCGAAGGACCTAAGTTGCATTAGTTTAAGCTTAGCAATCAGTAATCTAGTACCTTAAGGAATTTGAGTTGATGTTGAATTGAATGATTTAAAATATGTGTTAGTGAATAGATTTGATAGGTTTGATGTGATCCGGTAGGTTAATGACACTAGAGTTCGGGGCTGTGGAGCTTCGAATTTTCGGGGATGTTACAGTTGATATCAGAGCAGTTCGATCTTGTGGTATTAAGAATATAAGCATATGATTCTGTAGGCACAGAACCATAGGGTATAGGCAAAATGATTCTGTAGAATCGTATCTGGTTAACGAGAGTAGGGTAGGATGTTGGTAAAAGAATCGTATCTGGTTAACGAGAGCAGGGTAGGATGTTGGTAAAAGAATCGTATCTGGTTAACGAGAGCATGGTAGGATGTTGGTAGAGTTGGGAAGTCTGCCATTAGGGTTAAGGAGTCTGCCTTTAACTTGTAATTGTACTATTCTTTAGACATGTATGTGTGCACTGATCACTGTTCATTGTATCTGCATGGCTTGCTCTCATAGCACTGGCAACAGAGTATGGAGGGCCAAGAGGTCCCCGATAAGAAGGTATCTTGACCTAATAGAGAGGAACATCAGAACCCAGAACCAATGGTTGCAGTTCTAAACACTATGAACCAGATTTTGATCGTGATGGCACAGAATCTGGCTAACCAGCAGTAAGGAGTATAGAATCCGGTTCAACCACAGCTACGACCTCAAGGTGAGAGTACCTTAGGTGAATTTTCCAAACAAGATGTGTGTAGCTTTAGGGGGTCATTGGACCCTACGGAGATAGAGAACTGGATTGATGAAATGGAGAAAATATTTTGAGCCATACACTGTAGTGAGAGGCAAAAGGTTGAATTTGCTCTTTATAAACTTAGAGATGAGTCTGAACAATGGTAGAAAATGGTTGAAAGGAGTTTCTGTCACCAACAATTGGATGAGATAACTTGGGAACAATTCAGAGACTTGTTCTTTGATCTGTATTTCTCGACGAATTATCGCTAATGAATGTTGAGAGAATTTGTCATTGTGATGTAAGGAGATCAAGAATCGGTAGATGAATTCGAAGTGAGGTTTTCACGCCTTGCCAGATTTGCAGTGTGGATGTTGCCAACTGAAGAAGATAGGTGTCGAAAGTTTGAGTGGGATCTTAGGCCAGGATTAAAGGATGGTGTGATTTCTGCTCGATTAACAAGCTATAAAAAATGTGTAAACCTGGCACGTGCGTTGGAGCGATCCAAGTCCAATAGTAAAGAATGGTATGAACAGAGGCGAGATAGGCAGAAGAGAACCAGGGAAGAGTTTTCCCAGGGGAAATTTTTAGAGGCTGCGAAGCGTCTGTAGTTTGCACAGTTAGTACAACAGCGTATCTATGGCCTCGACATGGGGGAGAATCAGCAGTTCAGGTTAGCATCGGCTCAGGGGCCTAGACCTAGGCAGAGTATGGGATTCGGAGGAGCGTAGGGTGTAAGCGCTAGACCAACCTAGAGTACTAGATTTGGACCCTCACCAAATTCTAAAATTCAACCTATACGACATATTGATCAGGGTAGAGGGTCAACTTCTTCGGATACTCCATGCATCATATGCAGGAATTATCATGGCGATGGGCCATGTTACGGAGTTACCGGTGGGTGCTTCAGGTGCAACATTGTGGAGCATCAGGTCTGAAACTATCTAGTTGTTAAAAATAATCAGTCAACTTCTCATCCCACACCTATAGCTAGTGTATCAACAAGTAGAGGTCCTCGTCCAGAAAGGGGACGTGGTCGACAAGGGCAGGCCTAGCAACCCCAAGTTTCGCAGAGGCAGAGGCCTGGGACATCGGCCAGACTTTATTAAATGTCCACTCAGGATACTGCTACATTTCATAATATGGTGTCAGATACACTACAGATTAATCCATTAGATGCTCGTATAATGTTTGATTCTGAAACGACATATTCTTTGATATTCCCTACTCTTGCATAGCAGTTGCGGGTGAAAACCCATCTTTAGAAACTGATCTTGTGATAAGTACTCCGTTGGGAGAGTTTGATTATTTTGGCAGTTCTCTGTGATTGTACAGTCTTTGCTGGGATATAGATCCTTCTATGGACCTCATTTCATTTTTTGTTCAGGATTTTGATATCATACTAAGTATGAATTGGTAATTTGCTAATCACGCATTTGTATATTGTCAGGGGAAACCCTAGTCATATTTGGAAAGTTTATAAGGTAGCTAGTGATTAAGTTGATGATTTGATTTATGAGTAAGAATAGTGTTTTGGAAAGATGACTAGTGTTAAGACTAAAGGTTTGGTTTACAGGTACAAGAAGGGATTTGGAATTTTACTCTGTCATTTGATTCATTCTTTTACATATTGAACTCAAGTGTGACTTAATTGAATCCCACCTTATCCTAAGACGTCGGGGAAGATGTCATTCATGTTTAATCAGCTTATCCCGTCTTTAGAATATTTATTTATTTATTTTCTTGTTGAATCTATTTGGACTTGATGGGGAAGTATCTGACCCACTGGCCATGAGAAAGCTACGAATCTTATTAAGGACCAATAACTCCTTCTGATTTTGATTGCTCTACGTTGTTGGGTTGACTTTGTCTTGCCGGACCTATATTATCATTTTTGTGTCCGTTGTTTCTTCTGGAACGTCACAGAATTTTTTTATGAACCCCAAGAGCCAATATGCATGATTTTGTTAAAGATTTTTGTGTTTTGACTGCCTGATTGTGATTATTATTATTATTATTATTATTATTATTATTATTATTATTATTATTATTATTATTATTATTATTATAGTTTCCCCTACCTGGATATGAAGTTAGGTAGATTCCAAAGCCTCCGATAGTCTGCGAGTGAGAGTAGATTCTGAGAACATGGATAAGGTTTGGAAAAGCTATTCAATGATTTGGTGTATGATTGGAACCTTGGCTGAACACATGCATATGATGATAGGCAGTATATTATTTGCTTCTAGGAACCGAAAGGTTTTAAATGTTTAACGGAAATGGATCATTGAAGGATAAAGCTGTAAAAATTTGGCTTGTATTCGATGATACAAATATGGATGCAAATGCAACATTATGCATTTATAGTGTTTGGACGAAATTTGCATCCGAACCCCAAAAAAGACATCTAATAAAATTGGATAAAATTTGCATCCAATGGCCAAAACGCGAATATAGATCCAAATAGCATCCCTTTACAGCTTTGGATATCTCATGTTATGATTGCAAGTGAAAATAAATTCCTTCGTACGAGAGTCGGGTTCTAGATGTCATAGCATTGCACATCTAAAGTGAAAATGAGAAGCACTTTCAAGACAATGATGTGAACTGAAGTTTATATATATATATATATATATATATATATATATATATATATATATATATATATATATATATATATATATATATATCACTCCCAAGGACTCGAACCTTTGAGTTTGCACAAAATAAAATTTTGCACTTGATCTTTGATTTTTGTTTGCACTACGTATTACAAATTGTACTTCCTGAGGCTATATGACATCTAATAGCAACAGTTTACTCTAAACAACTTTAAATGCAAAAGAAATAACTAGATATAAAGTATCTAATTAGGTTTCACACTTGATCGGTTAGAGGTGTGAACGAGCGTAACATTAGTTCCTGAACAAAAGAGAACGAAAAGCAACGACATTGATGGAGCCGATGATTGAAGATTGTCCGACCGAGGTATTTAAAGGTGACAACAACTAGTAATAGTTTTACATGGTAAAAACATACAACCAATAGCGATATATCAATACCGATGAAAGTGGAGATTCTACCGTGGCATACAAATTGGTGCCACCTTAGTTTGAACTAGCTGTGGCAACCACAATAGTGCATCCCCTCAGCGAGCATCTAGGGAGGCGATAACATCTTTAGAACAACAACTTTGTCGTGACTCTCACGGACCAGCAATCTTTATATCATTTTCCTACTCTAGATTACATAATTTTATCTAGACTTGCATGTTGAATTACTCCCAATTATTTAATGCTATTTTGTTATGTTTTTCTATTCAGTATTACTCTTGTTTTTTTTGGCAGGAAGTATAAATCAAATCTTAAATTTTCCAATAGCTAAAGACAATATTTGACTTTGATTTGTACATAGCTTCGATAGATCTTTTCTACTTAGAAACTGTCTTAAATGTAACATGAACAAAAGATAAAATAGTGCATATCAAGTACAACTCTTTATTTTTTTTTGGGGGGGGATGACAATACTTTATCAAATGTTTCACCATATTGTAAGTCTTTAGTAGGTGGTTCAAGAACAGATATGATATCTGTTAGTATCAAGCACTTACCACTGTACCAAAAGTAATTGCTGTTAGTAAGGACGCAACTTTATTTCCTTCGATGGACGCAGCCAACCTCTGATCTGTCAACAATCCCTCCCCCGGATACTCCCCGAGGGACTCGAACTCCTGACCTGCTATGATACCAATTGTTAGGATTAAGCGCTTACTATTGCACTAAAAGCAATTGTTGTTAGTAAGGGCGCAACTTTATTTCCTTTTACTCTTGGCCCAGCAGTTAGCGCACACGGTCTGGTACACAAAAGAGTAGATAGACACAACAAACCTCCAATCTGCCATCAATCTTTATGAATTTGTGTGTGTACGTTATGGTTTATGTACTACATGTCACTATAGACACCTCATTTTTATAGTCCTTTTTTTATTTATATATAAATATTGGGTTTTATTGATAATTAAGATTTATTATTATGGGTGTAGGCCTAATGGTATATTAAACTTAGGTTAGTAGGCGAAGTCCAATAGTTAATCCAGTTCAGTTGACTGGTCCAGTCTAGTTAGAGTTCAGTCATGTTGGTTAAACCAGTCCAGTCTAATTAGAGTTCAGTCATGTTGGTTAAACCAGTCCAGTTAGTCAGGTTTAACCCAAGTTCAGTTAAGAGGTTGTGATCGGTTAGATGACTTAGAATTATCTTGTGATTTATCCTTGATGCATGTGATTAGTCCTTGATTTATGAAATCTAAAGATAATTCCTGAACCTGGTTCATCGCAACTGTATTTTCAGATATAATTACCGAATTAGGGGTAGATAATGTCCCGAAATTTGGAAACAAAATTTTTAGGGTGAACTGGCCTGTTCGTTGACTTTTTATCAAGTTTCGATTTTCATCAAATATTTAGCTCTATCACAAAATCACAAATTGCGGTAGTCATCCTTATCATTTCTGGCACCCAGACGTCTATAAATAGGGTCTTTGGGCTACATTTTCACGAACAAGCTTTTTCGCTGTATAACTTTCGTATGAATTTTATCTTAGAAGTGATAGATCATCTCTAAGGGGAATTTAGAACTTCACTCATTTTTATAAGTGACTTGCATTGAGGATCCGTCTCAAACCGTTCTCGAGTCTTTTAAGCAAGCGCATCCTAGAGGTACATTTTATTACTTTCCTAGGCTAGTTTCCAATGTGATAGTCTATAGTAATTCCCCTCCTCGTGATCACATTTTCATTATAAAAGTTATCAAAAGAGTCTTTTTATTTCCTAGGTCGAGCCTAACACCGAAGTGTAGGTCGCCTTCCCATAGGGTCCGAGTCGAACTACGATGGTTTTAATTCCAATTTGTTCGACCGGATACGTAGGTCATTCGGCCCTTGATATCAAGTTCAAACTAATAATCTAGAAATAAACTTAGGCTTAAATGTTTTATTGCCTGTTTATGTGTTGCGTTAAAAGGCCAAAAAATCAATAAAAATGAAGTAGAGACAAAAGGGTATGGCGGGTGCCTAACACCTTCCTGTCATATAACTGAGTCCCTGAACCCATTTCCTTATTTTCAATATGTTAGTTGTCTTTTGGATATTTGTAGAGTCATTTTCAAGTTTTTCTTATTTTCCTATGTTTTAATTAAATAAGAGGGCGACTTCTAAAATCCTTCTGGGTATTTTTCTAGGTTGTTTGCTATAGTCACGGCTTTGCTAGGGACTGAAAATAAAGAGGACTAGACTTGAAAATTTTTATATTATTTGGCCTTGGTGCATTTTCTTTGTATTTTACAATGTGATATAACTGTGGTGCTTGAATTTTTATTTCTATGTCTCGCACATGCGCACGTCTGTTCTTAACCCACCCATTCGAGGGCAACAGTTAAAACCCTGAACCTCCTGGTAACGAGGCAAACTTTCAATTGTACCCTCAACTCCAAGGCCTTGTACTAAAAGGACTTCCTGATTTCTTGGTATATTAAACGAGTTATACACGTACTGGTGATTGCCTATTATTAACTACCTGAGTTACGAGCGAGAGGTATATGGTACAACCCGAGTCGAAGGAATGACCTTACACCGGTGTTAAGATAGAAACCACACTACCGGACCATTCAAGTGTTCTGCCCATTTCTTAGGAGAATACCTGTTTTGGCCTATGGCATATTGGCAGAGAACCCAACCAGTATTTTGTAAGCTAACTAGTAACTTTGCAAATGAGGGAAAATTTTGACCAACCGGCCGGTTTTTCGTGTTCATGACTGAATAGTTTGTTAGTAAGTGTTATGCTTGCAAATTTGAAAGAGGCTGGATTATACCTCAAACCCTTGACCCACTGACTAACCGGTCGATTAACCTACTAGGTTAACGGACAGTTAGTCAGAATTTTGACCTTCATAAAATTTCAAATCCAAAATTTCCAGCCCCGCTGACCAAGTGGTCGGTTAATCCATCAGGTTGCCAGAAAGTTTGTCATAATCCTAACCTTCCCAGAGTTTTTTGTACTTCCCGAATTGCATCGCTGACCAACTGGCCGGTTAAGCCCACCAGGCCAACCGAACAATAAGTTAGCATCCTCACTTTCCTACACTTTTTAAAAAATCCATGATTACCTCACTAACTAACCGACTGGTTAACCCAGAAGGCCAACCAGACGGTTAGTCATTACCTTACTTTTCCATATGTTCTCCTAAAATCCAAGAGCTTACCCTATGAACAGCCGGACGGCTAAACCACAAGGTTAAACAGCCTGTTGATAAGTTTTCAATTCATGTATGGGTATAAACCAGCAAGTTTAGTGTTTTTTTATATATATACTTAATGTGCTTTAATTATGAGGTCCTATCTAGGCTATAGTTCCTAGCTTGAGTCATTTTTGTTCAATTCCCTTTAATCTTTAGGGTTAAAAAAGCGTATAGAAAATTCTCTTTTTGAAGAGTCCAAAATGCTTTTATTTTCTCTCTTAGAAGGTAAGAATTTTTATGACCAATCCTTAGGGTTAAAAAAATAATATAAAAATATCTATAATAATAAACAAATAAAACTTTTTCCCAAAATATTTTCCTTTTCTATCTTAGAAGGTAATGAGCTCTGACATCGGGTCCACTTTCTGGCATTGGGACCAATCTGAAGAATTCTCTAAAATCCTATGGCGGAAGATTATCCTCAGATCCATGACCTTACCCGAATCCTTGGAGATATGTAGAAAGGTTTCCAAAAATGTCTCATTATATTGGCCACTCAATAAGGAAGGACAGCTGTAGAGTTGGAATGTTGAAATAGGACCCCACCGAGCAGAGAAGATGCATCCGTACCAGATTCATGGTGTTGACAGATTCTTTCACACAAATGAAAGACGCCATTAACAAATGATCAATAATCAAAGATGGGAAGCCAATACGTAAGACTGGTCGAAAGAATTCTAACATTCAGTCAAGGATGTTTACATACAATAATCTGGTTAGATCCCGATAGGTGGTTTTGTGGGAGTCGACCATCATTAGGCAAAAGTTCCCAAATCTGCATGCCCTTATAGACAAGGTGTTTGGACAACTACTCAGCAAAGGTATAATCGCCTAGTTATCCCCCACTCTTATATTGAAAGGGCCTGATAGGCAAGTTCAATGTGAATATCACCAAACATATGGATACCATACAGATGTATTACCTTGAGGCACATTTTTTAAGATCTCATTGATAATGTTTTGATCATCCCTCGGGCCAAATCCAATATGAAAGAAGAATTTTTGCTAGTATACCAAGCAAGTTGTACTTTATAACTTTTTTTGGGGACCAAAATCGTATTGGTGAAGATGGTGGTGGCGACAGCAGCGGCGGCAAAAAGATGTCTATGGTGACGGTAATGGTGCGTGAATATCTAGCGTTGGTAATTTGTGATGATAGTGATGGGTGGTTAGATGGCAGTCTTGGCAGTAGTTGTAGTGCTGTGGATTTGTAGATGTTTTTGGCGGATATGAACGTAGTGACAACAACGACGATATGGTGAAGGTGACGTTGTCCTTCTGATGGTGTCGGTGGTGATAGTGGCTAGGTCGTAGTAATTGTGGTGGTAGTAGCAAAAGAAAATAATGGTTGTGGTGGTGATTATATTGTGGTGGAGCGGTGTTGCCAGTAAATTAAATGAAGCAGCATCGTGATGGTAATTATTATTTTTTATGTAAAAGTATGTTAAATAACTTTTAACCATCTCACTTAGAATTAAGTGATTAGCATTAAGTAAGTCCACCTGACTTAAAATTTTGGTCTATTTTTGTAGGAATTAATTTTTTAAGTGATACAAGGTTTAATGTTATCAAACACACTTAATTAAAAATCATTGAAAACTTTAAGTTTCAAGTACTTAATTGTGTTATCAAATACACCCTTAATCATCTGTCAACATTCTCTGGTTTAACTTAAGGAAAACAAAGGATTTAAAAGGTAAAAACAAGTTATTCAAGTGTGATCGCTAGTATTGACATGATGTGAGCCCCCATTAATCAAGTATTCAGTGCATTTGGATATGATGAGGAGGTTAAGAATTTTCTTTGAATAAAGTAGGAGACTATTTTTGGAATGCTTTGAGTAATAAAAACATATAGCGTAATTTCATCTGTATGAACTTAGAAGGAGCGACGCTCCTTATGAAGTTTGGGTGTACTTTCTAGAAAGTTCATGAAACAGGACATAGCATAAGACCACGGTGATCTAATTAAGTTGACTAAGAAGTTCTTATCGAAGCAAGAAATTGGTATGTATGCACTAACTCCGATTTATTATTAATGAGTACCTTTTTATAACTAAAACCACCAGTAACTTTTACAAAACTTTGAGCTATGCAATAAGTAGAGATTAAAACCGAATGTACCCATTTTTTCAAACAAGTGGGAGGTTGCCAGAGTTTGGTGAGTATGTTTGAAAACAAGCAAATACCTTAGTCACGTTACTAGAAAGTTGGGTCTTGCAAGTGGTTTATAAGTGGAAGGTGCTTTCAAAATTTTCTTGCTAGTAACGCTAGGGTGTGCCTTTGTTGCCTGCACAAGGGTGAGCGAGTTTAGGTGTGCTATTAGCTGTACTAGACACTTGACATGCTTATCGCAGTCGCACATAACTATATTTTTTCGTGGGAAGTAATTTTTTTATATACAACTACAACATACACTTTCTTTTCTTTAAAATATCTGTAGTCACTATTTCAAAGAGAATCTCAAGAAAAACAATAAATTTGCTGTTGGTCGATTTTCATCGAGACTGTGTTGTATTTTAGAGGTTTATTTGTCTGCAACCGATCAGCAAACTCGATTTCAAGTAGCGGTCAACAATAATATCAAATAAACGGTAAGAAACTAATACTATAAGAATCCAATTTTTTTTTATATACAACTACAACATACGCGCTTTCAACGACCAAAAAAGTCACTAAAACTGCCACGAGTGTCTGTGATGTTGCAGAAACATATATTTTACTTCCAATTTAAGTATGGCAACTTGGAGCGCAACTTCATTTCAGCAAGAAGGAATTATCACGCCCCTTCGTATTAGGTGAGAATTAATCAACAACGACCAGTCATTATTTAATTTAGGCGGTGAAATGTATGCACTAGATACATCTTTTTGAACTCCCAATGATTATCTTTACATTCACTCTTCATCAAACCAACGGCGCTTTATTGTGACAATCCACCGAAACCAGACAACTACGATCCATCAAAGCGTACACTCCTCCGATTCTTCACCAATCTCACGCACTTACTCGCAGATCAGATCTCCATTCTATCTCGGCTAATAGCTCAGGTGAGTTTGAATCTCGCTGTTGACCTTCTTGTTTTTCTTCAAGTTCTATGAATCGCACGTGTGCACTGAACTTTTTAACCCTATTTGCTTATTCTGCGGTACATTTGTGTACGCTTCGCCTTCTTATTCATTGCATACTCGTCTAGGTGCGGAGGTTCAGCTTGGTGAATTGCATTAATGTGCAGCTTTATGTGCATTTGCTTAATATTAGCTGGTTTTCGATTAGAATTGTATGGTATTGTAGGATTACTTAGGCCAGTTGATATTGGCACTTCTTGAATTGACCGGTCTTGCTGCGATTGACTTGAAAAGGGGAAGGTTAGGACTTAGGTCGCTCTGAGTTACTACATTTTAGCTTCTTTGGTCAAAGCTTTACCGTTTTGCTTAAATTGACTTTAGGATATGATAAAAGGAAAATTTCAGGAATGTGCAATTTTATGTGTATATTAAGCTTTTGTTTGGTTTTGCTTTAGAACCTTTTTAATTTCTTCGCTATTACTAGCTGCTGTTGACCGGAATTTGGATATGAGCAGGTACTAGTGGAGTACGTGGATTAGTTGGAGTGGCTTACATGGTGACAAATTTGTCCGAAATTGATTGATCTTGTTATTATCGATTTTTCAAAAGGAAAGTCACAATTACTACATCTTAGCTCATTCGGATAGGTGTCGGTAAGGTTTGAGTTTAGTTCTACTTTGCTACGTGTTTTCGAGCTTACATTCTGAATTGAGCACCTGCACTGTATGATGCGGAATTTAAAATTTAGTCAAATGGAAAGTCTTCAGCGGCTGGGTAAGTTTTGTAGGTGGGGATTTTAGATGGCGCTTGCCATAAGTAGGAAAGGAGATGGTAGAGAGTGATTTAAGTAAAGAAGAGGTTTCGCAAGACGAAGGTCAGGACATCGAAATCCAAGAGTTAGGCTTCCGGAGGGAACCATCATTCTCGGGCTGGTGTGACGAAGATGGGGTATTCCATTTGGATGAACATGTAGGAAATACGGATGCAAGTGAAGAAGACGTTGATTTCGAATTGCCTTTGCTTCGACAAGGTGGGTTAGGGAATGGTTTTTCAAACGGGGCGAGGCATCAACAAAGTGAGTTTCCGCAGAGAACTATCCAGATGAATGGTGGCAACAATATGGATGGTGTTTCTACTCGTATGGCTGAAAATGGAAATGAGAAGTATGTGCCTTTTGACATTGAGAACAGAGCTGGAAGACTGCTTAGTTTCTCAAGTATTGGAATGGATGGATCAAATGGGAAGGATAGCCATGAAGCATCACCAAGAAATTCCAGTGAGGCTGTTTCGGTTGCCGATGTAGTCAAGACATTAATTCTCATACTTGTCTGGTTTACTTTCAGCACATTTTTGACATTGTGAGTCTCCTTTACTCCAGCTTCGCTAGCTAAGTGAAATAATCCATTACTCTTGTTTATTTAAGCATTAAACTGTTCCCTTGAATCGCTTTTTTGGCGTGATCAGGTATAATAAGACTTTGTTGGGAGACAATATGGGAAGGTTCCCAGCTCCCTTATTGATGAATACTGTCCACTTTGCAATGCAAGCTGTTTTATCAAAGGGCATCACATGGTTTTGGTCTCAACGGTTCAAGTCTAGTGTAATTATGTCATGGAGAGATTACTTTTTGAGAGGTAACTATCAAGTTTCCGCCTAACTATTGTTGATAGTTTGGTTTTATATTTCATTATATATCGATATGAAAGTGAGGTTTACAAATTCTGTATGCTGGTATACTTCTTAGATTTACACTCAAAATTGGAACTGTCTTATTGCCTAAGAGTTCGTTTCTCTCCCCCCACCGGCCCAAGCTTTTATTAGTGAAATAAAATAAAGAAATGATTTGGGAAGGTTGAAGGTGAAAAATAGAGATTAATGTAATTATTAAGGTGGATCCATACATGGGCAAAGACTGCATCTGTTGGCTACTAGAATAAGATAGTGTGATGAGATAGTTTCTTTCATGGCACAGAACATTTTATAATCTGATTTTGTTTGGTTTTAGTTCAGGATGCATAATTTGTTACTTGATCCCACCACGAAGAACTACGAATTACATTATAAGAATGAAAAAGTAGTGCTGCGGAAGCTTTGCTGACAGTTTTGATATAACAATCAAAATATGGTCCAGATTGGCGTATCTTGTCTACTAAAGTTTGACCAACCTAATAAGTTGCAATGTTTTGCTTTTGACTGTTGGTATACTTAAGATGATGGATTTATGGATGGCCAGGGAGTTCATTTCAAAGCTTAATGAAGTTTGAGCCTCTAGAAATCATCTCAAAGCCATGATCCCTGTTTGGTAGAAACAATAAGTGTCAGCTTGGTACCAGTGACAAGTGACGCAGCTGATTCAATTGTTTTTATGATATTTTGTCCTGTTATTTTATTTTGCGTCGTAGTTTTCGAAAATGAGCTTGAAGAACCAAGTGAAACTATCAGTGAGCCTCAAGCAAAGAAGAGTAATGTAGTATCTTAAGATGTCTATGAATTTTTCTGCATAAATTTTGGTACTTAATGTCCTCGTATGATAAAAAAATTATGTTGTTTGGAGTGGAGATGGGGGATGTGAGGGATAGTGTTTTAAGGAAATCATTCAATGGACAATTCTGATACTGCTTATAGGTTGATCTGGTTTGTGAATAGTATCATCACCAGCGGAGTTGTATCAATTTGGCTTGATTTACTGTCTTCTGTAGTGGAAGAGTTTTACCTAACCTTTCAGAAAACATAAGTGTGATGGATATGGAGCCATAAATATTAGAACGTTCAATATAGGTCGAATAAGAACTGAAAATGAGGTGAAGTAAGCCATGATATGCTATATTCTTCATGCCCTTGATGAAGAAAGCAGGGTCAGAGACAAATTTCAGAACCTAGGAACTGAACTTGCAAAAACTTTACAAGCAATTTCAGGCCTGTCAGCTCCTACTTATGCTCGAGCTTACTATTCAATCATCTCACCGGCTGTATCTCATGTTTCATTCTGTCCCTTTTCGTGTTTGGTAAAGTGAAATTACTGTTAGTTACATCCATCTTATCAAAATGGAAAAGCTTAAGCTATAGGGAAATGGGTTGAACAATGCATACCAAGCGTTAACTCACTATCTAATCATTTCTTCAAGTCCCCGGTTTTTTGAAGCGCCATCTCTTAAGATGGTAAAACTTGTATGTATATGCTGTTAATGCAAGACCATCATATCTAAGTGGAATTATTGGGTTAACTAACTCTGTTAATCTTGTTTGCAATATCACAGGCTTAGAATGAAAACATATTTAATTGGACTCTTTAGTTGCGGTCTTGCGGAGAATTTCTGACATGAAACAGTAAAGAAGGAACATGTATTATGAACCCTCCTATATATGATTACGTGTTGCAAGAGTGACACTTGAGTTGAAACTGTACATTGAGATCTTTGTAGTTTACATTTTTTGGCAGCATAGTGCATATTATCTTTACAACTCATCTTCATTCAATTTTTTTTTCCTTGTGCTCTTGTCTCTCAATCTCCTATCAATTTCGAATGTCAGCTTGATTATCTTCTTGTCTACTGACCACAATTCTGACCACTTGTTTTATGACCTCTTCCAACTACTAATGCTACAGATGGACTTTCCCTTTAACAGTTGTACCAACAGCCCTTGGAACCGCACTGGATATTAACTTGAGCAACGCTTCACTTGTTTTCATCTCTGTTACTTTTGCCACTATGGTTAGTCATCTTTTTTCCTGTTTTGTAATATGTGTCACCTAAATATTCTCTCCTCTTCTCTCCTGTTGTTTCCAACTTATATTCTTTACTTCTTATCCGTGTATTTTACTGCTAGAAACCTTGCTTCTAAAATTATCGTTTTCTCCTGTTGTTTTTGCAGTGTAAATCTGCTTCTCCTATATTTCTCCTTCTATTTGCTTTTGCATTCAGGTGAATCTTTTTTGGTCAATTGGCATTCATTAATCTCAGTGATAAGTCATGGTTGTTTTCTTCTCTCTTTTTGTGTCCTGGATATTCTTTGCAATGTACAGCTAATCAATTTTGCCATCATTCTTATTAAATCTTGCAAACTATGTTTGGTAGCTGGACTTGAAGAAGGCTGATACATCAACAGGAAAAAGTGGTTCCATAAACTATTCATGATCTGTTAAGAATGATGGCATTTTCATGTGCCAAAGTCCATGCTTCAATTGGTTTCATGTGCTTTATGTTCTTTATTTAATCTGACCGCTGTATCATCTTTTGCTGTGTAGTAATAATTGAATGACCTATATACACTCCTTTTAGTCTCTCCAATCTCTCAGTTTAATCATCTTTCTCCCTCACACTCCAGATGGATATTGGAGAACAAATCCGTAGATAAGCCATTCTCAAGAACCAGCTCCATCAAAAGCCTGGTCCTCAACCCAATGAACCTGTTTGACGGCATCTTGCCCCAGAAGCTTTAGCTGATAGGGAGTAGGCCAATGAATGTCAAACGTTATCTCACACCTTGTCAGGAGGAGAGGCAAATGCATTATGAAATGCTAGAACCTAGGGCATTCCGCAAATAAAGCTCTAAACCATGTAAGAAAAGAATGTTGCATCAGAGCCTGTACTTTTTC
The DNA here is from genome assembly GCA_033070095.1 of Escallonia herrerae. NCBI lineage: Eukaryota > Viridiplantae > Streptophyta > Magnoliopsida > Escalloniales > Escalloniaceae > Escallonia > Escallonia herrerae. Next base: position 215,520 of record JAVXUP010000084.1, read on the forward strand.
AGAATTGCGAATAGCACGTCACCCTTGTAGACCAAATAGAGGACTTCTGGTTTGTCCCAGATTGTGGGTAAACATCTCTGAGTTGAGCAAGGATTGATTTTCCTAATCAAATTTAAAGCTCTTGCGATGGTAGATTTAATTCTCTTGCAGTGCGCGGTTTGATTCTGAAGAGTAATTTAAAGATCTATAAACCTATTTGTTCAACGAGTAGTTTAAACTTTTCTGGAACTGCCAAAAGCACTTCACCCTTTTAGAACAAGGGAAGGGATTTTGGTTTGTCCCAGGTTGTGGTTAAATATCTCTGAGCAAGGATTAGTAAACCTAATCAATTTTTGAGCTCTTGCAACGGGTAGTTTCAATGCTCTTGCAATGCGCATTATTGATTTTGACGAGTAATCTACAGTTTTGCAAACATATTAGGCTACTACATTGACAGGACTATAATTTTTCTTTGCTTTTGGTCTTAGATCATATTGTCCTTCACTGGCCTAGGTGCATCATGATTATGGTCTTAGATGCTATTATTGTTAAGTCAACTACTCTATTTTCTCCGTATCATGTGAAGTTTTTTTCATTGCACGTGGAGACATAAAGCAATGATAGAAAATTCTATTTGCACCTAGTCCACTAACATAACTAAGTGCAACGACAAGAAGATAAAGGGGGGACCAACTGCAAGTATGAAGAAGCTATGACCTTGAGAAATGAGTTGAGATAATTTGCCTGTGAATATTAACTGCATTGCATTTCTTATAGTATGTTTTTCCTTTTTGTCTCCTCGTGTTTCTTGAACTGTTATACTTTGTTTTGCAATTTACCCGGTTTGCAGCTAATAATGTAAATTTCTTTTTGAAGGTTGGAGTCCCCAAGCGTTAAGCTTTTAGGCATCATCTTCATTATCTCTGCTGGAGTATTATTGACCGGTATGTAAGCTTCATCATATGTATCAATTTACAGTTGAAAGGTATTTAAACAAGAGGTTTATTCATTTATATTCTTGTGATCTTATAGTGTATATCAAGAATTACTGTTGCAACTATAAACTAACTTCTTTTATGGGACTCTTCTTGTATCTGGGAACCAATGGGATGGAATTTTATACTTTGTTTCCTACTTTTTTCTTGCATTAGTATGAAGAAATCCTTTACCTGGTTGGTATTTAGTGTGGAGGCCCGCCATTGTAATACGAACGGACATTTTCTCCTTCAACTTTTTCTTCTAACGATGGTCAACAGTAACTATGCCTTTTGTATGCATATAGAGACATACTTCAATGAGTTACTAATTTGAGATGGATGAGTGGAGGAACCACATTAACTGATAGTAGAGTCGTTGTACATTTTCGCAAATTATATCAGATATGGTACATTGTCTGGTTATGAGCTATATGAAAAGGTGCATTTTTGCACGACTGTGTTCACTGTGTTCTCAGTTTGGAATATTTCAAAAATTGAGCTTCTTGGGTCTGTAAATTACTGTAGCATCATCTGGAAGCCACATTGTGGGTGCATGGTGCCATAATCTTTCTGTTCCTTAATAGCAGTAGAGTTCAAGTACATGATTTAATTGTACAGGCGTTTTTTTGGTTTCATGCGCTTGTTCTTGAAACTCGTCTATAACTGATCACGGATGTGGGGTTAAGGGCTACTTGCGGTCAGGTTTATTTGCTAGTGGTCAGGAAATAGCATTTGCATTTAAGTTCAGGAAAAGATTTTTGGATTTCAATCTTCTTCTATACTTTTGGGTTTTGGTTAAGGGATTTGAGTGGGAATTTCATTGGGTACAAAGGGAATGATCTTTAGAGCTGATTGTAGGGTGTCGTAGTGGGTTCTTGTGAGGTGGCAGTAGATGTCATGTGTCAGTTCTGATTGGCTGGAGACGTGACATACCACGAAGTAGGGCCTTGGGAAGATGAAGAAGTGTGGAAAATGATCGGATCGTAATAACTTAATCTTTTTTGGAGTCTGGGGACCACAGAAGTCAAGGAAAAGTGCAGGTGGGTGCAGGTTGCCGTTGCGTCTATTGCGATGCTTTGGATCGGTTTCCTATCTAGAGCTGAACTAGCCTGAAGGAAGGGTGTTGATCCCTGCACCGAACTCTAAGCGAGTGGCTCATCACCGAACTCTAAGCGAGTGGCTCATCAGAGATACCTTGTTGGCATGCCTTCAAGAAGGCTGATAAGATCCTGTTTGGGGTTGAGGAACATAACCCGGCGTGGGTTGGAAGGTGAAACCTGGCTTCTAGAAGGGTAGGATAATGGTGATGTTGAGAAAATTGTTAAATGTGGTTTAGTGTTGGTCAACAACTAAATGGCCAGAGTTTGCCCAAGGGTCTGAAATCACCCTGATTTTGGGTATTATGGCTGAGGTGTTGCAGTGAAAGTGGAGACAAAAATCATTATCTGCACCACTGACGAGGGCTACATGATGCACTTACTTCCTCTGGCAGAGGACAATGCTGGGGGCATGTAATTGGTGCATGGGATGAGGGCAAGAGGTAGTGGGATCATGGTCAATACATATTGGGAGTTGGTTATGGACTAAAAAGCACAGATTTAGAATACTGTTTGTCTCCTAGCTTGATTGGTGCCACATGGTGGACTTGCATTGGTAAGTACAGTGTAGATTGTTTAGGTACTATATCCTATTCTCAACTAGTGTCACAGATCCAGGGACATTTCCACCCAGATACATATGGCTATAGCTAAATGAGGCCCCCATGCCCTTTTCCCAACAGATCCTTCCAGCGTCTGGACGATGTTAGAGTCAGTGCAAAGCCCAGTGCATTAGGCTGTGGCATTACACGCCAGACCTGTTTTGTGGTCGATGCCTATATTTAGCCCGCGCTTGGCACCCATAAAATGAGTCCATGACAAGCTACCATGCCCAATCCCTTGTGCCCTTGCAAGGGGGATGAAACAACTCCCCTGAGTTATGTCTACTCAAGCACCCCGCGTGCTACAGCGGCTCTTTTGTGACTTTCTGACACACCCCCCGATGCTTGCCATTGAAGACATTTCAAACGCACTTTGTATCGCCCCGGTGGCCTAACATTCTAGTGCAAAACTGGGTTTGGCTCTAATACCACTTGTCATGGAGCCAGCGACATTCCCACCCAGATACAATCGGCTGTACTTACATGTGAACCCCAGTCCTTTTCCCAATAGATCCTCCCAGTGTTTGGATGATGTTTGAGTCGGTGCAAAGCACAATGCACAATGCATTAGGCTGTGGCGTTACACGCCAAGCCCGTTGTGTGGTCAACGTCTATATTTCCTCTTATGCACCTGTGCGCTAGGCGCCCACCATGATCTTCGTGAGAAAAGGCTAAGGTTTCCTGATTCTAGCTTCCAAACTGAATATCCGTGGGTCCTACAAGAACTTCATCCTTGTGAACTAGGTAGATCCTGGCGTCCTGCCAAGGCATGGGGTCTCTTCCCTTCCTCGGGTGTCTTGAGGCTGCTACATGGACTCTTCAATATGCAAGTACCTGTGTCAAAACTCGACACTCGGTCACATGTATGGGATTTGTCCGACATTTCACAGGATGTGTCACTAAGAACACTGCCTTCTATTTTTCTTCTGGTTCATGATTCCTACAAAGATGAAAGAAGTTTCAATTTAGATAATGAATGTCACATGAAACACAAATTTTACCTTGGGAACAGTTATAAAAGACACAAATATATTGCTGTGTCCAGTGTCTTGGTTACGACACTTGGACATGTATCCAACCCCGACACTTGTACCGAGTCCATGTAACATAGGTCTGAGGAAGGGGGTGTCACCTTTCTTTGGTTTTGTGTTGTGGGCCTGGCAGTCCTGTTGGCGGTGTTGTTACTTAGTTTGACTTTGAGGACTTTATGTTGACTATTAACCCCAGTTAATACTTTCGGGTCCACTACATCTTTTGGAGGGGGACTACCTTCTACATTGGCAAGAAACAAAGAAAAATACTGCGAGAGTGACTCCTAATATTCCATTAGCATCACATTATCCATGAAAAGGATTATACTCCGGGAAATCCTAAGTAACGATACTACAAATTCGTTCGGTAAAAGTTAAGGGTTGGTTTGACAAAACTTTTTTTTTGGTTTTCAGTTTTTAAAGAGCAGCTTAATTTTTTTTTTTTACAAAAACAAGTGGGTGTTTGATAACCTTTTTTTTTTGAGTTTTTTTTTTTGGGTGTTTGGTAACCCTTTTTATTTTGACTTTTTTTTTTGAGTGGTTTGCGGTGGCGGTGGTGGGGCGTAGCGGTGGTCGATGGTGGTGGTGGCCGGCGGTGGAAGGGTGGTGGTCTCAAAAAAAAAAAACCAAAAGTGAAAAAAAAAAACAGTTTCTGGAGTTTTTTTTTTACTCTTCAGTTTAAAAACTGGTTTTTTAAATTGGAGAAGGAAAAAAAAAATGGTTACCAAACGCACTTTTTTTTTTCCAATTTTCAAAACTGAAAAAAAAAGAGGAAAAAAAGAGAGTGTCAAACGTGGCCTAAGACTTGGGGCACAAGTAGACTTGAAGACTAAATTTTGCAACAAGACTAGGAAGTCTTGCTTGAACTACCAAAACCCATAAGATGGACAAAACCAACATAATTAAGCCAAAACTCAATATCCATCCTAGCAGCCTATTTATAGAGCTTAGGAGACAAAAGTACACAGATGACCTGCTAAAACTCATAAAACCTAGTAAGATCTAGTGACAGCTTTGACGAAAATAAGTTTGGCACTGGACAAGTATAGATGACTAGGAAATCCACAAGTCAGCAATATGCCTTGAGATCAAACTACCATGCTTATATTATGTATGTGTAGAAAGTACATTGCTTACGTCGTGTCTATGCATTATAGCTGGATCAATGTCTTGTCGTAATTGCGTTCATATTCAAAAAGCTTTTAATTATCCGTCATACTGATAGTACACCCAACAATTGAGTGCATTAGTTATTGGCATGAAAAGTAGTGTTATACTATTTTTTGGCTACAGAGTAGTTTGGTTTATAATTCAATCTAAAGTAAATTTTAAGTTTTGAACACAAACCTCAGTGATGAGACTACAATTTTCAGATGGATTTCAGTTAATGATTTTTGTGTCTTCAAGCCTGACCTGCCTCTCTACCTATATCAGTTGCGAGGGAGACTGAGTTTGAGTTTTGGGGTTTCATTTTTGTCATGCTTGCGGCTGTTATGTCTGGATTTCGTTGGAGCATGACTCAGATCCTTCTCCAGGTATTCTGATTGATGTCCTACCACCAAAAAAAGTAAATTGTGGTCTCTGAATGATTTTAAACTTCTATAATTTTTTGGTGGTGTTTCATTTTACTTAATTGTGCTTTCTTTGTCTTCGTTGGGTGGAACCATGTTGATGCATGCTGATACTGTATTCGGTTTAAAGAAAGAAGTCTATGGTAAGTGCTATCTTTGCTGTCTTTTCCAACAAAGCTATTATCATTCAAACAATACATGCCCAAATGCCTGCATGAATAAATCTGAAAGCATGGAGTTTTCTCAGTCTTGCCGTGTATTCAAGTATAGGAACCACCTGATTGGATGAATTCTACGGAAATTAAATGTTTCCTTTATCCAATCCAATTATCGATGAGGAAAGCTTTTCTTAAACTTTACTAAGTGAATGATAAAGTCCTAATGCTGAACACCAGTAGGTATTCTGTCTAGGAAAGAGCAGACAAAACACGGGCATGCATATGCTAGTGGAGCAATGTCTGCCTCTGTTAATAGTCTTTACATCATACCAGTTAGGCACTTAAAGTGCCTAGGAACATAAGACTACTTGGCACTTAGGATTACATCTGCGATGTTGCTATTTGGGCAATCACTATATTCGTCTTTTACCTTAGTTCGACCAAGCTGACTCATAATTGTCATATTTTATTCCTGTTATCCTTGTGAGCTTGAGAATGTTAGGCAACTTTGGTTATTGCTGTTTCGGCTTCTGTGGCTGTTGTTTCCTGTCTCTTGGAATGATGATTGACTTGCACATGTTACACAAAACAGGCAGACTTGGTGTTTCATTGTTGGTGTTGCTACGGACTAATTGCATTAGAATAGGGAATTGGAGGTGCTTTTTGTTCCTGATGTTGGCAGGCCTGGATGAGGATAGATTTTAAATCATAGTCGTCATTGTCTGTGTCATGTTAAAAATTGACATTATGCAGTTGTCTAAACACCTACTTTTTTGGGGTAAATTTGGACTTAAATTATACTAACACGAATCTAATTGGTTGTGGTTAAGGTCTGAAAAACCCCTTGACCTTGATGAGCTATGTAACTCCTGTTATGGCCGTGGCAACTGCTCTACTCTCTCTTCTTATGGATCCTTGGCATGAGTTCAAGAAAAGCAATTACTTTGATAGCTCATCACATATTATTCGAAGTTGCTTCCTGATGCTTTTTGGTGGAACTCTGGCATTTTTTATGGTAAGGCTCAATTAGACCTTCACTGCTTCAGTGAGTTTTCTCCTTTACATCATTTCCACTTGGGGGGGTGGGGTTTGGGTGGATTGAGGAACGAATGGAATGGAGTTATCCTGACGGTAAAGTGTTTGGAGATCAGATTTAAGGTCTCTTTTATTTTTACCCCGTAGATGCTTGGTTGGCCACCTTGTACCTGTCTGTGGTGGGAGGAAGGTGAATAAATCCCGACGACATTAACCTGGTCCACTGCTTGCAGGTTTTAACAGAATACATTCTTGTCTCGGTAACTAGTGCTGTAACAGTGACTATAGCAGGAGTGGTCAAGGAAGCTGTCACTATAGTGGTATGTCCATCAAATTCCTATTCTCTGTGCTAGATGAAGCTTTGATGACTTGGATGGTGAAATTTGGACTTTGTATACATGACAATTCACTGATAAGATCAAAGGATTTCTTATATGACTATTAGAGCCTACTGATACCTAACTTTTCCTGTCATTTATTCTGTTCAGGTTGCTGTATTATACTTCCATGATGAATTTACATGGTTGAAAGGGGTTGGTCTAATCACAATCATGGTTGGTGTCAGCTTATTCAACTGGTACAAGTAAGTAGTTTGATAGCACGGATTCAATCAAAAAATTACCTTGTTTGTTAAATTTTAGCTGGTACAAGCAATATCTTCAGTTTTAGCTGCTAGATAAGACAAGCAATACACATACACACACAAAAAGAAATAAAAAAAATAAAAACATGGGTTTGCGTGTGTACACACACATATATGTATATATCCATGTGCGTGCGGGTGTATATACATGTGTGTGTGTAAATACATATATGGGCATGTGTGTGTATATGTATATGTACATGTACATCTGTATACACACACATAATGTGTGTATATATACATATGTGTATGTGTGTGTATGCATATATGGGCGTGCGTTTATATATGTATATACGTATGTGTATATTTGTATGCACAAGCACACACACCCATATATATATATATACAGAGAGAGAGAGAGAGGAGGGGTATCTTGATAATTTTACTTACTCCTCCCCGTTTTCTCCCATTTTAGTGCAGAACTAAAATGGTATAATGAAGTTCATCCCTCCAACTTGTTCTTCCGTTCTCTCTTTCCTTCTGCCAAACGAATGAAATTTTTTCCATCCTTCCACTTTTTTCTTCACCCTTGTCCGTCCTTTCACTTTTGTCTCCTACCGAGCAAGCTCTTACAGAATCTGCTCTCCAAGACATTATATCCTTGGGGGCTGGGGCAATTGACTGTCCTTGTCAATAGTCATAAAGAACCTTTGAATAATCTAGCAAGTAGCCGTGTTTATAAACACGCTTTGTCATTTCGTGGTTGATTTGAAAGTTTGCAATTGCAAGACTTATTTGGCAAACTTCTTGAAGATTACCTAATACTCTGCGAAGTTACCCATGTACTATTTTAGCAATTATTTGCTTCAGGCACAAATTTAATGCACCGTTTCTTTATATTTGGTGTTATTTCGTTGGCAACGGTTATATGTTGAGGTCAACATCTTTAAAGTGAATTTTTAACCTGGATATTCTTGTTACAGGCTTCGTAAGTTTCAAGTATCAATAGGATTAGCTATCTGCTTATGTATATCATTTTGCCTTGTAATCTTTAGATCAAATATATGAAAAGCCTTTCGTTAGTCCAAAAATTACTTGACCGCATGATTCAATTTGACCAAGATTAAAGTGGGTAGCCTGTTAATCTTAGATTGTGCAAAATTCAGGCTTTTAATGCGTTAATTGAACTTCTAGCTTCCTATGGGTGACTTTTATAACAGCTATTAATAGAAACTTATTTCGAAGTAGCTGATGTGTTTCTCTGTCACTTCATCTACTTTTCAGATACCAAAAGCTACACAAGGGAACATCAAGTCAATCTGATATGGCTGCATCTATGACAGGCAGTGCTGCTGCAAAATATGTTATTCTTGAAGAAATGGAGGATCAAGATGATCGCCCTTAAATGTTCACTTGCTTTCTTCTTGAAGGAGTACTACCAGGTGATAGTCGCCAGCTCCCTTGTGGAGCCCACTACCTGTTGAGTGCTCTATTCTTGTTAGACTGTTCTGTACCTGTTGTGTGTCAAGCATCTAATTTTGACAATCGCAAAAGCATAAATATTGACGCCTTTTGTTCTCGTGCCTATGTAACTTGGACATGACAGAGAGAGCACATTATTTGAGGGCAGATTGCGTGCCATTTGACACCCCTCCCCCAGTTACCTCAAAAAGGTAGCAAGGGGTCCTAGAATTGACACATAATCGCTTGTGCGTTTTCCTTTAGTGTCACTTTGCGCCAAAATTGGGTAGACATTGAAAATGTTCCCGAGCAGTCGTGGCCATAGCATGTGAGATATACAGTGTGTTGTAAACGTACACGTAGCATCTTTTCAAGTAAAATTTATGGAAAGATGTCAATTTCCACTCTTATCTCTGTGTGTGTGTGTGTCTATTTCTCTCTCTCTCTCTCTCTCTCTTGCTGCCTCTTTTGAAATATGAACCTACTCAAGGCACCTGCAGCCTTGAGCACCAGCCTCTTATCCTTAAAGACCTTGACCTCAATCATCAAGCCAACTACATGACACCCATCACCTCTACCAGCAACCCACAACACAGAAACCAATTACCTCCATCCGCGAAACTCGGAAAAAATTAATCTTATTGCTGTAGGGTGAGAGATTGAGATGTAAAGACCTAGCTTCACAGAAAGGACCAAAATCACTAAATCTATCGAGACCCACCACCTCCACACAAATAGATAAGAGAGATTAACCTGAATGGATCCCAAGTCCTAATCCCAACCTACCACCACATCCTCGGCCCAACTGCTGGGTGTTTATTTGCCCTCACACTGGTACCATTACTGACCAGCATCCGATCACAGTAGAGTAGCTCATGCTTTGGGATTAGGTGAATCCTCTATAGATAGTCTGCAGACTAGCGTAAACCTTACCGAAGGGCAATTATTAGTGTCTTGTTTTTCTAATTTTCGTACCGCATCAGTTTCTAATTGCGGGTATCCGTGTTCAGCTATCCTGAAGTTGGTGGTGATTTTGAGGGGACAAGAAGGTTGGTGACTTAGTGGGCTGGTGAGCGTTTAATAGAGATAGATATAGTGTGGGAAGGAAGGTTGGCCAACTTTGTAGGATAGGATCGCCAACTTTTTAGCCCTAGAATGCGTCAGATTGTCATCTAAGTATTTATCTCTTCTTTTTCTTCAAATGCAGAGCGCACAGTGAGTTCCATTACGAAATTTGAAGCACTTGTTAGGTACCCCTGGTGGTAAAAGTTGGAATGACATCGCTGATTGTGATGTTCTACAAGCTTGACCTTCTTGCTGCCGTGGTTCCTCTTCTGGTTTAATGGACTATGAGGAAGTACTCGCTGATTGAAAAATTCAATAGAAAACTTTTTGACGTCGGGAGCGCATGTGGTAGAAAGTGTACTCTGTAGTCGCTTGATTGTATATTAAGCCGTGAGTTTGTACAAGTGATTTTACAGGTCAGCATTAGCATTGAGTCAATCTTGTCATTAGCTGCCCATAACGAGGGTGCAAATGGGCTTATTGAGCTGTAATACATTTGGGTTTATTTACTCCCATCATTGTTTTGCTTTGATCATGGCATATATCAAAAGTAATATTTTTGTGTGGCATTTACTTTGCTTCTAATTGCACAAACTAAGCTACAGATAGTCGAATTTTCTTGAATTGTTTGATCCATTTTGTGGAACTCCAAGACTCATTCATCTTCATTCTTGCTCATTGTTTCGTCAGCCAGCCTCAAAGTTTGTGAGATTCAAGGAGTTTAGCTGATTGAGGATTTAACATCAACTGCAGCTTGTTCTGTCTTTGTGCTTTTCCTTTATATTTCTCCTAGTTTCTAGGTTAAGCAGATAGGTTGATGCACTTGCGATCTGGAACCTTTGCATCTCTGTAGAGAAATTCATGGTAAAAGTTCTCTGCTAATGGGGTTCTTGTCGTTAAGATAGTGCATTTGTGACGTGAGAATTTTGTCCCGTAGATAAGTTAGTCCCATGATGACTTGCAATGCCTCTCAAGATCACATTTTTGTAAAGCCAGTGAGCGGGCATGACATGCTTTACGTTAATTTTGACATCCGAGCTTGTAGAGCCGAAGTGCTGATCTTGGAATTCGCGTCGGGAGGATCCGCAATTTCAGTAGGTTCGGATCACGTCTATTATGCTAACACGAGTAATTATTGGCGTTGTACGTACTATTGACCGTGGCTATATAGGATCGTTGGATCACGATTAACAGTTGTGAGGTGAGGGATTAAGGAAGAAAACTTAATTATTACATTATGAACGACGGTCCTAATGGTCGGGACCATTGTTCTGGACTCTGCAATATTTTCTAATGCCAGCAAAGTTTACGGGTTATGGGTGTTGCTCCATAGGTATTAAAAAGATGTTATCAATTGAATTACTTGACACAGTAAATAATGTGTGGTCTTGAATCATTGATTCTGACTAACGAGGAAGGGCTAACATCTATTGAATTACTTGACACGAGTAAGTAATGTGTGGTCTTGGACCATTGATTCCGACTAGGCTGATGCCTCGAAGAAAGGGCTAAGAGCGGTTATGGGTTATTTTACGATATAATTTTGGTCCAAGAAGGCCAGTACCAAGTAATGCATTTTTTTTCATCTTGACATCTAATCAATCAATATCAATATAACTATATATAACCACTCGACAAATCAATCAATATCAATATAACTATATATATAAAGAGGAGTATGGTTCTGAAATTGCGCTAAATGTCATCTTTTTTGTTTCCCGGTGAAGTCTCATCTTAATGTTGACTTGAATTGAACTCTTTATTATCTAAGTGGTTATGCTTCCTACAATGAATTTGACATTAACTTCCTATAAAATTTTACATTGAATATGGACTAAATATAAATACTATATTAATATTGAGCCTTAATGACTTAAAGACTGTCTTGTTAGCCCACCCAAAATATTGCGGTAGGGGCATGTTGTACCGACTGTGCTACTTGGGTATGCAACAAATTATACTTTTTAACTTTTCAGGTTATACAGCTTAACGTTGCTAGGAAAAAACATTTTAATCTAATTAGGTTACCAAACATGCATACCAAAAAAATTGCAGAAGTATAATATAGCAAAAAAGGTAACTTAAACCCATCCTTTTTTATAAAACACCATTTATTGAATTTTGTTCACTTTACAGGTTTTAAGAAAAAGTTGGTCCCGAGGTAGCTGAGTTGATATTACTTCAGGTGATTGATGACTTTAAGAACAAAGAAACAACTAACAAATAAACAAAGAAGAAATGCATAAGATATCAGTATTTAGGGATAAAACTATGTGTATAGACAAAAATATAAGAGTGGTGTATTTGTATATAATAGTTGGATGCGGTGAAGACATAGACATGTTGTGCACACTATCAAATGATTGCTACTTTTACGTGTCAACAAATTATACTTTCTAGCTTTTCATAGTATATAGCTTAACGTTGTTAGAAAAAAAAAATATTTTAATATAATTATGTTACCAAACAGGCACGCTAAGAAAATTGCAGAAGTATAATATAGCAAACAAGGTACTATAACCCTGTCCTATTATTTATAAAACATGATTTATTAAACTTTCTTCCGTTTGTAGGTTTTAAGAAAAAGATTGTCCCCATATAGCTAGTTCGTATTACTTCATGTGATTGAAAACTTTAAGAACGAATATAACAAGTAAGAAATGCACATAGATATCAGTATTTAAGGATAAAACAATGTGTACAAACAAGAATATAAAAGTGGTGTGTTTATAGTGTTGAAAATACAAATATGATAGTCGTATACAATGACACACAGTCATTTTGGTTGTTTACTTGAATGCTACAAATCTTCAAGCGATTATTTGTCGTTAAAATTTTGGTTAATTATGCATAAAACTCTTCAGAAATGGGAGAATAAACATTTTTTTTGAGTTTGATTATAATATAAAGCGTTAGTTGAAAATTAATGCATATCATAAGTTGTCCTTTTATTAGGTTTAAATAAACATTAAATCATTAATTAAAACATTATATTATTTTTTAAAAACCTAACTCGAAACAAGCATCTAATGCTGAAAAATATTTTTGTTCCGGGTGTGTGTACCCATTTGTTTTTCAGGAATTAAAAAGTGTTCCAAAAGCATCTTTTATTGATTCACACGTTTTCTTGCTAAAAAAGATAATTGAGTAACACTTTTAATTCCATTCTTCAAATATCTTTAGTTTACCTCATGCTTCAATTATTTTATTGTTGTCTAATATGCTATTTCAGAATCTTGCTGCATTTCCTCGAGTGTTGCTTGGATAAAATTCTTTTATTTGTTTAACTAGTTTAATATTTGTAGTAGCATCTAGCTAAGAGATCTAAATATGTTTAAAGTTTCATGATATACCTCCACTAGCAGGTCTAGTAATGCACTAATTTCAGCTTTTCCTACTCTACTTTCTAAGTGAACAATTCTTGTCACGTAGTTTGACAAACAATGAAGGGGTTTTACAGTATATGATTACCTTTGATCAAGGGCCAATTTCTCCTTCAATAAGGAAAGTCATTAAGAGAAATTCTAGGGTTGGCATTCCTAATGTTTTAGAGGAGCTAAATATAGGGCATTAAAATGACAAGTGGTAGTATAGTCACATTCAAAAAGAAGTGAGTAAAATGCAGTTCCTCAAATGTGGAGTGGCCTGCGTGTGTCTAGAGGTGAATGTAATTTACCCTTGAAAGTAGGATATACATGTTTACTCTCTCTCCTTTCTATACGAGCTCCGAAGATATTGCATGATTCCGACCATTAAACGAGGAAACGAAGGGTGGGGGTGGAGTTTGGGACATTAAACGAGGAAACGAAGGGTGGGGGTGGAGTTTGGGGGGTGGGGGGATAGGAAGATGGATAAGAAAGCGGGGCGGGGAAGTGAGGGAATAGGAAGAGGGGTTAGAGAGCAATAAGGTTTTATACAATATAAGAAACTATACTAGATGATCGGAGCCTTTAATCCCAGACCCACCAGTCAGACCTTGCAATCGAGGTATTTGATATGGTGACAACTGCAAGATTTTGGTTAACGACTAGCAACGTTATGCTACGTAGTGCAAAACTTGGTACAAACTGCAACTGCATCATTGCCTTCGGTTCTATCAGATCAATGAGGTCATAAAACAACTTTTTTCTCTTCTTTTTGCCTTTTGCCGTCGCTGGCTCAAGTGTTTGCTTCGTGAGGACAAATAGCATGTCTTCTTTAAAGCCCTATTAATTGTTTGCGAGGCTGCTTAAAGTTTGCTTTGCTGTAACAAACCTTAATTTTGTTAATTTTTGCAAGATCCTACTTTTTACATAATATCCTCTGGCTTACTTGGTACTTGATGTAAGGTCTCTCCTCTGAAAATTCCAAATCACACCTCCTAGTGAGGGGGAGGGACTTATTCAGGGCACCCGTAACGGGTTAGTAACAGAAACAAAGTTTGCTGTATGACCTGAAGGCCATTTCTGTATGCTATTCACTGATGACCTTCATGGAATTAAGCTGTCAAGAAGGTAAATGTATAAAATTGCTCACATCAAGTTTGTTCTAAAATCAAATTGGTACATAAAGTGTTGGGCTCAACAAGATTGTACAAAAGGATAAACCACTATAATTCACAATTCCTAAACCTCAACGGTGTCATCCTCGATAAGTCTTCGTGATTGCAGAGCTCTCACTAAGCTTTTGCAACATCAAATGTGCCCCGTATTGAGGTTGTAGAGTTATTACCGTGTGAGGAGCATGCGCATAGGATGGTGAAAGCGTGAACGAGAAGCGCTGTAAAATCAAAGCCAGGGCCATTTTAGCTTCTAGCATTGCAAAGTTCTGTCCGATGCATATACGGGGTCCCCAACCAAATGGGAAATATGAGACCTGGCCTTTTGTTGCCTTGGAAATTCCTTCGGAAAACCTCTCTGGTTTGAACTCCTTGGCATCATCACCCCATAGCTCAGTGTCCCGTTGCAATACCATAATTGGTAATGACAGAAGTACTCCGGCTGGTAGGCACATTTCTCCTACTTTAGTTTCTTCATATACAGTTCGACCAAGTGCAACTGCCGGCGGGTACAACCTTAAAACCTCACAGAAAATCATGTTTACCTGTGAAAGACAGCATTGTCAGAAATCTGCCCGGGTATAATGAGAACCTTTAACCAAAACAAGTAATTTACTTACTCATAAGAGCTCCAATGGAAAGAAGAAAGAGTAAACAGAAAAAAAAAAAAAGAAGGAAAATACGAAGACAAAAAGGAAACAAGACCATAACGAAGATAACAAGTTTCCCCCTAAATTTCGCAACTTTCTGCCAGTTTCCAACATGTTTAGCTGCCTAGGTGGCAACACTAATGGAATACTATTGCCCTCATTCATTCTCGATGTTCTGGTCATAAACATCCATGCGAAAACTTGGTCAAAATTTTGAAACAAATTCCATTCGTTCGACTATACATGTAGTATGGAAACCATTTAGCTACAACCCCCCCACCCACCCACACACGCACGCACGCACAGAGAGAGAGAGAGAGAGATCGTCAATGAATGACCACTAAATATGGCTTGCTGGCCACAACTCGTGAGCAGCCAAAATCTATCCTATATCTACACCACTTGTATTGGTTTGAAGTTTTTGAGCGAAATTTTAGCACTTACAATTTTCAGGTGATTCAACCCATCAAAATCCGGTTTGCTATTGCCAAACACATGACAAACCTCCTCTCTAGCGCGTACTTGCCAATTGGGATACTTGCTCAACAATACCATTGTCCAAACAAGCAAACTTGAGGTGGTCTCTTGCCCCGCAAAGTAGAATAGCTTGCACTCCTCAATAACCTCCATGATATTCATTCCAGAACTGTTGTTTCCTTGTTCTCGAATTTCCTCGAGATTGGATTCCATCAGTATACCCAATAAGTCGTCAGAGCTACCTTCCCCTGCTTCAATCGATTTCAATCGTTTGCTTATAATGCTCCTTATTGAAGCTTGCACTTCCTTGCTAATCTCCTTCATTCTCTTATTCCTTTTAGTTGGCAGAAACCTACACATAATCAAGTTATTCAGGTAAGAACAGAAAGCTACACGATCCTTAGCAAATAATATTTGTGGAGTCCTTTTCTTCCTTTGATCTTTTTACGCATTTTGTCTGACATCTAAATTTCTTACTAAACTCTGTACTATGTGCCAATCTGGACACAAAACTGCTGTAAATAAGGAAAGCTTCCACCTTGATCCTGGTATGTAGAGTGACTGTGCAGCTTGAATTACAAGCTCAGCTTGTTCCGTTTGAAGCTCAAATATCCGTCTTCCTTCTTCATAGCTGCTGCCAAATGCAGTGCGAGAAATAGCATCACTACTCAAAGTTTGAAGATATGGCCACACATCCAACTCACTTGACTCCTTCTCAAAGACCAGCCCCTCCCATTTCTCAACCATCTCACTACAACTCAAATCGAAGGCCGGTAACATACCCTATAGGGGAAAAAGAAAGAAAGGAAATAACCAAATGATTCACATTGTTTCCCCGGAACAATTTATATTTACAAGTATGCAGGAATGTCAAAGAATAGGTTGATATTGTGGCACTGCAAACAAAGTTCAGGAATTTCATTCAATCTCACAGTCAGAAAATCCTTTGTTTCAAAGTGCGTATTCCATTTTTTTTTAGTGGTAATAGCATTTAACTCAAAGTTTAATCTAAAGTGAACTCGCAATCGGAAACTTGCAAACAGAAACTTGCAAAACAAATCAACATTAAAAAAAGTTTAAACTATGGGTCTGGACACAAACCTTTAGCTTCTCAAGATGGAAAGCAGGATTGATGATTTTTCTGTGTTTCGTCCATTTGTCACCCTCATAGTCTACTAGTCCAGTTGCTAGCAGCTTCGTTAATGGATTTCCTCCCCTAGGCTTCTGAAAGTGTAAGTACTTGGTCATGATCTCCCTTATGATATCAGGGTCCATGATGTGCACCACAGGCCTCGGGCCAGTCCAGATAAAAAAATTCTTACCTGCGGTACATTATGATACAGGGAGTTCTTAAGTGCAGTAGTACATGTCAAATTCACAGCATACCAAATGATTCGAGGCTTCATAAGTTAGGGTCTTTGAAACCCATCAAGAAATTGCCCAAAATCATTGCTATTTTAGCAATATTGTATGCACAAATTTCCCCAGAAGTTCTCACCAGAATGATGTAGCACTTCCTTTACCAACCCACTTAACTACTTCGTTCGAATAAACCAAACGCTGACTAGCATCACTGAGCGAAAAAACCATGAATAGCGCCAAAAATACGTTCGAATGTAGCACTTCCATTACCAAAAGCTCTTCCCTCGCACTCTATGCATCGAAAGGCTGGAGTACATGGTGATTTTTGTGGATAATCTTGATTATTTGAAATGAGAGTCCAGGAATAAAAGTAATTCTTATGAAATAAAGGGGTTTGCTAATGTAAATCTTCCAAGAGTATGGACTTTACAGAGAGACGTACCATAATTCTTGATGGACTGATGCACAAAGGGGACGACCCGGGGAAGGTTGTCGTCGGAGAGACTGATGGGCTTGGACTTGGCTTCTTTGATTGTCTTGACCATCTCTTTTATATCTCCAAATACAAG
Organism: Escallonia herrerae; assembly: GCA_033070095.1. Lineage (NCBI taxonomy): Eukaryota > Viridiplantae > Streptophyta > Magnoliopsida > Escalloniales > Escalloniaceae > Escallonia > Escallonia herrerae. Next base: position 232,674 of record JAVXUP010000084.1, read on the forward strand.
CCTGTATGAACTTCCTTTGAGTCCTTGCTTCCTGAGGAACTTCTCGAGCCTCCTTGGTCTCAACCAAGCCCAGTTTAACAACCTACATGCCAGTATCACCAGACCAACAGCACAAGCCACTGCAACAGATTTAAACACCAGCTCCATGAGAGAGAGAGAGAGAGGGGGGCGAAGATTTTGATGGTCTTGTGGTGAAGCAGTAGATTGCGTGATCTATAACAAAATTTTTCTGTCTGATGGCCTTAACGGTCTTATGGGGACATTATCTGCTTGTTTTTTTTTTTCTTATTTTCTTTTTGTCACCACTGTCGGAGTTTCTAGATCCCAAATATCCCTATAACCTCTTGGAAGAGAAGGAAAATATCTTTCAATTTCTTTCTTTTTTTTGTTTTTATTGGTTGAAATTAGAAATACTAAGCATACAACACTTATGACTGAATGAGAAACACCAATTCAACCGGTGGACAACAAAATGAAAGAAAATAAATGACAACTCCATCTATTACAAATAGATGACTAACAAACCAAAAAGCTACAAAATTAAAAGAAAAAAAATATACCTTTTATTAGTAATCTTTAGTTGTATATGGGGGCGAGGGAGAGAATGCATGTAACTATTCTTAATTCCGAGACAAAAATGGATAAAGTAGGCAACTTGGCCCATGTCTATGAAAACAAATCCTAGTAGTCCAAAATTCAGCACTAAATGACGGTATCATCATATTATTGCCAGATCTTTTAGGGTTGTTGATTCCCTACCATGAGTAGAAGAACAGGTTGTGTTCGGACATTGGAAGTGAGAACTGGGCGTCACGAACTAGCAACCATAATTACACGCTTTAAAATGTCGTGCAGATTGCTTCCAATTTTGTTTGAGCCAAACAAAACTGGGAAAAAACTTTTGTACTTATTGAAGTTTTCACGGGCATTTTTCTTTAGAATAATAAAAAAATATATATAATTAAAAATGACTACAAAGCAGTCAAGGTATATATCAATCGAAATCGACACACACACACGCGCGATTGACAACTTCTTTGATAGGCATCACAGTATAATATACGTAAAAAAAAAAAAACAAAAGTAACCTGTAAATTATGTACAATAAAAGCCTACCACAACAAAAGATAAGCAACAACGGTAAGTTTTTTTTTTTCATTTTTGTTTTGTGGGAGAATGTATAAGCACAAATCAAATAGAAACAACCATAATGAAGACAGCAAATGGATAACCGAACCAAAAAATCAATTCAAATTTGCCAGCCCAAAACCACTGCCCACAACAACAAGACACTTGTCTTTTCTTCTGTTACAGCTTTCCTTGCCAAGGCCATGTGTCTCGCCCCCCGTGTAGCCTCACCTCCGCACACCGCTTGTAGTGACGGAGGTCACCTCCATCTGTGGTCTACCACCCCACCGCCTAGCACCATTGGACACCCGCAACAACCAGATTCGGCCCCACACAACCAGCCGTACCAGTCCACTACCTCAGGATTGGACAACGACCAGCTACCTACATTTGACTACCATAGCCCTGTCCATTTGTCCCCAACAACCTTAATCAAACAACACCACAACATAAACAGTAACACCACCACCAGCACCACCACCAATCGGCCCTGCAAAAACCTTTCTAGAACAAGGGGGAGGGGGATTAACTGGGGGGAGGGCAGTGTTTTGAAAACAAACCTTATAAGTAAAACCCTTGAACCAGACTCACCACACCTACTCCAAACCGCGGCACCACCACGCCCACAACATCAACAGCGAAAAGGACCCACTCATCTAGCCAACCCACAACCCGATCGTTGAGCACCCAACGATTCCCAGGCAGCTTAACCCATCAACTGCTCACACCCCCGCCCCAACGCCGAATACAGAGAGACCTAAGCCGACCAAAAATAGAGCGACTGCAACGGCGAAGGTCAACCATCACCACTCTTCAACCATGAAACCCAATCGAAATCACCAAAAAAGCATGCACACAAACCTCACAACAAAGGGAACTACTCTACTATGTCACCACCCATCGGAGAAAATCGATGGTGGTGATGGAAGCCGGATGCGAAAGAAATAGATTCGACATAGAGGGCTTTTTTCTTTTTCAAGAGAGAAGAGAGTCAGGTGTCACGTGGATTGCACATGATAGCTTCTTAAAGTTTTGAATATGCTTTTGAGTTCGACTCCAAGTATGCATTTTATGTGAAGTGAAAAAGACTAAGAAAACCTGAAATGAGATTGAAAATGTCAAAAATATGAACAAGAAGTCAAGAAATCTACAAAAGGAAATATATTTTGATGCCAAGAAAAGTGAGTTCGTATCTACGTGGAGGTGTCATAAAGATTGCAGTCCACGTCAGCCTCCAAGTATGTAAAGTGAAAGACAGCAAGGGCTGAGAGCAAGGCTTCCCAAACAGGCCTTGAGGAGTGGCAGTGCTGTGGAGACGAGGCCAAGACGAACAGGGCCGGCAGTCGACAGTCCAAGTCTAGGTCCGAGTCGGGGTCCAATGTTACGGTCTAAAGTTATGTTTTTCTCACTAGAACCCAAGAGCTCCCAAATTCTAGAGTGAGAAAGTGGTTCTTTATCAGAATGAGCAAAATTCCTTTTTGAGTTGTAAAGTTTACTATTTATAGGAAACATCGTGCTTATGTCATAAAGTGACACATGTCATTCCTTGGGAGTGACACGTCACCAGGGGTCCCAAAATACCAGTTCTCCGTTGGACTGTCGGTTCCCAAATTCGCATTGCTTGTCCCACACAGCGTCGCTCTACTTGTCTGAGAAGATTGACCACACCGCGGTAGCATGATCAGAGTAAGCCCGTTGCCCCAGCCACCGATCCAAGCCCTTACTGAATCCCACAGGCCTGGCAGCGGTGGGGAAGACCCGACGCCTAGCTGCTAGGTGGACTAGGCGCAATGCCCTTCGAAGACCTGCTCCCGTCTCGGAGTGACCTGGTGGTCATAGTCCCTAGGGGTGCTGACGCGAGCCCCCAGTGCCGGAGCACGTAGGCCAGTCACACAGGCACCTTGGCGAAAATAGTGTCCCGGAGGAGTCGCCAATCCCGCTGTGAAGGGTCCTTGTGCCGGAGCACTATGAACGAAGCCCCTTAGAATGAAGATGGCGATAGCTTTATGGTAACGAGCCTATCCCGCTGCGAGGGGTCCTCTTACCGGAGCACTACGAACGGAGCCCCCCGTGATTGTGACGGTGATGGCTTTATGGTAACGAGCCTATCCCATGGCGGCGATGGCTTTGTGGTAACGAGCCTATTCCGCTGCAAGGGGTCTTCATGCCGGAGCACTACGAACGGAGCCCCCGTGATTGTGACGGCGATGGCTTTGTGGTAACGAGCCCATCTTGTGGCGGCGATGGCTTTGTGGTAACGAGCCCATCTTGTGGTAGCGATGGCTTTGTGGTAACGAGCCCATCCCGTGGCAGCGATGGCTTTGTGGTAACGAGCCCATCCAGCTGCGAGGGGTCCTCATGCCGGAGCACTTCGAACAGAGCCCCCCGGAATGTTGCATACTCAGTAGATTGGGTTGAAGCATGTTCCACGTCCATGGCGGGGGCACATGGTGTGGTGAATAAGTGTGATGCTCGAAGGCCTGTATCATGATTGTGGCGCATGGGCGCGGTGACGACTGTCACGAGACCATACCTGGTGCCGGGGATACATGCCATGATAATGGCGCACGGGCGTGGCGACGAATGTCGCAGAGCAATACTTGGTGCCGGGGGCACGGATCATGAGAATAGTGCACGGGCACGGCGACAAACGTTGCGGGGCAATACTTGGTGCCAGGGGCACGCATCATGAGATGGCACACGGGCGCGACGACGAAAGTCACGGGGCAATACTTGGTGCCGGGGGCATGGATCATGAGAATGGTGCATGGGCGCGGTGACGAACGTCGCAGGGAAATACTTGGTGCCGGGGGCCCCGGCATGTCATGAGAATGGCGCACGGGCACGGCGACAAACGTCGTGGAGCAATACTTGGTGCCGGGGACACGCATCATGAGAATGGCGCACGGGCACTGCGATAGCGCATGGGCACGCGTTAGGTGTCCCGGAGATGGGACGTGAGTTGAGTGTGCCTGTTATACCAAAATAATGAGTGCAATATGTAGTGATGATAAAGTTGAGGATGATGACACGGGGTTTGTTGGCAACAAGTCATTCGGCGGTAGTGTGCGACTTTGAGCGACGAACGTCACGAGAGCGATGCACAGTCGCGGACATCGGATGACGGGGGGGGGGGGGGGGCGCATGTGTTAGTAAGCTTTGTGCCAGCACAAAACATGGTTCAGAACAATGTGCGCAAAAAGGGGCAAAGCCAGGGGTCTTGGGGGAAGGCCAAGGCCAACCCCCTTGGGGAGGCCGAGGTCGACCCCCTTGGGAGGCCGAGCCGACCCCCTAGGGAGGCCGAGGCCGAATTTAGGGGTGGCCGAGGCTGACCCTAGGGATGGCCAAGGCCAAGGCCACCTTCCTCCCTTTGGTGAACTTCAGGCACGTCGACAGTTGGTGGTTTGATAGGCAACGACGAATCTGGAAGTTGCGTTGCGACAAGTGTGTCGATGTGAATCATACTCACATGACGGACAAGGTGCCAAAGTCACATACAAAGTGTACGAGGCAAACAAAGCGCGAAAAGGACCCTACGCTAAGAGTGAACTATCGGGGGGGAAGGCCAAGGCCAACCCTCCATGGAGGCCGAGGCCAACCCCATGGCCTTGGGGAAGGCCAAGGTTGACCCCATGGGGTTGGCCAAGGCCTTTGCCCTTGACCCCGTCGCTTCGATTTCGCAGCCGGTTGATGTTTTTGATGAACAGGTGTTTGGATGATCTCGATGTGACGGTCGCGCTCTCGTGAGTCACGCAAATGCGAAATAAAATTGCGCCTAAGTCACGCACGAAGCATGTGAAGTGAGAGAAAAAAAAACACGTGTCTTGGGCATGCGCTCACTGATCGGTTCGATACGCTGAAAATTTGACCGTTCACTATGTTGACGTATCTGGGCGAAGCAGGACCCCTAGCGGGTGACTTATCATCAACCAAACCCAACAACATTGATGTTGATCCCATAAATCCCACAAGAATTAGCACCATGGCCACCAAGCCGAAACCGGCAACACCCTCGACAAATCGCGACCTACCAATAGCCCCACCAACGGCCATCACACTGGCCCACGCAACCATCTACTAATAGGCCACCACCTGCAACCACTTGGCAACACCATCCTGCAACACCGTCGATAATGCCCCACCTGACAATACCATGCAACGTAATCATTATGGTCACCGATTTGTGTGATATGTGTGGTGGTCTGGTGTATGGCTGCAGGTGGTTCCCGATCGATGTGATGTGTGTGTGTGTGTGAGAGAGAGAGAGTGAGTGAGTGAGTGAGAGAGAGAGAGACATAGAGATGGGTAGTGGAGACCACATAGCCCTGTGCGACCCACCACAGCTGGGCACTCACATATAAATTCGGCCCACCCACAACCACCCGCGGCCATCCCGACACACCCACAACCACCAACAGCCACCAATCACAAAACCCAAGGGTCACCCACGAATTCGGTCTCGAGTCAATGATCCACCAATGGCCACCACACTGGCCCGCCACGGCCCAACAACGCTGGCCCATTCACATCCAAATCGGGCCCACCCACGACCATCCCATCACATCCACAACCACCAAAGACCCCAATCACAAAATCGGGATACCTTGTTCCCTGATGAGTTACATGTACAGTGTTGCTCTGGCCCAAGGTCAAGGGTTCAAGACATGAGGGGTAGGAAAAGAAAAAAATGACCAATCAATTTTTGTAAGGGTAAAAATGTCTTTTTGCGTCAAACCGTTAACAACGTCAGAAAGATCGAGAGTCAAGGAGCGGAGTGCAATAAAAAAAAGATAAGCGAAACCTTGTATAGTTTAGGATAAATCTCAGGGGTGCTGAGAGCAATTTATCCTTTTCTCTAAGGTGAGAAATGGTCGGAAAAAGGTGAAAACCTATAAGTTGTTCATATTTTTGTACCGTTCGGGTTCGGGTCAGGGTTCCTCTATAAATGGAAAGCTAGAGGAGAGAGATATAATCTGGGGGGGAGGAAAAGCATGAGCTAAGTGGGGTGATTGATCTAGGCTATGACAGAGAAGAAGAAGGGAAGCAGGTACTGAGTTAACGTTAAGTACGACGAGAGCATTCAATAGTGTACGGTGATTATTAGCACGTGAAATTTTAAAGTATAATATCTTAGGCTATATTAGAATTTTTGGAAAAATTTATAATTTTCTGAAATTGTATGTATTTTTAGTACTTTTTAAAATTTTAGATTTGTAAAATTCTTTTGGAGCCTTTAAACTCATGAATATGTTCTAGAAAAATTAGAGTCATGTTTTTATGGTACAAATAAGTATCATATTAAATTTGGTGGTTTTTAGAGTTGATTTGCAATCATTTTTGTATCGCATTAGATTTAGCAAAACAAAAAATTTAAAAATAGTTTTGATATCTTTTAAATTCTGATTTTAATTATTATAATTTTATAAGTACTATAAAGTTGTTAAAAAAATTATGGGACTTTATTTTCAGCTAGAACAAATTATGGCTATTTATGGGTTTCTATTGCATTTAAGGAAATTATTTTAATTAAAAATATTCAAAATTTCAAAAAATTCATATTTTAACTTTTTATAATATTTTAACCTATAAAAGTATTTTATTGTAATTTAATATGTATTTGGAGTATCGTTATACATTAAAGAGTGCATAGAGATTAATTAAGTTAGTAGCCCGTGAGTGAGACCACTTTGAGTGGCGCAATTTCAGAGTTGAGAGTTAGTACGCTGTGGGTAGCTATTATTAGGCTTATAGTATAGTAGTGTAGATTATTTTTATGATAAATGAATTTGCCAATTTAGGTTAATTCAAAGATTTCTTGGATTGAGGTTGATCACTACAAGAAAATATGAATTTAGCGACGGACTTTTAGCGATGGAAATATTTCCATCGCTAAAACGTATTTCGGCGACGGGTTTTGCCGTTGGTAAAAATCCGTTGTTAAAAAAGTATATCGACGGAATAGTCCATTGGTAAAAGAATTTGCCAAAGGAACTTTTACCGACGGACTTTTAACGCGAAAGTAACCATCGCTAAATATTTAAGTGACAGAATAATTCCGTCGCTAAAATTTCCGTCGGTGAAAATGGACTTTTACCGACGGACGTTCATCGACGAAATTGTTTCGTTGCTAAAAGTTTGCCTTAAATCACATATCTGCTTTCTTTTTTTTTCTCTCTCTCGTCTCTCTCTCTCTGTTTCTCTCTCTCATCTCTCATCCACTGACGTTCTCACTCCGGCGACCCACCTGCGGTGACACACCTCCGGTGACACGCCCCTTTTCCCCCCCGACGCCGTGCCACCTCTAGCGGCCTCCACGGCCAGTCTTCAACTCCAGTCAGATCGATTTTGCCAGGTCTGCCTAGATCTTTGAGCTCCGACCAACTCCGGTATGTCTCGAACTGGTTTCTGATCTCATTAATTGCCAACAGTATGTTCTTTGAGCCCGAATATAGTACTTGTTAATTGGTTGCACATCAATTAAGTCTTGTGTGCATCTATCTGTAATTGTAATCTGAGTTGATTTCAATACTTAGAAGTTCAAATTACATCCTTGCGTTAGTGTGCAGAAATGGTTGCAACAATGATGTATACTCTTGTAACACTGAACGACACTATTTCAGTTATCATAAGTTTAACAACAAAAACTAACTCAAAAGATTGACTACATTAAAGATGCACCCCTTTAGTAACATGTCCATGAATGCTTGAAACCATTAAAAGGCTTATGACCTTAAAAGAAAGAGTTTCATTCCATACATGGCAAGGCATGGGTAAAATTGGTTGGCAAAAAATGAGAGTGCAGAGTACTTGACGATTGGAGTGACTTCAAGTTGTTATTTTGATCATAAACCACACATATAAAAGTCAGAACAAAGGCGCACAACTGTGTGTATGTGTGTCTGTGGGGGGGGGGGGGGAGTATGTTAGAGTTTTAAGAGTAATACATGAGCGGAGTGTATTTTATCATTTTTACTTTTTGGGAGTCTGTCAGCTGGTATCCTCAGAAAAAGGAGTTTTGGTTGAGTCATGGGAGGTACAATTTGAGGGAAGAGACTTCAAGATTGTACTGATCATGGGAGGTGCAATTTCGAGAGTAAAAAGTAGGCTAGAATCTTCAAAGAACGGTTCATCTTGGTTGAGTCACCATGGATACCCACAATCACGGGGCTCTCAACAAGCCCCGTACTACACCCCCCAGCACCAGCATGTGCCCGCCCCTTTTAGTTATGTGACAGTCAAGATGTAAATGCTTTATATAGATTTGAATTAATGGCATGAAATGCCAGTTCAACACAATTAACTAATGATCATAGTCCAATTCATTAATTGGAACTTGTCCTAATTTGCCCTAATTGGAATTTGCCTTAATTGGCTCCATTGGTTAGTGATGTAGCTAAGACAATTTAATTGTGTCACCTATTGAATGCCCTAATCGAATTGAACCCTAAATTGAATGCCCTAATCCAATCGAATCCTAAATTAAACTAATTGAACCCTAAATTGAATGCCCTAATCCAACCAAACCCCTTAATTGAACTTATTTAACCCCCTAATTGAACCATAAATTGAATGCCCCAATTCAGCCAAGCACTAAATTGAAGTAGTTGAATCATAATTGAACCCTAATTAAACCCTAAATTGAATGACCTAATCGAATCGAATCGAACCCTAAACTAAACTAATTCAATCCCTAATTGAACCCTAAATTAAAGTAATTAAACTCCCTAGTTGAACCCTAAATTGAATGCCTTAATCAAATCGAATCCTAATTTAAACTAATTGAACCCTATATTGAATGCCCCAATTCAACCGAGCACTAAATTGAAATAATTGAACCATAAATTGATGTAATTGAACCCTAATTAAACCTTAAATTGAATGGCCTAATCGAATCGAACCCTAAATTAAACAAATCGAACCCCTAATTGAATGCCTTAATCCAATTGAACCCTAAATTGAACTAATTGAACCCTAAATTGAATGCCCAATTCAACCGAACCCTAAATTGAACTAATAGAACCCCCTAATTGAACCATAAATTGAACCCTAAATTAATTGTCCTAATAGATTCAAACGCCAAATTGAAATAATTCAAGCGCATCAGATATGTGCAATTTGAACAATTTTTTCCATAATGAACATTGATCATTTGTTTGATAATTTTAGGTTGTTAATTGATGATTTTAAGTTATTAATTAGCTATGCATTTGAAGTAATTGAGATTAATAATTGATGATTATAGATTGTTAGTCGTGCGTTGAGCATTTGAGATATTGAGATTGTTGACGGAAGATGGAACCCAATTGGATTGAATGTGTGATTTTTATTAATTTTTATTGCATTGAGCATTTGAGAATTGAGAATTGAGATTGTTGACGGAGGATGAGACCCAATTGAATTGAGATACCTGTTAGTTAACGCAGACACGAACACCACGTCTGATTGACGGTGTCCGACATTTAAAAAATAAATCAACGTATGCAGATGTGTCCAGAGGTGCGTGTCGGTCGGTGTCAGACACCTGTTCGAAGGCGTCAGACACGTGTCGGTAGGTGTCGAACACGTGTCTGTAGGTGTCGGACACATGTCCGAAGGTGTCAGACAGTATTGAACACCATATCGACACCCTATATGAGGTGTCGAAATTGAGATTGTTAACTGTGCATTCAATTTAGGTTAATTAGGTTAATGCGACATTTTTAGCATGCACCCCCTGGAATCTCATCATGGTTCCAGCACTGGCTATAATTAGCCGTAATTAGTCCTGATTAATAATATTTTAATAAATAAATTAACCCTAATTAGCTCTAACGAACCTACTTAGTTTTAATTAACCCTAAGAAACCAATGAAAATCAAATTAGTTGTAACTACCCCAAATTAGCCCAAATGAACCCAATTACGTGCATATTGATTATAGTTAGCCTAGTTAGTCATAATTAACACTAATATAACTCAATTAAACCTAATTAGGACTAATCAACACTACTCGGCACAATTAAACCCTAATTAGGAAAAATAATCCTAATTAGTCCTAATCAACCCTCATTAGCTATAATTATCCGAAACAACTCCTCAATAACAATAATTAGCCCTAACATAACCCGATTAAGCCTAATTAGCCCTAATTAGGACTAATCAACACTGCTTGGCATAATTAAACTCTAATTAGGACTAAATAACCCTAATTAGTCATAATCAATCCTAATTAGCTAAAATTATCCGAAACAACTCCTCATTAACAATAATTAGCTCTAACATAACCTAATTAAGCCTAATTAAGCCTAATTAGGACTAATTAGCATTACTCGGCAAAATTAAACCCTAATTAGGACTAAATAACCCTAATTAGTCCTAATCAACCCTAATTAGCTATAATTAGCCCAAGGTACTCCTCATTAACACTAATTAGCCCTAACATATCTTAATAAATGCTAATTAGATTACCTTTTTTCCATAACGCTAAACCATAAACCTTGATACTCGTAATTAACCCTAATAACCCAGTTAGCCCTAATTAGCCCTTGTACATCCCACAATCAGTCCATATTGCCCAGAGATGGTTTAATTACTCGTTGTTTACAAACCCTGCCTTCTTTATATTAGTTGTTGTTTTGAGAAGTCCATTGGCAACGAGATGTTCAACTCATTGCCAACGAATTCTATTTAAAGTGGAATTAGTAACATCTGCAACGATCTTTTTGCAATTTTGATATTTTGGAAAGATTCTTGCATATGCTATCAATTTCTGAACGCATGCATGCATAAAAACCCTTAGTTCCCGTTCAAAGGTACTCATTACAAAGTAATGCTTTGTAATGAGTCTTTGGATGTCTAGTTTGGACAATTTGGAAAAGCTCTGTGTTTATAAAACAGTGTTTTGACTCATGCTCTGTGTTCTATGTCATTGATATTTGGTACACGTTCTCATGTGTTTCTCCGGGTGCATACAGATCTGGTGTTCTAACATCCGTCAAACCTTGCAAGGCAAGGTTAGATGACTGTTAGAACACCTAATCGATGTCGTGTACTTGGAGAAATACGGGGAAGTGCTGTCGAATTTTTTGCAGACATAGGACTAAGCATGAGTTCTTCACTGTTTTATAAACATGCACTTTTCTGAATGGGATAGGACCACTACCTATTAGAGAATGGAGGAGAAATATATAGACATGTTGTCACATTCTTGCATTCATATTTACATCGAACCTGCCTAATGACTGGTCCTAATTGAAGGTGGTATAAAGTACGATAATTCAATCGTCAGGTCGGTCAATTGAAGTTGGATGAAAAGGAAGAACGTTGATGATTTTGAGTGCCGTGTTGGCGAATTTCTCGACTTCGCTTACGCGCATCCTGCACATATTGACCTTGATAAGATAAGGTATCTGTGCGGTAGATGTGCGTTGTTGCATTGGAGAAAAAGAATTAAAGTAACATGGCATCTTCGTCGGTACGGTTTTATGGGTGGATACACAAGGTGGACGCAGCACGGGGAAACAATAGTATTGTCCTCCAACCCGGCTAGTCAAACTGAAGTTAGGGAGGAGGTACAATATGATTACCGAGATATGATTATGGATGCTGGGTATGCTAATGTTGACTGGGGTAACGACGGTGGTGACGATGGTCCCCAACCGCAGAACGAGGGGGCTCATCAGTTTTATGAGTTGTTAAGAGTTGCGGAAGAGCCGCTGTGGGATGGAGCTCTGAAACACACACGATTGTCTGCGGTTAGTAGGTTATTACAGTTGAAATCAGATCACGGGCTGAGTGAGAAAGGTTTTAACGAGTTTGTTACCTTAATCAAAGAAATTTTGCCCGAAAGTGAAAAGCTACCTCCGTCGTACTACGACGCGAAGAAGATGATGAGGAAACTTGGGTTGAGCTATGAGCGGATATATGCGTACATTTGGAATGTTAATTTATATTTGAACTGTATTAATTTATTTATTTTCCTCTTTGTCAGGATCTTGGGGAATCTGGCGAGGACGAAGATTGGCGTTCTTGTGAAGGGCCGATTCATCGAGCCATGCCTGTAATGGGAGGACTAGGATGCCATTACAAAGGAGTCCCTATGGGAGGAGTGGCTGGTACGTTGAAGTAATTTTTCTCGCGATAGTATTTGTTTAATTAGAGTTTGTTTTCTAAATTAATTGGTGTTATTGAATGCCTTGTATAAGGGGTTCACGTTTGACTCGGCTGATCAGTAGGCACTGGGGCGGCAGGCCTTCTTTTCTTATATTGCCAAGAATTACTACCGATGGCTCCACGACGCACTGGATTGGGCGAAGAAGATGCTGCCCGATGGTGCTCTGATGTCGGAGATGAAGACATATCCCCTACATTGGATATCTCTGACTGTATGGGGGGATATGATAGATCGGTGGGCTGCGGATCCAGGCTGGGATGCCAAGAGTAAGAAGGGGGCCGAGAACAGACAGAATAGAGATCTGATGCACAGGGGGGGGGGGGTCGGTGCCACACGACATCGTTCGACACATGAATGCGGTCCAGAACTCAGATCTGGAGGAGGATGAGGTCGTAGCTCTGACGTATAATCAGACACACGTGTGAAAGAAGGACAAGGATGAGGCGTGCCGGGCCGGCGACTATGTTTCGGATATTGCCCGGCGGATTGATGTAAGTCGATGTGTTTAATTAAGTTGTTAATTTTTTCTTACTATCATCAATGTCTGCCGCGTTAATTGATGCCCTAACATATCTTTAAATCACTATTTTTGTAGGCCTCGTATGAAACAACTTAGGGAGTCCAGACAGCCATTAATGTCTACTAGTACGGGTGCGAGTATTAGGGCATTGAAGCTATGGCTGGATACGCCGGAGGTGTCGTCAATCGGCCGAAAGGCCATATACTCGGCCTGCCTAGCACGACTGCTCATGTCGTGATAGGAGCGTCCTCAACCCCCTCTGCCCCTGCACAGACACCGGCTCCTCGGCATCCGTTGGACAAAGAGGAGATCCAGTGCATTGCTACGGTGGTGTTGAGGTTGATCAAGGAGCAGGATCAGCAGGGTACCGTTGCCAGACATGCCGAGCCGGCCCCGGATTAGCAAGATCCAGATCCGAGACTCGACAACCCCTAATGAGCCCCTTCTCGTGCCCGGTCCTAGCTTGTCCCCCCTCCCCCTGCCCGGTCGCAGCTTGTCCCCCTTCCCCCTACCCGGCCCCAGCTTGTCCCCCCCCCCCCCCGCCCGGCTTGTACATCATGACTATTTTTTATAATGGATTGTATATATTTCTTTGTGTATTGATTATTGTGCATTGTTGAGAATTGAAATTTTCATTACAGGTCTGGGTAATAGAAATTTTTTAAAATATTTAATTTTTTTTTTTACTTTTGGCGACGGATTAATTCCGTCGCCAACAGTGTTTCTTCTATTAACTTTTTAGCTACAGAATATTCCATCGCCAAAAATCTTATTTAGTGACGGAACATTCTGTCGCCAAAAAATCATTCCGTCTTTAAATTCACAAAACAGAAAATAAATTAAAATACGTAAAATATAATTTGCGACGGATATTCTGTCGCTAATTAATAAATAAATCCGTCACAAAAAGTGCAATATTAGACGACGGATTTGAAAATTTCGTCGCCAAACTTTTAGTAACGGACTTTTATACGAGAGATTTTTAGCGACGGTATATCTGTCGCTAAAACTTTTAGCGACGGATTTTGAGCTTTTAGCGTCGGATTTTCCTGTCGCTAAAAGCCTTTTTTCTTGTAGTGGATTAGCTTCGCTTAGCTTGGACCGAGATAAGGATTTTCTCTCCAAACCCAACTCATTATTTTGAATTCATATGCTTTTTTATTCTTAATTGTTTTGCAAATTCCGATGAACTATGATTTTATAAAAATGTTCTTCAATTGCCTGTAAAACCCTAATTTGAGCCTTGGAGTGATTGGTTGGAATTCATAGTTCATTTCATATGTTTATTGATTTGGTCATCGTAAAGCATTTTTTAATTTATTTACTCCTTTTCAATATTGACATGAGTTAGTAATTTGAGAGTTATAAGGATGTTGCGTATTTTTGGCATTATAAGGATGGTCTGTTGGTTGGGTTAAACTAGTACCTAAATAGATTAGTTAGTATATATATGTATATGTAAAGCGTATCAAGCACTGTGGGGTAGTTTTGCTATAGTGCACTACTCGTGTTCAATATTTTCTATCTATTTTTAATGACTACTGATTTAAGGGATTGAGATGATACTCGTCCCTATGTTTATATCAAAATAACAATAGCTTCATTAATTAAAAGTTCTTCGAAAAGATATTGTTCGACTTGAATGTAAAATTGTTCGTATTATCCGTCTGTGTCGAAATGTTGTGTTTAGTTTGAAAATATTTTTTTAAAAAATTATTATCATTTGACTCTATAATAAAAAATTTGACTCTATAATAATAAAAAAATCATCCGAATGGTTTGTTGCTTTAATCTTTGATCGACCTTACTGGGCTCTCGAAAGCTCACTCTCCTTTGACTTCCTTTCTGTAGGTGATCATCAACAATAGGATATTTAGAATGATTAGAACCTAAATAAGAAGTCAACTAGAAATGTTATTATTTCTTTTAGTTAAACCCCTGCAAGGCAAGTTTAACTTAGTTTATCGAGTACTTAAGTTTTAGTGTTTTATTTAAGAATAATGTAATTGAGTGTTGAGCTATTGTAGAAGCTCTGATACACATCGGAATTGAGTGTTGAGCTATTGTAGAAGCTCTGATACACATCGGTATTGAGTGTTGAGCTATTGTAGAAGCTTTGATACACATCGGGGCTTTCTTATCGAATTTAAGTAATCAAATGAATAAGTGATTGATCGATCGATTGTCTAACGTTTCGAAAAATTCTGGGATGTTATAAACCTTTATTAATTTATTTTTAGATAAAAATCCACTCATGAGAGTCATTAGTTCAAAAGCCTAATGCCTAAAGAATAAAAAACCCAGTATATGGTGACGACAATGTCAATTAACTAGTTGGCTTGTTACCTAATAGAGTCGTAATCTTAGAGTCTGTTTGAAATCACTTACAGTTTTGATTTTCAGTTTTAGAAAAAAATAAAAACAAATTTAGTTTTTATTTTTTACAAAACTAATACAAAAATAAATGGGTGTTTGATTAGTCAGTTTTTATTTTGAGTGTTTTTTTTTTACTTTTTTTTCTTAATTTTTCCACCGAACCTTTTTCTCTAATAGATTCCCAGAACTCCCCGAAGCACCATCATTGGTGGGTGGCACCACCACCATCCAATTTGTAACACCACCACCAAAATCAAATGCGATGATTGTGGGGTAGTGATGGTAGGGCAAATTGTGGGTTGTGCAACAGTGTTGAGGTGGCGACATCACTTGAGGTCCTATTGATTGTCCATGGCAGTGGGGTGAAGATGGTGGGTTGAGGTTTGATTCACTATCGAAGGTATGGCTTGGCAATGGGGGCCAGATCCGTGGGTGGCGATGACGGTAAGTAATGATGTTGGGGCAGATCTGTGAATGGCAATGGCGAGAGTGTGGCAGACCCATGGTTATTGAAGGCGTGGGTGGGCAACGGGGGGCCAGATCCATGGGTCGCGATGACGGTAAGGTGGCGGTGTTGGGATAGATCTGTGATTGGTATTGACAAAAATGTAGCGGTGGTGTGGTAGACCTGTGGGTGTCAAAGGTGTGGGTCGGCAACGAGGGGCTAGATCTATGAGTGGCGATGACGGTAGGGTGTTGGTGCTGGAACAGATATGTGGGTGGTAGTGGCGAGAGTGTGGTGTTATGGCAGACGCGTAATTATCGACGACGATAGGGTGATGACAACGATAGGGGGAGATTCGTGCGTCACGAGTGTAATAAGGTGACGACAGGGTAGGTTTGGCCGATGGAAGGAAGTGTCTGGTGGTGGTAGTGGAGCTCTGTGTGTAAGAGCAAACCCTTAAAATGATAATCCTTTTTTTTTGCTTCTAACAAAGTTTAAAGGATCACAAAAGAAAAATAAAAATTGAAAACTCAAAACTCTAAAATTGAGTTTTCAAAAGAACAAACTTTGTCTCCTATCCAGTTTGTAAGAATCTTACTCCAACCTCTTGTATAGTGATAATTAATAGTTGTTAAATGTTTCTAGTGACTTTGTTCTAAGATTTTCAGAGATATTTATTAACAACACTTTTTTAGCGTTACCAAACAAAAGTCACTAGAAACATTTAGACACGATTGATTGTCGCTATATAAGGGGTAGGAGGAAGATTCTTCCAACCGGGGTAGCAGCCAAAAAATTTTCTTATAAAAAACAACCCTGTTTTGAAATTTGATTTTCAAAACTGAAGGAAAAAAAAAGAGCAAAAACTGTCTGTCAAACTGATTTTTTCCTCCGGTCACTGTCAAACGCTACCTTAATTTGCTTGTTTTCTTTCTCCTTTTTGAGTAGCGGGAAGGAGACTAAGGCTCCGTTTGACACTCTTTTTTTGCCTCTTTTTTTTTTCAGTTTTAAAAATTGAAAAAAAAAAGTGTTTGGTAACCATTTTTTTTTCAATTTAAAAAACCAGTTTTTAAACTGAAGAGTAAAAAAAAAAACTCTAAAAACTGATTTTTTTTTTCACTTCTGGTTTTTTTTTTTAGACCACCACCACCACCGGCAGCCACCTCAGGCGACCACCACCGGAGACTGTCGGCCGCCGGCGACCACCGGAGATTGCCGGCAGCCACCTCCGGCCGTCGGCGACCACCGCCGGAGACTGCCGGCAGCCATCACCGGCCGCCGGCGACCACCGCCGGAGACTGCCGGCAATCACCTCCGGTCGCCGGCAGCCACCTCCGGCCGCCGGTGACTGCCGGCAGCCACCTTCTGTCGTCGGCTACCACCACCACCACCACCACCATCGACCACAGCTACGCCCCACCACCGCCACCGCAAACCACAAAAAAAAAAAGTTAAAATAAAAAGGGTTACCAAACACCAAAAAAAAAAGGGGTTATCAAACACCCACTTGTTTTTATATAAAAAAAAAAAATTAAGCTGCTCTTTAAAAAACTATTCTTTAAAAACTGAAAATCAAAAAAAAAAATTTGTCAAACGAACCCTAAAGTACCGGCAAGAGGCACACCTTTGGTTCCAAGCAAACTAATTTAGGATAGCAGTACCTCAAGGCACATATGCTCGTGTTGGTATATTTCTTTTCTCTAGCTCTGTATCCATTACCTGTCTGGTGATTTTTATCTACTTGATTTTTTGCGAATTTTAGTTCGAATGGAACTAATATGTTATTTAAAGAACGAATGAAATGTTGTTTCATGACACATCAAACATGAGTGCAATGAGCAAAGTTAAGGGTTACATGTATAAAGTCCGTCGCGCCATTTACAAAATCTGTTTTAAGAGAATTGGCTATAAGTCCAAAAGAGACGAAAATTATTAAATTGAGAGGTATGTGGAATAATTGTGTGCTCGTAGGTACTAGAAATCGTAAACCCACTTTTGGTTGTGATGATTAAAACATATCTATTCGCATGACAGTAAATATTTCTCCTTTCTTTTTTCCCATCTGTGGCTTCACTTCTCGACAATAGATGGCTTAGCTAACTCTAACTCGGTCTAGGTCCCCAGACGAGCGAGGTCACGTTTAGCTTAGGTGGTGAGTCACATTGCTTGTTACCATTTTCACAGGGTTCTACTAACCATAACTTGCTGCCTACCAAGTCCTTTGGAGTAACCGACATATATCTTTGGATTAGTGTTCGACATGAATCGGGTATATATCTGTGCATCGTTTTATACGTCAGATTTTTTTGTTGACCAAGTTAAGATTCGTTAAATTTAGCTCCGAGGGTGGGTTTGGCATCGATGTGGGAGCCGGTGTGATCGATGCGAATTACCCGGGTCCAATTGGGGTCATCTTGTTCAACCATTCGGATGTTGACTTGGCTTAGAAGATCGTGACGCCTGTGGTTACTAAGTTTATGATTTAACCTATCGGACATGAAAATGCATTGTAGTACTGAGTTACAAGTTAAGTGGCTGGCCTCTTTATGTTTTCCAAGGCAAAAACGTTCTTTGGGACTTCCAATCTGCTGCATCTTCAAACTGTCCGACGATACACTTCCGATAGCTTACTCTATGTTGAGAACTTCTATGAACTCGAGGCATATGAATGTGCAATTCCTGAAAATCATATCTAGCTGTACACTTTAAAAGCATATATGGTGCCTCGGCAGTTAAACTTGTAAAGTACGCATCTCGCTACTATTACCTGTGTCCCAGTTTGGTAAACAAGATGAATTGCCAACTCTACAGCTCATGTATCGTCTCAATAGGGATTTAGGTCCTAAAGTACTCGCAAATTTCCTTCTGCTTGGCTTTTAGGAGGAGAAGAAGGGATGTAATCGACCTAACCCTTATTAAGATGGGATTTTAAAATCCTTTTCTATCGCTAGTTTTGCAGTTCTGGTGTAAGAAACTCCCTGTTTGTCTGGGAAAAATAGATGTAATGGAGAATTGTCAGGTCGCAATGTGCTTGAGAAAGTGGTCTGACTAGTAATTAGCTAAACTTAAAATTAATAAATGACTCTTTTATTCATTCAAACTTCGAATATGCTTACTCAACGATGAATAAAGAATTTTTATCGACTACATAAAATCCACGAAAGAATTAGTGATCAAATTTCCACTGTGACAGAATCCTGAAATTATCTTCGACGTTTGCATTCAACAGGGAGACCTTGAGGAAATCGTTTCAAGTCCGTGCAGTAGTTGTATATCATAAATTTGCTTTGTACCCATCGGAGCCTATTTCTGCCTGCAGAATCCAGTTCTTGCGTTTGCCATGCCTGATCATTAACAGAATTACCAGAAGCACAAGATGATCCTGCAGATGACTTAACACACCCATTGGCGTTGTAGTTTCTGTAAGAGGCGGTGAATGGAGCTTTTGTCCAATCAGTCTTCACTCGCCCGCCTTGTGTTGCCCAGTCATCCGCATTCCAAAGGCTCGAGTACACCCTCATTGGTTGACTCTTCGGGAATGGAACACCAATTGCTTCGCTGTTTTGGAATACCCTAATGGGACTGTTATCCACCAAGAATCTGAAAGTACAAGGAGGAAAACATATTCAGAAATCACTCGGCCATTATAATGGCAAGTTTGCCATATCTGGTAATATCAGATTATGAGATGCTATATATAGAAATTGGGGAGCTAGGTACGTACATGATACGTTGCGGGTTCCAAACAATTGAGTAGGTGTGGAAGGCAGCAGTTGGGTCGAACCAGAGATGGAATTGCTGTTCCTTGTTCCCTTTCCCTTGTGCATATACATTGGTGTGGACTGTGTAAGGATTTCCAGACGAATTTCCCAGGAATTCGAAGTCAATCTCATCGTGTCCAGGTCCTTGAGAAGATAACTGCATACAGAAAGTGTGACTATTAGATCACAAGATTTTAAAACATGCAGTCTTTCAAGGTGGAGGGCAGAGCAAGAGTACTAACATAAAATGTGGTAACGGTGCCGGCGGAGTTGCCTGGTACAAGCTTGAGTTGCATGTCAATCCTTGCGAACAGATACTCGTTCTTAGACTGGAAGCCGGAGCCTGAAAACTTGTCCAGAGACAGCGTTAGAAGTTGACCACCATTGAGTATCTTCCCTCGCTGATCGCCCCACGTGACATCGATATCTTGGTAGAAGTTGCCAGCTGAAGTGGATGCTACTAGACATGTCACGAGTACGAGAGGCAGAACCATTCCTGAAGGCCTTGAAAAAGTAAAGGATGCCATTTTGTTTGGTGCTTGTGTTTGAGTGAGAATGCAAGAATGAATGAGTGAATGAATGAATGAATGGTTGATGGTTAGGCAGAGGGTTGTGAAGGCCTTATATAGGGCGCAGAAGAGAAGCTTTGAGGAAGTTTCTGATAGAGCGAAAACCAGAGAGCATACAGCTTGTAAAGTTGTTCAGTTGGTTAAATCGGTAGGCTGGAGCCAGAAAGGACTTCACGCGTAGAATTAAAAGTTAAAAACACCAGACGTTGAATTAACTTTCCTTTGGCGAACCTGTCAAAAACAGCACATAGCTTCCATTTCTGTGACGTTTTTGTCTGCGTGTGGGCCGTGGGGCTTGGAATGAAGATTATGAAGTGGGGGCCCGTTGTGGGGCACAGTATATGGAATTGCTGCTTTGCCTTTCTTAACCCACGTTTTTGTTGAACTTTTAGTAACCATTTCAATAATGTGCTTATATGCCTAAATTCAATAGTAGCCGCGGTCTTTGTTTTTAAAAAGACCCCTACTATTACACTTAGAAATATGTCCAAACTCAAGTTTCATGATATTCACCCAAACAGAATTATGAGTCTGTTTCAACAGTAATTTTATTCTGCTAGTGGCATTGTATCTCTCAGGTGATGTATGCCTTAATATCTCATGAGATGTGTATGCAACCAGTGTAAACCAGCTAATTGTCCCTTGGAAGCCAACCAAGCTCATTGATCGCTTTGATGATTCTCTAGATAAGGAGAGATGCCAGAGACCACTGGAATAATTTTTTATAAATGGTGTCAACGGTATCTATTGAGGCCCGTTTGACAGGATCTTTTTTTTTTAGTTTTGAAAACTGAAAAATATAGTTGCGTTTGGTAATAATTTTTTTTCTTCAATATAAAAAATCAGTTTTTAAATCAAGACTGTTTTTGAATTTCAAAAAATGAGTTTCGATTTTCAGTTTTGGTTTGTTTTATTGAGACCACCACCACCCTCCCACCGCCAGCAGCCACCGCCGACCGCCGACCGCCGGCAGCCATCTCTGGCGACCATCGTCGGGGGCCACCAGCCACCGTCCCGCCCCACCACCGCCATAACAAACAACCACAAAAAAAGTCAAAATAAAAAATGATTGTCAAACACCCACTTGTTTTTATATAAAAAAAAAAATTAAACAGCTCTTTAATTTTTTTTTTGAAAACTAAAAAAAATAAAAAAAATGTTGTCAAACAGAACCAAAAGTTCTTATTATCACAAGGAAATATATGAGAAGAACAAGAAAGAAAAGAAAAAATCGACGGTTTAATCAATATCTAAGTAAGATAATAGAAGAAGAAAATGATATTCTACCCCCAATTTTTGTTAAGATCATGAACGCATTATGCACCAACCATTTTTTTCTGATTGAAGTATCAATATAAATAGGTGAACTTATGCAAGAAGTGAGAATATAAGACAGTATTTATCATGAAATAGTCCTCTTCCCATACATATATTATTGGATAAAATCCAAAAATAAATTTGATATGTTAGTGAGTTCACATAGAAATGAAAAGAAAGAAAATTATAAGAACAATTAGCTCCTTAGTTGTCAGGTTGGAAATCACCATTACCTCGGTGTTACTTAACAAAATGGCACTGTCTATACCGAAAGGGTATATCATGAAGGGTTGAGAAGATCTTCCCTTAAACACCTTTGAAACAACTGAGCGTTGGGTTAAGGTGTGAACTAGGCACTCTTTAATATGGTTTGTGTCTCCTACGAGTGCTATAGAGTGCTATATATCGTTGCAATAGGTTTCAGCGTACCACCCCTACAATACCACAGCCTAGCTCAATACTGTTGTTGCTTATCTTAATTTTTACTGCTAGAGAAATCAAACCTTCACATAACACTATCACTACAAGAAAAAAGGCTTTTAGCGACAGGGACATCTGTCGCTAAAAGCCAAAAATCCGTCGCTAAAACTTTTAGCGACGGATATACTGTGGCTAAAAGTCCCCCGTAAAAAAGCCCATTACTAAAAGTTTGATGACGGAAATTTCAAATCCGTCGTCTAATATTCTACTTTTTGCGACGGAGTTATTTATAAATTAGTTACGGAATATTCGTCGCTAATTATATTTTACGTTTTTAATTTATTTTCTGTTTTGTAAAATTAGCGACGAAATAAATGTTTTAGTGACGGAATATTCCGTAGCTAAATAAAATTTTTGGTGACGGAATATTCCGTCGCTAAAAAACTGATAGTAGAAACACTTTAAGCGACAGAATTAATCCGTCTCCAAAAATCAAAATTTTTTTATTTTTCTATTACCCAAACCTGTAATAAAAATTTCAATTCTCAACAACACATAATAATCAATACACAAAGAAATATATACAATCAATTATAAAAAAAATTTATTATAAAAATACTCATGATGTAAAAGTCAGGGGGGGACAAGTTGCGACCGGGCACTAGAAGGGGCTCATTAGGGGTTGCCGAGTCCCAGATCTGGATCTTGCTCATCCGGGACCGGCTCGGCATGTCCAGCAGCGGTACCCTGCTGATACTGCTCCCTGATCATCCTCAACACCACCGCAGCAATGTGCTGGATCTCCTCGTCGTCCAACGGATGCCGAGGAGCCAGTGTTTGTGGAGGGGCAACGAGAGTGAGGACGCTTCTATCACGGCACGAGCAGTTGTGCTAGGCATGCCGCATATGCGGCCTTTTGGCTGATTGACAACCTCTGACGTATCCAGCCATCGCTTTAACGCCCCAGTGGTCGCACCCATACTAGTGGACGCTGATGGCTGTCCGGACTGCTGCTTAAACCCTCTAAGCTGTTCATACTAGGCCTGCAAAAATAGTGATTTAAAGATATGTTAGGGCATTAATTAGGGCAATAGGCATTGAGGATAGAAAGACAAAAAAATTAACAACTTAAACAAATTGACTTACAACGATCCGCCGGGCAATATCCGAAACATAGTCGCCGGCCCGGTGCACCTCTTCCTTGTCCTTCTTCCTCACGTGCGTCTGATTATACGTCAGAGCTATGACCTCATCATCCTCTAGATCCGGAATCTGGACCGCATTCATGTATCAGACGATGTCGTGTGGCACCGCCCCCCGTGTGCGTCGGATATCTGTTCTGTCTGTTCTCGGCCCCCCTCTTACTCTTGGCATCCCAGCCTGGATCCGCAGCCTACCGATCTATTATCTCCCCCCATACAGTTAGAGATATCTAATGTGGGGGATATGTCTTTATCTCGATCAACGGGGCACCCTCGGGCAGCATCTTCTTCGCCCGGTCCCGTGCATCGTGGAGCCATCGACGGTAATTCTTGCCGATGTAAGCAAAGAAGGCCTGCCACCCCACTGTCTGCTGATCAAGCGAGTCAAATGTGAACCCCTCATGTAAGGCATTCACAAATTAACTACAGAAAATAAACTCTAATTAAACAAATACTATCGCAAAAAAAAAAAATACTTCACCATACCAGCCACTCCTCCCATAGGGACTTCCTCGCAGCGGCATTCCAGTCCTTCCAGTACATGCGTGGCTCAAAGAATCGGCCCTTAACAAGAACGCCGATATTCTTCCTCGCCTGATTCTCCAGGATCCTGCCAAAGAAGTAAATAAATAAATTAATATAGTTCACATATAAATTAACACCCCAAAAATTTAAATATAAGGCATGATGTGATTTTTTTTACTTACGGGCCGGTGAGCGTAACTCTCTGTTTACGCTGGGGGTCGATGCGTACCCCGCGTGTTGGGCCATGGCCTCGTCGAGATCCTACAAAACACAGACATTAATATAATTCAAATATACTTTAAATATAAGGCTAGCGAAAATGTACTAAACATCGTTATCAACTATACATGAGGTAGAACCCGTGGAAGAAGGAGAATCAGCGCGCGTGTGGGATGAATCCACGTCGGGCTGGGGTGACGGCTGGGCCTCGGGTTGGGGCTGGAGCTGGGGCCCCATCTGCTATACTATGTGCCTCATCATCAGTGGGCAATGACAAGGTGGGACCCACCGGGGAGGAAGCAGATCGGCCTCCAACCCGGCCATGAATAGCCCGTATCCTATCCATATCTGACTTCGTATAGATAAATTATAAATACATGAACACATTAAAAATAATAATTTGCCAAAAATCATCATCGGCATTATATATATATGAAAGGAGGTGCAAAAACACATCAATATGAACTAAGTTCTAAAATGTTACTACATTTTTTCTCTGGTTTGTTACAACATTACAAGTCAATCATTTTCAATTTGAGAACCATCATCATCATCATCACTTTCCTCGTCATCCTTTTCTTCGTGGGACTCGTCGTCCTCTTCATCTTCTAATTCATTCTCTTCATCAATAGACTCGGTCACATCATCTCCAACACTTTCCACGTCTTCCGCGTCATCATCTATGACTTCTTCTCCTACATGAAGTGTTATTGGAAGAGGAAGATCATCCTCATCGTTGTTGACCTCAACAGGGAACAAGACATGTGGTTGGTTGGCTTGAAAAGAGTCTAACTCACTGTCATATGTCACGGGCAATTTCACTTTAAATAGAATTCGTTGGCAACGAGTTGAACCATCTCGTTGCCAATGGACTTTCCAAAACAATAACGAATATAAAGAATGCAGGGTTTATAAGCAACGAGTAATTGAACGCTAATCTGGGCTAATTAGTGTTAATGAAGATTACCTTGGGCTAATTATAGCTAATTAGGGTTGATTAGGAGTAATTAGGGTTATTTTGAGCTAATTCGGGTTTAATTGTGCGGAGTAGTGTTGATTAGTCCTAATTAGGCTTAATTGGGTTATTAGGCTTAATTACGACTACTTAGGCACGTAATCAAGTTAGGTTTTAGGGTTTAATTAATCTAATCACGGGTCTACAAGATGCTTTGTAATTATGGCTAATTAGGGTTTAATTTGGACTGATTAGTGTTAATTAGGATCAATTTGGGGTAATTACAGCTAATGTAATTTTCACTGGGTTCTTTGGGTTAATTAAAACTAATTAGGCTTATTAGAGCTAATTAGGGTTAATTCGGTTCATTAGGGTTAATCGGGACTAATTAGGGCTAATTATAGCCAGTGCTGGAGCCATGATGAGATTCTAAGGGGTGCTAAAAATGTCGCGTTAACCTAATTAACCTAAATTCAACAATCAACCATTCAACTAATTCACATATATCTCAATCCAATTGGGTCTTATCCTCCGTCAACAATCTCAATTCTCAAATTACTAATGCACATTCAACAATCTCAATTCCCAATACCTCATAAAGGGTGTTGGTATGGTGTCCGAAACCTCCGGACACGTCCGAAGATATTGATTTATTTTTTAAATGCCGGACGCCATGTCTATCATCCCTCGAAGAGGTGCCAAACACCTATTGAAGAGGTGTCCACAAGTATAAAGACAAAATGTGACATTTCGGTGTTGGTGTCGATCGGACGTGGTGTCCTTGACCTACCGACTCCTCGACACATCCAGAAACGTGTTCGACACCTCTGGACACGTGTCCGACACCTACCGACATGTTCGAAGTCATTGATTTATTTTTTAAATGCCGAACACCGTGTCGTCACCCTTTGAAGAGGTGTCCGTCACCCCTTGAAGAGTTGTCCGTCACCCCTTGAAGAGGTGTCCACAAGTATAAAGCCAAAATGTGACATTTTTCCGATGTCGGTGTCGATCAGACGGGGTGTCCGTGACCTACCGACACCTCGACACCTCATCGACACATCCGAACACGTGTCAGACACCTCTGGACACGTGTCGGACACCTCTCAGCGGTGTTCGAAGACATTGATTTATTTTTTAATTGCCGGACACCCATTGAAGAGGTGTCCACAAGTATAAAGCTAAAATATATTATTTCGATGTCGGCGTCGATCGGACGTGGTGTTCGTGTCTGTGCTACCTAACGGACATCTCAATCCAATTGGGTCCCATCTTCCGTCAACAATCTTAATTCTCAAATACTCAATGCAA
Source organism: Escallonia herrerae (assembly GCA_033070095.1). NCBI lineage: Eukaryota > Viridiplantae > Streptophyta > Magnoliopsida > Escalloniales > Escalloniaceae > Escallonia > Escallonia herrerae. The sequence goes on from JAVXUP010000084.1 coordinate 258,573, forward strand.
TAAAAATCACACATTCAATCCAATTGGGTCCCATCCTCCGTCAACAATCTTAATATCTCAAATGCTCAATGCACAATTAATAATCTAAAATCTTCAATTACACGACCTAAAATCATCAATTAATAATCTCATTTACTTCAAATGCACAGCTAATAACCTAAAATTATCAATTAACAACCTAAAATCATCGATAAATAATCACAATTCTCAAATGCACAATTAACTACCTAAAATTATCAAACAAATGATCAATGTTCAAATGGAAAAAAAATCGTTCAAAATACACATATCCGATGCGCTTGAATTATTTCAATTTGGGGTTCGATTTGATTAGGACAATTAATTTAGGGTTCAATTAGGGGGTTCTATTAGTTCAATTTAGGGTTCGGTTGAATTGGGCATTCAATTAGGGGGTTTAATTAGTTCAATTTAGGGTTTAATTAGGGTTTAATTGCTTCAATTTAGAGTTCAATTATGGTTCAATTAGTTTAATTTAGGGGTCGATTGAATTGAGAAATTTAATTTAGGGTTCAATTAGAGGGTTCAATAAGCTCAATTTAGGGTTCGATTGGATTAGGGCATTCAATTTAGGGTTCAATTTAGGGTTCGGTTTGATTACGGCATTTAATTTAGGGTTCAATTAAGAGTTCAATTAGTTAAATTTAGGGTTCAATTCGATTAAGGCATTCAATTTAGGGTTTAATTAGGGCTTAATTACTTCAATTTAGGGTTTAATTAAGGGGTTCTATTAGTTCAATTTAGGGTTCAGTTGAATTTGGGCATTCAATTTAGGGTTCAATTAGTTCAATTTAGAGTCTGATTGGATTAGAGCATTTAATTTATGGTTAAAAATACATACTATTTCAGAAAATTATAAACTTTTAGTAAAAATTCTAATGTAATCTAAAGTATCTTATTAACAAATTCCCACGGAACAACTTAGCTGATCACTAGACTCATTTCAATCACTCAACCATGTAAAACCAATCGTTTACACAGTAAGAACCCATAAAAGAAGAGCCAAAACTATGAACCTTATTATTTGCTACGAACCTTGAATTGTGAAGAAACACAGCTTGGCTTTGGGATGTAGACACAGTCTCCCACATGCAACATGTGTATTAAGATTAGTCAATTGCACAAGTTTTGAGCTTAATCCAAGAACTTACTTTATTCTATCTTAGCTTACAAAAAATTATACAACGAACGTTTACCCAAGTAAAATTCCAAGAACATAGAGGTTCTCGAAACCCTAGGAGATCGCGTGGGCTGTGGGTCGAGCTAAGCTAGGCTAGGGACCATGAAAGGGCTAACAAGATCCTATATATCAAAGTAATTAACCAACATTCGAATCTTCAAGTAGAGCAAGCACAAACAGAAACTCACATTAAAGCATGTATAAGCTGAAGTTGGTAGGGAGTGAGACTAAGCAGAAGCCCTGAACTTGGGCTTCTTGCCATTGTTCCTCTGGACACAAATCTAGGTTAAGCCAAAAAGAACCTCAAATTGCTAAACAAGCAGACACATTGTTGCATTGCACAGATACAATTACAAGTAAATTCGTGAAAAGGGTGCAAATGGATAAGAAAAACTGGTGCAAAACCTACCTGAAAATCAAGAGACCGTAAGAGAGATCGGTGGCAGTGGCTGCGACGGTTCTTCGGTTTTGAAGATCGGTGGCAGTGGAGGCGATGGTGGCGCTGGCAGGCTATATTCTGTCTGGGGGTGGGTTGCCGGGGATGGCGACGGAGGTGGCGTCGAAGGAAATATTGCCGATGAGAGTTAATAGAGAGAGAAAGAGAGAGACGGGAGAGAGAAAAGCAGAAGGGGATTTTTTTAAGACCTTTACCGACGGAACACACCCGTCGGTAAAAGTCCGTCGAAAAAACTCCGCTTTCACCGACGGGTATTTTTACCAATAAAATTATTCCCTCGCCTCTATATTTTGAAAATCATCAAAAATTAAAAAAACCTATAAAATATTTATCGACGGTACTTTTTGTCTGTAAAAACCGTCGATGAAAATCCGTCGCTAAAACGTTTTAACGACGGAGTGTTCTGTCGATAAATATTTTTACCGGCGTCCGTCGATAAATATTTTTACCGATGGATTTTCATCGACGGTTTGTTCCGTCGCTAAAAGTCCGTCGTTAAATTCTTCTTTTCTTATAGTGTATTCTTGCCCCTAAACACATCACTAGAATGATAGCCTACGATAGACATATAATCTTTAAAAAATCACGAAGGGTGATAAAACTGTTGCATGAGAGACATATAAACTTTAAAATATCACGAAGGTGATAAAAGTGTTGCGTGAAATTACCATTTTGTGTATTGGACATGTGGGATGTAAGGTCCTTGAACATTGAAACCAAAGCTGCTTAGCATCCAATTCTGATAGCCTACTTCACTAACGTACAATGTAAAAATTTTGGCTGCTACTCGGATTGAAGGAATCTTTCTCTTACCCCCATATAATAACAATTAATAATCGCTAAATATTTCTAGTGACTTTTATTTAGTGGCGCTAAAAAATGTTGCTAAAAATTGTTGCTGAAAGTGTTAGCAGAAAAGTCATTAGAAATATTAAGCAGCTAATAATTGTGATTATATAAGGGGTTGGAGGAAAATTTCTACAATCTGGGTAGCAGTTAAAGTTTGTTCATATACTTGAGAGAGGTCTCAAAAGCTACCAATTGTATGGTGCATATAAAACACTTGCCGTTTTGAATGCCTAAGGGTGGAAAGTCCTACAATTGTTTTAACATTATGGGGTAAATGCACTTTATCTCCATGTACTTTAGGGCGGTTGCAATATGGTCATTTCGTCTAAAAAAAAGTTGAACCAAACCAACCCTATATTCCTCAAAACTGGGGAAAATAGACGATTTTCATCCAAGTTAACACAGTTTTTGGCGGAAAATGTTTGGCACCCAGAACCTAAACTTTTAGGATGAGACTATCCTTTTGACCTAATAAAATGCTAAAAAATTGCTAAAAATCACCCATAAATCCACCATTTTCATTTCAATTCATTTGCAAACCCTAGAAATGCTGTAAATGGAAGAAGGAATCTTATGGGTGCTAAAGTGTGCTATGAACATTCTTTTCTCTCCATTCCCGCGCCCGCCCTGAACCACCGTCCTTCATTTTCCTCAGAGAGTCATAGACTAACCTAAACCCTACCTGACACGCTCCATGCCCACCTGACCCGACCGGTGCCCTTCCCAACCCCTAATTTTCTTTGCAAAAACCCTAATATTTATCACCCCTGAGCTGCCAACACCTTTGGCTGCCACCCTACCGCCCGTTGGTGACGCCAACCCCCCTCTCTTCCTTCTTCTTCACTCCCCCCGCCTCCCGTGGCCGCAACAGCCCCGCGCTCTACTAACAGTCTCAGCCCTCCCCTCGGCGGTTATGCTGTCCCCTTATCTCCCCTCCTCTTCTCTCCATCTGCCCTCCGCAGCTGCAACAACCCCACGCCGCCATCCCATGCCCCGCCAACGCTGCTCCTTGCGCTTCTCTACATTCTCTCTTCACCACCACCTTCACCTACCCCAAATGGTTTGAGAACGGATCTTCAATGCTGTGTTTAAAAGAAGGGGTAGTTGTGATATTTCGACAAGCTCAGTTACAGCCGTTCATTTCTGCCCAGTTTTGAGGAGTACAAAGAGTTTTAATGAATTTTTTTTTAGAAGAGGGGACTATATTGCAACTACCGTAAAGTACAGAGAGGCAAAGTGCATTTACCTCTAATACTAATTATATGTGCATTAAGTGGAATGAAACGGTGTATGGCGAATGAACTATATCAATGCACATGTGTGACTTATTAGTTTTCTGGCAACGGGCAAAAACATTTGAGCATAGCAATATCCCTCAGATTACGCGTAATTGCACGAGTATTTTATGAAAACATCTCAAGTGTATTGATTGACTGCGCATTTGAAGCAACATAGATGACCCATCAGAGTATCGTCTTTTGGTGGATAGCATAGCCTTGTTCATTCATGATCTTCCCCTTGTTTTATTCTAGTGAATCGATTACTGCCGGTCTTACGTGCTGTCTCAACTTGGCTGTTTGCATGGGCAATTAGAAATTTCATAATCTTGTAACGTAGCATTGACAGGTGACTGGTAATCATCAAAACTTTAACCAATGAATTAATTGTTTACTTTTTCCAGTTTTCAGGTTTTGTACATAGGGGTAAGATATAAACAGTAAAGAATCTTGATTAACTACTGAACTACGTCCTTGAAAGAATTTGCCCTCAAATTTCCGTTGTGATGGATTGCTCAAAAGATCATCATGAGTGCTTGCATTCAGCGGGGAGACCTTGAGGAAATCGTTTCAAGTCAGTGCAGTAGTTGTATATCATGAACTTGCTTTGCACCCATCGCAGCCGATTCCTGCCGGCAGAATCAAGTTCTTGCGTTTGCCATGCCTGATCGTTAAAAGAATTAGTGGAAGCGCAAGATGATCCTGCCGATGACTTAACACATCCATAGGCGTTGTAATTTCTATACGAGGCCGTGAATGGAGCCTTTGTCCAGTCAGTCTTCACCCGACCACCTTGTGTTGCCCAATCATCCGCGTTCCACAGGCTCGAGTACACCCTCATTGGTTGAGTCTTGGGAAAAGGAACTCCAATTGTTTCGCTGTTTTGGAATACTCTTATCGGACTGTTATCCACCAAGAATCTGAAAACATTTTCCCAAACAAAAGTATATCAGACAGAGGGTATAGCTGCTAACTAGAAAATATCTCAGATTACTCCATGCACTAGTAATATTAAAAAAAAAAATGTTTAGGACTTAATATGTTTGGTACATACATGATACGTTGAGGGTTCCAGACGATTGAGTAGGTGTGGAAGGCAGCAGTTGGGTCGAACCATAGATGGAATTGCTGCTCCTTGTTCCCTTTCCCTTGTGCATAAACATTGGTGTGGACTGTGTAAGGATTTCCAGACGAATTTCCCAAGAATTCAAAGTCAATCTCATCGTGTCCAGGTCCTTGTGAAGATAGCTGCATTCATAAATTTGAAGTGTTAGATAACAAGAACATGGAATGCCCAAGAAGGTGGATGCAATAAATATTAGGTGTGGAGGACAAAGAGCAAGAGTACTAACGTAAAATGTGGTAACGGTGCCAGCGGAGTTGTCTGGTACAAGCTTGAGTTGCATGTCAATCCTCGCGAACAGATACTCATTCTTGGACTGGAAGCCGGAGCCTGAAAACTTGTCGAGAGACAGCGTCAGGAGTTGGCCGCCGTTGAGTATCTTCCCTCGCTGATCGCCCCAAGTGACATCGACGTCTTGGTAGAGGTTGGCAGCTGTAGTAGCCACCACTAGATATGTCAGGAGCACAAGGGGAAGAAGCACTGCTGAAGATTTAGAAGAACCAAAGGATGCCATTTTGCTTCGTGCCAATGTTTTGAGGGAGAGAATGGAATGGAAGTGTGTTTAATTTGATGGCTAGGCAAAGTGTTGTGGAGGGCTTATATAGGGAGGGTGGTGAGAAGGGTTGAGGAAGTTTCTGATACAGGCTGTAAAGTGGAGCAGTGAAGTTGGCGAAGATGGCTCACACTGTGGGCACTGGGCTGGAGCCAGCACAAGAGTTCACGCGTAGGATTAAAACATCTGTGTGTTGAACGAACCGACCTCACCGTCAAAAACAGGCTCCCTCTTTCATTTCCCTTCCATGTTTTGTGCGCGTGGAGTTGGCAATAAAGTGTGGCCAGATATATTGGGGTAAGTACCATTGTATTCGGATCCCTGCTCTTAGCTATTTCTTTTGTACTGCCATAATAGTGCTCTTAGCTATTTCTTTTAGCAGTACTAGTCTGGTAATCCGGGAAAAAGTCCGGGTGGGATATATTTAATGACTTATTTATCTGTATGTTCGAGTGTCGGTATATTTTGATAGAATATCGAACTGAAAATGTTCTAAAATAGTAAATATCGGATTGATACCACATTCATTAGCTTTGTGAAATATCGCACGATTACACAAGATAGTTAAGGGTAATAATAAAAGAACGATCATTAAGTTCTTTTTTTAAAATTACTATTCTACTATGTGATCGAGTAAAAGATATATTAAATGAGAAAAAATTTTGTTCACGTCTACTTTATCCTATAGCCTCTGATAGAAGGGGTGCAATGGCGTAGGGTTAAAAAATACTTTTATATATTTACATACTTTATCTTTTTGATTTGTAGATTGTTGATTGAGTTCTAATTTTAATTATAATATATTCAGGTGATTATGGTAATGCCTAAATTCTGATAATTTTATTTATTGATTAAGAGTATAAAACAATTTTACATTCAGAATTATGAGTTGCAACATTTAATGGTTACTAATATTTTTCAAATTTGAAGTTTGTTGAAGTGTTAGTGATCATATTATCTCCTAGTAAGCTTCAACATTTGTGATATTAAATTTTTATTATGTGTTCTAACTGCTTGTAAGAGTTAAGCCATATTGAGTTTGATTCTTTTTAGTTTGTATTTATTGGTGTATGTGATTCATAGTTTAAAAGTTGACACAACTAAAATTAATTTATTAAGTAAATTGCCATGTTGGTATTTTAAAATATTTTTAAAAATTAAGTCATATTCACTTTCTACATTATTTTTGTAAATATAAAAAATCTTTATTTGTAAGTCATATTTGATTCTCTGTGTGTGTGTGTGTGTGTGTGTGTGTGAGTGTGTCTTTGTTTTCTTTTTTTGGCATATATTGGTATATACGATTTCCAATTTAGAATTTGAGGCCAATTTTTCGACACATCATCATATTTGTTTTCGAGTCATTTTCTTATTTTATTTATATTTATTAAAATTACATGTGTATCATGATTCTTTACTTTGATTTATTATTAAAAATACTTAGTTAGTGTTGCCATAATTTTGGTTTACCCTATGAGTGAAAAATACTTTAAGATAACAAAATAAACACTCAAAATTAGAAAAAAAATATGAAATATTTTTAGATAATAAGTCATATCACTTTGTAAATTATTATTGAAAGATCTTAATTTATAAATTATTTATTTTTGATTTCTTACATGATTTGGTGTATAGTATTCCCGTTTTAGAATTTGAGGTCAATTTTGAGACACATAATCATATTTGTTTTTAAGTCCTTTTCCTTTTGAATCCATGTTTATTAAAATTACATATGCATCATGATTCTTTAGATTCATTATTAAAAAATTCGTTGCTATTGTTGTCAGAATTTTAATTTACCTTATATGAATAAAAAACCAATTCTACACCTTTTAAAACTCTACTAATCAATGTATTAACATATTAGGACTTTGTTTTAACTATTACCACCTCAAAAAAAAAACTTTAAGATAACAAAGTAAATACTCAAAAGTATGTAAGAAAAATGTAAAATGTTTAAAAAAGTTTAGTCATATCACTTTGTAATTTATTTTTAAAAATCTTAATTTGTGAATTATTTATCTTTGATTTCATAATTTTCGTATTTTACATCAATGAGATTATTTTATTTTATTTTAAAAGTATTTTTAGGGTGTTAGTAGAAAAATTTAAGATCTAATATGTTAGTATAATGAATAGATAGAGTTTTAGAATGTGCAGAATTGATCTTCTACTCTTATAAAATTTCGTAAAACTATGTCAACAATTCTTTCAAAATTTTTTAATAATAAATTATAGTAAAAAGTCATGATACATTTTAGAAGTGAAAAATAAGTGTCATACCAAAACAAACATGATGACGTGTCGTATAAGTGAAAATGGATGACGTGTCCCAAAATTAAAAGGGATAAAAAGGTGAAAAGAACACTAAAAAAAACTTATGTATTGCCTCCATATATAACGCACAACAGTTAATAATAATAATAATGATAATAATAATAATAATAATAATAATAATAATAATAATAATACCTGAGCTTTATTCAGGCAATATAAGCATGATAATATAAAATTTAAGATAGAGATATTACATTTACATATCATGTGTGGGCCTAAATCAACAGTTTCTTTTTGGCCTAAATCCACACCTATAGTTGTTGCTAAAGAATAGATGTTACTGAAGCATCTTTTGCCACCAAAGGTTGTTAATCCAGTAAAAGATTGAGTGAACTTAGTTAAACCCTAATTTAGTTGCACCCTTTATCGGTCACTAAAGGACAGGTGTTACTAAAGCCTCTTTTTCTATTACCTTTTATTAGTAAAAATGAACTTTTTAGTAACCCTCGTTAACCTTTTGCACCTTCTCATTTTCCGTTATAGTTGACTATTAGAAAAGTACTTTTTTGATTTTATCTTTTCAGACTAAATTTGTAAAAGACCTCAACCTTATTGCTAAAAGCGTAAAAAATAAAAAAAAAGTACTAATTTTTATAGCATTTTAAACGTCAATCTAGTGCTTGGGTTGCTTTCTTAACATTCCATCCACTTAAGTGGATGGAAGAAATCACATGCCTCTCACATGTGAGGGCAGAATTGGAAAACTAAGATAAGATTTTATTTTTTTCTTTTCACTTCATCTTCCTCCCAAAATCTCATCTCCTCAACTACAAGAATCTACCCACACGGTTCATCAACTACATAAACCAACAGATCTGATCCACCCCACGCTATTTATCACTTACACCAACAACGATGCGATGATCGAAACCAATGAAACCTATCCAAAATGTGTTCACCACATATTCCGCATTAAACCCTCCCCCTTACCATTGTAACAATATTTGTGATAAATTAGCGATATTGTGAATTTATTGTAATAAATTGATAAAAAAAAAAAGAATAATAGCACTACCCACATATTCTCTTTCATTTTTTTTTTACCCATCACTTAAATAATAGAAGAGTTCTTATATTTTTCTCATTTCAGTTACATAGTTTACAAATTTCCTACTTTTAAAATCATTGTAACATGAACAATTAATTATCAAATTATTCCCGATTTATGATACGGTTATTCCACTGAATTATTATCGATTCAATGACAAAGTTCTCCGAATAATTCCTGAATTCCGAATTATTGTCTATATCGAATAATTTCTAAAAACCGAATTTGTCACTATGCTCGTTACCAGCAAACGTCAGAGGCCCAATTCTATCTCCCATAAACAATTCCACCAGTGCTAGAGCTACAATTATACCCAAATTTATCCGATCCAAACCTATTCCACTAAAGCTGATCATGTCCTAATCTACAATACATTGAAACCAAAAATTGAACTCAACTTCAGTTGTCAAAACAACCAAATTTTTGTTTCAATCTCGAAGACCATTTTTCTATTTGCACGGTAAACGGGAGGTTTATATGATGGTAGTCAAATCTGGGTGTGTCTGTGTTTCTCTCTTAGAGAGAGAGGGGGGAGGGAGGAGGAGGTGTTGAGACATTTGGTGGAGGACTATATACAGAGAGGTGAGGGGCATTGTTACGGGTTTATGGTGGCGGAGAACTGGAAGTCAACTTTACCGTGACAGAAGAAAGGGTTATTAAAAAACTGTCCTGCGATAATATTTCCTTTATTTCAGCAAAGCTTTACTAATCAGTTCAAAAGCTAACCCCCCTTTATTTTTTAGTGTTAAGTAAGCATGCGCGCAACACATGATCTTTTTAGGGGCAAATAATACAATCACCATCACTCTTACCGCCACCAATTGAAACAAACTGTCCACCAAACCTTACTATCAACAACAGAACTAGCCACCATTACTTGCATCACCACCACAAGTAATATCCCTCATTTGACCACGCTCAACACCACTAGATCAAGCTCCGAGCTCGCAACGTAAATGACAACACACACCATTAGTAGCACTATATACCCAGATCCAAAAATGGCGGAGACAGGATCTTTGCATGGCTATAGAGATCGAGATAATGGTGCCAGACATAGATTGAGCTTGGGTGGTGATGGATTGTGTTGGCTAGAGTCCATATGCGGGTTGTGAGGTGGTGTACAATGGTGGTGGTTGTAGGTTGTCCATAGCAGAAGCGGCGTGGACTTACCGGTTGAGGTGGTGGGTTATGGTGGGATTTAGAAGTAGGGTTCAAACAGTGGGGGCTTGGTGCAGGCAGTGAGGTTATGGCGGTGGGGGCAACCACGTGGTGGTGGGCTAGCGAAGGTGCAAACAGAGGGAGAACGATGCATGAAGGGTATGAGGGGGATGGGGGCACGTGTGGATGGATGGGCAACTCCTAGGGGTGGTGGCTGTTAATGGTTAGGTGGCTGCAATTGGTGTTGGTTGGCAGCGATTGGCAATCATATTGTATGAATTTACCCCAGAGAAAAGAGCATGAAATGTGCACGGTTGGACAGGTGTCAGTTTTTAGACTACTTTGCAATACTTTTTTTGAATTATATAGTGGATAGAAGCGTAAATGTTGCAAATATAAAGAGAGACCTACAAAAAAATGTAAATTATAAAAGACAATTTTGTCATCAACCAAGAAGAAAAATATGACAGGTGAGATGTGTTTACCATTTTTGAGAAATGTATATTAGCAATTTTACCCCAACAATAGATCTACCAAGTCGATGGAATGTACAGAACGCAACTCAAAAATAGGATGAGGTTTAAAATGCTATAAAAAGTAGTATGGGGTTTCAGACGCTTTTGGCAGCAAACATATTGAGGTTTTTATGCATTTAAATTTATTCATGATAAAATAAGAGAACATCGTTCCACCGATGAAAAGATACAGAAGGGTATGATACAAGCTAAAAAGATATCTTAAAATGTAAACGCATAGGGAGCTGGCTTTAAAAACTCTCTTCCTTCTCTCTGTTTTTCCTCTCTAAATCGCTACCAAGGGGGAGGGGTGGGGGTGGTTTGCAGTCAACTCCTTTATGGTCGTCGCCCCGCCGCCATGTGCTCTCTATCGCCACCATGTGCTCTCTCTCCATGCCACCACCATCAACGGTCGTCTGCCTTCCAAAGTTGTCATTGGTTTTGAGTGAAAGTGATTGATTAGGTTCTTTTAGTTTGCTCTTGGGCTTTTGTTTCTATTATCTTCAATGGGTTATCCTTTACTGTATTAGGGGAGTTAGCGTTTCAGTTCCATGTGTGTTTTTTAGAATCCCATCCCCGTGGTTTCAGAGGCTTTTTGCAACTGTAGTGTTTAAATGGTCGACTAGTTCTCCGTGGTTTTTTTGGTTTCTTGCAGGTTTATGTTTGGCCGACAAGTAATGTAAGTTCCAATTCTTTTTCTTCATTCTTGTGCTTCTTGGATCCTCGCCCAGGGGGAAGGGGGGAGGACGTAAAAGGGGCGGGGGTTTTAGAACGGGTGCGTTGGTAGGTTTTATATGTTTGATCAATAATCTGTCTTAAGTGGTTTGGCAGGCATCTTAAATTTTGTTACGTGATCTTTTAGCTGCATTTTTTCTTCTCGAGCATCACTATTTAATTGCGTTGCGCCACCACACTTGTTCGATTTGTGGTTCCACTTTTTTTCATTCTTTAGTTATTCCTATTGTTCACTTATGAAAAGTTCATGTTATTTAGATCCATCAAGGTAGCCTATACTTCATGTTACTTGTAACCTTTTTGATGTAATTTTATTTTGTACGTAGAATTTGTTAATTTCAGGTACATATGATCAAAATCAAAAAGAGACTTGCTCTTTCCTTTGCTAGACAACCAAATAATTCCAGTACTGAATTTGGTTTAGTTTGAAGGTATTGAACAAATTAGAATATACTGAGAGTGTGTGTGTGTGTGTGTGTGTGTGAGAGAGAGAGTGTGTGTGTGTGTGTGTGTGTGTGTGAGAGAGAGAGAGAGAGTACGCAGCTAGCAAACTCCAAAGTTTGCATTTTACTGTAGCACGGTTACTATTAGGAAACCAATACACAGAAAAAATCTATAGATAATACTTTTACTTGAAATTTTCTAATTAGCCCGAGAAACCTATCTGGTGACTCTTTAAGGATGGAGTGCTGGAATGAAGCTTTTCAAGGTCAGTATCTAAAGCAGTAATGATTTCTAAGGTGATCGTGACAATAACTATATCATCAATTTTTGGGTATCTAAAATCGGAGCCATGCTTTGCATTTGAAATAATAATAAGAAAATTTGATTTTTGGGAGTTGAATTTACATAGCTTAGTAACTCTAGGGTGTCGAATGTTGCTAAAATTGACCTTAAGAAACAAACAAGGCACTGACAATGTGAGCATTCGATTGAGATAAGGAAAAATCACACTTCAGATTACAGCCATTAAGAACTATTAGTCTGATTCAACATAATTCACTGGTTATGTCATGCTTATTACTCATCAGCTCATATGTGAGAGGAGAGGGTATGAATCTAGGTCAATGGTTGGCCTAGAGAGAGAGAGGAAGACTAGGACGAAGAACTGACAAGGTAGGGATTTGTTTAATGTTGATAGGTATCAGTTAAAATACTTAGCAACAATATCTGAGATTGGAAAATCGCTGATAATGCCACTTAAAGGAAAAGAAAACTTATGAAATCATCATTCCAAAAACTTGTCCTTTTAACTTAACTTGACGGGATTGCTCGAATTCTTACATGCCAATGCACAATGAGTAAATTGCAATTTGTGCGTATACTGAAGGACTTGAAAGAAGCTTGTTCGAACCTTGAAGGTCTAAGACTCTCATTCCAATAATTAAAAAGGAAACCTTTTTCTTCTACAAATTGGAGTAGTCGATCAGATTGCATATTCCTAGACTCAAAATGGAAAGGTGTGGAGAACTTTGAAGTGGTTTGTTGAAAAATAAGTCACCTATTTGAATGCAAGATATTTATGACATTGTTTCGGTAACATCTCAAAGTACATTTTTAGTTGGCTTAATTGTTATATCTGATGGATACTCTATTTAGGCATATATGTACTCTGATGTTTGACCATGGCGAGTAAGAGGATAAATGTTTTTTAAGTCGGCTATTAATGAGAAAAAAACCTTCATGTAGTTGTTGCTGAAGTTATGTTCATTGTTATGACACTATATGTTGCTTGCATGCAGATTTTTATTCTAGAGTTGCCCAGCTGAGTTTATTTGCATAGCCCTTTCAAAAAGATATGGGTTTGGTACAAATTTTATGCTGAACTCTGAGAATATATTTGCTAAAATAGATTTTTCAATACGGTTTGTAGTCTCCAATGTTCAAAGTGAAATGTGGATCCCTACAAGTGGACAAATTTCCAGGTTCGGCAGGTTAAGTCCTATTGATTATATATATCCATTGAGAGAAATAGATAGAAGACACAATTTATGAATGAAATTTATGGGCTTTTCTTTCTTGATCTTGGTAAGTTAATGAATTTGCTTTTCAGTTAAGGTGTATTGAGACGATGCCAGATTCCTTTTTAAAGGATCCTGCAAAAGGGAAAGTGATTTGAAGCACTCCTAAAGATTGAAGGGCAAGGAACAATCCCCGCGTCAAAAGTGTTGAATTTTGGACTATGGTATTAAAAAACCTTTTCGAGAGGACTTTTTATTTTCTTGTTTATGCTAGCCTTTTTGAATGGTTAGGTTATTAAATAGTGGCTCCCATATTTATGTGGGATGAAAATTATCATTTTTTGTTTCTTCCTAGGCGACCTTAATGGTCATCTCTTTTTGTACATAAAAAAGAAACCAAGATCGATCGAGTTCACCTTATGTTGGTTGCCTACTGCCAATCTAATGCGTTCTAATACAAGAGATTGTGTTCAAGAGAATGTAAACAATCTGCATATACTGAGAAGTGGCTTGCTCAGTTCTCCTATTATGTTACACCAAACACACAAGCTCTTACTAATGTTTTATGAATGAACATAAATTATTAATTGACGAACCACTTTTGTTAACAAGAAGCGTGCAACACACGTCGAGAACAACTAGTAAAGATAAAAACACTAATAAAATGTTTGTTGTCGCATTTCATCGGCTTTGCCTCGTGTTAGATGTAAACCTTGAGAGACATAACATCCCGTCACTCTAGACGCTTCCTAAAGAGTTGACCACTACAAAAAGAAATTAACTAGAGTCAACTTGCCACACCATCTGCCAAACAAATTGTCGATGAAACAATACGACGATCAGATTATTTCAACCTTAAAACCCACCAAACAAGTTATATATTAGCACAAATATCGATGCCAGAAAGTCAATGACAGAATAGATCAGAAACCCCATAATTTGTAACGGCTTGGTTACACTTCAGAATTATCACTACACCCAAAAATTGATGAAACTAGAGAGGCCTTCCACCATCTTTTTATCTGAACGAATTGTGTTGACAAGAGCAATATCCCTAGGTTAGGCCGTAATTGCATTGTTATTCATAAGCAAAGACAGAGTCATCTCAAGACAAAGATTGCCTATTGTCCCACATTGTTCATGAAGGAGGCCAATTTTAGAAGCAACACCACGCAGGCACTTACTAGGCACTTACGAGGACGCTTACGAGACGATGATTGGACAAAGGCCTCCTGAATATTCAGTACTTCTCTGCACTTACTTCTTGTACATAAGAGATAATTCTAAAGAGTTTCTAGAATAGTGGAAAGTCATGTAAATACCTAGATACTATGTGAGAGATTCTAGACAAAGAATATAAACTGTAGGATGAAATGTATCCCCATCATCCGTTAAAGAGGTGGACTAGTATATAAAGTCAAGGCTTCACTTGGCCAAGGTACTCAAGCATTATTGTACATAAATCATTCTTTAAGAAATATAGTGTATGTATTTTTCCAAACTCGTGTGTCCATTCTCATTCATTTGCTCTTAACATCGCCCAACCCAAGGAACATGTTGACTTAGCGTGCAAGCAGAGGCTTGATTTAGCTAAGTGTCGCACGGTTGACTTAAGAAAGTTGTTAGTTCCATGACAGATGGTATTAGAGCTTCGTTATGAGGGGTCGAGCCAAGCAAGGAGCATTGACGGCAACCAAGGACACTAGTGATGTGGCATCCAGGATGTCCGAAAAGAACATTATGGTTGAACGTGGGCAATATCCACTACTACCACCTGGTGGTAAGAAGGGTGGTCCAGCCCAAATTAAGTCAAGGGATGCCCTTGCTTTTTTGGATGGTCGGGCATGAATCTTGAAGGAAGCGATGGGCAGTGTCAAAGATGGCTTAGACATTGTCGAGCAAAACCTCCAAAAGTTAGAGGATCATGTGTTGGAAGAACTTGATACACTTAAGAAGGTGGTGAAATCACAAGATGAGCTGCGTACTAGATTTATGGAGTTGTTCTTAAATCTTCAAGAGCAACTCGATGTGATTGAAGTCAGCGTCAAGGAGACAAGGCAAGACACAGCCATGTGCAAGAGGACAATTGTGGGTGGAGTCATTGTCACTCCTAGTCTAAGGGTGGATACACCGAAGCTGAAGGAGTTTGCTGGCCAGCGAGACACGGAGGAGCTTGATAACTTCATATGGCATATGGAACACTACTCAGAGGGAGCTAGCTTTACAGACCAGATGACTAAGGTAAGAACTGCCACTCTCTATCTCACTGACACGGCTACACTTTGCTGGCTTAGGAAACACAATGATATTGAGAAGGGAATATGCACCATAAGCACATGGGATGTGTTTACAAAAGAGATAAAGAGACAGTTTTGCCCCGAGAATATTACTTATGCAGCCAGAAAGAAATTAAAGGAGTTGAGACATAAGGGTTCAATAAGTGAATATCTGAAGGAGTTTACAATTCTCAAGCTTCACATTCCTAACATGATGGAGGATCACCGCCTCCTCAACTTCGTTGATGACCTCCAAAATTGGGCCAACAAAGAACTTCAATGCTGAGGTGTGAAGGACACTGACGAGGCCATAACAGTGGCAGAGTCATTAACGAAGTATGCAAGAGTGGGGGACTCTTCAAAGGGGAAGAGTGCACAAGTAGCTTTGAGGGGGTAATAACCCTAAAGGTGGGGGAGATAAGACTAAAGTGTGGCACTAGGGAATAATCATGCTAGCACGAGTAAGTTTTGAGGGCCAAAATTGGTTGCAAGGGAAGTGTGCTAGTGTAAAGCCGAAGGACGATTGCTTCTTTTGTGCAGGGCTACATTAGGCGAGGGACTACCCACAACAAGGCGAGCTAAATGCCTTGGTCAAGGAAAATGAGGAGTCTGAAAGAAAAGATGTGCACATGGGCTCGCTTTAAATTCTCAATGCACTGCATACGAAGGCTGTATAGAAGGCCCTTACAGGGGAGGGACAAGTCTCGACGGGCAAGGGGTTACTCTATGTCGAGGCTAAGTTGAATGGGAAGCCCGCGCAAGTGATTGTTAGTATGGGGGCTACCCACAATTTCGTGACAATGGAAGAGGCCAAGCGTCTAGGCCTCAAAGTGGTTGGTGGTGAAGGATGGCTAAAGACTGTCAACACTAACGCGAAGACTTGACAAGGCACAATGCGACAAGTAAGATGTGCCTTGGTACGTGGAGGGGCTTGGTGGATTTCTCGGTGGCCTCGATGGATGATTTCAAGGTTGTGATAGGCCTTGAGTTCTTGCAGCAAGTGAAGCCTTGGTGTCGCCCTATAGCAATACAGTGCACATTATGGAAAAGGGAACATCGTGTGTGGTGCATATGTCCGGAGGAACTTTGTTATATGTGGAGCCTGATTTTAACCCAGAGATATTATTACAATGTGGGTGTTCCACATTGGTAATTGAAAGAAGGTCACAACTTAGCCCAAGTAAATAAGTTTTCTTATCCCACATTGGTTATTTAGAGAAAGTCATCCCTTAGCTCTAAATATATATAAGTGGTCTTGTATTATTTTTTCGGGTTAAGAGAGAAAACCATAACAAAGAGCGGGGGGTTAGGATTTCTGGTTGTAACATTACTGAATGAAATCGAAATCTGGTCATACTCCGAGGATGAAGGCACATTGGTGAACCTCGTAATTCTTGTGGTGTGCGTTTATTTTATTTTTCTAAATTTTCTCGTTTCTTTGTTCTTCAAAATATTGCTTCGTTATTGCTCCGTTTTGTAACAACTGGTACTAAAGCGTGTTCGAGTTTTACTCACGTAGGTTTTACATGTGAGTGGGAGTAACGACTGAAGAAGATAAAGGAAAGATCGAGAAGATTAATGGTATGAATTTTCAGTGGTGGAAGATGCAAGTTGAAGACTACTTATATCAGAAAGATCTGTATTTGCCACTGGTAGGAGAGAAACCTGAAGCGATGAATGCGAACGAGTGGGTGATTTTGGACAAAAAGGTGTTGGCTACAGTAAGGCTTAGCCTGACACCGCAAGTAGCAATCAATATCTCTAAGGAGAAATCTACCGCTGTTGTGATGCAAGCATTAGAAAAATTGTATGAAAAACCTTATGCTTCGAATAAAGTATTTCTTATGAAGAGACTGTTTAATATGAGATTTAATAAGAAAGTAACTTGTAAATTGTATGAAAAATCTAATAAGAAAGTAACTTATTAGAGTTAGAACCCCAAGAAAGAACTAATAATTGATTTAAATTTGAATAAGGTCCTTATTTCTAAAATTTAACTTATTTTACAGGTAATTAGCGTAATATTTGCAAGCCTTATATAATTTTAAAAACAATCTCTAACTATTCTAAAAATCATCCTTATCAGTATAGTAATTTGTCCGCTATTTGTCTGAAATAAGTTTAAAACTTGTTGGTATCACTTGCCTGATACTTATAAACATCCTAAAACTAAAAAGCATTTAGACAGCTTCTAAAACTCTATTTAGTTGATATGCTTATATATTTGGCCTTAATTTTGACTATTAATACCTCAAAAGTACTTTACAATAATAAAATGAAACTCACAAATGTAAATACAAAAATCATCCTTTGTTTACTAAATTTTTACTTGTAATACCCCGATATATTTTAAACGGGTTAATTTAAAAATTTTAGCGATGAATTTTTTTAGTTAGCATCGATGTATTTATTAGTGACTTTTAACAACAATTAGTGAAGCGAGTTATGCAACAATCAGTTAAAATTTTCTAGTGCATTATTTTATCATAAATACTTATTTTGAACTTTTTTCGTAATAATAGAAAATTTCAAGTAAACTTTGAATAACTACCAAAAATTGGAGGGGGGTTGTAATTTTCCAACCTAGGTATGTGTGTGTGTGTGTGTATAGTATATATATAGCTTAGAGAGAGAGAGAGAGAGAGTGACGAAAATGGTTTTTCGGTAAGTTTTTTAGCCATTTTTTCACAGATTTATTCAATGTTATGGGAGCTTTAAGGGATGTCGTGGGTTGCATGCTTGAGGGGGGGGGGGGTTGTGTGTGGGTGGGTGCGTGATGGGTATCAGTGTAGTGGATGTGTGTTTGAATATGTGTGTGAGTGTTTTTTAGCCATTTTTTCTTAGATTTATTCAATGTTGTGGGAGCTTTAAGGGATGTCGTGGGTTGTGCGCTTATGGGGGGGTTGTGTGTGTGGGGGGTGGGTGGGTGTGTGATGGGTATCAGTGTAGTGGATATGTGTTTGAATATGTGTGTGTGATGCCAAGGAAGGTGGGTTCGCAGCCGACGTGGAGGTGACACAAGGAATGCAGTCCGAATCAAATGCCAAGTGTGCTGACGTGTGACACAGCAAGGGTGGAGCAAG
This sequence comes from Escallonia herrerae, assembly GCA_033070095.1. Lineage (NCBI taxonomy): Eukaryota > Viridiplantae > Streptophyta > Magnoliopsida > Escalloniales > Escalloniaceae > Escallonia > Escallonia herrerae. Next base: position 277,146 of record JAVXUP010000084.1, read on the forward strand.
GGCAGAGACCAAAGGCTTCCTAGACAGGGCCTGAGGGTGGCAGTGCTATGAGGGCGACGACGCATGGTGAATATATGACGACAGTCACAGTCCGATGCTTCGGTCCGGCGTTAGGGGTCCGATGTCAGAGGTCCAACTATGTTTCTCTCTATAGAATTTTAGAGAGAGAAAGAGAAAGTGAGAGAGAATTCTGAGAATCTAAAAATTTGAAGTCCCCCAAATGAATTCTCAAGACCTCTATTTATAGAGGTTGAGATGATCATGTCATCACGCGACACGTGGAGCTCCCGGGGAGTGACATGTCACCGAGGGGTCCACAGCTGCCAGTGCTCCACGGACTGTCGAATTGCATATTCACCGGGCCTACCCTACACACCTCTGTCTATCCGGAAATACTGGCTCCCACAGCGTTAGTGTGGCAAGAGAACCCTTTGATCTAGTCACCAATCCAAGCCCTTGCAGAGTCCCATAGGCCTGGCAGTGGTGGGGAAGACCCAATGCCCAGTTGCTAGGTGGACTAGGTATGATGCCCTCCAAAGACCTGTTCCCGTCTTCGATTGACCCGAGGGTCATAGTCCCTAGGGGTGCCGACGCGAGCCCCCAGCGCTGGAGCACATAAGCCAGTCACGACAACACCCTGGCGGAGATAGTGTCCCAGAGGAGTCGCCTATCTCGCGGGTGAGTCCTTGTGCTGGAGCACTCGAAGCACGTTAAGGTAGCATCCCAGAGGAGCTGTCTACCTGGCGGAAGGGGAGTTGAAAAACTCCCTGGCGGAGATAGTGTCCTAGAGGATTCGCCTATTCCGCAGACCGAGTTAGCATCCCGGAGGAGCCATCAACCTGGCGGAAGGGGAGTTGAAAAGCTCCCTGGCAGAGATAGTGTCTTAGAGAGCGAGCCTATCCCCCCGGGTGAGTCCTTGTGCCGGAGCACTCGGAGCGCGTCAAGGTACCATCTCGAAGGAGCTGTCTACCCAATTAGCCGAGGTAGTATCCCAAAGGAGCCGTCTACTTGGCGAAAGGGGAGTTGAAAAGCTCCCTGATAGAGATAGTGACCCGGAGGAATCGCCTATCCCCGCAGGTGAGTCCTTATGACGGACCACTCGGAGCGCGTCAAGGTAGCATCCCGGAGGAGTCGTCTACCCGACTGGCTGAGGTAGCATCCCGAAGGAGCCGTCCACTTGGCAAAAGGGGAGTTGAAAAGGTCCCTGGCAGGGATAGTGTCCCGAAATAATCGCCTATCCCCGCGGGATCCTGCACCCGGAGAGTGGGTTAAAGCATGTTCCACGTCCATGGTGGGGGCGCATGGTGTGGTGAATGAGTGTGGTGCACGGGGGCATGTCGTGGAGATGGTGCACGGGTGCGGTGAAGTGTTTATGGTGCCAGGGGGCACGACATTACGATAGAGAGACCGAGGACACGGCTGTATCAGTAGCGTGGCGCATGGGCGCGGTGGAGTTAGTAAGGTGCCGGGGGCACGTCTGTGTTAGTGGCGCGGCGCATGGGCACGACGGAGTGCGTATGGTACCGAGGGCACTGTAGTGTGACAGGGTGACAGGGGGCATGACTGTATCAGTGGTGCGGCGCATGGGTGCGATGTAGTGTGTATGGTGCCTGGAGGCACGACATTGTGATAGAGAGCCTTGGGGTAGGGCTGTATAAGCGGCATGGTGCATAGGCACGGTGGAGTGACGTCCAGATGACAAGGGTGGCGGAGTGACGTTTGGGCGACGGGAGTCGCGGAGTGACGTCCGGGCAACGGGGGTTACGACACTGGTGCACAACCGCAAGCAACGATCATCGCAAAGTTAGCGCGCGGGCGACAACATACGTCACACAACCACAGGTGATAGGCACCGCTGAGCCAATGTGTGGGCGACGGCGAGTGTTACGTGGACGGCGCATGGTGCACGACCGTGAATGACGGTTGTCGCCGCGACGGAGCGCAGCCTTGAGCGATGGTCGTCGCGGTGACAGAGCGTGGCTACGAGCGACGGTCGTCATGACTACGACGCGAGACTGCAAGCGATGGTCGTCAGTCATCAAGGTAGGTGGCAGACCCCCCAGGGTGGCCGACCCCCTTGAGGTGGAAGGCACGCCACGCCTTTGGTGTTTTACGAGCAATTTCACGAGAAAATCACGAGCAATTCACATGACTTGAGTATGGTTATTTTGACCGGCTTTGAGAGCGTTGAAAAATTGACCGTTGAACACGTGACATGTTGCGTAAAACGGGACCCTTGGTGGGCTCTTGCGTGCAGCCAAAGTAGGTTGGGAACATAAGCCCCCTGCGTGTCGTGTGTGCGGAGGGGCAACTCGAGCGGGCACTGCACGCATAAACACTGAGCAAGATGAGGATGTTGTTTGGCCGGAAAGTTGTTGACATCGTCTCTGAATGACGAAGGTAAAGAGTTGGTGGCTCAAACGACGAGCGTCGCAAGGTCGACGTCCGAGTGATGGCGACAAGGGTCGCGAAGATGACGCTCGGGCGACGGGGGTCGTGGAGACGGTGCCCAGGCGACGGGCGACAAGCATCATGGAAATGGCACACGGGCGTTGGTGACGGGGGTCACTGAGACAGTGCCCAGGCTACGGGCGACGAGTGACGAGCGTCTCAAAGACGTCACCCCGGTGACGGGTGATGGGGGTCACGGAGACGGCACCCGAGCAACAAGCGTCACGGAGACGTCACCCGGGCGATGGGCATCGAACAACAACCAGTGCTGAACAATGAGGGAGAGGGGTAGGTGGTTCGAGTTGCCTCGCGCACCACCTACGAAAGCCTTGGATGATGTTGGAGGACGTCGCGATGGTGGTTACGGCAAGACTATGGTGACGGGCGCAGGCTCGCGGTTGATGCGAGTGTAGCCAGATGTGCAAAAAAAATCTAAGTACGGAAAAAGTGATGAAAGGTGTAAGGGAGGGTGGTCGGTGATGGAGATGGCCGAAGGTGAAGGAGGGTCGGTCATGGAGTCGGTGGGGTGGGGGGGTTGGCCAGGGGGTCAACCAGGGGGGTCGAGGTGGGTGGGAGATGATGAAACAAGAAAAGGGGAGGCAATGGTGCAGTGCTTAGGCGGTGAGACGGCGGGCATACGCAGTCGGGGAAGAGGGAGAGAGAGAGGGGCCAAGGGGGCGTTGGCCGGGGTAGGGGTCGGTGGGGAGAGGGTCATTGGGGGGGGTCGGCCAGGGGAAGGGAGATGCCGGGGAGGGGCTACCGATGGTGAGAGTGGCCGAGAAGCTGGTGGCGGCGCCTTGGGTAGTGCGACGCATGGAAAAGAAAGAGGGATTAGGGTAAGAAAATTTTTAGGGTTCCAGGGGAACGGGTCGGGTTTAGGCAAACAGGCTGGCGGTGACCCACTTAAAGCTGAAGGAAAAGAGGGGAAACAGGGTGAGGCAGGGCAGGCGCAGGTTGGGGCCCTCTCGGGTGGGTTTCGCCCACCTGTATTTCTTTTGCTTTTTTGACTTTGAATTTGAATTTCGCTTTTTGTTGTTGTTGTTGTTTGTTTTTAAGGAGGGAGGCCCCAAGAAATTCTCAATGTATATATAAAGAGAGTGAGAGGGGTGAAGAATTTATGAATAAGAGAGATTTATTAGTGAAAGGGAGAGAATGCGGAGGGTGGGGGAGAGATGAAAAAAAGTTGTGAAATTTTTTAGAAGTGTTGGATAGTGGGTGAGGGGGGTTGGTGAGAACGGAAATGAAAATTTTTTTAAGTATGGGAGAGAGTGAGAGGGTGGTGACCCGACCGCGAGAAATGAAGAAAAGTTTCTAAGTGTGGATAAAAATTCCCAAGTGTTGGAAGGAGCATATGATGGAGGGGGTGAAAAATTTTTATTAAAATTATGCCAAGTGTTGGAAAGAGGATGAGGGGTTTGGTGATGGAAACATTTTGAAATTTTTTTTTGAAGTCCTAGAAAAGGGAGAGAGGAGCTCGGGCAAGGATGCCGAGGGAGGCCGCGGGGGGCGGTGACCCAACCGCGAAAATTGAAGAATTTTGTCTAAGTGTTGAAAAAAAGGAAATGGATATGGGGTGGTGATGCGACCACGACCATGACTGGTTGAGATGAGAGGGAAGGTGACTTAGGATGGCAGGCTGGCATGGACGACAGGCTGAGTCACAGAGGCGATAGGTAGCGTGGCTCGAGCCACCCCGTGCACCACCTATCAAGTCGCTTTGGAATGTGAGGCAGAGAGGGGAGGGGAACCCGACTTGCTTGGGGTAGAAAAAGGGCTGAAGCCCCCAAGGGCTCTGGTGACGGCATGAAGGGTGGTGTCAGTAGGCTTAAAATATTGTCTGAGTCTGGAAAATGCAACTTTATTGATAACAAAAGGGAGGCAACATGCCTTGGTACAAGAGTAGTGAGCACATTGAACCTTGCAAAATGAAGGAATGAAATTACAAGTATAGAAAATGCACTAGGTCAAGCTAGGGCTTGGGGTGGCAGGTCACACACTTAGAGTTTGAGCTCGCCGGACGCAATCTTGTCAGCGAAGGCGAACTTGAGGCCCCTGCACCACTTGAGGCCGTGACTGACCTATGGATGATAGGGGCAATAGTTGGGATGAGCTAGGTCTTCTGGGGTAGGTTCTTTGGCATCGGGCAGGGTGATGGAGTTATCGTTGATCCAGGTCTCGAAGAGAGCTTTGACTGTCTTCAAGTCGCATGGGTATTCTGGGGTAGGCGTCGGCTGCCTTCTCTTGTCAGGGTGCCCATCCCTTCCTTGGGATTGGCGCTTATGGCTATTGTCATCGTCACTGGCTGCTTTCACCGTTACGGCGAGGGCAATATGGGTTTGGGGCCTTGGGGGCTTTGACGGACCGATCGAGTTGTAAGTGCGTCGTGCAGCTTCCTTAAGATGTCCCCAAGACCGAAGCCGGAGGTTTTCAAGGTAGACCTTGTAGGTGTCTTTCATGTTTTTGATGCAAATGGGTACAAGGGTCTCATCCTTGCTGAAGTCAGTGCACTCCAAGCACTTTGTGATGGAAGCGTGTAACATAGGCGTTGAGGTCTTCCCTGGGGTTCTGGCAGATTCCAGCAATGTCAACGATGGTCACCCGCTCTGTTTCATAATGAAACTTGTGAAGGAAGAGTTGGACCATGTCAGACCAGGAGTGGATACTACCGTCAGGAATCTGACAATACCAAGAGTAGGCGAGGCCAGTCAGGGACTTGTGAAATTCCCGAAGCTTCAAAGTGTTGTCCTCCCCGTAGTGCTCCAGGGAGCCAGCAAAACAGGTGAGATGCTCGCGGGCGTTGCCCTCTTTACTGTTGAACATGATGAAGGTTGGTTGTTTGTACTTGACAGGGTAGGGCTTAGTAACGAGGTCGCCAGAGTAGGGAGCATGGCCAGACAGCTTAGAGGGGAGTGTGGTAAGGATGACTGCTTGAGACGGCAGAGGATGGCGTCAAGGTCATGCTTGGTGACATACGAAGCATGCGATGGTTTATGCCCTGTCGGGATGATCCGGGCACCAGAGCCCATAAACGGGGCGACCTGAGGTATTACGGGGATGACAACGGTTTAGAAGGGTTGGTGGCGGGGATCAGCTTCCTAGGGTGAGGTTTGCACAGGGGTAGTGCCAGCAGCAGGAGGTGGGCTGTCAGGAAGGGCTGGCTGAAGCAAGCCAGGGGAATGGCTTGTGTTTAGGTGTTAGTTGGTTGTGTTAGGGTTAGGCTCCATCTCAATTGAGTCGTGAGTCTCTGAAGTACTCCGAGCAAGGGTGAGTCAGGCCGCTGAGGGTTGAAGCACCACGAGCTAAGGTGCAGCGAGTCCTACTGCTGAGGGCCTGAAGGACCAAGGCAGCGGTGGTCGCAACATTGGGGCCTGGGTATTGTCCACAACTAGCCCAGGCCCTGAAGGCTAGATCTGAGCAGGTGGGGTTAACCCCAGAGCTTGGGGTGACATGGGGTGAGCATCGGGCACAGGGTGGGGAGCTCCAGGGCCTTGAAAGGTCGGTGATTGTGAAGTCAAGACTTGAATTGTTTTTATTTTTGCTTTTCTAAGATGACAGCCATGAGAGAAGATTACGATTCTTGGAGTTCGGTGATGGTAGAAGTAAGGTGTTGGATTGTGGCGTTAACGATCGAGGACACATCGGGTGCATCCATCTTGGGGAGAGGCTGGAGTTGGTTGTGGCTAGTCTCTTCTTGGTCCTCGGGGTGATGCTCCTCTTGGATCACTGGGATAAGACTTAGTTGGCAGTCCTGGTAGCCCTGCGTTGCTCAGGCATGGTTGCTTGGTTGTGTAAGGCAAGGGACGAAGTGCACTACGATGCTCACCTCCTCAGCGAAGTCGTCAAAATGATGCCAAGGAAGGTGGGTTCGCAGTCGACGTGGAAAAGCCATAAGGAATGCAGTCCGAGTCAGATGCCACGTGCGCTGATGTGGGACACAACAAGGGTAGAGCAAGGGCAGAGACCAAGGGCTTCCCAGACAGAGCCTGAGGGTGACAGTGCTCTGAGGGCGACGGCACACAGTGAATATACGACGACAGCTACAGTCCGATGCTTGGGTCCGGCGTCAAGGGTCTGATGCCAGAGGTCCAACTATGTTTCTCTTTATAAAATTCTAGAGAAAGAAAGAGAAAGTGAGAAAATTTTGAGAATCTAAAATTTTGAAGTCCCCCAAATTAATTCTCAAGACCTCTATTTATAGAGTTTGAGATGATGAGGTCATCAAGCGACACGTAGCACTCCCCGGGAGTAACACGTCACCGAAGGGTCCATAGCTGCCGGTGCTCCACGAACTATCGAATCGCATATTCACCTGGCATGCCCCGTACACCTCTGTCTGTCTGGAAAGACAAGCTCCCACAACATCGGTGTGGCCAGAAAACCCCATTGATCTAGCCACCAATCCAAGCCCTTGCAGAGTCCTACAGGCCTGGTAGCCGTGGGGAAGACCCGACACCCAGTTGCCAGGTGGACTAAGCTCAATGCCCTTCGAAGACCTGATCCCATCTTGGAGTGACCTGAGGGTCATAGTCCCTATGGGTGCCAATGCAATCCCCCAGTACCGGAGAACATAGGCAAGTCATGACGACACCCTAGCAGAGATAGTGTCCCGGAGGAGTCGCCTATCCCGCGGGTGAGTCCTTGTGTTGGAGCACTCAGAGCTCGTCAAGGTAACATCCCGGAGGAGTCGTCTACCCGACGAGCCAGGTAGCTTCCTGAAGGAGCCGTTTACCCGGCAAAAGGGGAGTTGAAAAACTCCCTGGCTGAGATAGTGTCCCAAAAGAGTCGCCTATTCTGTAGGCCGAGGTAGCATCCCGGAGAAGCCGTCTATCTGGCAGAAGGGGAGTTGAAAAGCTCCCTGGCGGAGATAGTGTCTTAGAGAGTGAGCCTATCCCCAGGGGTGAGTTCTTGTGCTGGAGCACTCGGAGCGCGTCAAGGTAGCATCTCAGAGGAGCCGTCTACCTAGCGGAAGGGGAGTTGAAAAGCTTCCTGTCAAAGATAGTGTCCCGGAGGAATCGCCTATCCCTGTGGGATACTACACACTCCGGAGAGTGGGTCGAAGCATGTTCCACATCCATGGCGAGGGCGCATGGTGTGGCGAATGAGTGTGGTGTTGACTTATTGATTTTGATGATTCCAGACATACTATCTCTAACATTAATCTGACAACTTTATTAAGATAAACATTTCAGGATTTATCTCTTAATCAAACAAAGACAAGATCTTGACATGGACAAAGCTTGAATCAGAACTGGGACTCGGGATTTAAAGCCATGGACTACATTGAAGATGCAAGAACCTGATGTCAAATTTTTTTCTTGTCAGTACAAGTCTTTCTTAAAAGATCTGACAAAAACTCTAGTAAAGAACCAAATCTTTTAGTCGAAGTCAAGTGTTTTAGTCGAAGTCAAGCATTTTAGTCGAAGTCTAGTGTTTTAGTCCAAGTCAAGCATTTCAGTCGAAGTCATCAGTTTTAGTCGAAGTCAAGCATTTCAGTCGAAGTCATAAGTTTTAGTCGAAGTCAAGCATTTCAGTCGAAGTCATCAGTTTCAGTTGAAGTCAAGTGTTTTAGTCGAAGTCAAGTGCTTCAGTCGAAGTCATCAGTTTCAGTCGAAGTCAAGTGTTTCAGTCGAAGCCAAGACTTTCAGTCGAAGCCATGACTTTCAGTCGAAGCCAAGACTTTCAGTCGAAGCCTAGACTTTCAGTCGAAGCTAAATGTTTTAGTTGAAACAAAAACTTTTAGTCGAAGCCAAATAATTTTTTTTTAGTCGAATCCTTTTTTTTGGACTTTTCCTTCCTAACAGTTCACTTCTGCTACATATATAAATAGGGGGTCCTAGGGAGCATTTACTCTCTCTCTTGCGAAAATCTTTTTCATACTCTCAAATACATCTAAAAAAAAAAACTCTCTCTCATCTTGATATATTATCTTTCATTCTCTATTGAGTGAGTTTTTATCCTTGAGATTGTTCATAGTGAGCTTCTTGGTTTGGTTCTTGAAAGGATATAGATCTTCCCACTTAAAAAGGCTTAAATCTTATTCTTCATTGTAATATTCGCTCAAGAAGGAGCTTGTTTGTTTACATTCAACTTGTAAATCTCTTTTCATTTGTAATTTGTTGGAAACCTTGGAAGGGTTTCGGAAATTGTACTGCAGTTTGAGCTAGCACCCGAAGCTAGTTGGTTTAGTGAAAGGCTCGAGTAGGTCTCCCTTGTGTGGAGTGCTCGAGGACTGGACGTAGGCTGGTGGGGCCGAACCAGTATAAATCTCTGTGTTAAATTTATCACTGTTATATTTGTCATCACTTTGTATCTCAGTTTTTAATTTATACTCAAAGCTGCAAAACACCTATTCACCCCCTCTAGGTGTATTTAGGGACCTACAAGTGGTATCAGAGCCGTGTGCTCTGGTTATTTTCTTTGACTTAATCGTCAAGAGCTAAAGATCGCGTTATGGAAGAAGGTTCAGCAACCACCAGGCCACCACTGTTGAAAAATGATAACTACAGCTACTGGAAGAATCGCATGAGGAATTTTCTCAGGCAGGATATACACGTCTGGTATGTTGTTGAAAATGGTCCTATAATTCTGATGAAGGATGGACCAGATGGAACCAAGATTCTGAAAGGAATTCTTGAAATGGACTCTCATGAGGCGCAGCTCTTCTCTATGGATGACAAAGCTAAGAACATTATCAACTGTGGCCTCGAGATGAATGAGTACAATCGAGTCTCAGCATGTGAGACTGCTAGAGAAATGTGGAGGTTGTTGGAAGTTACTCATGAAGGTACAAATCAAGTAAAGGAGACCAAGATCAATATGTTGGTCAAGCAGTATGAGGCCTTCAAGATGAAGGAGCACGAGTCCATAAATGAGATGTACTCCAGATTCACATTTATTATAAATGGACTAAAGCTTTTGGGTAAAATTTACCCCGAGAAAGAAGTTGTCCGAAAAGTTCTCAGATCTCTCCCAAAGAGATGGGAAGCAAAGCTCACAGCCATTCAAGAGGCAAAGGATTTGAATGTGCTGAAACTCGAAGAATTGGTGGTTCTCTAATGACTCATGAAATTACAATGAAAATTCATGACGAAGAAGAAACTATCTCCAAGAAGAAGAACTTAGCTCTTAGAGCTGAGGCTTCACATGAACTTTCAGAAAGCAGCGACGACTCTGATCCTGAAATGGCACTAATCACTCAAAAGTTCAAGAAGTTTCTTGCAAGCAAGCGAGACGGGAAGATTAGGAGAAATCTTACAAACCAATCACATCAGAGAAATAATGGTGATTGGAACGTAAAGGAAAGTGCTGACGCCTGCTATGAGTGTGGTAGAACTGGGCACATCAAAAAATATTGTCCACAACTCAAGAACAAGACTGTAAGTAGCAACAGTCGAGATTTCAGAGAAAAGAAGTTCAAGCCTAGAAAAGCTCTGCTGACTTGGGATGACTCGGATGAAAGCGACAAAGAAATTAACGAAGATGATGAAGTAGCCCAACTTTGCTTCATGGCCAAAGACGAAAATTCCAAGGTAATCTCTGAGAATCCTAATTTCAATGAACTCAAGTCAGCTTTTCTAGAACTAAATGAAAATTAGGAAAAGTTAAGAATGCCAATCTAAAAAGTAAAGCTCTTTCTTTAATTAATATTGTTGAAGAGTTGGAAGGCGAAAAGGAAGAATTTCAAAAAAAGATTGAACTCTATATTTTTGAAAATACTTCCTTGAAAAATAATCTGAACGCTTCTAAGAAGGAAAACTCTCTTTTGTCCTCTAAAATTCAATCTCTCCATGAAGTAAAAGCTCCAGTTGAAAACAATCTTTTAAAATCTCAACTGGAAGATATTTCTATGCAAAAAATTAATCTAGAAAAGGAGATTGAAGATCTGAATTTTACCCTTTCAAAATTTACTCAAGGAAGAGAGAATTTAGATATTCTTTTGGGAAGACAAAGATGTGTTTTTGAGAAATGTGGAATTGGATACGACCCTTCAAAGAAGCAAAAGGACTATAAAAACTTCTTTCACAAAAATTTAGCTTCTTGCTCGCCTTTCACACTCTGTACAGTATGTAAAAAGAAAGGGCACTTAGCTAAAAATTGTCCTCGTAGTGCTGTTAGAAATAAGGCATTCCCTTCTATTACAAAAAACAAAGTGAAACAAGTTTGGGTGCCAAAATTTTGTTTATCTAATCTTCCAGGACCCAAGAAAGTGTGGGTACCTAAAGGAACGAAACCAGAGTCTATTGTAGGTATGCTTGAAAGCAAGGACAGATTCTAACAAATGGATTCTTGACAGCGGATGTTCAAGACATATGACCGGTGATCGCTCTCTTTTCTCTCACATTACTCCGAAGAATGGAGGACTTGTTACCTTCGGAGACAACTCAAATGGGAAGATCATTGGTAAAGGTAAAATTGGTACAGGCTCCATTACTATAGACAATGTATCCTTGGTTGATGGGTTGAAGTTCAATCTGATAAGTATCAGTCAACTCATCGATAGCGGACACAAAGTGCAGTTCGAAGGCGATAAATGCCTAATCTGTCATGCGTCAGATGGAGGTACCTTGGTCGGTAAGAGAGATGGTAATATCTATACTTTATCTTTTGATGCATCTGACTCTTCGCGAGAAGTTTGTCTTTCCGCTCAGCATAATGATATTTGGTTGTGGCATCGTAGATTAGGTCATGTTCACATGGACCTAATCAAGAAACTTCTCTCGAAAGAGCTTGTCAGAGGCCTTCCTAAGTTATGTTTTGTCAAGGATAAGGTCTGCGATGCCTGTCAATATGGTAAACAGTCAAAAACATCATTTCAAGCCAAAAATGTCGTTTCCACTTCTCGCCCTCTTCAACTCCTTCATTTAGATCTATTTGGCCCTTCGAGAAATGTCAGCCTTGGTGGAAAATTTTATGCTTTCGTTATTGTTGATGATTTCTCCAGGTACACCTGGGTTCTTTTTCTAACTCATAAGGATGAGGCATTTGAAATTTTTTTTAGTCTTGTTAAACTGCTTCAAAATGAGAAGGAGTTGAAGCTTGTAAAAATTAGAAGTGATCATGGCGGTGAATTTGAAAAAGATTTTATTCCTTTTTGCATTGAAAATGGCATTTCACATGAGTTTTCTGCTCCTCGAACACCTCAACAAAATGGGGTTGTAGAGAGAAAGAATCGTACTTTGCAAGAAATGGCCAGAACCATGCTTCATGAAAATTCTCTGCCAAAATATTTTTGGGCCGAAGCCGTCAGCACTTCTTATTACGTGTTGAACAGAGTACTCATCATACCAATTCTTGATAAAACTCCTTACGAATTGTTCTCAAATCGAAAACCAAAAATCGATTATTTCAAAGTTTTCGGCTGTAAATGTTTTATTTTGAACAATCGTGAAAATTTGGGAAAGTTCGATGCGAAATCTGACGAGGGAATATTTCTTGGTTATTCTTTAAAAAGTAGAGCATATAGAATTTATAACCGTAGAACTATGACTATTGAAGAATTTATGCATGTAGTATTTGAAGAATCTAACGTTGAAAAACCTAGTAAGAATGCAGGTGATGACAGTGAAGAACTCTCACTGGACTTGAACAACAAACTTAATGTTTCTTCAACCGAGGGAGAGTGCACAACATCCACTTACAAAAACAGTGATGTGACAAAGCCACTCCCAAAAAGTTGGAAATACTCATCAAGTCATCCACTAGAACAAGTCATAGGTAATGTGGAACACGGAGTTACTACACGATCTACGGTAAATCTTTTTTGTGCGGAATTTGCTTTTCTTTCTCAAATTGAGCCTAAAAATATTTCTGAGGCTCTAAACGATTCTGAATGGATTCTTGCCATGCAAGATGAATTGAATCAATTTGAGAGAAGCAACGTTTGGTCACTAGTCCCGGCTCCTGTTCAACAAAAGGTCATTGGAACTAAGTGGGTTTTTCGAAACAAACTTGATGAAAATGACCATATTGTTCGTAACAAAGCTAGACTAGTTGCTCAAGGATACAATCAAGTCGAAGGGGTTGATTTTGATGAAACCTTTGCCCCAGTTGCTCGACTTGAAGCTATCCGAATGCTTTTGGCATTTTCATGTCATTTGAATTTTAAACTTTTTCAAATGGATGTGAAAAGTGCTTTCTTGAATGGGGTAATACAGGAGGAAGTTTTTGTTAAACAACCTCCTGGTTTTGTAAATGAAAAATACCCCGATCATGTCTTCAAGCTGAAAAAGGCTTTGTACGGTCTTAAATAAGCCCCCCGAGCTTGGTATGATCGTCTTATTAGCTTTCTCATTGATCATGGATTCTCTCGTGGCAAAGTCGATACCACACTCTTCACGAAAATTCAGAATTCGCATATCTTAATAGTTCAAATATATGTTGTTGACATTATTTTTGGTGCCACTGACGATGACTTATGCCAAGAGTTTGCTGAGAATATGCAGGGAATTTGAGAGGAGTATAATGGGAGAACTTACTTTTTTCCTTGGACTTCAGATCAAGCAGTCAAAAGAAGGAATTTTTATAAGTCAGTCTAAGTACTCACGGGAGCTTTTGAAACGGTTTGGCTTGGATAATGCTAAACCTAGAGGGACCCTGATTTCTCCTAGCGTTAATCTTGTGAAAGATGAAAATGGTAAAGATGTAGATAACAAACTTTACCCTGGCATGATTGGTAGTTTGCTCTACCTTACTGCTTCTAGACCTGACATAATGTTTAGTGTATGCATTTGTGCTCGTTTTTAAGCTTGTCCCAAAGAATCTCATCTTTCTGCAGTTAAACGTATTTTTAAATATCTTCTGGAACTTTAAATTTGGGACTCTGGTATCCACGGAACTCCTCGCTAGATCTAGTAGGTTTTTCTGACTCTGATTATGCGGGATGTCTTGTTGATCGAAAGAGTACTAGTGGCACATGTCAGTTACTCGGCGATGCTTTAGTGTCGTGGCATAGTAAGAAACAAACTTCTGTGGCTCTCTCCACTGCTGAAGCGGAATATGTTGCAGCTGGAAGCTGTTGTGCCCAAGTATTATGGATGCGTCAAACTTTACGAGATTTTAGTGTCTTCATAGATCATATTCCTATTATGTGCGATAGTAGCAGTGCTATTGACATTAGTAAAAATCCTGTCCAACACTCACGCACTAAGCACATTGATATTCGTCACCATTTTCTCCGAGACAACGTTCAGAAAGGATTAATAGAACTCAAGAAAGTTGGCTCTGAAGATCAGCTCGCAGATATATTTACAAAACTGTTAGCTGAATCCTCCTTTTGTTAACTTCGTCGTCGCTTAGGAATGTGTGATCTTAGCTAAATTCCTTTTTACCAAAATGACCGCTTCATTTTTTGCTCATTCATCGTTTAGACGACTAAAAGCTTTTCAGTCGACTAAAAGATTTTCAGTCGACTAAAAGTACTTTTTCAGTCGACTAAAACTTCACTTTCAGTCGAATGCGAGTCGTTATCCACTTTCAGGATCATTCGGTTTAAGTCGACTCAAAGTACACTTTCAGTCGACTAAAACCTAATCAGTCGACTGAAAGTCATGTTTTAGTCGACTAAAAGTCTGTCGTCTATAAATAGGCCCACCTTTTTCACTTTAACTTTTTACTGTTCCCTTTTCACTATTTGCTTTTCGTTTTCACAGACTCATACTTTTCTTCTCTCTCCTGTCCACCTGTCACTACAAGGACCCACATGGACCTGAATCCACGTCCTCGTAGTCGTCGTCGTCGTCGTCTGCTCATTGACTCTGACGATGAGTCCGACGCGGCTCCTGCCTCGACTAATGCTCCTGTTACTGCTACTGCTGCTGCTGCTACTCCACCGCCATCCTCCCGCCGCCGCACTCGTCAAACTTCAGCCGCTGCTACCCGTCCTTCGTCCTCTGCACCAGTCCCTCCGCCATCTACTGCTCCACCATCCTCAGGTAATGTTGCTCCTACTCCTCCTCCACCTGCTGCCCCTTCTTCATCTTCATCTGCACCGCCACCAACCTGTCCACCCCCTACCTGTCCCTATATCTCACCTACCGATACACTTCACATTCCCCATTTCTTCCCCTCCGTCGAAGACCAACTCACCTACTATACCAGTTTTGTAAATCGCGAGGTCATCCCCGGTCGCCCAAGTGATGTCGCTCTCATGACTCAACTTGGCCTTACCAGCATTTTTGAGCGAATGGGATGTCTCTCCATTCTCTCTCCTCCCGCCACTTATTACCCGGCCCTTGTTCGCATGTTCTACTCCAACATGCATTTTTTTGCTCCACCACCCTCCTCTCTGACCACTTCTATGAATGGGGTCCACATATGTCTCGATGCCACCACCTTAGCCCAAATACTCGGTTTCACCAATCCATCCTCAACCCTTGTCTTCACCGCAAACACGTTGTGTACCTCCAGCTCTTTTACTCCCCTCCAACAAACCTAAACTCTTCTAGGCGACCCGTCCATTTCTCGGCCCCGTAAACCTAGTGTAGGTGACCTCTCTCCTCTTCACCGTGTTCTTTATCTTATCCTTTGTTATAATCTCTCTGCTCGCTCAGGATCTTATGCTACCTTTTTCCTATTTAGACATCATCCTTCTCACCCACTTCATTCGGGGTTCTCCTTTAAACATTGCGGGCATCATCATGCTCGTAATGAATGCCCGAAAAACAAAATCCTCTGCCAATCTTCCTTTCGGACTCCTGCTCACCTGTGTTTTTGAACATTTTCATGTCCCTCTGCCCACCTCTACCTTGGAGTGTATCCCCCTTCCGAGTCACCATGTTCTTGACGAAACCTCTCTTCGTCGTGCTGGTTTCGTCCTTCGCTCTGATCTCACCTCCGACACTGTCCTTCTTGAGCGCGTCACTGCTACCGATCCTTCCCACACCCAGTCTGTTTCGGCCTCTACTCCTTCTTCTCTTCCTCCTCCCTCGCCTGCTCCCGAAATTCCTTCAGCCGCGTTTTCTGCTCCTCCCTCGTCTTTTCCACCAACACCACCTTCTTCTACTCCGTTCATCCCCCCTGCACAGACTGACCCATCTAGCTCTTTCCCCTTTCCTCCCCCTGACCCTTCCTCCTCGATCCCACATCTGCCCACTCCTCCTCACCCTTTTTTCTCTAGTCCGCATGACGACTTCTCCAACCTAAATTTTGATGAGTTCCTCTCTTCCGACACCCCCAACCTCTCTGAAACTCTTTCACGACTTTCTACTTCGATTCATTTAATTCTTGAATCGCAAACCACCCTTGCTGCTATTGTTGCAGCTAACCACACCGCTCTCCTTCATGAGCTTACTGCCCTTCAGCAGTCGGTTCAACACTCCTCCGCTCAGCTTCTCTCGAACCAAATCGACTTTCACAACCTGCTCAATGACCTTACTGCTAACCTTTCCTCTCTTCCCCTCAATCACACTCCCCTCATGGAATGTTTGAGTCAGATGCAGCAAGATCTTCGTCACCAGCAGGAAACTGCCCTTGGAGATCATCGTCGCCAGGCTTATCTCATTACGAGCATTCTAACTGAACAAAACCGCTACCTGGCTCATCAGATCTTTGATCAGGCACACGGCTTTTGGGTGACTCGTCCGGATATTTTTCCTTCTCGACACACTAACACTGAAAGGGAAGAATGGTTCTTTAACCCGCATATTCCCTATAACCCTCCGCAGCCGCGCTTTCCTCGTGTCGTCGAAGTCGTTGAAGTCCCCACAACCGCTCCGCCACCTGCTGATCCCTCCTCCTCTACCCAGGGTGCTCGCCGCAGTCGGCCTTAGTTTTTGTTTTATTCATTTCTTCTTTTGCTTGTTGCATTAGCTGCCCCTCTTTTTAATTAGACAAAGGGGGAGAACAAGTACTTGTTGATCATTGTTTGAATTGATCATTCTTTTGTATGCATCTTAATTAATTCTTTGATTAAAATTTTATAAGATGCTCTTTATGTTATATCCTTGAGTAAATGTTTAAATGATTAAAGGGGAGTATATCGTTTTTTTTTTCTTAGAACTAATATTGTCATCATCAAAAAGGGGGAGATTGTTAACTTATTGATTTTGATGATTCCAGACATACTATCTCTAACATTAATCTGACAACTTTATTAAGATAAACATTTCAGGATTTATCTCTTAATCAAACAAAGACAAGTTCTTGACATGGACAAAGCTTGAATCAGAACTTGGACTCGGGATTTAAAGCCATGGACTACATTGAAGATGCAAGAACCTGATGTCAAATTTTTTTCTTGTCAGTATAAGTCTTTCTTAAAAGATCTGACATAAATTCTAGTAAAGAAGTCGAAGTCAAGTGTTTTAGTCGAAGTCAAGCATTTTAGTCGAAGTCAAGTGTTTTAGTTTTAGTCAAGCATTTCAGTCGAAGTCATCAGTTTTAGTCAAAGTCAAGCATTTCCGTCGAAGTCAAGCATTTCAGTCGAAGTCATCAGTTTCAGTCAAAGTCAAGTGTTTTAGTCGAAGTCAAGTGTTTCAGTCGAAGTCAAGACTTTCAGTCGAAGCCATGACTTTCAGTCAAAGCTAAATGTTTTAGTCGAAGCCAAGACTTTCAGTCGAAGCCATGACTTTCAGTCGAAGCTAAATGTTTTAGTCGAAACAAAAACTTTTAGTCGAAGCCAAATCATTTATTTTTAGTCGAATCCTTTTTTTTGGACTTTTCCTTCCTAACGGTTCACTTCTGCTACATATATAAATAGGGGGTCCTAGGGAGCATTTACTCTCTCTCTTGCGAAAATCTTTTTCATACTCTCAAATACATCTAAAAAAAAACTCTCTCTCATCTTGATATCTTATCTTTCATTCTCTATTGAGTGAGTTTTTATCCTTGAGATTGTTCATAGTGAGCTTCTTGATTTGGTTCTTGAAAGGATATAGATCTTCCCACCTAAGAAGGCTTAAATCTTATTCTTCATTGTAATATTTGCTCAAGAAGGAGCTTGTTTGTTTACATTCAACTTGTAAATATCTTTTCATTTGTAATTTGTTGGAAACCTTGGAAGGGTTTTGGAAATTGTACTGTGGTTTGAGCTAGCACCCGAAGCTAGTTGGTTTAGTGAAAGGCTCGAGTAGGTCTCCCTTGCGTGGAGTGCTCGAGGACTGGACGTAGGCTGGTGGGGCCAAACCAGTATAAATCTCTGTGTTAAATTTATCACTGTTATATTTGTCATAACTTTGTATCTCAGTTTTTAATTTATACTCAAAGCTGCAAAACACCTATTCACCCCCCTCTAGGTGTATTTAGGGACCTACATGTGGTGCCCGGGGGCTTGCCATGGAGATGACGCACGGGTACGGTAAAGTGTTATGGTGCCCGGGGGCATGACATTATGACAGAAAAACCTGGGGGCATGGCTGTATCAGCAGTGCGGCGCATGGGCGCGACGGAGTGAGTAAGGTGCCAGGGGCACGTCTGTGTTAGTGGCGCGGCGCATGGGCGCGACGAAGTGCCTATGGTACCGAGGGCACTGTAGTGTGACAGGGTGCCAGGGGGCACGATTGTATCAATGGTGCCGCGCCCAGTGTGTATGGTGCCTGGGGGCACTGTAGTGTGACAGGGTGCCAAGGGGCACGACTGTATCAGTGGCGCGGTGCATTTGCTCGACACATGGTCGCGGCGGAGTGTGTATGGTGCCTGGGGGCACGACATTGTGATAGAGAGCCTCGAGGCAAGGCTGTATCAGCGGCGCAGCTCATAGGCTCGATGGAGTGACGTCCGGGGCGATGGGGGTTGCAGAGTGATGACCGGGCGACGGGGGTTGCGGCGACCGCAAGCGGCCGTAAGCAACGAGCTTTGCAAAGTCGGCACGCGGGCGACAGCAGCCGTCACACAACCACGAGTGACGGCATCGCGTGGGCGACGGTGAGCATTGTGTGGACGGCGCACGGCCTCATGCGACGGTTGTCGCGGCGACGGAACACGTCAGCAATCGACGGTCATTGCGACGACGGAGCCCGGCCGTGAGCGACAGTCGTTGCGGCGACAGAGCGTGGCTACGAGCGACGGTCATAGCGACTATGACGTGCGACTGCGAGCAACCCATGCATACGGATCCATTAGCTAGTCAATATAAGTAGGTGTAAGTGCCTCACAAACAATCATATGGGAGTGGGATGTTCAGTGGCAAGGAGCAGAATAAAAGAGAGTATTTATCTTGTAGGAATCATGAAATAGTCCTCTTCTCATACACGTGGCATTGGAAAAACTCCATTTTTTTTCTAATGTATGTTAGTGAGTTGACATTGAAAAATGAAGCAAAAGAAAATCATAGGAACGATTATGGCCTTAGATGTGAGGTTGGAAATTAAAATTACCTCGGTGCTCCTTAACAACACGACAATGTCTATGCCAAACAAAGTATCGTGAAGGGTTCAAAAGATCTACCTTGAACACCTTTGAAACATGTAAATTAGCATTGGGTTGAATTGTCAACTAGGTTGCTCTTTTTAATATGATTTGTGTCTTTATGTATATTACTGCTAAAATAGGTTTCAGCATACCGTTTCCAAGATACGACAACCGCTTCCAAGATACGACAACCTAGCTCAATACTGTTGTTGATTTTCTTACTTTTGACAGTTAGAGAAGTCAAGCCTTCACACAACATCATCTTGCCCAAAAGTACATTACTAACATAATGGCTGACGATACAAGTATACAGCTTCAAAATATCACCAAGGATAGTAAAAGTGTTGCAGGAAGTAACCATTTTGTGCAGTAGACATGTGGACGTCAGGTCCTTGTCGAGAGACAGCGTCAGGAGTTGGCCGCCGTTGAGTATCTTCCCGCGCTGATCGCCCCACGTGACATCGTCGTCTTGGTAGAAGTTGGAAGATGAAGTAGCCACTGCTAGATACGTCATGAGCACGAGGGGCAGAAGCATTACTGAAGATTCGAAAAAAGCAAAGGATGCCATTTTGCTTGGTGCCTGTGTTTAGAGGGAGAGAATGGAATGGACGTGTGTTTATAATTTGATGATTGATGGCTAGGCAGATTGTTGTGAAGGGCTTATATAGGGAGGGTGGTGAGAAGCTCAGAGGAAGTTTCTGATACAGGTTGTAAAGTGGAGCAGTGCGGTTGGCGAAGATGGCTCACAACAGTGGTCGCTAGGCTGGAGCCAGCACAGAAGTTCACGCATAGGATTAAAGCATGTGTGTGTTACGCGAACCGACCTCACCGTCTAAAACAGTCCCCTCTTCCATTACAAAAACGAATACAGAATTTTGTAAATGTGCATGCCCTTACTTTCTGCTGTTGTACGTATCTGTGTCCATACTCGTAGCTTTTTCATTAGGTTATTAGTTTTCACATGTAATTCTTAATTTCTATATTCACTACTAAAGCTATCCATCCAGTTTAAAGTAATACGAATGCAGTGAGGGACAAAATTGAAGTCTACAAATTAAACAAGCTTAATTGCATTGTAAACTCTATATTTGACAAATAATTGCAACCAAAATCCCAAAGTTTACAACTCGATACTCAAGACCCCAAGGTTTGTCATCTGTTGCAATCTCAGGATTTCACTAATGAGAGTCGACGATTTTGTTTCTTTTTAAGGGTAATTTTGTCTTTTCTGGTCATTATTATTATTATTTCAGCATTAGTCATATCTCAACAAACTTCGACTGCCCAAATGGAAACATGTGTCTTTATGGTTTCTTTCTTTTTCTTTTCTTTTTCCTTTCTTTCTTCTCCTTCCCCAAATGCTGCTAGTTGTTCTTCCTCCTGCCTCCAACCCAACTCCACCCCACCCACCCCCCACTATCTCATCGTCATCAACCCATCTATACCGTTTCAGACAACCACCCAACCACCACCACAACATCTACCAACCCTGCCAAATCAATTGCCTGCACAAACCCATCAATGTTGTTGTTCTTGATATGCTGCAACCACCACCATCAAGCCATGATCACTACCAATCATTATAAATCCCAAAGACACCAACCCAATTCCACCCTAATCATCCACCGTATCACCACCATCAACCCATTAACATTATTTCAGACAACAACCTAACTGCCACCACTAATAACCATAGATTTGCTCAAATTATCACCACTATCGAACCATCATTATAGGCTGGTTAATGGTGGTGGTGGTTTGTTGATAGTGGTGATAATGGCATTGGTTTTTATGCATTGGACATTCTTTGTAAATAAATTCATAAAGCTAAAGGCAGGTGGGTTTCGCAGTGGGTTCACCGGTATGATGGAAGTGGGTTCATCGGTGTGATGTCGAGTACAATGGTGGGTTTGTTGTTAGTGGTGGTCGTGGGTGTGGTTGTGCTATTGAGTGAAAATGATGTTGGTTTTTTCTGTCATGGTTGTTGGTCTAAGTAGTGCAACTGAGGTGAATGGTGGTTGTGATTTTGAGTGTTGGTGGTACTGAATGTTTTGCACAATGGCGATCAAAATGTGAATGAAATCTTCTTTTCAAGCTACTGATGTATAGTGGGATTATGAAATGTATGTTGGTAGTGTACCGTGGTTGTGGTGGTGGGCTGGGATGGGCAGTGATGGAAGAAGAAGATGACAAATTAATATGAAGTAACAAATTAACCATCTTACCCTTATTAACTAATGATTTTCTTACGTCCATTAGTAAAACCGTGAGATTGCAAGATTGCAACAGATGTCAAACATTGAAATTTGGTGTCGAGTTACAAACTTTAAGGTTTAGGTTGCAATTCTTGGCAAACACAGAGTTTACAGTGCAATTAAGCCTTTAATAAATGAGTTTGTTAGCCATATGGTTGGATAACCTAGGCTTATATCTTGTATTGATGATAACTATACATTTGTTATGTTTTAATATGTGCTTCGAGTGTATTCTTAGTAGGTATATACATATGCACTCATGAAGATATATTTGAGAAGCTAGATATGTGGATTAAAGTCAAAGAAGTTTTAAGCTATAGCAGATATGTTATGGAAGCTTCATCAATTCCAATGTCAAAGAATAACAAAAAATGTATAGGCTAAGTTATTATCGATTATGACTGATCTTTACTATCACGTAACTGGTCTTGATTTGATGTTTGGATTAATGACTACGACCTAAAAGGACCTAAGGACACCTTGTACATTGCATGTGAGTTCATAACCATTCACAGAAGTATGATTCTTGAAAATGAGTAAAATTTGGAGCTTACTCAGATTTTTCCAAAACTGTTTTTGATGTTATGATTTTCATATATTGATAAATCTTTTCATTAGCTTTTCAAAACAAAAACGGCACCTCAATCCGATTTTTCTAAAGAAAGTTATGCCAAAAATAAGAAAATGAGTTATGTGAGGCAGCCGATAGGCAATAGGAAAATACAGTCGACTGCATTACAATACAGTCAACTACATTTGTGAAACTTTAGTTCCAATGGCTATTTTCAAGGAGAAGAACTCAACGGCTAGTTTAGAGGGAACCCAGTAGACTGCACTAAGAATACAGTCGACTGCAAAGCAGTTTTGTTTATTTAATGCCTATGGCGGCTATATTTTATATACTCCCTGTGTAAATGATTTGGGACTTCATCATACACTCTGAAAGTCACATTCTAAACCTCCATTTATTAGAGAAACATTAAGGCTCATATATTATATTTTCTCTATCTTCATTATCATGATTTTACATCATTAAAAGGAACATCTTTGTGAGCAATTCTTTAATTGAGAGTGAGCATTCTTCAATTGATCAATTTTATCATCTCTCTATTGTACTAGAGTTTCATTTGTACACATTTCCTTTCAAAAGGGTTTCGTTGTACATATTTGATCTTTATAAAAGGATTGTGATAAAGGCTTAAGTTTGTGGATTCAAGGTTTATGCTTGGTGTGGGGATATACCCAGTGTTATAAAGGTTTTTGTTAGGATCAAGCGCTTACCACTGCACCGAAAGCAATTGCTGTTACTAAGGGCACAACTTTATTTCCTTATAATTCTGGCACAGCAACCAGCGCACACGGTCGAGTACACAAGGGAGTAGATGGACGCGACCAACCTCTGATCTGCCAACAATCCCTTCCCCAGATACACCCTGGGAGACTCGAACCCGTGACCTGCTTTTATACCAATTGTTAGGATCAAGCGCTTACTACTGCATCAAAAGCAATTGTTGTTAGTAAGGGTGCAACTTTATTTCCTTATAATCCTGGCACAGCAGCCAGCGCATACGGTCGAGTACACAAGGGAGTAGATGGACGCTGCCAACCTCCGATCTGCCAACAGTTTTGAAATTTACTTGGAGAAAGATTGTTACTAGTGGATTTCAGTGCTCTTGCTTGCAATGGACTTCCTTGAAGAGGTGGATGTAAGCTTGAAGGTAGTTCAAACCGAATCATTTAAATCTCCGTGTCAAGTATCTCAAGTCAATCTCTTTACTTATGACTCTCTAATTGCTTGAGATTATATTGTCATCTTCATTAAAATATTGCTTGGTTTAATTGAGATAAATTATTGTGTTTAAATTTCCCATTAAATTTTCAAAACCCTTCTAAGGTTGTTCTATTGGTTCCAGAGTTAAAAGGAAAAAAAGGTAGGATTGAGTGTATAACTGTTTTTACCAAAATTATATTTTGTGAGAATGCGCACTCGAAAAAGACTAGTTCATCGAGTGTCGTCTCATTTTTTAAGTTAATTAAATTGTAAATTCCCGAACTTTGGAACCCATCACTAAAATTCAAAGTCCTAAAGTAAAGTACGTTCCGCTATATTTTAAATTAGACCAAAGTATAAAACTGACCATCTAATTCGTTTGCGACAAAATGTGTCCATAAGATAAAGACCTAAATATAATCCATCCTCTTCAAAATCCAACTATTTAATAAACTCATGGCTAAATCCAATTACAAAGTTCAAATTCAAGTTAAATTACCTGCATCTGAATAAAGTTCTCAAAGATAAAATAAATTATTCAGGTACACTAACAAATAAGTGCTTAAAACTACCCAAGCGTGCTAGCTAGAGCCTCTAGTCACGTCTATCACCTGTGCAAGCGACATAGCAAACGAAATGGAGGTGAGTTCGAATAGCCCAACAAGGGAGAACCAAATGAAAAATGCTACAATGATCCAAAGTAAAAAACTAAGCCAAAACTTTGACGAGCAAGTGACAGCTAATCGACAATCATAGAATTAAGACGAAATAAATATGCAAAATGATCAGTACGTAGTTTTGAGAATCGAAATTAAATTCAAAACTCAAAGGTACAAAATGCATATCGATAACGTAATAGGCGTCGGTAAGAGGCCATCCAAAAAGTGTATGCAAGATGAGTTAAAAAAGTCTACGGTCTACTTATGGGTAATGAAGATTAAAATAACTGCGTAGGAATTGGATTATGGATAGTAAAAAATAAAATAAAGTGAAATTAGAAGAACAGCGCTAACACTTTGCATACAACAGGTTGCATTTTCACTGGAGTGGGGCAGTGGTAAATAAAGCGAAATTAACATGTGATTAGCAAAGAATAAAGGTCATTTAAATTAAGGTTAGAAAATGCATGAAGCCAAGACAATTTGCTGAACCTCGTGGCAGTAACTTCCAGTTAAGCATGACAAAAGGTCAAGGGATGAAGTTCGTTAAATTGTATTCAACCGAATAAAGGTCGGGGTATTTCGGACATATTCATATTATGATATGACAATAACCATAGCAAGAAGCTAGAAAGCCCTTACCTTACATCAAACTGTTCAGTAATGAAATCCACGACGCTCCACCCTTGAAATTTAACTAGCTGCCTAACCCCTTCTCTCCTGGTCTCTCAAGACTAAAGTACCCAAAACTTTATAGTATTACGAAAAGGGCATAAAAACTCTTGACTAGAAATTACATCACAAAAAAAAAAGGCACTTGGATATTACATTCTCCTAACCTTAAAAAATTTTCATCCTCAGTATCAGGTGTATCTCGAAAACCCAAAACATTTGGACAGTTTTAGATTCTTTTGGGTTTTTCTTATTTTCATATTCTTAATTAGATTAAATATAATGGCGACTCCCTAGAACCCTCCTTCCGGGGGATTTTCCCGAGGCCGTTCGTCGCAAATATTATTTGTAATTTGATTTTAGCTTAATTTTTCTCAATTCATGGCTTGCCCACCGAATTTCAGAAATTTTAATACAAACTTAGTGACATTTTAATAAGAAACAAAATAATAGTAGTTTTGGTTTCTTTGTACATGTATATGTAGAACTAGATGTGGGTAGCGCTCTTATCCATTTGACAAATCCTTTATTCAATCAGATAATTATACTTAACAGGAGGAGGCATTGTGTAAAACTAACATAATTATTCTTAACGGGAGGGGCATTGTGTAAACTACTACAAACCATAGGGTTTCGAATGTAATTTCAATAGTTAGGCATAGCAGTGTGTAGCATATGAAAAACTTCAGGGGTATAGTGTAATTATCCCTTTTCCAAATTGGTATCTAACTACCATTTATATTCTTAATTATCAAAATTCTAAGCAAACAAGTTAATACATGTTATACTTTACAATAAAGCATAAAGTAAAAATGAATAATATGATCATCAAACGGAGCGTATACCGACAAAAGCTCCAGAATGAGCACTTTCGTGGTGTTCATATTGGTAGGTAGATGCAAGAAAAATGGAAAACTACAAAATTGTACAGACCTTTATGTACGCATGAATGGTATTTCAATAAGTATAAAGTTATGTATTTTATACAACTACGATCTTTAGTAATCTAACTCGCAAATTTCATCAATCTCATTCAAGGTGTCAAATTTTTATCAACTCAACCGAAGTTTGGGTGTGAATAGCCTCACCAACAACGTATTAAGAATCCTCATATGAGTGTGCCTACGTTATTCACTAGATTCTGATACACAAAATTAAAGGCGTATACAAAAATTAGCATGTTGATAAAAATTAGATGCATCTTTATCATGACAGGAGTTTAATTTTAGATGTATTTATGTAATCGATTAGCATACTGATGCACAAAAATAAGATACATCTTCAGGTTGTACACAGCTTTCGTCCATATGATTCTAGCCGTCTTAAGTATGAGTTAATTTATTCTTCAAGTTATATTATTCTTTAAAATATTATTTCGTCCATTGACGGGAAAATCAAACTGCGTCTAAATGCAGGAGTCCTTTAGCTGGTCAATATAAATAGGTGTCAGTATGTCACTGCGAAACATATACGAGTGGTATGTTGGTTCACAAGGAATGAGAATCTAAGAGAGTACTTATCCTGTAAGAATCATCAAATACTCCTCTTCCCATACACGTGTTACTGGGAAAAAATCCAAAATTTTTTTAATGTGTTAGTGAGTTCACATAAAATTATATAAGAAGTTATGTCCTTAGATTGCGAGGTTCGAAATTACAATTACCTTGGTGCTCCTTAACAACACGACAATGTCTATGCAGAATATAGTGTTTGCTTCTCTTAATTTTCATTGCTAGAGAAGTCAAACCTTCATACAACACCAATCTTACCCAAAAGTACATTACAAATCAAAATATCACCAAGGGTGGTAAAAGCGTTGCATGAAATAACCATGTAGAGTATTAGACATGTTGGCAGGTCAGTGAACATTGAAACCGGAAGCGGCTTAGCAATCTAATTTCAACAGCCTACGTACTTAAATAATGTAGCATTTGGCAGGTTACTGGTAATCATCTAAACTTTAATCAATAAATGAATATTTTATTTACTCGCGTTTTCAGGTTTTGTAAGCTACAAACAATAAAGAATCTTGATTAGCTACTGAGCTAAATCCTTGAAAGAATTTGCCATAGAATTTCCGTTGTGACGGAGTGCTCATAAGATCATCATGAGCGCTTGCATTCAGCAGGGAGACCTTGAGGAAATCGTTTCAAGTCAGTGCAGTAGTTGTAGATCATGAACTTGCTTTGCACCCATCGCAGCCGATTCCTGCCGGCAGAATCAAGTTCTTGCGTTTGCCATGCCTGATCGTTAACAGAATTAGTGGAAGCGCAAGATGATCCTGCCGATGACTTAACACACCCGTTGGCGTTGTAATTTCTATACGAGGCCGTGAATGGAGCCTTCGTCCAGTCAGCCTTCACCCGCCCACCTTGTGTTGCCCAATCATCCGCGTTCCACAGGCTCGAGTACACCCTCATTGGTTGAGTCTTGGGGAATGGAACGCCAATTGCTTCGCTATTTTGGAATACTCTTATCGGACTGTTATCCACCAAGAAACTGAAAACATTTCAACAAAAAAAAAGCATATCAGACAAAGGGAATAGCTGCGAAGTAGAAAATGTATCAGATTACCACACGTAGAAATAAATAAAAAAGAAGATGAGGACTTGATTAATTTGGTACATACATGATACGCTGGGGGTTCCAGACGATTGAGTAGGTGTGGAAGGCAGCAGTTGGGTCGAACCAGAGATGGAATTGCTGTTCCTTGCTCCCTTTCCCTTGTGCATAAACATTGGTGTGGACTGTATAAGGATTTCCGGAGGAATTTCCCAAGAATTCGAAGTCAATCTCATCGTGTCCAGGTCCTTGAGAAGATAGCTGCATCCATAAATTTCAACTGTTAGATAACAAGAACACATAATGTCGAAGAACCTAAATGCAATATATATAGGGGTGGAGGACAGAGAGCAGGAGTACTAACATAGAATGTGGTAACGGTGCCAGCGGAGTTGTCTGGTACAAGCTTGAGTTGCATGTCAATCCTCGCGAACAGATACTCATTCTTGGACTGGAAACCGGAGCCTGAAAACTTGTCGAGAGACAGCGTCAGGAGTTGGCCGCCGTTGAGTATCTTCCCTCGCTGATCGCCCCACGTGACATCGACGTCTTGGTAGAAGTTGGAAGCTGAAGTAGCCACTGCTAGATACGTCACGAGCACGAGGGGCAGAAGCATTGCTGAAGATTCGGAAAAAGCAAAGGATGCCATTTTGCTTGGTGCCTGTGTTTAGAGGGAGAGAATGGAATGGACGTGTGTTTATAATTTGATGATGATCGATGGCTAGGCAGATTGTTGTGAAGGGCTTATATAGGGAGGGTGGTGAGAAGCTCAGAGGAAGTTTCTGATACAGGTTGTAAAGTGAAGCAGTGACAGGGGTCGCTAGGCTGGAGCCAGCAGAAGACTTCACGCGTGGGGATTCAAACATCTCTAGTGTTACGCGAACCGACCTCACCCTCCAAAACAGCCCCCGCTTTCGTTTCACTTCCATGTTTTGGGCGCGTGGAGTTGGTGATCAAGTCAAAGTGTCGCCAGATGTCGGGCTATAGTACCTTTTTATTCGGACGCGCTTTTCTTCTCTGTTTCTTTTTAATTTATATATAATAACCTAGCATAATATTCGAGCTCGGTTACGACAATAAAATAATCTTAAATTATAAAAAAGATGTATCACGCTTATATATTATTTGTGAGGCAAATCAACGCCTTCATTTTTGCTAAATCCTCACCACTTGTTGCCAAAGGATAGGTGTTATCAAAGTATCTTTTCTCAAGATAAAAGATTGTTAATTTAGTGAAAGATGGTGTGAATATAGTTGCATCATCTATGGGTCACCATAGAAAACTCACAAAGTCAAAATTTTAATATTTAATCTTGTTTTTAATTACATTAAGAGGAAATGAATTGATTTTAGCCGACTACATATTTTACAGTGAATTCTGAACAACTGCAAGTACTACTCCATTTTTTTTAATCCTTTTTCAAGAGGCTTATGCATAATCAACCCAACTTTTCGTCACAATTGATCATTTGAAATATTGCTGCAAACAGGATAAAAGAAATTAAAAATACTTGAAAAATCAATTAAGAAACAAAAAGCTGTTGGAAAAACAAAAATAAAAAAAAATAAAAAAACAGGATTAAATATGCATTAAAAGGGAGGGGAGAGGCTTAAATATGGTGCCACTTTGAACTAAAAATCTATTCAGTTATTACAGTTGAAGACCATATACTTTGCATTTTATATTGATGAAATGTAAAGCACCTGATTTTGAATATTATTAATCTTAAGTGATACTATAAGCCAATTTGGCAGATTACAAAAATATAGACTCATTCTTTTAGTTTCTCTATTTACTTTTCTTTTCAGCAGTAGCATCAAATATTTCTTCAATCCCAAAGCCTACAAAGAAGATTTTTAAATATTGAACTAATTACAAATTGCGAACATCATATATATATATATATATATATATATATATATATATATATATATATATATATATATGGAGCTGATCCGTTGATAGCGCAGCAAAATAAGAGATTTTGCTAGCGCAATCTGGCCGTCCATCCCTTCTGGATGGACGGCCCAGATCTTTTTTTTCGAAAGCTGTCAGTCATCCGCTACATAGTGTAGTGGACGGACTTTTTTACCATATTACCCCTCGTCCTCGTCCGCTACACTATATGGTGGATAACTTTTTTGGCCTGACGAAAAAGTCATCCACTACACTGTGTTGCGAACGACTTTTTGACTGAAAGCGGTCAAGTCATCCACAACCCCCCTGACAGTTGTCACACTAGTCCATCGTCCGCGATATTGTGTAGCGAACTAGACAAATCTAACTATACCAAAACTGTGTTTCATTCTCTTTTCGAAACTCATTCATCTTTCTTCTCGCAATTTTTTTAGCGGCGTTGGCAAGTAGATCTGCGCAATTTCTTTCAAAGAAATCATTTAATCGTCTCATCAATCACGTAAGTTCACATTCTAATCCTTTATTCGTTCATAATCTAGAGTTTGTTATGAGTATTGTGGCTTATGTATGGTTTTGAATATGTATGCGGTGGATTGTGCTAACGTTTGTCAATATATGTATATTGCTTATTGTGTATTGCTTAAATGTTCATGTGATTTCACTTGCATATATACAGCATGTCAACTTATGTGAGCACATGCTAGCGTTATACGTTTGAAAATTTTTACGCTTCCAACCTTGCCATTTTTCGTAATTTCAATCGCAAAAAAATGGATTTTAACCCTGGACTAGAAGATCCCTCCGTATTATACGACCAAGCAAATTATGTCAGTACGCTCTTATGGGATGGTGGGGTAAGATCCTTATTTTATCAACTTTCCTATTCTTACGAACATTGTGTACCGTTTGTTCTGGTTAAAATTGTATTTATTAATTCGTAGGAAAGAGCACTTCTCAACACAGTAGAAGTGTCCGATAATTTCAAAGCCTGGAAGTTGAACAGAGTTCAGAAACGGTTACTGCGTGGGCTTGGGTTTGGGATTTTCACGCATGGGCAAATCTTTCAACACCTTGACCGGCACTTAATAGGTGCCCTTGTTGAAAGGTGGAGAAGTGAAATGAATACGTTTCACTTCCCTCTCGGAGAGATGACGATTACCCTAGAAGATGTAGGGTTCATCTTAGGGTTACCGGTGACGGGACGGCCGGTAATTGCTCCTCCGTCGGAAGCAACGAATAAGAGAACCGCTAGGGACTTCTTTACTTCAATACCCCAAGATCAATTTAGCACTGGTGGTATCAAGTTGAAGTGGTTAATAGATACCTACAAGGTTCTCCCAAAAAACTACACGGACGAGATGCTTGTGCTATACACACAAGCTTTCCTCTTGTGGGTGATGGGGGCAATTCTGTTCCCAACAACGTCAAAGAATACGATCAGCGTCAAATATTTACCGTTGTTGGGTAACCTGCTGGAGGTTGGGAATTATGCCTGGGGTGCAGCAACTCTTGCGTACCTGTACCGAGCATTGCACAAGGCAACGAGGCCCGACTCCAAAGCTATATGTGCGTGTCTCTCGCTATTGCAGGTATATCATACAAATCTTCATTACGTGCTTGTTTTTTTTTGTTGAATCGACATTTAATTTTGACGATACTTTATTTAATTTGTCTTTGCTCTCAGGTGTGGTCTTATGAACACCTTGCTACCGGCGCACCCAGGCGTAGGGACGGAACGAATAATGTGTGGCCTCGGTTGTGCGCCTGGGAGTACAGCCAGAAGGACAGCCACTACCTGAGGAAAGATGATCCCCATCATAACATTACGTACTATCGGGGGGAGCTCGACTCGCTATCTCTGGGCCAGATGCGATGGGCACCGTACAAACGTTTGGCGTGACGGGTGGGGGAGTCATTCGTCTTCACGCTCTCTGGGTTGCAACGCACACCCCTGATCCACTTCGAGGTCACAGAGTGGCAGTTACCAGATCGTGCTATGTGCCATTTTGAGTGCCTGCAGGGGTTGCCAGCTGATGCGCCGGATATGAGGGGTAACAGGAACCCACCGGGTGTCGAACGGTTTGGCAAGGCGAATGCGCACGACTTGTGCGCATGAGAACTTAAGGTTTGGAATTCCTGACAGGACACGTTGGCAGCCATTGTGTTAGAGCCTGACCCCATGATCAGCATCGAACAGTACAATGAGTGGTACTACCGCATCACCCGGAGGAGAGTAGCTCTAGTAAGGTTTGAACGCAGAGAGAAGTACCACCCTATGGGTCAGATCGATGAGCAGATGGCATACAATCTGGTATGCCTGCCCAACCAGTGCTTTTAATTGACCTTGATGATTCTAAGTGTGTATGAAGTTACTTATTTATTATCTCTTTGGATGTAGGTTAATGCCTCGTTCGCCTTTTTCCAGAAGTTAAGCAAGCCCAAGGATCTGGTGGATGCAATGGGCGAGGAGCTTCGCCAACAGGCCGAATCGTTGGCTTATGGCTGCAGCCATTTTTTGCGCCAAGCATCCCGGCAGCCTTCGGGCTTTAACCCGAAAATGGGGTAACCTGGGTGGCAGCCCCCTTATGTGAGCTCGAGATACGGTGTTCCCTCAGGACAGACTTCGGGGGTGAGCCAAGGATACGATGGTCCCTCTGTACCAAGAATGGGTGGTGATTAGGGACCGCCAAGCACCATGGGCCAGGCTCAAGAGCCGTGAGAAGAGTACAGTGCACCTTCCTTCTCTTTGCTTCTGGACTCGGAACCCCAACCCCTCTCTCAGAGTCAAGTCATACAGGACTGGGGTTTCAAAAACATCAGTTTGTCCTAGACACTGCCCATTGTCCCGTGGGCGGGACCATCTGTTGCTGAAGGAGGGCAATATCCCCCGGTCGACCCCCCCTGAAGGAGTGCAATATCCCCCTGTCGACCCCCCGAAGGAGTGCAATATCCCCCAGTCGACCCTCGAGAGGAGTATCGCAAAGGGCATCTACTGAAGCCCCTAAAGCCGTATAAATGCCAAATTATCAGAGAGCGGTATTTTAGCGGGTTCCCTCGAGACAAAGCGTTATATAGTGTGAATCACCCTGAGGGGATGGATTACTGTTGCTCGTGGGGAGAAATGTTCTCCCTGGCTCCGGGGAGTTTGTTAGACAGCGGCGTCATCTCTACCTACGTGGAGATTCTGAAGGAAAGGGGTCGAGGGCGGCCGAATGAGTATACGACCATATTTTTGTTGGATGCCTTTTTTCATAGCCTCCTAGTGGCTGAATGGCATGAGTGGGTTAAATGAAGGGGGAAGAAAAAGTTAAGTCAGTGGAGACCGTCCGATAACCTACGAGCGTATCTGAATAGGGATAGTCCAGTGAGCTCAACGGTTGCCCACGTGTTTCTAATCCCATTTCTAGGGGAAAGCCAATGGTACTTGGTTTGCTATGAACCAACAGAAAAAGTCGTATCGGTGATCGACAGTCTCCACGACGATACCCCCCACATGCTTGTGTTGCGGATGTATAAAGCCTAGCTGGACTCTATGGTAATCTTGAAGTTGATTGTTTAATGCTTATTGTAACTTGCCAATTGTAAATGTTAACTCGTGTCTTACACCGTTTTTTGTTTCTCGCAGAATATATTTTGTGCCATGGTCAATGCTATCCGTGGTGTACCTGTACCGGCATGGCCAAAGCTCCATTTCCGATTGAAGAAGACGAGGCCCAAGCAGCATAATACTTCGGACTGCGGCGTCTTCCTATGCATGTACATGGATTACATCTGTCAGTCTGAGAGCCTCAAGGCGACCGCCTGGAGTTTAGGATGCGTAGAACGCTTTAGATATAGGATAGCTTGGCAAATTTTGAAAGGCCGGCCTAGAGAGATTAGGTTTATTGAAAATCCGTCTAAGGACGAACATCCGGCTGAACATGAGGACACCTAGTTAACATTGTACCATTACAATAATTTTATTTAATAAATTGTGATTATTTATTTAGAAAGTTGTCATTGGTGTGATTTTTTTTTTTGTGCTGAGATCAGTTGATTTATGTTGAATGATTGAGTGATTTATTTGTGTCCATATCAGTGGACATTTGATTTGTGATTAGAGTTGGTTTTGTTGCTCTCATTGAGAATGATTGAATGGTGGAAAACAAAATTCATTGATAATTGTTTAGTTGAAAGTATCCGTCCGCTACACAGTGTAGCTGACGTCCAAATACTGAAATTTTCTAAGTAATGAAGTTGATTGTTTCTGCTTCATTGTCCGCTACACTGTGTAGCGGACGTCCAAATACTGAAAAATTTTCTAAGTGTTGAAGTTGGTTGTTTCTGCTTCTCCGTCCGCTACACAGTATAGCGGACGTCCAAATACTAAAATTTTTTCTAAGTGTTGAAGTTGATTGTTTCTGCTTCTCCGTCCGCTACAATGTGTAGCGGACATCCAAATACTTAAACATTTTCTAAGTTTGTTGTTTCTGCTTCTCCGTCCGCTACACAGTATAACGGACATCCAAATACTGAAAATTTTTCCAAGTGTTGAAGTTGGTTGTTTCTACTTCTCCGTCCGCGACACAGTGTAGCGAACGTCCAAACACTGAAAAATTTTCTAAGTGTTGAAGTTGATCGTTTCTGCTTCTCTGTCCACGTGTAGCGGATGTCCAAATACTGAAAATTTTTCTAAGCGTTGAAGTTGATTGTTTCTGCTTCTCCGTCCACTACACAGTGTAGCAGACGTCCAAATGAATAATTTTCCAAGTGTTGAAGTTGATTGTTTCTGCTTCTCCATCCGCTACTCAGTGTAGCGGACGTCCAAATACATTGTGTTGAAGATCTCTTGTTTTTAATAAATTGGTGATCGAAGACTTGTTTTAGTCACGGAATCAACAGTCTCAATATCGATTAATAATAAAAAAACGTATGATTAACAATCAACAATCTCAACATCGACGGAATCTCAAATGGCACAATTAAGAACCTAAAAGTCGGAAAAATAATGAACATTCGACGGAATCTCAAAGCTTGAAGGGAGCTGAAAATGGAAGCAAGTCTGAAGAAGAAGAAAATTGTGCTGAAGGAGAAGAAAAAATACTGTCCGCGATACGGTGCAACGGACGTGTGCCGTATCTATGGTACAGACAATCTGAAATTGTGTCAGTCGTGTCAGTCAAAAGTTGTCGGAAAGTCGTCCGCAACACTGTGTAGCGGACGACTTTTTGACTGACGATGTCAGGCCAAAAAAGTTATCCGTCATATATTGTAGTGGACGAGGACGAGGGGCAGTATAGTAAAAAAGTCTGTCCGCTACACTACGTAGCGGACTACTGACAGCATTCGAAAAAAAAAAGATCTGGACCAAACTGACAGCATTCGAAAAAGATCTGGACCGTCCATCCCTTCGGGATGGACGGCCAGATCGCGCTAGTAAAATCTCATATTTTGCTAGCGCTATATATATATATATATATATATATATATATATATATATATATGTAACATATATATATATATATATATATATATATGTAACATATATATATATATATATGTATATGTATATATGTATATGTATATATGTAACATCCCGGAATTTTTTGGAACGTTAACACTCGTTCAATCAGTGACACTAAGACAATATTAACCTCAAAACAAAGTGAGTAGTCATCATCAGAGCAATTAAACCATTTATCAAATCAAACTCTCAACTGACTGTTATATATGAAATTCCAAATCTAAGTCTACGAAATTTAAATAATATTATTTACCCACGCAGGGGTTCTAACGATCAAGGCTAAACTTAAATTCTCTTTTTCCTTCCTTGGCTCTAATCCACATAGGCAACCTCAACCTCTATTCCATAATCAGGCAACTTACTGCTGGTCGCTACCTGCGGAAAGGAAGTCAAAGGAGAGTGAGTTTTCGAGAGCCCAGTAAGGTCGATCAAAGATTTTAAAACAATAAAAACGATTCGGACGATTTTATATCTAAGCCAAATAAAAACTTTTTGAAATGGGAACAGAACGATTCAAATAATCTTTCTATATACAATCAAATGATAATTTTGATAGGGTTTTTAAAGAAACCCACAACATTTCAATGTAACCATAAGGAGGAGTATCAATTCCTTTCCTGTAAATCAAGAACCATTTTTGAAACACTTAAAGTGCAATAAACATAAATAGGAAACGTTGAACATGAGCAGTACAGAAGCAAACCCACCCCGACAGTGCTCGATCGCTTTACATATGCATATGTACACTGACTAGTCCATCTAGGTACTAGTTAAAACCATCCAACAGACCATCCTTATAATGCCAACAATACAGACCATCCTATGGCTCCCAAGTTACTAACTCATGTCAACATTGAGAAGTAATAAATAGAATTCAAAAATGCTTTACGATGAGCAATCCATAAACATATCAAATGAACAATGGATTCCAAGATGAGATGAAATAGAATTCCAAACGATCGCTATAAGGCTCAATTTAGGGTTTCATGGACAATTTAAAAACATTTTTATATCAATCAATAAAAAGCAACATTCAATCTAGTTTGTAAAATTGTTGTTATAAGCATTTGAAATCTGAATAGTAAAATAGGGTTCGGATAGAATTCCTTACCTCGATCCAAGCTAAGCGATGCTACCAATCCTCGATCAATATTTTCTGAATAACCTAGATTGGCAAACCATTTGTCAGAACATAATCTATGTCAAATACTCTATTAACCCTCATATCAACTACCCACTGCGTACCCACTCTCTCCGAAATCAAGCACTCATAACGGTTCTCGCACCCGACCAACCTAACCGAAAATTCTATACACTCCTTAACGTGTACCGACACTCTAAGATTTATAATAATTTACACTAAGATACTTTTATAGCTTAAAACATTATTAAAAGTTAAAATATGAATTTTTTGAATTTTTGAATATTTTCAAATAAAAATAATTTCCTTAAATGCAATAAAAATCCATAAATTGCCAAAACTACTTCCAGCTGCAAAATAAGTCCCATAATTTTTATAAGAACTTTAATATATATATATATATATATATATATAAATTGAAATGAGAATTTAAAAGACATAAAAACTATTCTTAAATTTTTCATTTTGCTAAAACCAATGCGATATGGAAAACATAGCAAATAAACTCCAAAAATATCAAATTCAAACTGTGTCTTATTTATACCATAAGAACATTACTCTAATTTTTCCCACAACATTTTCAGGGTTTAATGGCTCCAAAAGAATTTTACAAATCTGAAATTACAGAAAATATTAAAATTTCATATGATCTCAGAAAATTATAAACTTTTGTCAAGAATTCTAATATGATCTAACGTATTATACTGTAAATTTTCACATACTAATGATAAGTGTGCATTAACATATTTACATATCGAACTTAACGCTAACCAAATTTACACGCTTCGTTCTCTTCTTCTTCATCTAATCTTATGCACCCACTTCCATGACTCTTTAACACACAGCAGGCCCATGCCTCACACAGCAGACCCACCCTCTCTAACATGCACCCTCATCCAACCATTATATACACTATTACCTGCACACTCACACTCACATAGCCCCACACTTACCTATATATCATATACAGACAACATTTTGCATGCCCAGTGGGTCTGTCTCCTTTCCTTCTTTCATTTTAATTCCTTGTTCCTTACACAGACACACACACACATTAACACACAGACACCCACTACACTACACACTTGTATTTATACACACACCACACATACACACAACCAAAGCACACTTCACACCCCACCTCTTCCACGATTGTAAAATACACCTACAATATCCATCTTCTTCTCTATATGTTTCTATCTTCCTCTTCATCTAATATCATGTAAAAATCCGCACACTAAGCACACACAATCACCCACAAACACTAAGTTTCCCATTCCTCTACAACCCAACACAATCGCATATACACATCACATAGTTTGCACGCACATGCTCTTCACAGTCACTCATAGCCCCTCCCTTCTCTTCTTGCCCCTTACTCCCTCACCACTACTCATAAACCCCCATAACAACTACTGGATCACCCAGCAGATACCACACAATCACAATCACCATCAATAGGCAAACATGCACCACCCAATGATCACAGCCACAACCAAATTCACAACACCCACAACACAATCATCACAGGCACCACCCAACAGTCTCGTACCACCTTCATTTGTAACCATTTCAGCCCCTCTTCACCTATAGTCACCCTCACGGCAGCAGCCCGTCTCTACCCACAAGCTCCATGGCTGCTCCCTCTCTCTCTCTCTCTCTCTCTCTCTCTTCATACCCACAGCCCCGTAGTGGTTGTTCCTTGGTGGCGCCGCAAGCATCGGTTGACTGCAGCCATGATCCCTCTCCTTTTTCTCCCTAAAAACCCACATATCAATAAACACAACATGTACTCTCCCTCTCTACACCCAATGTCTCATGGCATCTTCCCTACTTCTCCTCTTATTACGTCCAACAGCCTCATACCCACACATTACTCACACAAGTTCACACGCATCACTATGCCCCAAATCACACAGAAACCTCAAATATATATACACATAATCACATATATATATAACCCCCTAGCACATGCAACACTCGCCACAACACACATAAAATATTGCCTTGAGGCAGTATTGCCTCTCCGATCCCTTACCCGCACTCACACCATCACACATACCAAACCATAGATCCCCTATACCGATGCCCACTATGTATATATAATATATATATACGCACACACCTATAAGCACACAACCCCATGGCATCCCTTAAAGCTTCCATAAAATTGAAAAATCTGAGAACATTTTGCTAGAAACTTACCGGAAAATAATTGCTATCGTCGGAAAATTTGCTGGAACCTTTCTCCCATCTCCTTCTCTCTCTGCCGCAAATCTGAAGAAGAGAAGATC
The DNA here is from genome assembly GCA_033070095.1 of Escallonia herrerae. Classification (NCBI taxonomy): domain Eukaryota; kingdom Viridiplantae; phylum Streptophyta; class Magnoliopsida; order Escalloniales; family Escalloniaceae; genus Escallonia; species Escallonia herrerae. The sequence goes on from JAVXUP010000084.1 coordinate 314,716, forward strand.
CGGGGAAGGGCTACCCTATAACGGGGTATATTTATTTAAAACCTAGGTTAGCTATTTACCCGAAATCTCCCTAACTTTTGTTTGTTATTCAAAACTAATCCGAAACTTTCTATTTTTGCGAAAACGCCCAACCTAATTATCTACAATAGATTATTATACTAGAATAATTTAACGATGTTTACATAACCCGCTACACTAATCGACGCTCAAAGTCGCTAAACAAAAATATCGATTCTAAATTAAAAAAAAATATCGCCGCTAATTATTTACCGATAAAATTTTCACTCATGAAAATTCAATGCTAAATCTTAATATAAAAGTCGTCGCCTAAAAATAAATTAACCAGGTATGCAAGATCACGGTTCGGGGTGTTACACAAAATGTCGCTGAATGTTTTTTAGCGACAAAAAATTGTCATTATAAATTTTAGTAACAATGACAAAACACTTTGAATGATAATCTGTTGTCGCTAAATGTTGTACAGCAGAGGATCTTGATCCAAAGAAGCTATCGTAAAATCAGAGCTTTAGAATTTTAAATGCATATGAATCGCTAGATCATATAACTCTGCTTCTAATTATAGCTCAAGTTCGGATAGATACATAATCCTATATTTATATTAGAGTTATTGGAATACCCTTATTTTGCATGACAATATATCCTTCATATGGTTATTACTTTCTATGATCTTTTTGTATCCCGAGATATCATATATTTACATGATTATATATTATTCATATACCTATTGTCTTTGCATATTTTACTCTTATAAGTGATAGAATTAGATGAAATCTAATTGATGAAGATCCAATTTATTTCAGTTCAAATGATTAATAATTTTTCTTACCTTTAAAACTCTCAAGTTTTGATACATAAGGGGTTATATAATTAGAAAAATTTCTTAAACTATTATTTTCAAGTTTAAAGGTTTTCTAAATATTTTGACTTTTTAAAATGTGAGGTTAAATTACTGCCATTTTGGCCAACTTTAAACATGTTGATGCTAAAGAGGTTCACTAATCCATCTTTTAGTGACAAAATACTATGAATATAACCAAAATGGGTAAGGACTGACCCCCAACATATAAAATAAACTCAAGGGATTAATATGGCTAAACACCTTCATTTGAAATACCCTTTTTAGAAATAAAAGGTTAGCAAAAAATAAGTGTTTTTTTTTTACTTTTAAGAAGGTGAAACTAAACTACAATTTTTTTGCTAAATATAAATAATTTGCAGTGAAAGATGTTAAAAGATCACTAATGCATTTTATATGGCAAAAATGTGAGAGTGGACCTATCATATTTCTATAAATATGATGCTAAAACTGTTCAGTTTTAAAGGAAACCCTATCAAAACATAACCTTAAAAATTATCAACATTAAAATAACCTATGTTCCTGAGATTAGGGCGAAAGTATAATCAACGACACTAAGTTTCAGCCGTTTTGATCCGTTAAAAAATATACTCTTTTGGTTATCTCATCAATACATATTTTTGAAATGTCAATATTGCCCTCATTTTAATCTATAAGGTATATGCAATATAAAAATTTACAAATCTTAATTTTGCAAATTCGGGTTTTAACCCAACTCAATAAGCACGCAGCCTGAAAGTTGGCAAACTAGCTTAGCCCACCCGCCTAATCTCAGCGGCCACGAATGTTGGCCTCCAAGTTATCCCACCCCATCCGGCCGCCGCCACCACTGTAAACGTCCTCGACAGTAGCACAAACATGAAAATTTTAAATTCGCAAAATCAATCATAAGTCTGTAACATTAATTGAGTGTGTGTCAGTATGCGTGTTAACTAGAGGTGTGGTGGGTCTTAAAAGGCTGATTGATGGTGATTATGGTTTGTGGAGGTCGATTTGAGGTATTGGTGGGTCGTCTGGTGGTGGTGGGTGAATTGGACAAATGGTGGGCTAATTGAACGCTGTGGTAGACTGATTAATGGTGGTGAAAGGCTGCTCTGGTGGTGTTAATGGCGACTGCTACCATGGTGTTGGGGAGTAATTTGAGCAAACAAGAATCTTTTACATCTTCTTCTCGATTTTGAACCCCAAATTTAATTTTTTATTTTTGTTTATTTTGTGGTTGAATCATGATGGTTTGCTGCTAGTGATTGGAGTGAGAAAGTTGTGACAATTTATTAGGGTAAGAAGGCTGAAGAAAGGTGAGAAAGCTAAAGAACACGATGATGGTGGGACACGATTGTGGTTGTGGCCGATTTTTTGTGTGTGTGTGTTGAAGCTGAAGCTGAAGAAGTGAAGGGTGATGGTGGTGGGGCTGTATGGTAAGATGGAGGGACGGGGAATGCTATTTAAAGAATTAGTGATGGGCATTTTGATCTTTTCATCTTTTAGTATTTTCCTTCGGTCAACCGACATAAGTGCTATTGTTCTGCCTAATAGACACATATGTAATTTTACCCTAACCTCAAGGTCATGGGTGCAATTAAGCCTATAATTTTCTTAACTCTCAAAACCTTATGCCATATGTAATATTTTTTTTCTTTTTATTTTGATGATACAAGTCTTTATTTGATGAAAGATCTAAAATTATTCTGGATAAACATTTGTGAGTTGGTATTTGTCTTATATATGTAATGCATATATATAAATATAGGTTTGTGAATATTATTGAAATTGCGTAGTTTATTTTGTTATCTGATATCAACTTTACATATTTATTCTGCAGTATATATTTCGAAATGACATGCAGAGGCACACATATATATAGGCTTTTTAGACGAGTAGGTTTGGTATTATTAATATAAGTATGTCTTAAAAAAAGTCCTTATGTATTTTACTACTAAGATGAAAAGGGTCATGCTAGATAAAAATAAAAGAGAACTTTAGAGTATACTATCAAGAGAAATTTAGAGTAAACTATAGATTTTTTAATTGAAAAGTAGAAAAAAGAAAGTAATTAAGATTAAGCGTAGTTTTAGACAAATTGTACTTGGACGTTGGAACTTAAGATAGAAAAAGTTGAAAAAAGACTTGCTATATATTTTAATTTTGAAATAAGACATACATAAAAATTATACTCCCTTCATTTCAAATTATTTGATCATATTTGACTCCACGTTTATTTAGGATATAGGTCTTATTATATGAGTTTTCTATTCATTCCGAGAGAGGGGGGATTGGTGAAGGATCAAATGTAGAGAGAGAAGTAGAATAACAAAAAAACATACAAATGGTAAACACGTAAAAGCACCCACAAATGTTTCTTAACTTAAAAACTGATCAATTTTTTTGGACAGTCTAAAAAGAAAATATAATTTTTTTGGGGGGACAAGGGGAATAATATACTAGATCATTACCAAAAGCAAACAAACTGCAGGGTATATTTTGACCTCCAATAATTATCGCTACAAGAAATGACCATCATTGTATTGAAAGAAACAAGATGGATAATAAATGATACTGAAAATCTTAAGTGATAATATTTTGAACTTTAGTGCTGATGCTTGCAGGAAAAGTGTCAAAATTGTAAAAGTGAACATAGAAAAACTTTGGAAAGATCATTGAAAACTAGGGTGACAAATTTGTTACTTAAATAGTTCAGTTTCTATATGTGTCCCGCTAGATCTCTTGAGTTTACTTAATTCTTGATTTTAAAGATGCAACATTTAAGCTCCTAACGCATGTTGTCTTACAAATTTTGTTATAGTCATAACTTTTGATTCTTGGGATTAAAGATGCAACATTTAATCTCTTAATGCATTTTGCCTTATAAACTTTGTTATAGTCATAACTTCTTTCGTTAGATGTTTTACTTAACTATAATTCAAACTTCTACTCAATTTCACTTCCTAAACTAGACAACTCCAATGACATTAATTATATTTTCTTCACTTTTATTACTGTACAGTTAATTTTGTAGTATTCGTGAGAGTTAGATATTTGTGTAAAATGTTTGAGACTAATTACAATGTCAGCATACCTTCGATGACAAGATATAATATGAAACAGTCAATTTTCTCTTTTGCGACAACTTGAAGTGATTGAAAGAAAGAAGTATGATAAATAGTAATAATTGGCATGAAAAATTCGAGCTTGAAAGTAAGACCATGTTTACGAATTAACTTTTTATATTTCGAATCCTTGATTAGTAGTTCACAACTAATTTATTGTTATAATTTAATTATAATAGTCAAAATCATTAATTTTAATTATGTTTTTCACTGATGTTCATAATATTTCTATTTAAAATTATTATATAACACGTGATCTTTTCTTCCTATAACAATATCCCAGCACATAGTTGTTGAGAATAGTATCTCAGGGGGTCATTTACCTAACAATATCGCCGTAGATGGATCTTAAAAGCAATGAGTGCTTATGACTCATGAGTACTTAAATGGTTGACCTTTTTATAGGTGATTAAAAGATTTCTAGCCTCTTGATCTTATAATCAACACATCCCCCTCGTGTATGAATATAAAGCAACACTGACTCTAAAAAGTGACGTGCTAGTGTTCCCATTGCCACTAATAAGCCATTCGGCCCTTGATTGCCAATAGCTCGTCCTCCTCGTGGAGTAGGCAATCCCTAGTAGGCTACTTTGCGAAAACAATTGGAGTCACTAGATGGGCTATATATGCGCTGAAACATGTGCTTTCCAAGTTTAAGGTATAAAGTGTTGTTGATAGCTACAAGAACACTTGCATTTGAAATGTCTTTGCCAACCTTATCACTCATTACAGCAACCGTGGGAGGTGGAGAGGATTCCAATTCTGCTGTTGACTTCCTCAGGAAGGTTTAACCCGCATAGCTTACTAGACATACCAGATATCTAGGGATACTCTGTTTATAAAAAGTAACAAAAATATGTGACTCATGGACCGACAAGGCAATTTTAAATCTTAGTCAAGATGATTCGTTCTCATATATTGTGATATACGTAATCCTTGTGGACGATGCATTGAACATGCAGTGTGGTAGGATCATTGTGCGAAAAGACCGCCTCCTGAATTTTATTTTTTTTTATATTGTATTTGTTTTGGATTGCCGGGTCTCTAAACTGTGTTGGCAGGGTGGTGGAAGTGTTGTTCTCCTCTTCAAAGAACTTGGGTACAATTCATTTTTCCTTTGATGGGTTGAGACAGATCCTAGCTAGGTAATTTGGTATTAACCAGCCCTTATGTCCGACACACTTGAGAGGATACCTTAACAGCAGTGACGAGGTGCAGACAATTTTTCTAAACATTTTTAAACCCACCAAAAAAAAAAAAAACAGGACTCTAGGCTCCAAGTGTTACATGACTCCACTCACTTGGACTTTTATTTAAGAGTAATTCAAGCCTCACAATAAGAAGTAGGCTCGTTGTTATTGTCAGACTTGAGTCGACACTTTCACAGTAATGACAGGGTCCGAGTTCCACACTCTTTTCTCAACATTTTCTAATGCACCCAAAAAAAGAAAATCAGTGCTCTAAGGCTCCTGAATTTTTTTTGTATAAATTTTGCTTTAGATTACTAGGGCTCTAAACTATACTTGTTCTCCTTTTTAAAGAACTTGAGTACGAGTGATTTTCGCTTCCCGGGGCCAGACATATTTTAGCTCGGCAATCTTGTATCGACCAGTACTTATGTCTGAAAACACATGCGAGGACACTTGCGTACTATTGATAATCACACTCTTTTTTCAACGTTCTTTAATGCAATTAAAAAGAAAATAAAAACCACAAGGGCTCTCAGGCTCGAGTGTTAGCTTGACAATAAGAAGCTGACAAGGGTCATTCAGCTTAGCCACAAGAAGGGACTATGAGGATCGCCGGACTACTTGCGGCCGTTGCAAGATACAGCACCTGGATCCTTGGCCGGCTTTAGAAACTACTCCAGAAAGTAGCACATCCGGCATCCAATGAGACTTAAAACTTGTCCGTAATTGTAAAAGTTTGAAAAACTAGCATAAGAGATGATGGGGACCTAGATTTGATAATTTTGCTTGGCAGCATCTTACGCAAGTCATTCAGATTAGCTGAAACGTTTTGTCTGACTTGTTTTCATGTGTGTGTGTGTGTGTGTGTGTGTGTGTGTGTATTTGCTTCCATGGTTTGCTTCCAATAACAATATCCTGCTCACAGTTGTTAACAATATTATCTAAGAGGGTCATTTGCCTAACATTATCGCCGTAGATGGATCTTAGAAGCAATGAGTGCTTATGACTCATGAGTATTTAAATGGTTGACCTTTTACAGGTGATTAAAAGATTTTTAGCCTCTTGATTTTATAATCAACACATCCCCCTCGTGTATGAATATAAAGCAACACTGACTCTGAACGGCACCAAACAGAAAGTTAGAGCTGCTTGTATGCCATAAACAATGGCAATACACATGAGCTTCATGCCTTCCTTGGCCTTCGCAGTGTTGGCACCATTCTTCATTGTCATACTCTTCATATGCAAAAAGAGCAATAATCACCAAAGCAACAAGAATTTACAACCAGGGAAGATGGGTCTTCCTTGGATTGGTGAAACAATGGAATTCTACAAAGCCCAGCAGAAGAACCTTGTGTTAGAGAAATTTCTACAACCTCGGATAGCCAAACATGGGAAAATCTTCAAAACAAGGCTGATGGGATCACCAACAGTAGTGGTGAATGGAGGCCAGGCTAATCGTTTCTTCATGACGGATGAGTTTAAGTTGGTCATAAGCTTGTGGCCTTCCTCATCGGTCCAACTTTTGGGGAAGGATTCGATCATGGAAAAACAAGGCGAGGCACACAGGTTACTTCGTGGTGTTATAGCCACAAGCCTTAGTGGGGTTGGGTTGGAGGCTATACTCCCCAAGATGTGTCGCTCGATTCAAATACACCTAGATAAATGCTGGCACGGTCAGGAGAAAGTATACCTTTATCGTGTAACAAAAATTTTGACATTTACTATTGTGTTCGAGTGCCTACTAGGGATTGGCGTGGCCGCAGGAGTGTTGAGGAAGTTTGAGAGAGTATTGAAAGGGGTATTTGCTCTTCCGTTTGAATTTCCGGGCTCCAAGTTTTCGAGGGCAAAGAGGGCAAGGAAGGCGATAGAAAAGATGTTGATCGATGTAGTGAGAAGGAAGAGGGAGGAAATGGAAGGGGGGTTGGACGTAGGGGAGGAAGAAGGGATGCTACTCTCGCGGTTGGTGGCAGGGTTGATTCGAGGTGAGATTAGTGAGGAGGTAGTGGATAATGTGGTTTTGCTAGTATTTGCGGCTCATGATACATCTTCATTCGCCATAGCCATGACATTTAGGATGTTGGCTCACCACCCACACTGTTATTCAAGCCTCCTTCAAGGTACTACCCTTTAACCTTTAAGATTAAAAACTAGGCACATAAGACGCGTGACGTCCTAGCATGTCTACAGATATACACGACATGCAAGGCAAGGTCTCGTAAATAGTGAGAACGTATATATGTGTAGTCATAGGAAAAGCTATCTATAAGACCTCGTAAGTTAGCTTTTGGCGTAAACTGTCAACTATATTGGGTGGCTGGGTTTACTTTTTAACCCACACATCTCTTGGCAGAGCATGCTGATATTTTGAGGAACAAATGACCAGGTGAAAATTTGACAGTGTAAGACACAAAGAATAGGAAGTACACTTGGCAAGTTGCTCAAGAAAGCATGAGGCTGTTTCCTCCCATCTTTGGCTCATTCAGAAAAGCTATTGCTGATATCGAGTGTGAAGGATTTACCATTCCAAAAGGGTGGAAGGTACTACTTTAATCGATTCTCTTTAGTTCCTGCGATGATGAGGGCATGGTAGAATGCACAACAATTGCTCCAAGAATCTCTACAAAATGAAGATAGAACACACTTCTATAATGCAAATTTTACCATCGCTGACCATTTCTCATCTCATGAATCAATCTCATACAAATATACATTTTCCCACATCCAAAACAATAGAAGTTTCTATAAGAGATCGACAAAGTTGTTTATGAGGTGATCAGTTATTACTTGTCTACACCTCACGGCATCTAAATGAATTGGATCAGTTTCCAACAACCTAATTTATCCATGGAAGGTTACTGCAATGGTAGGAAAGAAGAGAGATCAACTTAAGATACCTATATGCTCACGGGGCTTATATCATGTTCGAACTCTCTCCATTGCAGGTTCTGTGGACTGCACATGGAACACATTACAGTGAAGAGTATTTCCGAGAACCCACGACATTCAATCCAAAAAGGTTTGAGGAGCCTGTTCAGCCATATTCTTTTATCCCATTTGGTGGAGGGCCAAGGTTATGAGCTGGGAACCAACTTGCTAAGTTAAATATCCTCATATTTGTGCTTTACGTTGTAACTCGATACAACTGGTCTTTGCTGCATCCTGATGACCCAATTACCACGGATCCACTGCCATTTCCTTCTCATGGAATGCCAATAAAAATTTCTCCCAAATTGTAATTAAAGCCGAAGAGCTTTGACAATACATTTTAGTAATGATAAACTAAACATGTTACCACTTTGGCAGTAACCAAGTTTCAGCTCCATGTCTCCGAACTTCTTGGGCTATCAGACTGCAAGTGGGTAGGGATTTCAAAATTAAGGAGAAAAAAGATATCAGAACAGAAGTTTCAAATGATTATACAGTATCATAATCTCAACAGGTGTTAGGCTTCAGATCACTAAATACAAGCCTGTTATGGCATCCACACTTTGCATCTCTCTGTTTGCACCTCAACTTTGTGATTAATTGAAACTTGAAAGAGTGTGGCGGCAAACAACACTAACACGTGACCAAAACCCATCACCTGTTCTCAATCACGACCGTCGTGACCAATTCTGTACGGTGAACCCCAACCCCCATCCTCCTTCCCCTCTTCTCCCTCACGATGGTCACGATCCTTTGGCTCACAAGTGCCGCACTGCTTCCAAGGCCACCATACCTGGTCAATTTACCCTCTACGAAGTCAAATTCTCAATCCTGTCAAGTAAACCACCTTGCAGTCTAGTAATTAGTTTGCCCAGCGTAACAAAAACATTCTGCCCCAAGACCTACTCGACTACCAGCTGTGTGCCAAGAAAGCTAAGTCAAAAGGCCATGTTTTTTTTAGAAGCTCAAAATTTCGTCTACAGCCGTATCCATGAGGAGTCAAACAGAAGCCAAATTCGTTTTTGAGGCCCGCCTTTATGTACTCACAAAGACCTGTTACTGACTAGTGATTATTATCTTCAGAGCAACCCTATCTTGGCTCTCTGCCATGGAACTTGAAGCCTCACCTACTAATGTCTATGAACATCAGCTAAAAACCATGTGACCAGTCATGCCACAACGAAATAGCCTTTGAACCAACCCAATGAACCAACTCCTAGCCCCACATGAACATTAAAATACAAGGCATCAAAACATTCAATGTGGATGCAACAATTTCACCAAATGCCTAAAGGTTACTGCAACATGAAGATTCGGCATGCTTGCGTGGGAACTGATGAAACGGAATCATGAGGGTACCTGTAGTGAGAACTTGGATTGCAAACAGGAGAGGACGAGGGTGGCGTCTTTCTTGTGATAATAATTATGAAGTCATTCCACTTTTTGAGCATTCTTTCCCCATTCCTGCGGCTGAGAAGCCTCGATCAATATAATTAGCAGAGTTTCACAGCCCCTGAAATCATAGAAAAGCTTTATCCCCTTAATAATAAGGTAAACTCCAAACAAGCAACTCAGTCAAGGTTCAGGTTCAGATTCAGGGATAGATTTTTAAGAATGTCTTCTCCACTTGCCAGAGAAAGCCAAGCCGGTAGAATGTGACCTGGGTACGATGACGACTTGTACTGAGGTCTAACAGTTCAATTGATCCCACCGCAGGATGAGAGAGCTCAACCAAGTTCCAGCTGAAATACCCAAAAGCAGCCGAGTTGTCTTGCTTAGTTGTACCGAAAACAGGAAAAGCCTGACCAACCTTTTCAGTTGAATGAAGCTGATCCCTCAATTGAGGCCCCAAACCAACCGCTGTATCCAGGCGTTTATGACTCAAAGCTTGCCCTTTTTGTTAGGTAACTATGCTGTTTGTTATTTGATCATGCGAGGTAGGAAAGCCTTCCCCTACGGAGGGCCGCGCCTGCGAGCCTAGCTATCTGTCTGAAAGGATAGAACTGATGACAACTAACATATCTTAGGTCATCCCTTCTGGGGACAAGATACCAAGATGCTAAATCTTTCTAAAGATACACCACTTTAAAGAACTCTCTTATTATTCAAGTGTGGTGGAGGTGACGGAGCAGGAGGTGGCACACATGGTGACCAGGGGGCACCTGCAAACCAGGTGCATAAAATTTTTTCAAGATGCAACAAGAATTTTGAAGAATAGTGACAATGGGATTAAATCCATTATGATATATATTTGGAACTTTTTCCACAACTAGCGTAAGCACGCATGCATTGTGGTGACTTAAGCTGTACAAGATTGAGCGTCACTTCTCCATAATCTGGTGGTGGTCCAGCTGGGGGTCGAAATTGCAATCCAGAGAGGATGGAGTACAATGAGGAAGCAACTTCTGTGGACAATTACCAAAAACAAATACACCTTGAAGCATCTTTTGTTCCAGTGGCATTTTTCCAGCCATCGTCTCTCTTTACTGTCACTCTACCTGATTTTAAACCTACCCTAACTGACCTTATCAATATGCACACCCCATCCATAGTGATTATGTCTAAGAAAATTTGCTCGCTATAAGGTCAAAAAGACATTAGTTTTAGCTCTGTTATGATGATGATAAGTTGTGTTCAGCACCTCTAAGAATGGTCGTATTTATGTCGCGTCAGGCAGCAAAGAGAACGAACTCAATACAGTCAAATAACCTGAATAGCGGGCTCTTGCATTCATTGTGGTGAGCAGAAGTCCACGTTGATTTGCTACGGAATAATCCATTCTCTTCCATGGCTTAACGTGGGGGGTTTTGGTAACATGATTATGATAAACTTGAAGGTAGTCACTCGAGTAAACCTTTGCAAAGTACTCGATGGCAAGGGACCTTTCTCTCTTTTTATTGCATAAAATCTATGTATTTACAAGACAAGACATTTTTTTTACAGTGTATATAATTTGGAATGAGAGGAACAGCAGAATTTTTTAACAAAAAACTGTGGAAGATCAAAGAATTAATACAATGGAGAGTAAGGGGCTGGAGGAAAGTGTCTGCAACTAACATAAACAAGGCAATATGCTGTATTTCGGGGATCCATGAAGATATTCTTCTGCCTAATTGATATAATAGTAAAGTGGCAAGTCCACATAGAGATGGATACTGAACTATTGTAAATACATACATTTTATGCAATACAATGACATTTCACCCAACAAAAAAAAAATTTCGAGAAGAGGCAGCTCAGGAGGATATAATTTTAAGCTTACAAAATACTTTTTACTCCAGTAAGAGTTGTTTACTCAAGCAGCAAGAGAAAAGATGTGGTCAAATCAGAAAGTTTTGAAGCAGAAAGTCCGGTCAGTAGTCAGCCTGAGTGCGGTGGGTGAAATTGGCGTGGGCGGACACTAGGGGTTACAATTGAGCAAACAAGAATCAAATGAAGCATAGATCATCGTATTAAACTATCCATACTGAATTGATATTTTTTCCTTTTTTTTCTTTTTTTGCGCTGCCACGAGGCCGCTTCTTTTCACGGGTGACTTGGGTGGCAGCAAAAGCCTCCAAGCGGTGAGATGAAGCGCATGAAATGGGGTCTGGTTATGTGGAAATTTGATCACCTTAGTTTGAGCATAAACATAAGGAAATGAGCCAAAAAGCCACCTATTGAACCTCCTCCGTGGTCCAGCTCCCAACTGACTGTTAAAAAGTGACGTGCTAGTGTTCCCATTGCCACTAATAAGCCATTTGGCCCTTGATTGCCAAAAGCTAGTCCTCCTTGTGGAGTAGGCAATCCTTAGTAGGCTACTTTAAGAAAACCATTGGAGTCATTAGATGGGCCATATATGCGCTAAAACATGTGCTTTCCATGTATAAGGTAAAAAGTGTTGTTGATAGCTACAAGAACAATATGTTTCATTCATATCAACAATATTTCTTATAGAATCTGCGGATCTTTTACACACTGCATAGTATCTGGAAGTAGCCTGTGGCTGGTCGGCTTAAACCCTTTCTTTGACCACCGCTTAACCAGGGCAACTTCGAGTTTTCTCACCTGTAAAAACTTTTTTGTTAACCAGGCTACTATTGCAAGAAAAACAAACCCATATGTTCTAAGCGCTATGAAAAAATAGCAGCAGTATGTCCAGCAAAAGTAGCACATTTTAAGAATCTAACTTTCTAAAAGATCATATTTTGTTGATTGAACTTTTATTCAATTCATCTTGATGATCCCATATAAGATTGATCACAGTAACAACCACCTAACTTATCAATCTAAATTAGATATCTGAGGCTCTTTCTGAATATAATGTGGGGAATACTATCGACATTTTTTGCAGAGCTTTTAAACAGTCACTGTCTATTCTTCTGTCTATGCAATTTTATACGATTTAGTACAGAACTTTACACATTGCACTAATATGATTATAGAAACATAGATGAGATCATTTCAGAAAGACCTACAGATAGGCAAATAATGATTGAATGCCGCATTTATATGGTGCTGATGGACCTGGCATAAGTATACCCTGCCATGTTGCCTTACCAAGAGGATAGCTTAAATGGCAGAAGTTTAATTAGATTTATGTAACTGAACATAAGTCTAGAATTTACAGTGTATGCTGTAAAAGCACTTTCTAATAAACCAAATGAGTGTAATGAATGCCAACATAACGCAGCATTTGACTAAGGGACTCAAGGAGTGCACTATGCAGTTAGAGTCCTATATAAAGGAAGCAAAAACACAGCACCAGGAGGTTTAGGATTTCAAAGGTGATCTGCAGGATTGGACAACAGTACAAAGTAAATGAATCTCTCTTAATGAGTAGGACAACCCATAACCTGGAGACCAATTCAACAAGATGGTCGCTGTACTAAGAGCGCTACATGGAAATGTTGAGCAGTTAGTTAAACCCAATTGGCAAACACGAAGCATTGCATTAAAATCAGCGGCGAAAGGCTGCTAGACATTGTTTTGCAATTAGACATGGGGTGGGCATCATATTTCGTTTCCATGTTGTCTTTCCACATGGGTAGAAAAGAATGGAAGAAAAAGATTATGTGGCCAACCCTAACTAGTTTGAGACAAAGGTTTAGTTGAGTTGAGAATGGGGGATGTGGGACCCTAGGGAACTTAATGCCATGGCACCTATGACTAGTTTTTTTTGGCATTACTTTGATGGATGTAAGAAGGAAGAAGGGGAGGGGGGAGGAGGAATTTTTTTTTTTTTTTTGGGCTGGGGAGGGGGGGGGGGGGGGGGCATGGGGGTGGGTGGGGGGGGTGGAGCAGGGGTCATAAGCTACAGTTGATTGAAGGTCATATGCTAGAGATTTAGAGCTCAAAGGGGATTGATTTGGGTCTATGAGTAATTTTCCGAGAATGGTTAATCAGGCCTTTCGTGGGGTTAAGCAATTCCCAATACAGCATGTCCATGGACGAAAGCATTGAACATTTGGAAGTACTTCTTGAAGATGAAAGCTAATCAGGTCCCATTGCCGTGTGAAAGATTAAACAAGAACCTACTAAGTGAAGGTTCCTTGGGATGCATCAACATGAAAGAAAACAATAAAGAGAAAACCAACCTGCTTTACAATGAAAGGCTCCTCAGCAAGACTCAGCGGTTCGGTTAAAACAGTTAGAAAACCATTTCTATTTCCAAATACAATATCTGTGAAGGGCCGATCCCCCACCTGCAACAGGAAAATGCATCTTATTCATCTAAGAAAATCTCAGAGACCAAGCAAACTTTCCAGTGACCATCTATACATGTTTGTAACTACCATTATAAGCTTAGAAGATTCACAGCCAAAGTGTCTTTCGATTTCTTCAGCCGCTCCAGCCGGCTTCTTTAGCTCTAGAATTAATCAACAAAATCACATAACGCATCCAGCATAAAGTATGGAAATTTATATTGATCAAACCATTAATTTCACCTACTACCAATTTAACCAGAAAAGTAATGAAGCGAGACTCACATCCACAAGGCCATGCAAATTCTCTCACAAAACTAGAGCTAAAAGCAACATGGAAAACTTACTATGTCTTATTACTCTGATTCCAATTGCATACTCAAGTGCCCTAGCTTTCCTACCATCTGGGTCATACTCAAGTAGCCCTAATTCACAAAATCACGAAAATATCATACAAGATACAAAGGAAAAAAACATGTGCCAACAACACCGAAAGCAAAGGGATCAAATCAGAATTACCAGCAGAGTTGCTAAAAACTGCAATATTGTTGCCAAAAACAGATTTACAGCGTTCCATAGAGGAATCCAGGGGTGACCACAAGGCCAAAGAGTAAGGGACAGTAATGGTGTTGTCCTTGTCAAACACCACCCCTTGGAACCCTTCTCTTCTAAGCACGGCCCAATCAATGTGCCTTATATCCGGCACGAAAACATGCGGAAGCACCAAATGCTTGTCCCTGGTCACCACGGACGCCGCACAGGCAAGGCCCTCCAGGTTGATGTTCTGCCCCACCGCCGCTTTCAGCTTTGCCCACCACATGCTTGTTGAAATGACCGCACTTTCCGGTTCTCCCTTGCCCTTCTTGTTTGGGATCTTTGGATTCTGGGTTTTGCTGGTTTCAATTGAAGAATATAATTGCTTCATAAAGGCGTCATTTTGCCTTGGGTAAGAAGCGTTGTGTTTGTTGTTGTTGTTGTTGCTGCTCGCCTTTTCTTGCTCTTCGCTGCAACTATTTGTGTGGGAAAAGGAAGAGGTGTTTGGAGAATGGGTTAGGATGGTCAGAGATTGGTAACAAGAGCTGATGGTAGAATTAGTGTACTTTTTGGAGAGGTGAAGATGGTGGAACTGAAACCTGTTAGGGATGGGGTAATAGCAGACGTGCCATGGGGCAATCGAGGTGGACTGCATTTCCAACATCCCTTTGTTGTTAACACTCTCTTTAAGTTAATACTACGGGGCTGCGCCCATTTTTTTAATCCGAGGAATAGAATTGGCACCAGCAGGCAGCGGCTCATGAGAGGAGAGTTGGAGGAGATATTCATTCATGCACGGATAAAGATTCGGATGAGTCCATATTCTCTTTGGCATGCCAAAAATAGTACTCCCTCCCTCACACGATAATTGATCACGGTTGATTTGTATGCGTATTAACCAATTTAATCATATGTTTTACGCTACTAGTTCAACCCCAACGGAGAGGAGAGAAGAAAGTGTAGTTGCTGCAGGATTAAATGTGAGGAGAGAAAATAGATTAAAAAAAAAAAGTGTAAAAACAACAAACATGAAAAAAGATCTAAAGAATCTTTTTTAATATGAAAAATGACCAAATCTTTTGGGACAGCTCAAAAAGTAAATATGATCAATTTTTATTTTTTTTTGGAATGGAGGGAGTAATAACTTACTAATGTTGGCAAAGGATATATTGAAAGGACTCTTTGTTTAGGTCTAATAATTAATAATATATAACTGAAAGTCATCCATATCCAGCATGCTGACCCCATTTGTGATCATACATGTAAACCAATTTAACGAAATTACAGGCTCATCAATGCATTTGTCAGACTTTTACAAGATGCATCATCTTATGGTCAAAATTTAAAGGGACCTGAGGGAGTTCACGAATGAATCTGCACATCACAACAAACAAGACAACGGTGACTCGCCGATAGGGATCTTTGGTGGGAAATTTTTGATATCTAGAGCAGTATTTTGACAAGGAGAACTCAGTGTACGAGTACAGAAGTTATGATCATACATTTTTCTCATATGTGACGTGCATATTGATAGAGAGAGAGAGAGAAACTACCTTCTCCTAATAGGAGACAATCACCTAATGGCTGACCTCAATGGAGAATTCTGGATGAGGAAGGGTGCTCAACTGATTAAGGGATATGAGCTGAACCAAATTAGATATGTGGTGGAGTATAAGTGGTCAAAACCATAATAAGGCTCTAGAGTTACAAATGTCATGCTAAGAGTGGGCATGTAGTTTTTCCAACCTCATTACTCTCATTCAATGTTCGTTTAGAAAAAGAATATGAAAGGTAGCTAGCTTCTCATCCGCAATGGAATAGGAATTATTCGTTGGCTGACATCGTTATTGTGCTAACCAATTAAATTGAACATGGGGATTCTTATCCATAAATGGAGCTTAGTGCATATTGGATGAGTTTATTCACTAAGATTAGCGCTTAATAGGTTATCTGAATCCGAGCAGTGTTTTATATTGCTGGAGAGAGCAAAATTTACTCGGCTGACCAAATAAAGGGTTAAAGCTCTTGAACAAGTTCATCTGCTCGCTAGACGAACACATAACTTTACTTTTGAGGAAGCTTGTCTGCTGGCCGGACAAGCAGAGAGTTTTTGCCCTTTACGGAGGTCATTGGCTCAGCTGAAAGAGTTGAGAACTTTTGCCTTTTTGGGAGCTTGTCTACTTGGCTAGACAAGCACAAAGCAAATTCTTTGAAGAGAACAAGCAGAGAGCAAATACTTTAAAGAGGGCTCATCTATTCGGCTGGCCGAAAAGAGAGCATCTTTTTATAAAGGAGCTCATCTGTTTGACTAGACAAGCAGAGAGCTCGTTTGCTCAGTTAAACAAGGAGGGATCATATGGATTGACAAATTTGAGGTGTTTTGCTTTGCGAGGCTTATGTGAGTCCTAAAAAACGAGCGTATCTGCTCAAAGGAGGCTTTAAGCAAATTCATTGGAAATGAAAGCGCGTGCACGGCTAAGCTGAGGCTTAATCCAAGGGGTGTAACAATTTCTTTAGCCCCGTACTTTTAAAGTAATGCTCTTAGGGATTTGTGTAATCACGCCACCTGAAAACCATCTGTAAGGAAATGAAAGGGCATTAGATTTGTGCCATTGATCTAGGCGTGATTATCCTAACCGATAGGCGCCTAAATATGAGGTCTCATCCCTTCATTTTTGCTCACTTCATTGTATCTCACTTTAGTTTTTAAACTTAGACAGATTCCTGAGTGTTGAAAAAACTTGTGGAGGAGCTTGGAGAGTCACCGGATTTCATTTATTATAAAACACGATTCTTTACTTCCAAGTAAGATTCCCCAACTTCTCATCTTCTTTACTTCTTCCAAATTTGATCCAAAAGCATGTCTTCTTTCATTGGTGAACATGTTTCTGTATTAGTTAACACTTCTAAGTATGAAGAGGTTGAGAAGCAAATCTATGACCTTATGGTGTTAGCACAGGTTTGCTTCTAGTGCCTTTCATTTATCCTCTTAGCGAGCCTGTCAGGGAGACATTGGTCGATGAGGCTGAGAGTCCTAACCCTATGATGCTTATTTGCATACGAGCAAAATAAGTAGCTAAGACCTTAAGGTTTTAACAGAGTGCTATGAAATTCCCAAGTACGTGGAGTTTAGGTTGCCAAATGAAGGCAAAGTTGCCAATCTGTGTACAGTAGACTGAGTAACAGTATATGTGAATATATTTTGACTTTAGAGTTCCTGCCCACCCTTTCTTTGCTAAACTACTCAATGGATATGATACGGCACATGCTCAATTGTCCCTTCACCCGAGGAGTTTTATTTTGTTCATCGTGTATCAATGTCGTCATCTTGGTTTAAAGTGGAGGATAAGAGCATTTAGATACTTCATTAATATCTACACGATCACAATGCAAGTAGGATGGGTACTTCTTTAGTAGTAGAGTCAGGGCTAGAGCCTCCAAACCTGTATCTGTCCAATCATATCAAGAAGGATAGATTTTTGTTCATCAAACTTCCTAAGTGTATTGCTTAGGGCATCCCCAATGAGTGGATATAGAAACTGAATACAAAAGAGTACAATGCATTAAATTCATACACATCTACAAGGAAGATTCCAATCATATTGCTCATCAATCTTAAGGAAACTGAGCCTGTAATTCCACACAGCCCTTAAGTGATAGCCAACTTCGAGAGAATGGAATCATTTTTGAACACGAAGGTTGGCCAGAACAAGAAGGCGAGCATGGTCCTAGTGATCACATTGACAAAAACCAGATTACTTATTTAAAAGTATATAGGTTGACTGTCTCTTTTTTCAGAACAAATGAAATCAGTTCGGGCTCAACAGGGCAGCGAAGCAAGCCGGGGGTGTAGCTTGAAGGAGCCACTATTCGTCAACTCCAATTTTATGATGGGGGATATCCTCCCTGATGATTTCCAACCCATTAGTGTAGAAGACTATGAGATCACATCCTTGGTCTTTGATGCCCTTGAGACGGCTCACCCTCAGCCCAAGAAGCAAAGGTTTGAGATCGTACTGCTTAGCTTGGGGGCAGGGAAGGAAGCATCGATCAAAGGAGTGCCTTCTAGCTCGGCCAAGCCTCCTACTTAACATCATCTTGACTAGAGTATAACCGTCATGGAATCTGTCTTCAAGAGTGTGCATATAACTTGGGAATGGTCGAGCAAGGCAATCATGACTATAACTTACATACATCTCTCCATGGCTGATCCTATCACCACAACTAATTAGATGATGCAGAAAGTGGCGATAGTAAGTGTGATCAACCCTTGCATATACTTGGACAAATTCTAAGTCGTTTGATTATACAGGCTACGTCACAGGTCCAAATAGCATTCGAGAAGCTTTTGACTTCTGTGAATCTTCTAATAGAGGAGAGGAAGAAGGTTCAAGTCAAGAAGAACCGAGAAAAAAAGGTGAGAGACCTTGGCAAAAAGGTGGCCACTTTTGAGATGGCCAGGAAACTTTTGAGTAGCTCTTGAACTTTGTGAAGGCTATTGCAACTGCATAGGCAATGTAGAATTTCAAGCAGTTATCCATATATGAGGTAATGCAAGTTTGTGATAGCTAAAGTGCCTAGAGTGCCTTGGCTAGGGTTTTTAAATGGTACAAGGCTGACATTACAGAGGCCTTCCCGGACTAAGACTTGAGCAGGTTTCAGCACTAGTTTACAGCAAACGTGGAGACTGAGGAAGATGCTTTACAACAACCCAAGGAATTGTCCCCTATTGATAGTTGGAGTATATTTCACCGGCAGTGGTAACGGCGATAAAATCTCTTAATGTTCAAAATATTGAGAATAATCCAAGTGAGGAGCGACTAACCTGTAAGGAGATGACTGAGGAGCACTAGGTAGATGCCTAAGACTCGGTCTTTTTCTTCTTGCTCTTGTACTTAGGCTTGAAGCCAAATTGTTTAATATGATTAATCTTAATGGAAAAGCCTTTTGGATATGTGACCGTTGTGGGTTAACTCGTCTTAATTCAAATATAAAGGGCCATAGAGTCAAGTACATTGCTAACATGAAGCAACCATAACTACGCTAGGGTAAAAGTGAGTAGGACATAGAGAATCTTCAATAGGAAGAAAGTGCCCTCGACAAAGATGTCTTGCTCATGGATTTAGCGCTGAGGATTGGCGATATTCAGTTGTGAGGAATAGACTTCCCATCTAAGGTTTTCAGGTGATGGAACCTAGACCACCTAACTTGATTACCCTATAAAGGTATTCCCAATTTAATATGAGTTTTCCAATAGTGACCATCAGTGTTAAAGCTTCCATTTTGCAAAAGGCTAGAGCAAAAAAGCACAAGGACATATGCTCTTTATAGTGGAACATGGGTAAGAGGCAACCAAGCGAGTCCTTGATCCCTTATCCAATCCAACAAGTCTAAGTTGGCTCAAAGGGCTTCGTCGTTATGAGCAGGATCAAAAGCAGTGGCTCGGAGGAAAGGTATGCTGAATTCTACTGGGCTAGTGCTTCTGTGTTGAATGCCAAGTTGAAGGGGATCTCTTCTGCAGCATTCCTTGTCGTGGTGTGATATTCTTAAAATTTTTAAGAGTTCGTCTACCCACAGACCCTTAGCCCTATCGAATTTCTTTTGATGCATTAAACCAAGGTCTCATTCATCATTTCAATTTAGTTGTTAGACTATGGATGAACGACACATGTGAAGTAATGCTAGATTGACAAGTCAGCATAGAAGGCTTTAAAAATTGAGTTGTCAGATTGTCGGCTGTTGTCTGTGACTAGGATCGAATTCCAAAGCGGCAAACCACAACTTGCCAGAAAAAATCTTCACATTTGTGCTTTGTGATTATTGGCGGTGTTTCTGCTTATACCCATTTCCTATTAGTGTTTATGGTGACAATAACAAAGTTTTGCTGTCTAAAATGGGTGGGAAAGGATTTCCATCGCTTACATGGAAAAAAGGATTATCTTACTTACAGAGTCAAGTAATGTGGGAGCCTGCAGTGAAATTGAGGCCAACCATGGCAAGCGTTACATTAGAAAATGAAGGATAAGGCATCTAATTCGTGGTTAGCCAATAGTACTCATGGTCGAGGACTTTGTGCACAAGACCACAGCCTCAAAGTTGTTGGCCAGATATCCCCTCATATACCTTGGGCAGCACATCATTGGCCTCAAAGGGAGTAAGGTAGCAAAGGTTGGGAAGGGTAAGGATCTATTATAGTGGATGCCTTTTATTACATCATATTTGATTGAGCGCAAGATGATGTGTTTGGCTTCTTTCTTATTTTAGGTAGGAGACTGTGATCCAAATAAGCCTTGATTAGCTAAATCCATGATGGCTCTCAGCTATACTCATTACTCATGTGGAGTGATGTTTAGCTCTTGAAAAAGTTTGAGATGAACAATGCAGTAAAAGGTCGACGTGTCCAAGGAGGCCAGGAGTGAAAAAGCATCAACTTAAGAATTATTACTCCTACTGATAAGTGTGAGAGTGAAGTACTTGAAAGAGCATATTACCATTTTAGCATTGCAGCTATAGCTAGACATATTTAGATCACGAACTTCAAATCTCCAAAGACCTGCTTCACAACGAGTTGAGAAGCACTGAAGACTTGGAGAGAGTCTGCATGCCCTGTTTTTGTTAGATATTTTCTAGTAATAAAAGTTTTATATTCTGCTTCATCAGTGGAGGCTGGGAAGCCAAAGCAGAGGGCTTGCTCAAAAGCGAGGCTATCTAGCCTTTTGAAAATAAGACCAGCACCACTTTCATTGGAATTGGATGAGCCATTGACATACAACATCCAGGCAAAGAGAGACTCTGTTGGTAGGTCTTACAATGCTACATTATCTTTAGCTAGAATGTGAACTCAACAATAAAGTATGAAGGGCTTGCTCTTTAAGAAAAGGATGGGGCTTGTATTGAATATCGAACTGACTAAGTTCAATCCATCAGATGTCTGAATAACTCATGCTTGTGAAGTACATAAGAGTGGCTTGTCAGTGAGCAAAGTAATGAAGTATGATTGGAAATCTGGCCGGAGCTTCCATGCGGCTATTAATAGCGTGAAGGCGAGCTTTTCCATGTTAAGGTTAGGATAATGGAGTTTTGGAGGACTTTTTTGGCATAGTAGATGGGGTGCTAACGGTTTGGATAAGAGGGGGGCTCTGTCAAGTAAGCTTTCAGGGTGTCAAAGGAAGTCTACACTCTATTGTCCCCTCAAACGTCTTCAACACTTTGAGGGCTTCGAAGATTTGGAGAGGAAACCACTAGCAATGACGTGCACAATGAGTACTTGCATATCCTTAATTGTGTACGGATGGCCATGTCTTGGATTGCTTTGAGCTTCTCAGGATTAGCTTCAATGCCCTCGTGGGAGACCATGAACCCCCAAAATTTTTCAAAGGAAACTCTAAAGGTGCACTTTGCCAGATTGAGGCACATCTAATACTTTTGCATGTGGTACTTGCTTTAAGGCTCTTGACTAGCATATCATCAATATAGACCTCCATAATTTAGCCTATCAAGGGCTTGAAGATATTATATACCAGGCATTGATAAGTGGCATTAATGTTCTTAAAGTCAAAGGGCATGACTTTGTAGCATAAAGGTCATAATGTTATGAATGCTTTCTTTGGGACGTCTTCATGTATGGAGAGTTGATTGTATCCAAAGTGATGTCATGGATTGGAAAATATCCCAAGTCTCGTGTAAGACCACTAAATGCACCTTTAGGTGCATGTGCGAGTTAGAAAGATAACTTCATGCATATGCAGTGCTTCCTTCCTATAAAGCTTAAAAGTTCATAACAAGACATGGCGTCAATCAAAATATCAATATGAGAGAAAGGGCTATCCTTAAAGCAGGTTTTATTGAGATCAGTAGGTCGGCACAAACACGCACACTTACCATTGGGTTTGGAAACCATCACAAAGTTGGTGATCTAGTAAGGGTAGTCAATTTCCTAAATAAGGTCTGCTATAAGGAGCTTGTCCAACGCTTCCTTGACAGTACTTTGACATTCTGGTATGAAGAGACGCTTTTTCAACTTGGTCATTTTGTGCTTGGGGTCAACGGGAAGTTGATGAGTGATTACTGAAGGGTCAATTCCAGACATATTTGCTACGCTACAAACAAACAGGTCATCATTGGTGCAGAGGAAGATAATAGGCTCATCGCAAAGGATTGGCTCAAAGGAGGAGCTAATCAGCAAGCGACGTTCTCGGTCTACTTTTACTAGGGGCACATAGATGAGCTTTTTTACCTGCTTAGACCACTATTGCTTCTTTTAATCTCTTTGGGCTTCAATAGCAAAAGATCATCGCCTTTGCATGATTTTGCACAATACTTTCGGGCCATGGCTTAGTTACCACGGACAATATTGGTTCCCACAGGTGTGGAAATTTCATTGCCAGGTGAAGATGGAGGCTATAATTGTAAGTTGTAAAGTCATGTTCTTTCAAGGATAGCGCTATAGGAGGACTTAACCTTGGTGGTAAAGATATCAGTCATCTGAGTGGCTTGGCACGGAGCCATTCTCGCTAACACTGTGAGGGGGAGGATCCCTTCCATGGAAATTGGAGTTCAAGTAAAGCCATTAAGGGAGTGGAGAGCATTTTCACTCTCCCCTTTGAGATTCTCATAAGGAGAATGCTTCATCAAAGATAATGCTTATTGAGCTACCTATATCAACCAAAACGTGCTTGATTCTCTATGTGTCGATCTGCAGGGTGACGAGAAGACAACGCCATGTAGGAATCATATTCCTTCAAGGTTTAAGATGTCAAAGCTAAGGGAGGCCTTAAAGCATTTAGCCAAACCTTGAGCGATGTTGACTAGTCTTGCATACGATTTTCTTGCATCGTTGGACGACCAGCTGAGCAAGGCTGC
Organism: Escallonia herrerae; assembly: GCA_033070095.1. Taxonomy (NCBI): domain Eukaryota; kingdom Viridiplantae; phylum Streptophyta; class Magnoliopsida; order Escalloniales; family Escalloniaceae; genus Escallonia; species Escallonia herrerae. The sequence goes on from JAVXUP010000084.1 coordinate 337,898, forward strand.
CTGATATGGTGTTTATGATTGGAGGATCCTTTAGAAGGGCACCGTCTTGCTTTTTAGGACTTCCACCTTTGGGAGTAGAGTGTCAATAGCTGCGTTTGACGAAGTTCTTTACGTAGCCTCGAGATAGGAGGCTTTCAATCTCCCTCATGAGGGTCTTTTAATCTTCCGTTAAGTGATTGTGGTCCTCATGGACGTGATAATACTACTACATATCTCATTTTTCACATGGGGTCCTCATCCATACTTGCCATTGGAGAATGTCTTGCCCCTTAATTTGGTTTAAGATGTGCTCGCAGAGGTATTAAAGACATGAAAGGCACTATCTTCCTCTCCCTCTAGAGGCATTTCTATTTTTGCTTTGATGTTCGGGGCTCGGGTCAATGTCGCTACTTCTTTCCCATGTATACTTCATCGTTGGGGAGATTAGCATCTTCCTCCTCTCGTAGATGTTTCTGCACTCGGTCAAGGAGGTCCACCATGTCTTCTTGGAGGTCATTTGTTAAGGAAGAACCTGAGGGAGTTCCAAGATGAACTCCACTAGCCATAGTAGCAAGTTTATGTTGTCAATCAGGAACTTCTTCGCTTTGAAACAACATAATAGAATTTCAATGAGTTGTTGGGTCTTGAACTAGGTAAAAAGGCTTCAAAGAATTCTTGCTTTGTGAATGGCTTATAAGAAAATTAATGTAGAAGAACTCCACGAGCAGTGCTCAGCATGAGAGGGATCAAGGCGCTATATGCTGAAACAACACATGAGCAACCCCTTTAGGGTGATAGGAAAAGTGTGGCACATGATTTGGTCTGAGACCAAGTGCAAATTCATGCAAGATGTAAAACTTGCTAAGTGCTCAATCGGGTCACTTGCGCGATCATAGGATTCGCAGCGGCTTCTTGGATGGCATCAAAAAGAGTTTGATGTCTTTAGTTAAGGGACGTACGATGATGGGCACTGTGGTGCACCGCATCCAAAAAAATTTTGAACCCAAATGTCGAGTCGCGATCTTCTGTTATCATTAACAAAGGAATAATAAGAAAAAAAATCCTAAATGACTCTAAATTGCCATCATATGCATCTAACTGGACGAAAACAGAAATAATGGGTCCGGGGAGTAAATATACAACACAAAGGTGTTAGGCACCTCGTTGTACGCTAATTGGTCTCTATTACTCTTTTGATGGTTTTTGGCTTTTACGCGAGGGTAATAAACCATAAAATATGCACAAAACAAACTCTAAACTATCCTAAACTTCTGTTTGAACCCAATATCGGGGGTCGAGTGGCCTACATACCCAATTGAACAAATCGAGATCAAAACCATGCAGTTCTGACCGGACCCTACCCTATATGAGGTGAGCTAAATCTCAGTATTTGATTTCAAAATGGACTCAACCACTTCTAGCCAAGTGGACTTAGAATTCTAATTTACTGTATTTCTAGTTGTCTTACAATTCTAAATGAAATTTTATTTTGACTGTGATAGAATTATAATGTTGTCAGATTTCTATCTCTATCAAGACTCTAGTATTTCATTTTTTGTAGAGTTTTTAACCGAGATCCGATTGCAGGGAGGAGAAATGAGTGTAAGACTCTCAATCTGTAAACCAACTCTAAAAGATGACAATAGCTCGAGAATTGGCTAGCCTCAACTGCTTGATACGTCATGGGGATGAATCCATTTGAATGGACTAACTAATGGATTATAGGCGGAGATGGGACTGGAAATGAGGAATTTCTCTCTTCTCACGTCTTTTGTATAATCTAAGGTCCCATTTTTTGTAGCCTATGAGATTTATCTATAAAGGTTTGGGGCTAATAAAATGGTAAAGTAGAAAATTTTCATGCATATGCTTCTAAAAAAGGATAATACGCTGAATTAAATAAAAAAAATCAAAATTCCTCTACCACCCAGTTCAACCCAAGTAAAAAGCTTTACTGACCGGTTTCATAAAAAATTAACGATTCTATCCCAAAAAATCTCCTGAAGCCATACGGGATAGACCAGATTTCCCGAATCAATCCCAAGTCAACTATAAATCAAGCCAAAATCTCTCTACTCTATCCGTCCAATCTACACCTTAACTTAGGTTAACCTAAATAATTGGACCAACTAACTGGACTAGATTTACCGACTGGACTGGACTGGACTATTGACTTGACTAGAATCTAACTGCCCTAGACCACATTATTGGATTGACCTAATTAATAAATCTAGCTCATTATATATTACCAGGCCTAAACCAACAATAATAATTACCTTAAATTAAAAATAATCCCAATAACTAATATATTCAGAGTATGAAACAAGGCTACAACAATGGAGTGTTTACGAAGCCCCTCGGTAAAAGAGCTCGCCTGTGAACGAACATTAGCAAAGAGAACACAATTTTAAAGCAGAAATATGAAAATGACCACAAGACCCATGAGAAACTAAGAATTTCACACAAATATGAGGCTGGACTTTCGTAAGGCTTTTTATATATCCTTAGAAAAGGAATCAGACCAATGTAGTTTAGAGGGATATATCACTCAAAGTCAGAGACAACATCACGTAGTGGTAGTAGGTCATCGAGCAACATCAAAAGGTAACTGAGATTGAACTTTATCTAGAGCCAAAGCCAACTACATGTGAAAAGCTATTGGTCTTCAGACAAAGGTACATTCTTTTGAGTTTTTTTAAGTCCACTTATTGTGGCTCATTATTAACCGCATTAATTAATTTGTCAAAAAGGAAATCGGCAATGAAAGAGTAAGCAAAATTAATAACTACGTTAAGTATCACAGAATAGTTTGAAAAATGATAATGTAGCAGTCTAGGAAGTTTACAAAAACAAATATCATAATTGAACTCGGGCAAAGGTTCTGGTTTAGGACGTTTGACAATTAAACCAATAACAAAATAGGTCTTACCTTGAGCTAGGGTGATCTGGCTAACTAGATCAATAATTTCCTCTTATTGGTTAAGTGTTAAGGGATCTAACACCAGAGACATGTCTATGTGACGTTCAATTCATGTGCTTGTAAAGGTTTTTCCTCACATTAGGTCCGGCAAGATAACTATCTCACCCTTCTCGATGAGATATGTATAGCCTACCTTCAAGTGAGGTACTTCTCTGTATTATGTCTGAATCTCTGGCAATACTCACATCGAGCTTGCACATCTTACCCTTTCGGTATCGGAGCTGGCGTATGAGTAGGAGGTAGCTTTCTAATCATACCCCACCAAAGCAACTGCTCAAACACTTTAGCCTGTGCAACCTTCGGCTGATGGATTTACACCTGATAATAGTTGGCTCCCACAAAACCACCTCTTTAAATCTAACTGCATCCACATTATTGCCTGTACAACCTTCAACTAAGTGTTGAGATTCCTTGGACGAGTCCTGTATCCACCTTAACTCCTATCTTTGGCTATTGTTCCTTTTGTTCATAGCATCCTTAATTTGAGTGAGAGAACCCATCAACACATTGAATGCAGTATGGTAATGGCCAAAGAAGTACTGATGATAAATTGGCAAGGGGTTTTTCCGCACAAGATTCACTTACTCTACCTCCGACAGGCAGTTGACCAATGAAGCTGCTTTGTTTCTTCATCGGATTATGAAGTAGACGTAGACTCTTTTGGCTCTTGCCGGTGGTTTTCAAATCTAGGAATATGATGTCCAGATCAGCATTATACCAGTACTCGTTAACAATGTACCACTTCCTCCCATTTATGAACTTGTGAGTCTTCGAGAGTTAGGAAGCATCAAGCAACAACCGATGTCAAGGTATGGTGGAATAGCTCAAATTGATTCAGATTATCTCCAATATGAGCTAATGCATGAACATACATCTTGACATGAACCTTTAGGTCCAACGTTCTATCGAACTTATCAAGGTTAGGCATTTTGAAATTAGGGGAAGTTTATCATTCGGACTCATAGTGAGGGTGTTAAGGTCGATAGGATCCTCCAAATCCTTCTGCATATCTTTGAGGATACAAACAAGGTCGGTGGATCTTAGGGTATTCTTTAGCCATTGGGATGAGGGAGAGTTTTTGAATCGATCCCGATATCAGATATTTATACCCTTAACTGTGTAAAAATAAAGCGAGGAATATTAAAAAAACACCTTAATACATTAAACCGGTTGGTTTGGACATTGCCAAAACATGGCCACTGACAAATCGTCTAGTAAACCTTTTGGGTTCACTGGTTGATTGGTCAATGGCCTTGTTTTTTAACCTAAGGAGCATCTTTATGACTATTTGGATGGTCAGGGAAGAACCATAAGGTAAATTCTTTTAGGGTTCACTGTCTGGTTGATCCATGGCTCACATTTGGTCATTCTACAGATGTTAAACTGGCTTGTTTGATCATGCATAAAGTGTCCACAGATAAACTATCTAGTAAACCTAACGTGTTAACTAGCGGGTTGATTAAGAACCCATTTTTTAGGGTTTACCTTTTAGTGGGAGTACCGACAGGTTCCACGATATACATATGTTTTCCTAGCTAACATACCATATTATAGGTCGGTACCACTATTAAAAGGGTAAACCACAAGAAATGGTCACAATGTGTGTTTCCTTTGACTTCTGGTTTAAGGCCATTCTCTCGGCTCAACTTATAGATATATCTATCACCCGTAACTCAGGCAGTTAATACGAGGTTGTTACAGTACATGTAGACAAGTTACTTAATAACTTAGATACGAGGAGGTCTTGGCACTAGGCCTTGGAGGTAAGAGTACAGTAGAAAATCACGTCGTAGTTACAAAGTTCAAGCATTTCAATCGTTGCCCTTAAATGGGTGGGCTATGGTAATGTGCATGTGTGAGTTATAAAAGATAATACGTCTTACAAAAACTCACAATTTTAAAGGCCAAAAAATCAGCAAAAATGCGTCAGCTCTAGTTTTCTTAATGTAGTCCCAACAGAGCCACGATTTGGCGCATCGCCTTAGAGAATTTCTTATACTTGAGAAGGCCTAAGATATGTAGAGTTGCTATCTTATTTTATCATTAACGAAGGAAAAGTTAGCAAAAACCCTATATGAATCTAATTTACCAACATAGGCATTTAATGAGAGGAAAACAAAATGGTGGGTCCAATGACTAAGTAATACATCATGAAGGTGCTGGGCATCCTGTTGTACCTTAATTGGTTCGTACTACACTTTTGATGGTATTCAGCTTCAACATCCTAAAGGTAAAGAACAATAAAATGTGCACAAAAAAACCCTAAATTATCCTAAAATTTGCATTTGGAGTTAACATTAGGAGTCGAGTGGCCTACATACCCGCTCAGATAAACGGGGATCAAACCACGTAGTTCTGACCAAATCTTACAAGAGGTGACCTAGATCTCGGTCTTTATTTTCTAAATGGACTCGATCTCTTCTAGTCAAGTGGGCTTAGAACTCTAATTGACTACACTTCTAGTTGTCTCAAAAATTCTAAATGAATAAAATTCTTATTATGATAGAATTCTAGTGTTGTTAGACTTCTATCTCTATCAAGATTCTACTTTTTGGCTCTTATATATTTTTAACCCAGATCCGGCTGTCGAGAGGGGAAATAGTCGTCTAAGACTCTCAATCTAGACTCTAACCTGGAATGAAAATAAAATTTAAACCAACTCTAAAATAAGATAATACCTCGAGATTTGGGTTGCCTATATAGCTTTGTACAATATAGGGATGAATCCAAAATTTGAGCAGACTAATTAAGGGATTAATAAAGATGGGACTGGAAAATGTGGTATTCCTCCCTTCTCACTTTTTTTGCATAATCTCTATTTCAATGAAAATGGTCCATTGTAGCCAAACGGATATCAATTCCAAGAAAGTGGGTTCGCAGTAGATGTGGATGTGCCACAAAGAATGCAGTCCAAGTCAAATGTCAAGTATGCTGATGAGGGAGCAACGATGAAGCATGGGTAGAGACCAATGGCTTCTCGGACAGAGCCTGAGGAGTGGTATTGCAGTGAAGGTAATGACGTGGGGTGAATACAGACGACAGTCACAGTCCAATGCTTAGGTTGTAACGACCCTATCTATAGCCCCACCACAAAGCAATGCCTCCCTCAAAAGGGCTAGCTAAGTATGTACTTATGAGTTCCTTGGCAGGGTCTTATAAGGTCAAGCACAAACTATCCCACAACCGATGGGGGATATCTCAATATCCCTTCCTTATACCTCAGCATCCTCACTAAGGCTTAATCACACATAGCCCAACATCTTCCTCTTTAACCAATGTGGGATATAACTGGCTCACCCTTCGTTGCCCCAACCATCCTCTTAATGTGGAATATACCCAGACTCACCACCTACCAAGTTGCTATGCAATATGAGGTGGAGGGTGAGGTACCCAGCCTACCTAGGGATGGAGAATGAGTGAAGCCCATAAGGGAGTAGGTCATGGCATCAAGCATGGTGTCAGTAGACTTGTGCAAGAACTATTGTAGGTTGAAAATTGTCCAAGCCTGAAAAAATACAACTTCATCAATAACATAGGCCGGAACATGCCTTGCTAAATGCGAGTGAGTACATTAAAACTTGCAAACTGAAGGAAAAAAATTACTCCCTCTGTCCCACATAATTTTATCAACTTTTTTTTTTGTGTGCGGATTAAGGATTAAAGTGATATATTATGTGTTTTCTATTCTGCCCGAGAGAAAATAAGTTAGTGGAGTGTTAGCTGTGAAGAGAGAAATGAATAAAAAAATATAAAAAAGTGGGCCAGGAGAAAAAAAATGAGTTGATGGAGATTTAAATGTGGTGAGAGAAATAGAATAAAAAAGTGTAAAATGGTAAATATGTATCTTTCTTAATTTGGAAATGACAATTTTTGTGGGATGGCCCAAAAAGAAAAGTTGATCAAATTATGTGGGACGGAGGGAGTAAAAGTGTGGAAAATTGCACTAGGGCAGGCCAGAGTTTGGGCAGGTAGGGCAAAGGTCCCCGTCTTAGAGTTTGAGCTCTCCAGATGTAATCTTGCTAGCGAAGGCAAATGCGTGGGGTTCATGCATCAATTAGCCATGTTGGGGTTGGGTTAAGGTATGGCTGGTGTTCAGGTTGTGTTGGGGTTGGGTTGAGGCTATGGCTGGTAGTCCTGCTAAGGCATGGTTAGTTGGGTATGTTAAATAAGGGATGAATTACACTGCATTACTCACCTCCCCATCATAATCGCCAAAATGATCCAAGGAAGTGGATTCACAGTAGACCTATAAGCGCCATTAGGAATGCAATCCAAGTCCAATGCTGAGTATGCTGATGTGGGACAGAGCATGGATGGAGCAAGGGCAGAGAGTAAGGGCTTCCCAAAAAGAGCATGAGGAGTGGTAGTGCTACGAAAGAGATGGTGCGTGGGTTAATACATGACGACAGTCATAGTTTGATGCTTAGGTCCAGAGTTAAGGTCTAGCTCGGGGTCCTGTATGTTTCCCTCTCTAGAATTCCAGAGTGAGAAGTGAATGTAAGTTCTAAAAAATATGAAAAGTCCTCCAAATGCATTCTCATGTATAAAGGTTAGATGATGATGTCATCAATCAACACGTGGCAATCCTTAATAGTGACACCTCACCGATGAGCCTAGAGATGCCGGTGCTCCATGGAAGCATGTAGACTTGTCGTGCAGACATCCTGACAGAAATAGTGTCTTAGAGAGTAAGCTTATCCCGCGGGTGAGTCCTCAAGCAGAAGCACTCGGAGCACACCAAGTTAGTGTCCAGGAGGAGTCGCCTATCCAATGGGCTGGGGTAGTGTTTGGAAGGAGTCGCCTGTCCGACACACTGAGGTAGTGTCATAGAAGAATCGCCTACCTAATGGGCCGAGATAGTGTCTGGAATGAGTCACGTGCCTGACAAGCCGAATTAGTGTCTCCAAGGAGACACTTACCTGACGGGCCAAGGCAGTGTCCCAAAGGAGTCGAATACATGGAGGAAGGGGAGTCTTCATTCCAGAGCACTTGGAGCTCCCTGATGGAAATAGTGTCTTAGAAAGCGAGCCTATCTCACTGGTGAGTCCTTGTGCCGGAGCACTTAGAGCGTGCCAAAGGTAGTGTCACAAAGGAGTCGCCTATCTGACTGGCCAAGGTAGTGTCCTGGAGGAGTCTTCTACTCGGCGGAAGGGGAGTTGGACCTCCCTGGCAAAGATAATGTCTTAGAGAGTGAGCCTATCCCACGGGTGAGTCCTCGCGCTAGAGCACTCGAAACACACTAAGATAGTGTCTCGGAGGAGTCGCCTACCAGACAAGCCAAGGTGGTGTCATGTAGGAGTCGCCTACCTGGCGAGAGTAAAGTCCTTATGCTGGATCACTTGGAGCTCTCTTGAGGAGATAGTGTCTCAAAGTGTCCCTTTCCTCGCGGGATGCTGTACACTCTGGGGAGTGGGTCGAAGCATGGTCCATGACCAAGGCAAGGTGTGCATGGTATGGTGAAAGAATGGACCAAGGTAGGGGCAAGGTATTATGACAGAGAGTTGAGGGCTATGACTGTATAAGCAGCAGGGGCGCATGGGTAGGACAGAGGTGTGCAGTGGCGACAGTACTTGACATGGAAACAACACATGGCGAGTGGTGTCGGGTGTTACAGAGTCAGGCATCCTGCCAGGGACATTTAAAGCGAAAATGGTGCTTGGGCAGGATGACTGGTGTCGCGGAAACCTTGGGTGTGGCAACTAGTGTGATAGCCGACGTCCAAATATGCGCAGCCAGATTGGGATAACAAAGGTCCAAGCATGTGCAGCCATAATGGGATAGCAGAGGTCCAAGTGTGCATAGCCAGGATGTGATTGCAACATATACATATATAGAGGTTTTGAGGGTGAGAAAATAATAGAGTGGATATTTTCTTGCACATTCTTCCAAAAAAGAACAATAATTAAGTTAAATAAAAAAAGTCTAAAAAGTAGTCTACTAGTCAATTTTACGCGACTAAAAACTTTTACAGGGCTGGGGGGAGGGATAATCACCCCAAATTCGATCAAAATCTCTTCAAAATATATGGGATACACCAGATTTTGGGGAAAAAAAATCCAAAGTCAACTCTAAATTAAGGATACAACATATTCCGATAATCAATCAAAAGTCAACTCCAAATCAAGCCAAATTGCTCTACCCTGTCTATCATATTTGTCACCTTATATTAGCTTAAACCCAAAATAACTGGACAAACTATCTGGACTAGTTTAACTGAATGGACTTGACTATTGACCAAACCTGACTCTAACTGAAATGGCCCATTCATTCGATTGGACTTAATTAATTAAACCAAGCTCATTAAATAATACTAGGCCTAAACCAATTATAATAGTCCATTTATTTAAAGATAAAGCTCGATAACCAATAAATAAAAAGCATAGAACAAGGCTACAAAAATGGGATGTCTACATGCACCGTGATGTTGAGCCTATCCGAACGGCGGTCTTAAGAGTAGCAGGGGCTTGGTTGGCATGCTGATGAGTAAGCCTCGTAATAATTCTCTTTAGAGCTTGCATGCCTAGGTTAACGACGCTCATCATTGTCACTGATAGTCATATGACCTTCAACACGAGTATGGTCTGCCTGATGCTGAATAGGGCGAGGTTTTATCTGGCTCCTACTGTGAGCAACTCCTGATGCTGGGTCTTAGAAGCTTCATAGTCAGGAGAGAAAGTGAGAAGCCCATGGATATACTGTCACTGAATAATAGTTATTTGTCGTGCTCGATGTGGCTAAGTAGGATGGTTAATCGAGGCTTGATGTTGTTCCTTGGACTTTTGCATACTTGAATAATGGCGACTACATCGTTCTGTTTGACTAAAGTTTAAGGAGGAGTGGAGGTTCAAGCAAAGGTTGTCGTAACATGGGTACAATGCTCAAGAGCATTGGTCGACAAAATTGGTTGTGTGCGCTAAATTGATTTCAATGAGGGAGCGGATGTCTTAATTGGAGGGTTGGAAACATCTTTGCCACGATCCTCCATACCTTAACGAGATGCAGCTTGGGGGGTCAGTGTGGAAAAGGACTTTGAGGCTATTTGACTATTTTGTTTAGCCGGGTTGGCGTGCTTGGTCGGATACGAGTGTTCAGAGATCAGCTCCATGAGATTGGCTGTTAGCAAAACTGTTTGTGTCATATGGATATTGCCAACATATTTTTGTCAAAATTTGAAGCAGAAGAGGGAGCTCAAGGACAAACCTGCACAGCACAAACAAGACGGTGGTGGCTTGACAAATGGTGAACTGGCGGAGAATCTTCGATGCCTATTTGGACGAGAAGAACTCAACGTGTGAGTAGCGGAGTTTGAATCCAACTTTTCCTCACATCTACCTTTTCCTACTACAAGACAACCACTTGATGATCAACCTGAGAGAAGAATTCTAGACATGGAAGGATCCTCATCTGACTAAGAGATGGAAGTGAATTAAACTAGATGTCTCACTACAAGAAAAAAGGTTTTTACTGACGAATTTTTAGCGACGGAACCAATTCCGTAGCTAAAAGTCACTTTCAATGACGTAATACCCCATCTCCAAAAATCTGTCGGTAAATATTTTAATGATGGGGAACTCCGTCGATAAATACACTTACCAATGGATATTTAGAAACGGGTTTTTAGGGACGATTTTTTCGTCGCTAACAGTTTTTAAAAAATTTATAATTTCGATCAGATTTTTAAATATATATTTAGTGACAGAACTGCCTCGTCGCTAACCATTTCGTCACTAAAAACTATTTTAGAGGCAGAGTTTTCCATCGCTAAAAACACTTGTCGCTTAAAGATGACTTTTATTAACGGACTTTTAGCGACAGACCGTTTCGTAGCTAAAAGTCCTATCATAAAAAGCCCCTTTCCCTTCTCGTTCTCTCTCTCCCCCCGTTTTCTCTCTCAATTTCTCACTCACTCTCTGATTTCCTCCCTCCGGCGACCCCCTTCTCCAACGTCCCTCCTCCGGCGACATCCCCCCCCACTACGCCACGCCCCTTAACTTCTCCCAAGCCCTCCACTGTCGCACCACCGCCGCCACCGCACCACCTCTTGTAAGCTCCATTTTACCCTAATATTTTAATGGATGTGGTTTAATTCATGTAAGTGTAACTGAATTTAATTTGTTATAATGTGTTGTGTAATTGAATTTAATTTGTTATAATGTATAATGTAATTGTATATGGTTTGTTATAGTTACTACAGTTCTTATAATGTTTAATTGTACTAGGAGTTTAATTAACTAATTAATACTAAGTAACCCTAATTGAACCCGATTAACCATAATTAGTGTTAATTAGCCCTAACTAGTCTTAATTAACACAAATTAGCCCTAATTAATCTTAGTAAACCCTAATTAGCCCTAGTTAGTCCCAATTAACACTAATTGGTCCTAATTAACACCAATTGAACCCGATTAACCCTAGGTAGCCCTAAGTAATCCTAATTATCTCTAAGGAACTTCTAATTAACCCTAATTAATCCCTAACATATCTTGAAGTAACCCTAATCAAAGCTAATTAATCTAATTAAACCCTAATTATCCAAATTAATCCTAATTAGCCCCGATAAATCCTAACTAAACCCTTATTAATCCTAGTTGACCTAAGCAGCGTTAATTAGGGTTAACCTCGATAAATCATAACTAAACCCTAAGTAGCCCTGATTGATCCTAATTAACCTCATTAATCTAATTAAACTCCAATTACCCTAATTAGCCGCGATAAACCCTAACTAAATCCTAATTGATCCTAATTAGTCCTGATAAACCCTAACTAAATCCTAATTAGCCCTACTTCTTAGCCTTGATAAACCTTAATTAACCTATTTAAACCCTAATTCCTAATTATCCTAATTAAACCTTAATACATCCCTAATTAACCCTGATAAGCCTCAATACAACTCTAACCATAAACCCCATCACAATCACAAGTGACACAATATCAACTCCGTGATTGAACTCCATATTCCACCGAGGAATGTGAGTCAGCTGCCTACATTAGGAATATTCATTGTTATTTTGTGGTGTCCATTGACAACGAGTTGTAACTAACTCTTTGTCAATGGACAACGAGTTTGAACGTGAATCATTTTGGTTATGGTATGTTCTTACAAATTAACCTAATGATTCTATTTTTTTGAATTTTGAAATTTCAGAAATATGGTTGCATATGTTACCAATTTTCAAACGCGTGCATGCATAAAAATAGTTAGTTCCCTTTCAAAGATACTCATTACAAAGTAATGTTTTCTAATGAGTATTTGAATATCCAGTCTGGACAATTTAGGAAAGCTAAGTGTTTATAAAATAGTATATCGACTCATGCTTTGTGTTCTATGTCGTACCAGTGTTTCTCCGGGTGCATACAGATTTGTGTTCTAACATCCATTAAGTCTTGCAAGAGCTAGATTAGACGGATGTTAGAACACCTAATCGATATGGTATACTTAGAGAAATTTAGGGAGGTGCTGCTGAATTTTTGGCAACATAGGACTCAGCATGAGTTAGTAACTGTTTTATGTTTTATAAACATGTACTTTTTTGAATGGGATAGGACCACTACCCATTAGAGAACGGAGGGAGTATATATAGACGTGTTATCACATGCATGCATTCATTTTCACATCAAACCTGCCTAATTATTGGTTTTAATTTAAGGTGGTGTATAGTAATCTCAATCGTCATGTCCGTCGATCGAAGTTGGATGAAAAGGAAGAACGATGATGATTTTGAGGATCGAGTCGATGAATTTCTTGAGTTCGCTTACGCACATCCTGCATATGTTGACTTTGAGACGATAAGGTGTTCGTGCAGTAAATGTGAATTGTTGCATTGGAGAAGGAGAATGGTGATAAAATAGCATCTTCTCTAGTACGGTTTTATGGGTGGATACATAAGATGGACATAGCACGAAAAACCGATAGTATTGTCATCCAACCCGGCTAGTCAAGCTGATGTTAGGGAGGAGGCACAATATGATTATCGAGATATGATTATGGATGCTGGGCATGCTAATGTTGAATGGTGTAACTACCACGGTGATTACAGTCCCCAGCAACCGAACGAGGGGGCTAACCAGTTTTATGATTTGTTAAAAGACGCGGAGGAACCTTTGTGGGATGGAATCCAGAAACACACATGGCTGTCTGCGGTTTGTAGGTTATTACAGTTAAAATCGAACCAATAGCCAAGTGAGAAAGGATTTAATGAGTTTGTTACTTTTATCAAGGAAATTTTGCCGAAGACTGAAAAGTTGCCCCCGTCTTACTATGATACGAAGAAGATGATGAGGAAACTTGGATTGAGCTATGAGGGGATAGATGTGTGCAATAATGACTGTCTATTGTTCTGAAAAGAGAATAAGGACTTGACACGGTGTCCAGTATAAAATCATTCGAGGTATAAACCGGACAAAGGAAAAAAGAAAATATTGCATGAAAGGTAATACGATATTTTCCCGTTACCCCAAGGCTTCAGAGGATGTACTACTCCTGCAATGCGGCTGAACATGTGAGAGCTCACTGTGAGACTCGCAGCAGCGATGTCGATGTGCTAACACACCCAGCTAATGGAGAGGCGTGGAAGGTGTTTGACCACAGGCATCCATGCTTTGCTCAGGAAGTTCAGAATGTTAGACTTGGTTTGGCAACCAATGGGTTCAATCCTTTCGGACAGTCTAGCATTCCTTAATCCACATGGCATGCTATTATTGTCCCATACAACCTTCATCCAGACATGTGCATGAAGAAGTCGTACATATTTTTGTCGCTGCTTATTTTGGGGCCGAAGAGTCCCGTTAAGCATATAGATGTGTATTTAAGGCCATTGATTGGCGAGCTCAAATAGCTATGGGATCATGGAGTCAAAACTTATGATGCATCCCTCAAATAGACCTTTCAGATGAGGGTACTTTGATGTGGACTATACATAATTTTCCTATATTGGGAATGACGTGTGGGTGGAACACACATGAAAAGTTAGCGTGCTCTGCTTGTATGGGTATGAATCTCGGTCATACATTAAAGCACGATGGGAAGCCCTCGTGGTTCGGATTTCATCAAAAGCTTTTGCCACCAAACTATCAGTTTTATAGGGAGAAGGATAAATTTGACGAGACAATCGAGCGTGAGGTTGTCACACCAGACTATTCATCTAGTGAAAAAGTGCTCTCGCACCTGGAGGCACTTGATACTGACATACCATACGGCAAAGATGTGCCAGATCAAAAAATTTTAAAGAGCACAATTGGAGAAAACAATATATTTTCTGGGAGTTAGCCTATTGGAAGACACTCATTATCCGAAACAACATGGATGTGATGCTCATTGAGAAGAATTTCGATAATATATTCAACACAGTGATGAATGTCAAGGGAAAATCCAAAGATCACCTTAAAGCGAGAAAGGATCTACAACAGCTGGATGTACGCCGTGAACTGCATCCTTTGACAGTCAGCGGGAGGACGCTCCTTCCGAAAACACCACTACAAGAAAATATGCCTATAGCAGCGCCTAGTGCTAGGTGACTAAAATGACCGCTTCCACGTGTAAGCTATGCCATCGACCAAATGCACACTGTTGCTATCAGTCGCCTTTTTACGCAAAGTTGTTCCTTCCCCCATTTTTGTTTCTTCTCCTATTAGGGTTAATTATGCTCACCCTTCAAACGGAGACCCCCCGCCCCCTTCTCTCTCTCTCTCTCTCTCTCTAGACACATTCATTATTTTCTACAATTTTTCCCAAAACCTAACCGTTAGCTTCATCTTCTGCAGGTAAGTATCGTCTTCACTGTCCAATCCCAGCACCGGATCTGCCATATCCTACCCACTACAACTCTATTTGACTCTTATTTTCACATATGCAGTTCAACTAAAACCATTATATCAATCTAATTAAACCCTATTTATAGTTTTCCATCTTTGATTTTCAACTCCCTTGGTTCTCCTTCTCACTTTGAACATTATAGGCCTATGTTCTTAGTAATTTCTTAGTCAATTACTTGCTTACTATTGTGCAATTAACCCAAAAATTTATTTTTCCACGGGAACATTTGATCGATATGGCTAATCACTGGTTACGGGTGATTACTGGTATTTGTTTGTTTTTGGCAGATTAGGATTTTCAATTGAGAGAGCCAAGAAGCTACCATTAAAGTTCTTACAGAGGTAGTTTCTGAGATTTATATTTATGAGTAGTTACGTTTTCAATGGTTTATGCATTTTTACTAAAAAAAAATCTGAGTTGCTTATGATGTAATTATACCAGTTTGTATTCAATAAAAGAATGAGCAGACCAGATTGCTATGCAGAACGGGTTAGTATGTGAAACTTTTATCACTTTCTACATGTATTTGCATATTTGAGGATATAGCTCTCTAGCTTCATTCTTCTAATCCTTTCTCTTGTTGTAGTGGGTTCCCTTTGATTTCCAGGTTCATTGAAACATCAACATCTAACGTGGATTTTGGGAAAAGATAGTCAGATGGCCTTTCTTGGTTTAACCCCTCTAATCAAGATAAGCTCTTTTCCTGCAAGATATTATAGTTCAAGTAAGTGCACCATTATTTTGCTGCTTGTAATGTGAACTTAATGCAGGTTTCTTCTATTCTTCTAGTTGCAGTATAACACTAGGCATTTTTGTAACAAATAACACTTGTGTTAGGGATTATCTATCCACCTCTAAGTGAATACCTAGTTTCCTTAGTCTTGGAATATTGCTACCCATGCCCAGACAAGTGTGACATAGCATAAGCGTTGGAGTAGTTTACCTTTTTCTTTGTTCAACATTTGGATCATCATTGCCCTCATAATTCAGCAGAGAAACTGTTTCTTTGCTTCTCATTCTCTGATGGAACTATATACATATCAAAACATCTCATGTTAATTACGACTTTTGGGATTCTTGCAATAGACTTGACCATTTTATTCATATGGATTGTGGGGTTGCTGGCGTTATTTGAAGTTCAATTCAAACAAGCGCCGGAGCACAAGCTAGTTGGATACTATAGGAAAAAGATACTGAACTGAAAGAAAAGAATATCTCTTCAAGTGTATGATCAAGAATGGATAATACAAACTCGACAACTTAAAAAATGAGTGCAAAGCACAAGGACATGTAAACTGCAGCTAGTAGAATCTAGCCCTTTTTTTTGGGCGGGTTGATTTCCTTAAAGTCCATGCGAAATATGCCCATGCCTTATCAGATGCCTACAGAGGTGTATGCTTTTGAGTAGGCTTGCTGAAATGTACCCAAGTTCCACTTCATTTATACATAAGTAATAATGCCATTAGCTGTACTTCTTTTATACATAAGTAACAATGCCCTTTATAGGCAATTGAACGTGTTGCGAACTTTATGTAAGTTATATTTTCTTACCAATTTATGAGCTGAAGCAGTCACTAAAACATATTTCCAACTCTATTCATGATATTATGCATTAAAGTGTTTCACAGTGCTCTTGTGGGAACACTTTGCCGCTTGTGGGACTATTTTATCGATTCCAGCAATTTGACTAGTACTTTTCAAGGACATTGCAGGCATGACTTACAATAGCATTAAAAGATAGCAGCTAGTGCCAAGAACATGTGGCTAAGGAAAATGGAAATAAAGTTGGCTGCTGTACTGGCAGGGTAAGTACTTTCCCTTGTGTCGCTAATTGTGTCATCGCTTGCTTGTGATTTTGTTTATGTCGGTGGTTAAGATTTTCTTCTCGGATGTATGAGTTGCTTGTAAGTGTGTGAATTGGAAGGACTACACTCATGCTTGTACTTGTTGATAGAGTAATTTGTTACACTATTAATTATTAAGACTCAAAGATTTGTATGTGGCTTGCTCTTGGAACCATGTTCTAGTATTCATGCTGAAACACCAAATATCTTTACTATCCACAAGAAATTTATAAAAAAATCCTAGATCTCATTTGTGTCATTTCGTATCTCCTAATTTGTCACTATTTATCTGCTCTTAGGACGTTATAAGGAGATGGTTACAACTTTGCATTTCTGGATGAAAGTTGCACATGATGCTTCAAGGTGTGTCCATTGCTTGTTTACTTTTCTACTTAGAGTTTCTTTATATGTTCTTAAAGTAATGCATTATGTATCTACATGTTCTTTTGGCATTTTCAAGCATGGATTGGTTACTATGCAGTTGGACGTGAAGGCCCTATCTTGCAAGATATGATCTGCAAGGGATCTTGTACATTCTTTGGGGTAATTTTCATGGACTTGGTTTTGTTGAGAAACTTTTACTCTAGTTTAGGGATTTGTATCATGTAAACTACTAATTTTGGTGAATGTAATTATTTTGATGTTCAAAACATCATGTTTCAGTTGGTGTTGTATATGACTTAGATCTTGGTTATATTAGTTTGCATATATGTCTTTGACAGGATCTAAAAGCCTGTCTAGGGATTAATATTAATTTTTTCTCTAAGAAATAAGAGCTATGGTAGCGGGCCTATACCGCTGCCATTGGCCTATGAAGGCAGTCATTAGCCACTGTTATAAGCTATCGCCGTTGTTATAAGCTATAGCCGCTGCGATAAATGACATTAATAAGCAGTAAAAGAACAAACATATAAGTGGGAATACTGCTGCTATAAACCCCATTGACCGTTACCGTATGTCTATCGCAGCGAGACCTACAGAAGTGCTCTGTGACAGCGATTGGGCTGTGACAGCGATTTTTGGCCACTGCCAAAGGTCATTTTTCTTGTACACCTTACTATCTAGACAAGAAATACGTAGAGAAGATCTGTCAGTGGGTTAAGAATTTGAAGCTTTCGGATGGGTATGCGTCCAACATATCTCGTTGCTGTAATGTATCGGAATGCAAGTTTCAAGGGATGAAGAGTCACGACTGTCATGTATTTATGAAAAGATTCATTCCTATTGCCTTCCGGGGACTGTTGCCCAGGGTTGTATGTGAGACTTTAACTGAATTATTGCATTTCTTTCGGGATATCTATCTTTTACAATCCGGGTAAGTAACGTGAAAGTGCTTGAGAAGAACATTGTGTTGAAAAATTGCAAGCTCGAGAAAATCTTTTCACTATCATTCTTTGATTCAATTGAGCATTCACCTGTTCACTTGACGTATAAAGCTAAGATGGGGGGGCCTGTGCAATATCGGTGGATGTATCCATTAGATAGGTATTGCTTTAACTCTAGGTTATTCGTTTATAGGTAATGCAAATAGTATTTTATTGATATTTCACCTAACTTTATTCGTTACATTATGGGTTCATGTTCCATTTGAAGAAGAAAGTCCGTAATAAAGCTCATGTTGAGGGCTCAATTGCTGAGGCTTACGTAATGGAAGAGGTTGTAACTTTTGTAGCCAATATTTTGGGCCTAATGTTGATACATGGTTAAATCAACTAGGTCTAAATGAGCCCGGAGTCAACACAAATTTTGAAGGGCAATTGTCAATATTCAAGCAGTCAGTTAGTCCATTTGGACGAACCTATACTCGGTGGCTAACGGATGTAGAGTACAGTGCTGCAACAATATATGCCCTTCTAAATTATGATGAAGTTTCAGCATTCGTTGAGTAAGTTTCTGACTTTAGATAATTACTATACATAATTAAAAATGTGTGATGAGTGGGTCAACTCTCTTGATTTGCAGTGAATTCGATACAAAATTTTAATCACTGATCTCGTCGGACTTGAATCTTATAGAAAATTGCAATTTGTAAAGTGGTTTAGAAGACGTGTAAGTCTTTAACCAAAATATACTATGTTTTATATATCATTCCATATGTGGTTTATTAACTTTCATCGTCTAATAGATTCAGTCGTTTGATGCTCCAGTAGCCTTCTTGTTGAAATTACTAGCTCAAGGACCTAGTAAACAAGCAGCCTGTGATGGAGGATATATCATCAATGTAGGTCTAACGTAAAAGATGATGATCAGACAAAACAAACCCAAAACGGTGGAGTCTAGGTTGACGGTGACAGTTATGACGAGAATTGCATGGACTTTTATGGAGAGCTGGATGAGATTGTTGAGCTAACAGACCTGGGTTTCCAAAATGGCCTAGTAATGTTCAAGTGTACATGGTTCAATGTCACATGCAGTAGAGGAATCCTTGTTACCTCGCAAGTGATTGTAGATGTCAATGTTAAGTCAAGACTTGCATCAGACGAGCCGTTTGTATTTGCTAATTAAGGTGCACAAGTCTTTTACTTGGAGGACATCGTAAATCCCAAATTCCATTTGTATACAGTTATCAATTTCAAAAAATTGCCCGTGACATATGATAGTGAGGTAGACACCTTTCAAGCCGACCAAGCACATGTCTCAGTACCTGTTGATGTGGACAACGAGGAGAACGATCTCCCTCTTCAACCAACAGTTGATGTAGGAGAAAAAGTTATAGATAATGACGCAGAAGATATAGAAAGTGTTAAAGATGATGAGGCCGAAATCTACTGACAAAAAGGAAGAATTATTCGATGAAGAGGACAACGAGTCCCAGGAAGAAAAGGTTGACGACTCCAACGATGATGATGGCATTGATTCCTAAAATATTGATGATTGACATGTACTATTGTAACATGCATTCTTTTAGAACCCGGTTCATATAGTGTTTTTATACTCGGTTTGTATAGATACTCGGTTAAATTATATAGTGTTGTAACATGATGTGGACTATACATTTCTTTTGTATGTGTCAATTTCTTTGTACTTGTTATACACGAAGTCAAACATGGATAGATGTCATCTGTGGTCGAGGTGGACGCCGAGCTGCGTCAACCCCGATGGCTCCTGCCTCGTTATTGCCCGCTGATGACGAGGCACATAATGCTCACATCCAGCAGGCGGGGACCCAGTCCCAGTCCCAACCGCTTGCCTAGCCCCTGCCCTATTCCTCCCACACGCACGCTGGTTCTCCCTCTTCTGTGGGTTCTACCTCAGGTTTAATGCTAGACTTGTATTTAAATTATATTTATCTATATTAATGTTGGTGTTTTGCAGGATCTCGACGTGGCCATGGACCGATAGGTAGGGTGCACATCGACCCCCAGCATAAATAGAGAGTTACTTTCACCCAGGAGGGCTATTAAGTAAAAAATATACATAATGCAGTACTTACAATCTTCAATTCTGATATATTATTACTGTCCACTTATTTAATGTATTCGATGTTTGTTTCATATTCAGGATCCTGGAGACTCCAGCGAATTGTGAAGGGAAGGGCCGATTCTTTGAGCCGCGGCTATACTGGAAGGACTCGAATGCCGCGATGAAGGAGTCCTTATGGGAAGAGTGGCTGGTATGGTTTTTAGCCATTTGTATCAGTCATTATTTGTTTAATTGTAACATAATTTTAAATTAATCATATTGATTATGTAATTGGATGCCTTGTAGGAAGGGTTCGAGTTTGAGTCGCTTGAGAAGCAGGCTTTGGGGCGGCAGGCTTTTTTTTGCCTACATAGGCAAAAATACTGGCGATGGCTGCACGATGCATGGGAGTGGGCGAGGAAGATAATACCCAAGGGTGCCCCCCCCCCCCCCCCCCCGATGGAGGAGTGAAAGAAATTTCACCCTCATTAGATATCTCAATCTGTATGAGGAGAGATGGTTAATAGGTGGAGGACTGATACATCCTGGGAGGCCAAGAGAAAAAGTGGGAGAGCCAGAACAGACAAGACAAAGATCCCACGCACATGGGGGAGTTGGTGGCTCATGACATCCACTAACACAAGAATGCGATTAAGCACCCGAACCTGGTGCCGGATGAGGCCTGTGCTCTGACGTACACTCAGATGCACATGTGGAAGAAGGATAAGGATGATCAACACCAGGTGAGGGACTATGTTTCAGATATTTCCCTGTAGATCGATGTAAGTTATGAATTAATTTGTTTAGTTTGACAAAATTTTGCCTTTTTATTTGATATTTTTTGCCTTAATGTTTTGAATGTCAAATCACTATTTTACGGGCCTCATATGAACATATCAGGGGGTCTGGGCAACAGTCCGGACAACCATCAGCGTCCACGAGTATGAGCACGAGTAATGGGGGATTAAAGAGATGGCTGGACACACTGGGGGTTGTTAACAAGCCAAAAGGCCACGTACACTACGTCCTCGGTATGAATGCACGTGTCTTGATAGGAGTGTCCCCACCCCCACTACCCCTCCACAGACCCAGACATCGACTGTGGGGCCACTGTCCTTACAAGAGGACGAGATCTGTCGCATTGCTACGGAGGTGTTTAGGATGATCGCAGCGAATAATCAGGTACAATCACTATATATATGTTGAGTAAACACTTTATACGATCCTTATCGAGATTAACGCATCTGTGCCTTTACATGCACGACACTGCTACTGGACATGCCAAGCCGGATCCGAATCACAGTGCCCCCATGGATGAGGACAATCAGCAAGATCCAGATTCGGGACTCGCCGACCCCTGATCAGCTCTTCCCCTCCTAGCCGTTTGTATCCCGCTCCTGTGCCTCCCTAGGCTTGTACTCCCCTCCCCTCTCTTAATCTATTGTACCCCGCTCGCGTGGCCTCCTGAACTTTGTATACATTTTATTTTTCGATTAGTATAGAATCCACTCTTTGTACATGTATTGTGTCTATGTTAGAGTTAAATAATTGCTAATAGATCAACGGTAATTTAACCCTAATGTGCATTGAGAAATATATGATGGATTGAAAATGATTGTTGAGAATTTGTAACCATGGGTTTGGGTATTAAAAAATAAAAAAAAATTATTTTTAAAATTAGTTTGACTTTTAGTGATAGATTTTCTTCCGTCGCTAAAAAGTCTTACTTGAATAAGTGATTTTTAGCAATGGAAGTTCTGTCGCTGAAGTTTTAAGCAAAAGACTTTTAGCGATGGAAAATCCGTCGCTAAAAGTCATAATTTTTAATATTTATTAGCGACAAATAATCCGTCGCTAAATATCGGTCGTTAAAACTTTTGACAACAAATTGTTCCGTCGCTAAATATTTTACATAATAAATTATTTGCAAAAAAAGAAAATAAATTAAAATAGGAAAAATACAATTAGCGACGGAATATTGGTCACTAATTGTATTTGTATATCCGTCGTTCAAGGTTGACTTTAGGCAACGGATTTTAAAATTCCGTCGCAAAACTTTTAGCAACGAGGTTGTAGACAACGAACTTTTAGCAACGGAGTGTCCGTCACTAAAAGTCTTTTTTCTTGTAGTGTCTTATCTGACTAGAAGTGGCCACAATCATAATGTGCCCCAGCTTAACATATGTCACGCTAAGAGTGGCCGTGCATATTTTTCCTTAGCACATTCACAGGAAACTCTATCCATCGATCTAAACTTCAATTACGAGACGTAAGCGAGGCAGCTGCTAGAGACACATGGATCAGTAAAATAAGTCCCAGATTTTGGAAGAAGTATGATATGTCTTTTAAGGATTATGCTACCTAACACTTAAAAAGTAGATTATACTAGTTTCATAGAAGATTTGGTTAAAAGCGGCTAGGTATTAACGGTGAAAGTGTAATCATGGTCATTCTTTGCTTTAAGTCCATTGTCGTCAACCTGGTAATTGTCATTGTATGTATCAAACAATCCAACTTATCAAACAACATATATGGCAGTTGACGTCCTCTATTACAGTGTGACATTTCACATATACTGTCCAATGTTGAGCGCAAAGTTACTCAAAGCATGAACTGGCTATTGACGTCCTCTATTACGGATGCTGAAATACACTTAGCCCTATTCCGAATGGAACCTTCGAAGGCCCCTGGACCAGATGGGATGACATCTTGTTTCTTCCAAAAATTTTGGCATATTACTGGACTCGATATATGTTCAGCGGTGTGCTCGTTTTCCATTATGGCCGTCTCTTACGAAGTATTAATCCCACAAGTATTTCATTGATTTTAAAAGTATCTTGCGCTATGAAAATGAGTCAGCTTCATCTATTAGGCTATGCAACATCGTACACAAGATTATTGCAAAAGTTTTACGCAACAGATTAGTACATATCTTCCCTAAAATTGTGGTGAAATACAAAGTGCATTTGTGTCGGGAAGACAAATAACATCCTGTTAGCTCAAGAAATCTTCCACCACTTGAAGAATAGGCAAAGGGGAAATCATTGTTAAATGGCAACCAAATTATACATAAGAAGGCATATGACAGAGAGGAATGTAGTTATTTGGAAGCTATGATACGTCAAATGGGATTCGATGAGAAAAGGATTAGGTGGATAATGGTGTGCATCAGAACTGTAACTTATGCATAGATAACCAATGGGATAACATGGGGTATGTGCAGCTAGCAAGGGTTTTACGGCAAGCTAAGCCCTGTCACCAGCATTATTCTTAATCATTACAGAAGGACTAAGGACTTTCTGCATTAATCTCAAATGCAGTTGGAAGAGAACTATTGCAAGGTGTTAAAATCTGTCGCCAATCACCTGAGGTTAGCCATTTATTATTTGCTGATGATACTTTAATCTACTGAAAGGCTTCTTAGCAAAATTGTGAGCAACTCCTTCATCTATTGACCGCGTATAGGACGGCTTTAGGACAACTAATCAATCCTGACAAGTTTTTAATATTTTTTTAGCAAGAATACACCACCTACAATACGTCAGGTTTTTCTGTCGCAAAATGGGTATCTCGATGGAGGCTCAAACAGGAAGTATTTCGAATACCAAGCTATTTCATTATGTGATTGATCAAGTAAAGCAAAAATTGAGAATTAGAAAGAAAAGTTGGTATCCCCGACAGGTAAAGAGATTCTAACTAAATCAGTGGCTTCAACCATGCCAACCTTCGTTATGTCTTGCTTCTGGTTACCGTCGAATCTATGCCATGAAATCAATCAAACTATGGCAAGATTTTGGTAGAGGGACGAAACGACAAATAAGAAAATCCATTGGGCTTCTTATGATAAACTAATTAAAAAGAAGGGCAACAGTGATCTAGGTTTCAAGAATATAGAGCTATTCAATCTTGCTTTATTGGCGAAACAAGGATGGCGACTATTGGCGGGCGGAAATTCTTTATTGAAACAAGTGCTCAAAGCAAAGTACTATCCAAAAAGTACTTTTTTGGAGGCAAAAGTGGGATCCAACCCGTCATGGGGCTAGAAGAGCTTGATAGAGGGCAGAGTGTTATTGCAAACAGGATGTCGATGAAGAGTGGGTAATGGAGTAAAAATATCTGTAAACAATGATCCTAGGATACCGAGACTGCACATTTTTAAGGCAATATTCATGACATATCATGATAGTATTGTTAACTAGTGAATTTGATTGATAAACCGAAACGGGAGATGGGATGAGCCAAGAGTGCTTGCGACCTTTCATGAGATGGATGCAAGCGAAATTTTTAAAATTCCTATATCTATGGGAATAACAAAGATCAAATAGTATGGCATTTCACAAATGATAGTGCTTATTCAGTGCGGTCAGGTTATGAGTCAATGTGAGCACTACTTAGACTACTTAGAGAAGGAAAGCTTACAAAAAAGGCTTGATGACAGGTGAATCATCCAAGATTAAAGGAAAAAATAGCTGGAATGTAATATAGAACCTAAAGGTACCCCACAAAGTGAAGATGTTCTTGTGGAGATGCTCCCACAACCTTTAGCGACAAAAGATAATCTACAGAAGAGGAAGCTAGCAGTAGATGGTCTATGCCCCTTGTGTAATACTGATCAGGAAACAACCATTCATTTACTTTGGGATTGTCATTTCAGTCGGGCTTGCTGGTTTTCTCTCCAATTGCTGGACTTATGCGACAAATATCAAGACCTTGCTTCTAGAACG
The DNA here is from genome assembly GCA_033070095.1 of Escallonia herrerae. Lineage (NCBI taxonomy): Eukaryota > Viridiplantae > Streptophyta > Magnoliopsida > Escalloniales > Escalloniaceae > Escallonia > Escallonia herrerae. Next base: position 362,639 of record JAVXUP010000084.1, read on the forward strand.
GTGGAACAATTGGTTGCATCGTTTAAAGGCGACAGACCAGGAGATTGAATTGAGAGAAGTTGCCTCTTGGGTGTTGTGGCGCATATGGAAATGTCGCAACGCAAAAGTGTTCAAAGGACAGGTTAGTGAGCCCTTGGAACTAATGAGTTTGGCACATTTGCAATTCCAAGAATATCATAACTGTTTGGACAGAGACAATTTTATTTAACCAAGAACTTCACTGATTCAACAGCCATGCTAGACATGTCCTGATACCGACTTCTAGAAAATCAATTTGGATGGATCTTAGGTGGCAAATATGTGTAAAGGAGGAATTGGCATGGTCATACGAGACAAGTCTGGAAAGTGTCTTGCTGATCGAAATAGTCTATTGAAAAATTGTGCGAGCCAGAAGCACTTACATCTAAAGAAGGGTTAAAATTAGTTCAAGAATTGGGGTTCAAATCAGTTATCCTAAAAGGGGACAGTAGATGCATATTCAACCTGTTACAAGGAAAATCTGGACCACGACTTGAGATTGAAGTGATCATACATGATTGTCATTCTCTAGCCAGAACTTCTGGTCACTATTGCTTCTCGTTTGGCAATCGTAGGGGAACAAGGTAGCTCATTTGTTTGTTGAGCATACTCGTTGGGAACTTCACAGTAACACCTGGTGGCGTGTACCATTAGAGTGGTTGATTAGCTCTCTACGGAGTACGGATGGCAATTAGACCCGCAACCACCTGATCTCCGCCCCGCCCTGTTAGAAGCGAATTATTTTGACTTTGACCGGGTTATGGAGCGTCTATGGTAATTTTTTTTAAAACCCTCAGCGGGTTAGGGTAGGGTTTGGTATTCTATCCAACCGGCCCTGCTATCCGACCAGCACCCGCCTCGGCATACTAAACCTATGTATCAATAGCCGTCCATCTTAGCCTACATATACTTTTCATCCAAACCCTATAATGCCAAATTTTCTCTTGCTCTCTCCTGACTTGCCCATGACTGCCTCCCTTCTAATCTTCTCTCCTTCTCTACCTTCAGTCCCCCCCCCCATGGCCAAAGACGTCATGACAACCTAATCGGCGGCCACAACCATGTTTCACTTTCTCTTGGTCTCTGTCGATTTGCCCATGGCTGCCTCCCTTCTAATCTTCTCTCCCTCTCCACCTTCAGCCCCCCCCCCCCCCCCATAGCCAAAGACGTCATGATAACCTAACCGACGGCCATAACCATGTTCCACACTGCCTATTCTCAAGTTCCACGACAACAAGAACAATAACGAATCGCCGGAGATCTCGTCAAAGTGGTCGCAAATCTGCCGCCTCTTTTTCTTTGACGAGATTAGAGGCGCCACCTAAAACTTCAACTGCCACATGCTCATCGGCGAAGGTAGTAGCTACGGGTCTGTGTTCATGGCCCTAAAACTTCATCAGCTATTGCATAGATGTCTAGATGATCCTTGTGTGTGAATACAGGGAAGTGCGGGGCGGATCGGGGTGGGTTTTCTAAACAAATGTAGGATCGGGTATGGTATTTTAGATATATGACCCGGTGGCGGGCAGGCGAGATTTTATGAGCACCGGGGCGGGTTCGGATTTTATAAGATCCGCATCTGACCAGCCCTATTACCATCCCTACAACGGAGAGTTGTGGGCTTTTGTAAGCTATTCTTATTAATAAAATACTCATACCGTTTGGGGAAAAAAAAAAACAAAACAACAACAACATATATGGCAAGTCTTGGTCCAGCGGGCTAGCCCTTGGAATCAAGTGAAAGTTGAGTAGGCCTTGACTATACCGGCAGCCTAGCCTGATCATGGGGCTAAACACTTCACCACAAGTCAGGCCTTAAAATTGCTTATGGGACTTTATACTGAACTGAAGTGGGTTTGAGCTAAAACCAACTTATATAGAAGGCTTTCAAAGAACTATTTTCTTCTAAGAAACTTTCCTAGATATGCCATGTATGCATATTAGTTGTTCACTTACATACATCTAAAATAGTAAGGCTACAACTTGAGTTGGACAACTCGTGGGCAACCCTGCTAACCCGTAGAAATATGGCGGTGGGCTTAGGATTGTAGCGATCGCGGTGGACACGAGTACAAAATTTTGAGCTATTTTGAGCTTGTAGAAATATGTGCTAGGCATGGGAAAAGATTTTTCAAAGCCCGCAGTCCTTGAAAAACTCAGTCCGTCGAACTTTTATATAAAATATGAATTATGTATGTAAGTATTACGTGTACAACATACGTTATTTTTTTTTTCACTTTAGTCTTTAAAAATCTCTAACCTTACGCGTTTAGAGACCTTCTTTTCTCCATTGTTTCTCATTACAGGACTAGACTTCGTAAGATTGTTTCAAAACCCTTTCTTTTTATTTTTCTTTTATTGTCTTGAAACTTTGTTTCCTTACTTATAACTAAATCGATTTTGAGATTTCACGATACTCTTTCTTATTATTTTGACTAATTAACATATTTCTATGGTAAATGATATGCTTCAAAATTAGTAAACGGAAACTCATGACTAATTAGTAGACTTGGATGATAATTGATATGCGTTAAAATTAAGTAAATAAAACTAATATGAAACTATGGACAACCCGTGGGCAGTCGATGTTCAGCCCGTGCCCACCAAAACTTTCATGGGCTGGGTGTGAGCAGATATTATCTGGCCTGTAGATTTACTAAGCTGAGCAAGAGAGCACAAGAGAGCACAGGTTTTTGAGAGTAGGCTAGGAATGGTCTGACTCTTAAGTCTGTCTAGCCCATCCAAGTTACGGTGCTATAAAATACTGGTCTTGATGGAGTTATGGCATGTTACTTTCTAACTGCATCCAGACCGCATTGATAGTTTGAAACGGTACTCTTGCAACTTCACAAACTCTCGAACTGTGTACTGACTTTGCAAATTTTAAAGCTAGAAGATGAAGAGAGAAGGGAATAGGGATAATTCCTAAATTTTACACGCTGCACGTCAATAATTCGGCCACTTCTCATTTTTACACTTTTGAGTTACAGTCTCCTAACAACAGACTGTATATTAAATATAAAAAAAAAAAAATTAACTTCAAATTCGCTGGTTAAGTCAATTAACTGCACGTAATAGTAATCTGCGATTTATCTCTACGAAGTGATACCCTTTTCTAATGATGTGTTTTGTGTTTTTCGATTGTTGAAAGATCTGATTTGAAAGTCAAAATTTGAGATAACTAACCAACACCAGAGAACAAGAATTTTGTTTATAGACCTCTTCTCTGACTTTGAATGTCATTTGCATTTTTGGCAGACCTTTGAATAAATCCTTGGTCTTCTTTGCCCTTTGAATGTTGACAGTTCATACCAATGGCTTCTTTGAATTTCTCATTAAATGGTAGGATTATTCAAATAAAGTGGACTTCAATTGTTTCAGCATTTAAGTTGAAGCAACCTACGTATTGTCCCTACCATGCTAAGGTTAAAAACTAAAATACTACGAACTTGATAAATAATTGTGCTGTCTACCAAGTACCAAAAGAGTTTTGCTTTTCTTTTCCTAGAGAAAAATTGGTTGATGTTGAAACTCTTTTGCATATAACAATTGAAGCAGCATCAATGGCAGGACCCTCAGCAATGGCTATGAAGATTGAGATACTTGCCGAGGATATCATCAAACCATCATCTCCCACTCCACATCACCTGAGAAACTTCCAATTCTCTCTTTTGGATCAGCTTGTCCCTTCAATCTACACACCACTTCTCCTCTTCTACCCCGGGCCAACTTGTACAAATCTCGACCACCCACCAAAATCAAATCCCTCCTCAAGATCGCTGCAGCTAAAAACATCCTTATCCAAACTTCTAGTTCCATTCTACCCCTTTGCCGGAAGAATCAACGGCAATGCCTCAATCGAATGTAACGACGATGGAGTTCCATTTCTTGAAGTGCGTATTAAATGCTCTCTCTTAGACTTGCTCAAAAAACCTGAAGCAGGCACCATGAGGACATTTCTTCCTGTTCAAGTTGAGTCCAAGGAATCAAGCACGATCCCGTTACTTATTCAAGTCAGCTTCTTTTCGTGTGGAGGGATGGCAATTGGCATATGTGCGTCGCATAAGATCACGGACGCGTCCACTTTAAGCACCTTCATCCATGGCTGGGCAAACAAGTCTTCCGTGAGTGACAAGACTCCGGTAGCCCCAGAGTTCGTTATATCTTCATTGTTCCCACCCTGTGATTCCTTGACCACCTTAGCTATAGAGCTGATCCCAGAAAACGACTGCGTAACAAGGCGGTACGTCTTTGGTGCTTCTAGTATCGCAACTCTAAAGAATAAAGCTGAGAAAGATGACACGGTGCAACCAACGCGCGTCGAAGCCGTGTCAGCGTTGTTGTGGAAATGTGCTACAGCAGCGGCGTCTAAAAAAAGGCCGTCCGTGATGACCCAGATCGTGAATATGCGTAAAAGGTTCATACCAGCCCTGGCCGAACACTCGGTTGGGAATTTTTCAGGGTATTTTCTGGTGGAGAATAATAATGGCAACGAGATGGAGTTACATAGCTTGGTTGGAAAGTTGAAAAGGGGGATGAAAGAATTTTGTGGTGACTATGTGATGAGATTGCAAGGGAAGGAGGGCTCCGAGACTCTAAAGGAGTCATTTAAGGAGTCGGGAAAAATGTTCATAAGAGATGACATAGAGTTGTACAATTTTAGTAGTTGGTGTGGGTTCAGATTGTATGATGCTGATTTTGGGTGGGGAAAACCAGCATGGGCTAGTATTGCTAGCTGGCCATACAAGAATGTTGTGGTGCTGATGGATACAAAGGAAGGTGATGGAATAGAAGCTTGGGTTAACTTGAAGGAAGAGGAAATGCTCGTCCTTGAACGGGACCCTATGCTGCTGGCATTTGCCTGTCCAAATCCAATCGTTTTAAGCTCTTAGGCCGGTTTACTCGCAGTGAAATTTGTATCTGGGCGATTTTATTTCCTTGTATTCTTTGTTAATAAAGCTAAGAGGGCGAGTCAAATAGCATTCCATATTGAAGTTCTCTGTCAAGATAACTTTTTTCTTCACTTCAACTTTTAGCTACAAACATGTAAGGATACCAAATACTTATGGAAGCTCATTTTACCATCTTTGCTGGCTAACCCTCGTGAGGGAATGACCAGAAAGTGTCCAATACTTTGATCATGCCTATGGAATAATTTTTCCAAAATCTTTGAATTTTAGTTCGGGCAGTTTGACAAAGTGCGCAGTGTAGGTTCACGTGTCATTCAACCCTTGATGCACGGCGAAAGTAAAACCACGACCAATTTTGGCAGCCATACAGTGAGTAAAAAGGGAGGAGCTTATGCCATTGCAGTAACTATTGGTGAGTTTTTTTGTTTTGTGCTGGGCATTCTTTGGCCTTGTTTTCTTCACACTATTTGTTCGAAGAATGTGATTGCACTTTTTTCGTTGTGATTCTCTTCATTTTAGTTGCCCCTCTGGTGATAGTCGTAGCCGAATCTCTTTAATTTTGGGTATGACGGGGTTAGCATTAGTGTCACTCCTTGCTTCGGTGCTCACAAAGAGCATGAAGGAAGCATCTTGAAAGACTTGTACATGGGTGCCCACCGAGAGCGTACAAGGAAGCCTCTCGGAGTGGTGGCCAATCTGATGTATGGGCCCCCGCCCGCCCGCCTCTCTCTTATATATGTCACTAAAGTTTCTTATATTACCGACATGACAACTGGCCAAAGAATTAAAGTTAAAAAATTAAAAATTCTTAGTCTATATTTTGAGATTTGAAAACTTTCACTTCAGTTGTATTTTTAAAGTTTAAAACTGTGTTACTAAGCCGTTTAGAGTTTAGGAGAATCTAAGTTTACAGTGAATTTATCAAATTTTCATATTTTGTTGTTTTAGTTCCAATTGACCAGAAAATTTTGATTATTATTTTTGTTTTATATAGATAAACTCAAAGTTCAACTAATACATTTTCTCGCTACTCAATCTCAACACTATGTTTTCTATATACATACAACTTACAAATGCTATATGTGCGCATATACGTGAGTAGTATTTAGTCGAGTTATTTTATATTATTGTGTTAAGATTAAAATGTATAAATGCACGCAAATGATATAACTTCCATATAGATGTGATGCTAGTACAGATGCATATACATATACAATTTTTTTTTCACATCTCATGCAATTGAAGAATAGAAGCGTCTTAAATTTATTTGATGTTGATTAAATGTAGTCATGTTAGATCAATTTATAATACTAGGCACTAAAACTTTTACATACAATTTTTGATCCTTTTCGATGTGACATCCTGGGTATGCCCCTACCCGTAGGACTTGTTGATCAGTGCTCACGGAAAGCACAAGCTAGTCTCCTGAAGGGGTTCAAGGAAGCCTCCCTAAGGGCTTCTGGATAAGTACTTGAGAGAGCCTGTAATGAAGTCTTCACAGGGATTGATGCTCACGGACAGTATATATGGAAGCCTTCAGAGGCTTTTCGATTGGTGCTCATGAAGATCGTACAAGATAGCCTCCCAACGGGGGACATGGATTCCCTGCTGTAAGCCATAGTTATAATTGGAGTACTGTGAGTCATCTTAACCGTCCAACGCACCACCTTTTGGCACGTTACCGCATCTTAACCCAGCTAGAATCCCTCTCTCTCTCTCTCTCTCTCTCTCTCTCTCTCTAACACAACACCATAACCATGAGTTACAGCTGAAGATCCGTGTCCTATCCCCCCCCCCCCCCCCAACTAGGGAGGCGACATCGCTCTCTGTGAGCAGGAATTCACAATCATCATTCCTGGAGGCTTGCTCAAGATATGTTCTTCACGAGCACTCTTAAACAAGCCAATTGGGGGACACTCCGAGAGATGCCCGTGGAGACATGTGAGAAAGAACGCCCCATAACTTGTGGATCAGTACTTGTGGAGAGCGTAAATGGTAGTCTCTTAAATTCACCAAAACAAATCAAGCTAAATAAGTGCAAAGTTCAACGAAAATAAAAACAAGATGCACCGTAATAGTTACACATCTATTATGAAAATGATGCGGGTTGCAACGTGCTAGAACTCTTATGAGATCTAAAACGTTCTTAATGAAGGGAGAACTGATCTTGAAGTAATTGGGATTGTTCGGTTTCCGTAACATGTGTTGATCGACGCAGAGCAGCATTGCAAGAGTGACCCATCAAGCACACTAACAAATAGCATTATTTCAGAACAACGAAAGTATAAAAAAGAAGCAATTAAAGCATTGGTAACAACAAAAACTCAATGTAATCACGTAAAAGTGCCAGTCAAGAACAACACCCCTCCTGTTCAATTGACCCGTTCGAGTTTCCAAGCACGACTGGTTACCTGTTCAATTATTTTCCCTTGGTATGCAGAAAATGACCTCTAGATCGGTCCTCGAAGTTCATCAGTTCAAATATCTGACTAGTACTGGTATCTACCCGTCAAATCAATTTTCATCACGTCTTCTTCCTATCTAGAGTACGGTCCATGTGATTTTCTTGGAAGTCAAGTGTTAAATTTCTGGATTGTTAATCGACAAAGTTGAGTTGGTCTCATCATTCAAGTGGGTGGTCGGCTGGTTGACTTCGCTACTTTACAAAACATTTACGGATTACGGAGTATATTATTGTCCAGTGAGATGGTGGGCAAATAAGAGAACGGAAACAGAGAGAATGGCTCATTAAATATACACCACGTGAGATGGTGGGCAAGTAAGAAAACAGAAACAGACAGAATGGCTCATTTCAGTGAGATCAGCAGTCTGTTTAGAAACTTAATGATAATATGTATACGTGTATGAACCCTGAACCCAGTCAATTCTGGCGTGCGGAAAGCTTGTCATCATGTCAAGGGAATCAATCTGGGTGATATGTTACTAGTATATCTAGAGAGTGACAAACTGGGTAAAACAGCATTTTCCATTGAGATATTGGAAAATACCCTTGATGGCGGTTTTTGGTGCAATTCCAAATTACAAACTGTTCCTACTTTATTAGTAACGAGTAACAACTCTATTCTTATATTTCATTTAATGTTTGGTTTTACTCATTTGATTGTAGGATTTAGATAATAGTTTCAGACTATTTCATAATGTATGAATGCGTCATATGTCCCGTACAAAAAAAATGAGAAATACAATATGGTCCAATTGATCAAAGAGTGGCATGTTTTCTTAGAGAAGTAAATATTTTCTCAAAAAGAAAGAATAGTGTTACTTTTCTCAACTTTTATCTCGCAAAGTAACACAAATGATGCGACCCTAAATCTTATATCAAAAGCAAAAAGTCAAAATTACGCTAATTAATTTTATACTACAACTCGTACTTAGTTGCATCCAGCATCTCATGGTTCTAAAATTAGCACCCAGCACTAAAAATTTCAAAATTTTGGTATCAAACAACAATTGACGGTCAAAATATCATTTAACCAGACGTCTGTTAATTTGTTAAGGGCAAATTGATCTTTTCACCCATAAAATCCTAGTCAGCTTCAACCTCCTAAGCCCTTCACGTCATCTCTATCTCTCTCTCTCTCTCTATGTGTAACATCCCAAAACTTTCGGAGCGTTAACCGATCATTCGATCAAATCCTCAATTATCCCATCAATTCAATACCACTAAAAAAACTTAATAACATCCTGTCAGAGCTTTACAATAACTCAACTGTCTCAGCAAACCATTCTCATTACAAAACAAATGTAAAGTACTTAATTTATTAAATTAAACATTGATTCCCTCACAAAGCTTAAATAAACAAATAATGGAAACATTAAGCTATATATTCCGAAATCAAGATAGTTCGTTCAGAAATCTTACCGATGATTATTTCTTGCAAAAGAGAGTGAGCTTTCGAAAGCTCAGTAAGGTCGCTCAAGATTCAGTAAAGAATACAAACGATTTGGAGAACTTATTTCAATAGCAATATGGGAAGAGATTAATCTCAATCCCTCAAATCAGAAAATCAATAGAAACACTTTCGATTACACTGAAACACTGTGAATGATATTGAACATGAGTATATGCAAAGCCACACATGCAGTGCTCACTAATAATATGGTTACATATGCATATGAACACTAACTAGACCCTTAAGGTACTAGTATCTTCCGACAATAATAGACCATCCTTATATCACCACAGATACAGACCATCTTTAAAACTCATCAATACACTAATTCATGCCAACAATGATGCAATTATTAGATCGATGTACAACGAGAAATAAATATGTAGCATCGAATAGGAATTTTTAATAAATGAGTCAGGCTCAAAACAGGGTATTAATGGCAATCGATGTAATTCCATAACAATTATAATTGAGTCCAATGAAAACTTCAATAACAATTTATAAAGAATGTTTACGATGTCAAATAAATTAAATAGGATTTCGGAAGAAATCTCTTATCTCGATCCAAGTGAGTTGAAATAAAAATGCTCTCGATCAAATCTTCAGAATTAACCTAGATTGACAAATCACTTATCAGAACACTATCCATAGTAATATATCACAACCTTAATATAGTTATTCCCAGCGTTCCCATTTCTCTACCCAGAACGATGAAATTCGAAGCGAGTTCCACACTCGGCCAACTTATCTTGAAACTCGTCACACTTCTCGAGACTTGAAAATACTTCAAAAATATTTTTAATTTTCAGTAAGCATAATTTATAGCTTAATACTGCATATGGAATAAAAATATAATTTTTAAATATTTCTAAATTAAAAATAATTTTTTAAATACACAAAAATTCATAAATTGTCATAATTGCTTCTAGCTGGAAATAAGAACTCATAAATTTTGCAAAAGTCTTAATATATGGGGGGGGGGGGGGGGGGGTTGCAACTCTTCACAGCCGTTGCCATAATTACTTCTAACGGTCTCTTGACGAAAGTCTTTCAGTATACAACGGCAGTACGTCTGAAAATAGGAGTACTGTAACTGGATATTCACTGGGGGAGTGCAACCCTTCCCAGTCGTTGCAACTTTTTGGAAAAGAAAATAAATAAAATTTATTTATTTAGAATATTTTTGTCCAAAAAGAATAAACCTGATAGGCCCAAGCCACGGATCGGGACAGAACGGGCGGGCGGCATGCATGTTGTGGACCTTGGGTCAACCTAAGTCATCCCTCCTTACAAAAATTGGGTACCCCCAAGGGGTCTAATTATGATGTGAAGATCATTTAAAAATTGAGTCAAAAATAACTTCTCAATAATAATAATAAGTTTAAAACTCAATTGCCAACAAGTTGTTCAAGGTGTTACAAATTTGACTGATTAAAGTATTTGAAAGCATGTTGATTACACAGTTGACGAGAAAGTAGGCAGGTAAACGCTGTTGAGTATTATATTTGTGAAAACTCGACCTTGGCTACTTGTATCCGGATCTAGTTAGTTTTTTCTTGAGGCACGAAAGAGCAACAATGTTGTCATTTGGGTTGTGTATAGCAGCACTGGTCACCATATTCGTATCTTACTGGGTTCACAGGTGGAGGAACCCTAGATGCAATGGAGTTCTGCCCCCAGGTTCCATGGGCTTACCTCTCCTTGGGGAGACTCTTCACTTGCTCATTCCCGGCCGCTCCCTTGACATGCATCCATTCCTCAAGAAGAGAATTCAGAGGTACAAATCTCTATCTTTGTGTGCCTGTCTGGACATGCACAAGCTTCTTGTTGCTGTGTTATTATGTTCTACCATTTCACCTGTTGATTGTCCCTGAGAGGAGGTTGAGCTAGTCTACGTGAAGCTAACGCTAGATCCCTTCCACCTTACTTAAAATTCCCGCCATGAACACTATATGTCTTCTTGCTTCGACTTTTAGAAATTGTACTTGCCGCTAAAGATTAAAGCTTCACCAGAGTTGACCTTAGCCACAGGTTTACATGATGTTAATGACAGGTAGGAGCATAATTTAGTGCTACATCCATCTGGGTACCTCATTTCGTTTCTTTCTGTAACTTCAGGTATGGGCCAATATTTCGAACCAGCTTGGCTGGCCGGCCAGTTGTGGTATCAGCTGATGCTGAATTTAACCACAACATCTTTCTTCAAGAAGGGAGATCAGTTGAGTTATGGTACTTGGATACCTTTTCCAAACTATTTAATCAAGATGGCGAGTCCAGGACAAATGGGGTAGGCTCAGTCCATAGGTTTGTTAGAAGCATTGTTTTGAACCACTTTGGTCCGGAAAGGCTCAAGGAAAGAATGCTTTCTCAAATAGAAGAGATGGTTGACAAAACTCTGCATAATTGGTCAAGCCAGAGTGCTATTGAAGTGAAGCATTCCGTTTCTACTGTAAGTTTTGCAGCCACTTCCTATTTGGCTTTAAAGGTTAAAAGTGATCACTTGACTAGCAGATGAGCAAAGAGATGACTTATGTGGCCCTCAAAATACTTATGCTAAACAAGCTACACAATCCTTCCGGGTTTCTAATCCTTCCTTCGCTCATGTGCTGATCATATGATCAAGAACCTTACAAAAACTGAGAGTTGTATCAGTAGTGTGTCATATACTTAGCTGATAGAGCCAAACGGTAAGCTCCGCTATCTGAGGGGCATTTTTGACCGCCCAATGCTTAAAGATTAGAGGGGAAACTTATGTGGTGTACGGTGCACTGAAAAATTAACCAAATTTGCAGATGGTCTTTGACTTTACTGCGAAGTACATGTTTAGTTACGATCCTGAGAAGTCATCGGAGAAAGTAGGCGAGAACATGGGTGTCCTTCTAAAAGGTCTCATGTCCTTTCCTTTAAACATTCCTGGTACTGAATTCCACAAGTGCATGAAGGTAACTACACAGAAAATGTTTTTTCCTCCGTCTCTTTGAAAGCTAAGTTTGGCTACTAGCTGCACTTTGCCACTCTTAACGAGATTTTCGTTTTAGGCGCAGAAAAAGGTAATGAGTTTGATAAAAGAGAAGATGAAGGAGAAACGAAGTTCACCGGAGGCATATCAAGGAGACCTCCTAGATCAAGCCATTAAGGATATGGAAACCGAGACGTTCTTGACCGAGGATTTCGTCATCCCTTTTATATTTGGAGCCTTATTTGCTAGCTTTGAGTCGATTTCATCAGCTTTGACATTAGCTTTTGGGTTACTGTCTGAGCACCCTTTAGTTGTTGAGGAGCTGATGGTAAGTACGCATACATATGTATATGTCTTTTATTTTCATTTTTTCTGACATCGTTGAGCCAATCATGCGTACCCTCTCATTTTGCTTCTCTCCTTTTCTTGTTTACGAGTTTTAGTAACAGTTATGATGATCATTCATAGGCGGAGAACAATGCAATTCTCAAAAGCAGAGGAGAAAATGTTGATTCCCCATTTACATGGGATGAGTACAGATCCATGACTTTTACACCTCAAGTAAGTGCTTGCATTATCTGACATGCTTTCTCTAATCTGAAAGGGAAAAGTTGAACATCAACCTACTACTGCGTTTAAATTGCAGGTTGTAAACGAAATTCTTAGGTTGTCAAATGTCGCTCCAGGGCTATTGCGAAGATCACTGAAAGAAATTCATGCTAATGGTATGCCAAGACTGAAACCAGTCCCTTGTACTTGCATTTTGTTTCAAAGTGTAAATGCTAAATGCTTAATTTCCAGGTTATACCATTCCAGCTGGTTGGACTATTATGTTAGCTACTTCTGCTCAGCAATTAGATCCTAACACCTTTAAGGATCCTCTGGTATTCAATCCATGGCGCTGGAAGGTGCGTGACCTGATTACGAGTTCTTTATTGTCCATTTTATTTAGTCTACTTCTTAAGATCAAAGCAAAAGGCAAGAAAAAACAAATTATCTATTCTTTTTCCATCAATCCCATCTTGCACTGTGAGGGCACGAGTGTCAATCCATAGCGGAGCTTTATGCATCTCCATTTTATCTTCATCGTTACAAGAAAAGGATCTCGTTGCTTTCTTTATTCGTGGATGAAGGCATGGCGGAACCCCGTTGAACTTGAATCTATCATGATTGCTAGATATCTAACTGGTAACTTTGAAAGCGCAGTTTAGCTAGATACCTAACTGGCAACTTTGAAAGTGTGTTTTAAAGAATTTTTTGTTTCATTCATTAGCTTTATATGCATTTTAGCTAAAAACTTTTTGGTTCCCTAACGAAAACAGGAACTGGATGCAAACGTTATATCCAAGAATTATATGCCTTTTGGGGGAGGAATGAGACAATGTGCAGGGGCAGAGTATAGTAAGGCGTTTATGGCCGCATTTCTTCACGTGGTAGTCTCCAAATACAGGTAAACTTCTTTACAATGCCTTACTTTCAGTAATATGAATGTTTGATTTATTTCATTGAGTTGTTTTCTTAATAGGTGGACAAAAATCAAGGGAGGAGACATTGGCCGAACACCATTTCTAGATTTTGGAAAGGGGATGCATATCAAGGTTTCAGCGAAAGCATAATCGACCAGTACTATACGTAATAGGCTAAATCCAGACTTTTAAATGCTTTAAGTCTTTTAGATTATAAAAAGATGCATACCAACATCAAGTGTATTGGACAAGAAACTTAAATTTTGGATTTCATATTGTTGGGTTGTTAGAGAATTGTTCCGACTTTGTGCATAAGGCTTTAACACTCCTCGCCTCGCGCAAACCACAATTGCATGTGGGGAATCAAATTAGGGAGATATAGATATAGGTAAACCATCACCTAATGCACAAGTTAACAAAGTAGCAAACCAACGAGGAATATATGATGGGGCCAAATGCTAGCGGAAAAGATCGAATCAAAGACCTTGCACAACCATGAGATTCGATATCATGTCCACTTACCATATGTACGACAAGCACTTAACACTTACCCTGTTCTCAAGGCAGTTCTAATCCTTAAATATGTTTACACGGACGCGTGTAATATATGTTAAAACATTCAACTAAAACCAATTGCAATGAGAGCACAAGCTTACAAAACTTAAGTTTTTTTTTTCTTCTTTTTTTCTTTTTGTTATTTACACGATATGTGATTGATACCTGACGTGAGATTGATATCTCTCAACACGCCCCTTCACCTGTGGCCCAACTGATTTTTGAGTGGGCCTTACACGTGAAGAAATTGACTGGGTGATGGTGAGGAACTAATTTTTGAATTGTCTGCTGGGCTTGGATCGACCACTTCTGATACTAAGTTGAAACAGATAATTGTTTGCACATTTCTTTGTGTCAATACCAGTAGCAGCTAGTTGAGACGGTGATCTAGGTGGAGTGTAGCTCGGAATGCAATTCTTGCTCTTGTATTAAACATGACCAAGCCATATTATATAATCGGGAAAGGTTACACTAGGGGCAACTCAGTATTATGAACTTAAAGGAACAAAATGATAAGTACTGGATGTTGATGAATGGTGTGATCTGAAAAGCCAGAGTTTTATGCAAAATCAGTGTGGGTGAAGCCTACATTGTCCATTAATGTCAGTGAAGGGTGTGAACGGGCATTCCAGAGTTCTATGCAATCTCTGTGGGGGTGCGTCCTGCACTGTCACTTGGTATTGGTGAAGATTGTGATTAGGCACAATGCGAAAACAGGGGAATTGAGACTCGAATATGGTTCTTTGTCTAAACAAAAACTTGAAAGAAAATGAAGTTAGTCAATCAGAACTCTTGATGGATCGATAAGAAAGTGGCACTGTCTAAGTATAATTAATCAAGTGAAATTGTATGAAGAACTGAAAGAGAATTCATTGGCCAGCTTTGAAGCACATCAACATAAAAAATAAAGGAAAGATACCTTGTTAGGTCAACAAGAACCAATCATAAAAATTAAAGAAGTGGATCTTTATGGAGAAACACTCTACCACGAGCTAGAATTAAAGTTATACAAATCTAGTTTTTACATGAAATATGATAGATGTGCTCAAAGATAAGATTTCTAATAGCTTCTTCACATAGGAAGAAAATTTAGAACTAAGGGAGCCTATTGTCGCAACCGTTAACAAATCTAAGCCAATTGCACGGAACTTAGTACCCTTAAGCCCTTGCTAGAATGCTAAGTTAGCCTAGCCCTTAAGCTAAGCAAGAACAAGAGGTAGATATAGAACAAGGGCCTAAGAGCTCAGGAGAATGCTTGATATCACAGAGAGAGAATACAAGCTTGAAGGATGCTTGGATGGTTTGGCCAAGGGATGGCCCCCTTATTTAAGCATATCCACTTCTCAATAGACGGTGGTGATCTATTCGATCCTATGGTGTGCAACGATTATCTAGAATTCTCCTTCTGTAAGTTTTATGTATATTTACATGAGCTAAAAGTATCCTTAATCATCTATGATGTACAAGAAGAAGTCTCGTTAAGCTAACATGTCATGTCTCTGTTAGTGACAAGTAAGAATCTGCATAACTCAACCTCTAACTCCTACGTGGTGTGAGACACTTCCCCCACTTAATTTAGTGAGGTCCTCATTGTAGCCTCCTCAATGTCTATGATCTTGGAACTGCAAAAGGTCATCAACTGGTTCCAATGTTGCTTCACTTTCTGGCAATCTCTTTATTTCACCAAGTAGTGCCTCGCTGGTGGTGAAACTCCTCGTCTTCCCTTAAACTTTTATATTGTCACATATTTAGCCTTCTTATCATGTGACTTGACAATGGCTATTAGCTCCTATGACTATGTCCCTGGCTCGGGTCTTCCACATCGGCAAGCTAAGGTTTTAGCAAGCTGGCATGGAAGGCTCGATGTATCTTGAGGCACAATGGCAACTCAAATTAGTAGGACATTTGCCCAACTTAGCCATGATAGTAAAGGGCCATTCGTACCTCTGTATCCACCTTTTGCGTACCGTCCTTGAAGTCTTGAGTTGCCATGACAACAGCTTCACCATCACTTTATCTCTAAATGGTACTTTTTTAGCTGCTGTCTATTTTCCCTCCACTTCTTCATCTTGCAGGCAGCCTTGTCGAGTAAGAGCGAGCAACATAAGCTTGCTCGTTCAAAGACTTACCTACTTGTAACTCCAACGGGCTTCTCCCTTTATGGTCACCTGCCAAGACATGGGGAATGAGCAATTATGGTCCTGTGGAAACCACAAACAAGTCGTGACCTCAGTACTTTGTAGATTGTAACATAACTGCACCCAGTTAGTAGTTTAGCCCAGTTGATCTTGTTGGCACTCACAAAATTCATCAAGTAACACAAGCAAAGCATTCACTCTTTCGGTCTTCCATTGGTCTTGAGGTGAAAACTTGTAGAGAAATACAACTCGAACCTAGAAGTTTAAACAACCCTGTCCAAAACTTCCTCATAAACTGAGGATCCCGATCGCTTACAAAAAATTGGGCAAACACCAATAGTCCATCACATTCTTTGAGAACAATCAGACCTTATCCTCCAACAGGCAATGGAATGCTATTGTCACAAAGGTTGCATAATTGGGTAACATGTCCACAGCCACCATAATCCCTCTGACTTAGGCAAGCACGTGATGAAATCCATGCTCACACAGTCTCAAGGACATGTGGAGATAGCAAAGGCTCGATCAATCCTCTGGGTATTGGTTCTCCAACTTGCCTTGTTGGCACAAAAAGACAAGTCTTCACATACATCTCGAACTTATCCGTCCTCTGGGGCCAATAATATGTTGCATCCACCAAATTGTAAGTCTGTCTCCCCGCATGACCAGCCCAATGTGTGTCATAACACTCATGGATAATGGTATTCCTCAAACTATTTCACTTAGGAACATACACAAGTCGGCCTTTGGTGTAGAGTAAGCCATCGTCTACGTAAAAGATTGGATCTTTCCACCTAAAGCTCTTGGCTAGGGGGTCATGTTGCATGCTTGCCTTGATCATCTTGAGTAATATCTATCTTTGCGTTAAGCATAGCTCGCGAGTTCCACCGTCCAAAACTAAGATTATCCACCACAAGATTGGCCATGCTCGGCTTGTACTCCATGGCATAATTAAACTCGGTGAAGAAGTCTTACCATCTAGCTTGCTAAGGACTTGGCTTCTTTTGCATTTAGAAATAGCTAGTGGCAATGTTTCCAGTCTTAATCACAGAATGACTTCCCAACAAGTAGTGATTCCAAGCCCTTAAATAAGAAATGACCCTGTCATCTTCTTCTTTTACACCGAGTACCTCTATTTGGTGTCATTGAGCTTGCGACTCTCAGATGTAATCAGATGTCGCTTGCATTAAGACTTCCCCCTAGCAAAGTCGGAAGCATCTGTGAGTACCCCGTACACCTTGGCATGGTCAAGAAAAGCTAGGACAGTCTATTTTGTCATCTCTTCAACGCATAGAAGGTATTTTGGCACCTCTTGGACCATTCCCATGCCTTGCCCTTCTTGACTAGGTCCCCTTACGGATCCGCTCTTGCCAAGTGGCCCTAAATAAAATGCCAATAATAGTTCGCTAGGCCAAAAAACAACCATAGCTCAGAGACTTTTATAGATGTTCATATTCTTTGATCACCATCACCTTGCCTTCATCTATTCTTAGAGTTTCGCCATTTAATTTTGTGACCAAGGAAGTGCACTTCAGCTTTGGGAACGAGCATTTCTCCCACTTGGCATGTAACTCATTCTCTCTCAACACCTTAAATACCAGCTTCAAATGCTATGTACTCTTTAAGATGTCACTATACATCACTATTTCATCTCGATTTACCACTATAAACTGGTCAAGGTAGGGATAGAATTACTTGTTCATCAACGTGCAAAATGTGGCTGGGGCATCAATCAAGCCAAATAGCATGACTAAAAACTCAAAGGCTCTATAGGTGTCACACAAGTGGTCTTGAGCCCATTCATTTCGCTAATGCAAACTTGATAATACCCCAGCATACTCAAGTTTGCTGAATAACTTGGCCTCCCAAGTCCCAATTCATCATAC
Organism: Escallonia herrerae; assembly: GCA_033070095.1. Lineage (NCBI taxonomy): Eukaryota > Viridiplantae > Streptophyta > Magnoliopsida > Escalloniales > Escalloniaceae > Escallonia > Escallonia herrerae. Next base: position 380,485 of record JAVXUP010000084.1, read on the forward strand.
AAACAGTGATCAAAGGAATAAGTTACTTGTTCTTGACCGTTTAATTACTAAGCACCAGATAGTCTATGCACATCCATAAGGATCCCTCGTGCTACTTTTGGAACAACACTGGTGCCCCGTATAATGCCTTGAAAGGCTGAATGAATCCTGCTTCCCTTAGCTCCGTTAATTATCTCTGTAACTCTCCCAACTAGGGTAGTTCCATTAAATATAATGCTATAGACAGTGGCTTGGCCCCCAGCTCAAGCTCTATTTTATGATCTACCTCGTACTAGGTGGTAGTTGCTTAGGTAACTCGAATGGCATCATGTCTTTGTGTGTCTTAAGGCATGTTTAATCTCTATTAGTGACTCCAACAACGACAAGACACCATCCTCCATCTAAGGGCTATGAAGTATGTCACTTCCCCTTTCTTGACAACCTTCATAAGTTGCATAATGGAGAGCTACACAGACAACAAGCTCTTGGTGCTAAACGTCCCCTAAGTGTAGGCACCACATATGATGCCCCCTTTTCCATGATGTAGACCACAATGATGTATGGTGAGGCAAGGGAATTGAGTTATAGCAAGAAATTAAAGCCTAGCACAAACTTGAGTTCATCCACTGTTCCACTTAGAAGTCCACAAATCCATTCAACATGCCAAGACATAGCTTCATTGTTGTGCCTTACCTAAGAGGGGCTTGGCATTGTGTTGAAAGTCCTCAGCCATCCCACAAAGCTAATTAAATAGGGGCCCAATCATTTGGCCTCATCCATTGTCATGTAGTTATGGGTTGCCCCCAATGTCCGCCATCACTTAGACAGGCCTCCCATTAAGCTTTGCCTCAAAATAAAGTAACTCTTTGCCTGTCAAAGCTTGTCTTACACCCATCGGGACTTATGGCACTGTTTGGCATGGAGCATATTAAGAATCTGGAGTGAGCCTAGTTGTATGGCTTATTGATCTAACTACTTTGTTTATTCGACAAGGCATTGAGCTTGCCTTGTCTTGAACAATCCCTTTCTTAATTTTGTCTTCCACATAAGAAGCATACGTCTTTGGGCTTTAGGCTTGCACGTTTATATTGAAGCTTGTTGTGGCCTTAAGACTTACTTGATCTAGCATGATGATTGTTATTGCCACTCTTCTGCCACACCTTAGGCTTGTCCCCTTACCTTTGGCATGCTTACTATAATGCCCCGGATTTCTAGAGCGTTAATATCAAATATATAAAGTCAAAAAATCTAAAAATATCAAAAAGTCTCCCAAATGGTCATTCAAAGCATCTACTAATTCATCCCAAAGATGCATCAATAAATGTCATAGCGGCTTAAAGCATTTATATAATCCAAATTACTGCGAGGTGGAGTTCCAAAATAAATTCTACACAAATTCAGTTATCTTAATTATTACATCTAAAAATACTGATACTAACTCTGAGATAAAAATCGTTAGCTCTCAGTCACACAGTTATCCCTGTAATCCAATCACACCTACTGATCACCTGAAAGAAAAACAGTACGGGAGTGAGCCAATTGCATAGTAAGGTCGCTCAACAGACCAACTAAAAAGGATACAAAAAGTATGAGAAACGAAGTTGCAGTCATACATAATTTTTAATGCAACAAATACACAAAATAATTTCGAAATGCCAAAATATATTTTTGTACAGAGACAGACATTAAAGAGCCATTCAGAATAAGGTCACACATGCCGTCACTGACATGTGAAACTAGGTTCCGAAAATAAGATCACAATCTCTTGCTCATCCCACTGAGCTTGCCCGCATTCCAATTCACGTGGGAAGTCAGAAACAGAATAATCACATACACGTGAGATGGCTCAACAAAATACTGTAACACCTAATACATAGACCAAAGACGAACCCTAAATAATACTTTCTAACAGTTGATCTGAAAAAAAAAATAGTAAACAAATGCTTGCAAAGTAATAGTACAGTTAATTGTGAAGACAAATATTATTAGCAGAGGCTAAATTTAAACGAACTGGGAAAGAAAAATTAAATTTAATGGGTCAGAATATTGCAAAGCATATGACCCGAGCACTGTGAATAACGACACAAGGCAGCAAACGAAGGGAAAAAAACACTTCAAGTACAAGAGTTCATATGTTTAAAGGGAATTTAATTATAAGCAAAACGAGGTCAACTACATTGAATTCTATGGCCGAGAGGGACGTGTACTCTTTGTAACCAATCTCACAGTGAGCAAAAATTTGAGATAACTCCATAAGGGTGATGACAGTGGGCATTAATTTCAAGAGAAACAAAAGTGACAAACAATAAAAAGAATTCAAACAGTATAAGAGACTTAATATCAAAAAGGAATTGCAAACGCACAGATTGCTTGCACGGTAGCCGAGATAACAAATAAACAATCTGAAACTTTCGATTAACACAAAATCCGCAACAAAATTATGCATTGTTTTTGACACCGCAACGCCAAAAATTAATTCGATCTTTGAGCAAATTAAAAATTTTCGAATCCAATAAACCGGATTAAAGAATTTAAACTTTAAACAAATAAGATTGATCGGTCCAATACTAATTGAGATTTTAAGGAGTAAAACCTTACCTTTAATTGCACAATTAAACCCAAAATATTGATCTTCTCAATCCAATTGTATCAAGAGCCCTAAAAATTAACATACCCAAATATTCCAATTACGTTTTAAAAACAAAGAAAATTCGTAGGATTCCTACTACAAATATCAATTCCATAATTGAATTAAACTCTTACCTCAAAGTAATTTTGCAAATTTCAGTAAGTCTCTTCCTAGGGATTCTTTAGAGACTCTTCTAAACTTTGGTGTGCTCTTAAGGTTACTAAAGAATATATAGTACGTAAAATATCAATAACCTAAAAGAAATATTCTTATATTCCTAAAATAATAAAAATTACAAAATACCCATCATGTCCCAAAACTCTCTATTTTTTCTCTTTAAATTTTTTTATAAATAAATATTAAAGTATGCAGGGTCTAACATCCTCCCCCCCCCCCCCCTAAAGAAAAATTCTGCCCTCGGAATCAAAATGTACCTGAGGCGCCAAAAAGATGCGAATAAGTACGTCGTGTATATTTTTCTGATTTTTAAGTGGCCTCCTAAATTTCATGGTTCTGCCATAAAGCCTTAACCAAATGAATGACTTTCATTCTTAATACTTGATCACGATGGTCAAGAATCTCAATTGGTTGTTCTTCATAAGAATGGTCCTCCTGCACTAATAAAGGCTTATACGACACAATGTGCGTCGGATCATAAACGTACTTCCTCATAATTGAAACATGAAAAACATTATGAACGTGTGAAAGCTCTGGCGGCAATACAACTCTGTAAGCCGCCCGATCCTCTCCAAAATCTCGAATAGCCCAATAAACCTAGGGCTAAGCTTGTCCTTTTTTTACCGAAACACATCACCCCCTTCCAAGGTGAAACTCTTAAAAATATGTGATCACCTATCTCAAACTCAAGTTCACGATGACGGTGAAATGTATAAATGCGCTGTCTGTCCTGACTGCTTTGAGAAGTTCCCAAATCAAATAAACTTTTTGAGTAGTCAACTATACTAATTCTGGTCCCAACAACCGTCTCTCTCCTACCTTTTCCCAGCATAACAGAGTCTTGCACCTCCATCCATACAATGTCTGATTATACTCGACTAAAGGTAAAAGATTATGCCAACTACCACCAAGGTCTAGTGTGCAAGCCCTCAACATCTTCTCTAGCGTCTGAATCGTACGTTCAGACTGCCCATCTATCTGTGGGTGGTAAGCGGTGCTGAAATGGAGATCAGTGCCCATAGAATTCTGGAAACTCCTCCAAAAGTTTGAAGTAAAATATGGATCTCGATCTGACACTATTGATAATGGTACCCCATGCAACCTCACTATATCATTAATATATAATCTAACTAGCTCAGATAATGGTGTTGTAGCCAGGATCGGAAGAAAATGTGCAGTCTTCGTCAACCTATCAACAATAACCCCGAATAGGGTCAAAACCTTTGACTGTCCTCGTTAAGCCTACCACAAAATCAATTGTTACATGCTCCCACTTTTACTACGGAATCTCAAGTGGCTGAAGTGGTCAGCTAGGCTTTTGATGCTCTATCTTCACTTTCTAACAGACCAAGCAATGAGAGACAAATTCAGCTATATCTGACTTCATGTCAATCCACCAAAAATGCTCCTTAGGGTCATGATTCATCTTTTTTTTCTTATGGGTGAATATAAAAACTAGAGGTATGATCCTCTGATAATAACTCCCTCCTTAAGGACATATCAGCTGGCACACAAAGTCTCTTATGGTACCAAACCAAACCGTGCTCGTCAACTCAGAACTCAGACCACTTCCCACTATTAATGTTCCCAATAATGCAAGCTATATTAGAATCTCCATCTTGAGCTTCCTTGATCCTGCTAATCAAGGTAGGTTGTACCTGTAATGCTGCCAAGTACTCTCCACCATCTTGTCATCTGATCTTAAGATTCAAGTTCATCATGTCTTTCAACAGCTGCGGTTAACAAGTGATCAGGACTGCTAAGTTTCTTGTGTTCTTCCTACTAAGTGTGTTGGCCACGATATTCGCCTTACTAAGGTGATAATGAATCGTGCAGTCATAGTCTTTCAAAAGTCTCCAACCAACGCCTCTGTCTCATGTTTAGCTCTTTCTGGGTGTAATATCCCGCATTGGGAGCGGATTAAAATAATCATCTGTGCTCCAAAAAATATACGGGCATTAAATTTGAGTAATGCTCGTGTATTAATAGTGTATCGAAGCTCAAAAGAATTTTGGAATAAAAATATAATTCTAGAAAACTTTGGGGGCATAAATATAATTAATGTTTTTAGTGATAATGAAATGAGTGAAATTGTATGTTTTAGTGACCATTAATGTAATTAGTAAAGATTAGAAGAGTTTTGGGGTAAATATGTAATTTTTTTATTGTTGGGGCCATTTTGTAAATATTAGAAACTTGAGGGGCTTTTTTGCAATTACTGAAACTTACCCCTTATGTGTCAATTTTTCAGAAAATTTGGTGTAAGAAGATGCCAACTCTTGCTTTTTGTGGATCACTAATGAAAGTATATTGTAAACAAATGGAAGGATAAGTCTAAAGAGAAGAAAATAAAGTGGAAAGAAAATTTGGGGAGGAAAGTGAAAATAAGGAAAAGAAGAAGAGAAGAACAAACGGTGACCGAAGGAAAGAAAAACAGAGAAAAAACGGGAAGAAGGAAATAGAGGGGGAAGCTCGGACAGAGTTCTTTCAAGGTAAATCTTCACCTACTTTCTGTAACTCGGCTATGTGTCCATTTCGGGTATAATTTCAGTTGTATGTGTGTGTTGGGTGTGCGAGAGCCGGTGTGAAGAACACACAGCGTGGGCGTGATTTTGAGTGTGTACTGTGTGAGCTTGAGTGTGTATATAAGTGTGTACGCTCAGATAGCGGGTAGTATGTGTAGGTATATGTGTTGATTGGGTGTTAGGAAGAATTCCCGAGAGTTGTAGGTGATCAGTGTTTGCATGTTTGGGTGTTGGTTGTCTGTGTTCTTAAAGTGTTCAGTGTGTGTTACGGAGGTGAGTTATTGTGCATGTAGGTGTGTTAATGTGTGTGTTATATGTGTTAGTTGTATGTTAGAATGTAATTATGAGAGATTTAGGTGTTCAGAAAAGGGGTGGAGTGTGTGTGTTTGTAAACTGTGTAGTGTGTGTGCAGAAGTGTGTGTTTTGGTTGGAAGAAAAGAAAGGAAGAAGATGATGTGTGTGTAAATAAGGTGCTTTGTGTGTGTTTTAATGTGAACAGTAGGTGTAATTGTCGCTAAAGAGATAACTTAATTTAGGCAGTTTTCTACGAATTTTTATAAATAGTTAGGGCCAAAATTAGACAATGTCCAAAACAGTAACCCCAACATTGTTACAAGGCGTGCGCTCTGAAATTGTTTGGGAATTTTCAGTATCTGCGAAGGGCACTAAATTAGGGTATCGGTTAATCAAAATTATCGAAATATTTGGCATAGAATACTAGGTTATTTTAATCTAAAATTTTTTTTAAAAAAATCTTATTTTACTGATATGTTTCATGTTCTAAAATTTCGTGCCATTTCAAGGCCAATAGGTATTTTTCGTGAAATTGGCCTTTTAGCGCTCGATCCAAACAGCGGTTCGAGGTTTTCGAGGGTAAATTCTCTAAAGTACTTATTAGCCCAAAAAAAGATTTCTTGATGTTTAAAATAGCGTTTTAAGATGTTTTTAAGATTTTTTCATGCCAGGAACCTCGGAGGTATTTTGGTAATTTGCCACCCCGAGGGGGATTTTTTAGTAAATTCGCATAAGGTTAGGTTACGTTAGTGATTTTACTTACGGGAAGACTGTTTTGATAATTTAAGTACGAGAGTGGTAGTTTCATAATTTTACACAAGCCTAGGATATTTTGGTAATTTCATTCACTTGGGAGAAATTTAACAGTCAGGCATGATTGAGCGTCAGGATTTAACACCCGTATGATTTGGTATTGTTTAGGTTTTGATAGCCAAGAATTAGGATCGGGTTTTGAGCAAGTAGCAGAACCGGTTGTCGAGTCAGGTAAGTACTCCTACCATGTTCCTCTATACAACCTATTTTCTAATATATATGTGTATGTATATACATGACTTTACCAAATTGAAGTTTAAATGTATTTGTTATACTTTTACTTTGTGAAATTGGTTGATGAGAAATAGAATCAAAATGGACATGGTATGTGTTATGTTGTTTGAGAACACTGTGTGAATAGTGGTATGGTATTGAAAGGTTAATATTGGTTGTTGTGCCCCATATCCACGGGAGAAAGTGAATTCTGGGTCCTGGTCAACGGGACCATACGTTGGCGCACAGTACTGTTGCATTGTGATTCGCCCCTGCATCCACAAGATTATTTATCCCTGGTGAAAGAGGGATTTTGAGTCCTAGTCGGTAGGACCAAACGCTAACGCAGCATACCCTGAAAAAGTGAGTTGAGGTTTCATTCGATTTTAAATACCATTGTGGAATTGTTATACAATCATTTTGGAAGAGTTTCTTGCAAGCATGATTTGCTTATCAGAGTATATATATATGTATAGTAACTCCTGTAAAATCATTACCAGTTTTGAAACGAAGAATCCATGGGATGTTTATTAAACCCCAAAACCTATTTTCAGAACATGGTTTCCGTAATTGCTGGGCTCTCGCTCATTGTTTTATTTTTTAGGTGATGGTCTAAAAGAGACAGATCCCTTTAAGCAACACGAGAGAAGGGTGCCTGCTTAGGTCTCTTCAAATGCTTCATAATTATCAGTGACACAAAATTAAAGGTAAAATTTATTGTTTAGATTTTAGGAGTTGGATTAAATTCTGAGTACATGTTGTAGTAGGCCTGGCAGAGCCCTGGTGGAGGCTTAGTGGGCCTGTGGCCGGTCGCGGACCCAGGTCATAGGCTCACCTATGGGTTCGGGTCGTGACAGGAATGGTATCAGAGTCGTTAGGTCTTGCGGTATTAAGAATATATGTATATGATTCTGTAGGCATGGAACCATAGAGTGTAGGTAATGCGATTCTGCAGAATTATATTTTGGTTAATGAGAATAGGGTAGTATGAGGGTGGAGTTAAGAAGTCTGCCTTTGACTTGTCATTGAGTGTTCGTTAGACACGTGTTAGAATACCATTGATAGTTATTAATTGCACCAGTATGGTCCGCACTCATAGCACTGGCAGTGGAGATATTACGGAGGACCTGGGGTCCCCAATAGATGAGATTCTAACAGGTTTGTGTAGGATGAGCACGGATCGGTGATCCTTTAATCATGCATCCGAAGATTGTCCAGGGAAACCCTAGTAACATTTGGAAAGTTCATAAGGTATGATTAGTAGTTAGGTTAGTGATTTGATTTATGAGTGAGAATGGTGTTGTTGAGGAATGACTAGTGTTAGATCTGAAAGTTTGGTTTGAGAGGGCGATAAGAATTTTGGAATTCTACTCTGTTTTTTAGTTCATTCCTTTGTATATAGAACTCAATTTCTACTTAATTAAATGCTAATTTGCTCTGAGACGTCAGAAAAGATGTCATTCTTATTGAGTTATCTTAATTTTTTGAGATATTTATCTACTTCTATTGAATTTATTTGGACTTGACGAGATAGTATCTGATCCACTTGCCATGGAGAGGCTACGAATCCTATCAAGGACCAATAACTTTAATGATCGTAATTGCTTCGAGTCTTTGGGTTGGCTTTGCTTTGTCATACCCATACCATTGGTTCTGTACTCATCATTTTTGGAATGTCATAAAAATGTATCGTAAGTCTCGAGAGCCAGTAAATGTTCGTTGTACAATCATTAATGTGTCCTTTGTGATTGGTGTTGTGTAATACGTACCAAAATGGTAATATGTTTAAATTGCCGCTAGTAGTCAATCTGGTCATCAGTTTTACTGTGGTTTATTTCCAAATGATTTTTGAAAACTGACAATATGTTAAGTACGTGTGTCCTAAATTAGGATTTGCATAGTTTCAACTGCCCTAATATGAGGTTTTGTAGGCTCCTAAGCTTCAAATAATCTGTAAGCAAGAATAGACTATGAGGACGTGGATTAAATTTAGATAAGCTATTCGATGATTCAATATAAGATTGAGATCTGGGCTCAACACATGGTGATAGTCCATATGTTACTTGCTTTTATAATTAAGAATTCTAAACATTTAATTGAGGCAGACGATTGAAGGATAAGGCTGTAAGTTTGGTAAATAATGAGATCGTGAATGGGAAGTGATGTGACAACTTAGGGTCTTAAACTCAAGTGGAAAAGTGGAATACATCGGTATACAAAATTATAGATATGCAATAAATATCTATGTTAATATAGTGGGCCTCTCGGTGACAAATTTCGCAACAATTTAGACTCGATGTATTGAGGCATTAGAATGTGCAGTGGAAGTTGGGTGGCTATAGCTTTTTGTCCTTGATTGTGATTGAGATGCAAATGCTTTTAAAAATTGGTTATTCTACCCATGTTAGCCTGAGTAAACCGTAGGTGAGGTGTGACCATCGTTTAGTATTTTAGTACACCTTAAGCTTAAAGTTAAGCTTACCATCATTAAGTAGACTGTACAAATTATATAGTCTCTGGTGTAGAAACAATACAATCCGGTGGAAGCTCTGATATTAGAATTTGATTTAGTTCGACTCGTATGCGTTGAATTCGGAGTGGTGTAGGTTCAGCTAAGTGAGTTTGGTATTAACTAAGTCATTGTTCGTGTAATACTGGAACGATTAGAGCACGAGTGATAATCTGATCGGATTTAATTTAGCATTACGATTAAAATAAAACCGTTGTGTTTGGGTATTCGTGAAAATGATTGTGGGCACAAAGATTAAGTGTGGCTTACCTACGGTGCGACAGTAATCTGAGCGATGCAATTGAAGCATAGTACCTAAACGTTAGAAGTGATGGGATATCCGCAAGTAAATTTCGAGGACAAAATTTTTATAAGGTGGGGAGACTGTAATACCCAGAACTTTGGGAACCGGTTAAAATAACCATCTATGCTCCGAAAAATAAATGGACGTTAAATTTGAGTAATCCTCGGGTATTAGTAGAGTATTGAAGCTCAAAAGAACTTTGGGGCAAAAATATAATCTTAGAAAACTTTGGGGGTATAAATGTAATCAATGTTTTTAGCGATAATGAAATGAGTGAAATTGTATGTTCTAGTGACATTTAATGTAATCAGTAAATATTAGGAGAGTTTTGGGGTAAAAATGTAAAAAAAAATTGATTATTGGGGCCATTTTGTAAATTTTAGAAACTTTAGGGGCTATTTTGCAATTGTTGAAAGTTATGCCTTATGTGTCAATTTTTCAGAAAATTTGGTGTAAGAATATGCCAACTCTGGCTTTTTGTAGATAACTAATGAAAGTCTATTGTAAACAAATGAAAGGATAAGTCTAAAGAGAAGAAAATAAAGTGGAAAGAAAATTTGGGGAGGAAAGTGAAAATAAGGAAAAGAAGAAGAGAAGAACAAACAGTGACCAAAGGAAAGAAAAACAGAGAAAAATAAAAGGGAAGAAGGAAACAGAGGGGGAAGCTCGAGCAGAGCTCTTTCGAGGTGAATCTTCACCTAGTTTCCGTAACTCAGCTATTTATTTCAGTTGTATGAGTGTGTTGGGTGTGCGAGAGCAGGTGTGAAGAACACACAGTGTGGGTGTGATTTTAAGTGTGTACTGTGTGGGCTCGGGTGTGTATATAAGTGTGTAGGCTCAGATAAGGGGTAGTGGGTGTAGTTATATGTGTTGATTGGTGTTAGGAGGAATTTTCGATAGTTGTAGGTGATTAGTGTGTGCACGTTTGGGTGTTGGTTGTGTGCTCTTGAAGTTTTTAGTGTGTTGTTACGGGGGTGAGTGATTGTGCATGTAGGTGTGTTATATGTGTTAGTTGTATGTTAGAATGTAATTAGGAGAGATTTAGGTGTTGGGAAGAGGGGGAGCGCGTGTGTACTGTGTAATGTGTGTGCAGGAGTGTGTCTATCGGTTGGAAGAGAAGAAAGGAAGAAGATGATGTGTGTGTAAATAAGGTGCTTTAGTGTGTGTGTGTGTGTGTGTGTGTGTGTTTTAATGTAAACAGTAGGTGTAATTGTCGCTAAAGAGGTAACTTAATTTAGGTAGTTTTCTATGAATCTTATAAATAATTGGGGCCAAAATTAGATAAACCCTATATTGTTACGAGACGTACGCTTTGAAATTTTTTGGAAATTTTTGGTGTCCGCAAAGGGTGCTAAATTAGGCTATTAGTTAACCAAAATTATCGAATTATTTGGCATGACAAATTAGGTTATTTTATTCTGAAAATTTTTGAAAAATCTTATTTTACTAATATGTTTCATATTCTAAAATTTCGTGTCATTCCAAGGCTGATAAGTATTTTTTGCGAAACTGGCCTTTTAGGTTCAGACACCGGTTCGTGATTTTCTGGTGAAAATTCTCAAAAATTATTTTTAGCCCAAAAATGGCTTCATGATGTTTAAAATCACATTTTAAGATGTTTTGTGATTTTTCCTGTACTCGGAGCCCTAGGGGGTATTTTGTTAATTTGTCGCCCAGATGGGATATTTTGATAATTTTACTTGTAAAAGGTATTTTTGAGTAAATTCACATAGGGTTAGGTTACGTTAGTGATTTTATTTATGCAAAGACTGTTTTGGTAAGTTAAGTACGAGAGGGGTAGTTTCATAATTTTACACAAGCTTGGGATATTTTGGTAATTTTATTCAGTTGGGAGAAATTTAACAGTCAGGCATGATTGAGTGTCGGGATTTAAGACCGGTATGGTTTGGTATTGTTTAGGTTTTGATAGCCAAGAATCAGGACCTGCTTTTGATCAAGTAGCAGAACAGGTTGTCGAGTCAGGTAAGTACTCCTACCATGATCCTCCGTACAACCTATTTTCTAGTATATGTGTATGTATATACGTGACTTTACCGAATGAAAGTTTAAAAGTATTTGTTATACTTTTTCTTTGTGAAATTGATTGATGAGAAATAGAATTAAAATGGCCATGGTATGTGTTATGTTGTTTGAGAACGCTGTGTGAATCATGGTATGGTATTGAGAGGTTAATATTGGTTGTTGTGCCCCATATCCACGGGGGAAAGTGGATTCCGGGTCCTGGTCAATGGGACCATACGTTGGTGCACAGTACTCTTGCATCATGGTTTGCCTCTATGTCCACAAGATTATTTATCCTGGGTGGAGGAGGGATTTTGGGTCCTAGTCAGTGGGACTGAACGCTGACCGCAATATACCGTGAAAAAGTGAGTTGGGGTTTCATTCGATGTTAAATACCATTGTGGAATTTCTATACAATCGTTTTGGAAGTGTTTCTTGCAAGCATGATTTGCTTATCATAGTATATATATGTATAGTAACTTCTATTGAATCATTACCACTTTTCAAACGAAGAATTCGTGGCATGTTTATTAAATCCCAAGACCTATTTTCGGAACATGGTTTGCGTACTTGCTGGGCTCTTGTTCACTGTTTTATTTTTCAGGTGATGGTCTAATCAAGGCAGATCCGTTTAAGCAACACGAGGGAAAGGTTTCAAGTGATTCATAATTATCAGCAACATGTAATTAAAGGTTTTGATTCAATTATTGAGGAATTTTAAAGTAAGGCTCTTAGTAGCGAAATTTATTGTTTAGATTTCAGTAGTTGGGTTAAATTCTGAGTACATGTTGTAAGAGGCCTGGCAGAGCCCTGGTGGAGGCTTAGTGAGCCTGCGGGCTGTCACGGACCTAGGTCACGGGCTCATCCACTGGTTCGGGTCGTGACAAGTAGTGCCTCCATATCTTCAAAGTAAATATCACAGCTGCTAACTCAAGATCATGGGTGGGGTAGTTCTGCTCGTAAGGCTTAAGCTGTCTAAAAACATAGGTAATCACCTTACCATACTGCATTAAAACACAACCTAAGCCTCTCTTTGAGGCATCACTATATATCACAAAACCTCCTGAACCAGATGGTAAGGTCAATACAGGCGCTGACACCAACCTCTTCTTCAGTTCTTAAAAACTAGCCTCACACTCCTCACTCCAAGAAAATCGGGTGTACTTCTTAGTCGACTGAGCCAAAGGCATAGCTATTCTTGAAAAACCTTCTATAAAGCGACAGTAGTAACCTGCCAATCCGAAAAAGCTTTGTACTTCAGCAACAGTGCTAGGCCTTTGCCAATCAGTCACCGCCGCAATCTTAGAGGGGTCAAAAAACTATTCCATCCTTGGACACCACATGTCCCAGAAATATAACTTGCTCAAGGCAAAACTCGCATTTCTTAAACTTAGCATACAACTTATTATCTCTCAAAGTCTGTAGGATAGTTTTTAGGTGTTCGCTATGCTCCTCCTCTGGCCTAGAGCACACCAAAATGTCATTGATGAAAACAATAACAAACTAATCCAAATACTGCCTAAATATATGATTCATCAGGTCCATAAAAGCAGTAAGGACATTAATCAACCCGAAAGGCATCACTAAGAACTCGTAATGACCATAACCAGTCCTAAACGCGGTCTTTGCCATATGATATGCCCTAACTTTCAGCTAATGGTATCTAGAACGCAGATCTATCTTCAAGAAAAAACTTGCTCCCTATAGTTAGTCAAACAAATCATCTATGCGCGGCAAAAGATATTTATTGCAGATGATGATCTTATTTAAGTCACAGAAGTCGATGCAAAGCCTTAATGTGCCATCTTTCTTCCTGACGAACAAGACATGAGCACCCCAAGGTGACACACTAGGTCATATGAACCCCTTATTAAGTAATTCTTAAAGATGTTCCTTTAGCTCCTTCATTTCTATAGGTGCCATTCGATACGGAGCCTTTGAGATAGGTACTGCACCAGGAACTAAGTCAATCATGAATTCAACTTCATAATTGATGGGTTTTCATGGCAACTCCTCAGGAAACACCTCAGGAAAGTTACGTACTACTGGTATATCTGATATCTCGAGAGCTCCGTGATTAGTATCAAGGACATGTGCAATATAACCCTTACAGCCTTTGTGAAGCATACGACGAGCCGCAATAGTTAAGATGATAGACAATCCACTAGGCTTTGAACCTCAAAACTCAAACTCATAAAAATCAGATAGACGAAAACAAACTCGCTTCTCAAAGTAGTCAACTAGGGCATGAAAGGATGCCTACCAATCCATACCCAAAATCATGTCAAAATCACGAATATCTAAGAGAACTAGATCCCCAAGAAGGTCCCTATCACAAATGCGGATCTTGTAGTTCCTCAATATTGACTTAACTACCATAAAATCCCTAACTGAAGTGCCCATAGACAACTCATAGTCAAAAGACTGAGGGTTTAACCCTATGGCGACGTGCAAAAGTAAGAGAAACAAAAGAGTGTATGGCACCAGAGTCAAACAATACATGCGAATCAATTGAGTTAATCTGAATCGTGCCTACCACCACATCCTTTGAACCTGATGCATCTTTAGCTAACATGTTGAACACTCTACCAGTAGCCTTAGGTTTTTGCCTTTTGGCTGACTGACTCGTACTCTGCCTTGGTCCCAAAGTTGTACTCCCTACAACTAAACCCTATGGTGCAGATTGCCCTGATGTTGGAATGGGAGAATCTCTGATATGGTGACCCTTCTGGCCACACCTGAAGCATGCTCTTGTATCTCAATGGCAACTCTGACCACCATGTCACTTATTGCACCTCTGACAAATAAGGTCAAAACCTGTAGATAGACTTTTGAGCAAAATTCTGATTTGAATCCCTACTGAAATTACTCTGAGCTTGACCCTATCTCTAACCTTGGCCCCTCTGGCCAAAAGAAGTCAAGGAAGAAGTTTGTCTGCACTTCCCATCACCTTGTGCCATGTGTGGCTGAGATAGCTCTAGGCGGTCTCTCTTGCCTACCTTGGCATCTTCCCTCTCTCTCTCTCTGTAGTGCCTTGCCTCAACCTCAATGGTCTTTGCAATGTCCATGCACTGAACATAGGTCTCAATCGGGATTGGAATAATGCACTGCCTAATACTAGGCTTAAGACCCTAAGTAAACATTTGTACTATATCCTTCTCATTTGCTACCAACTGCTTACCATAACGAAACAGTCACGTGAACTTAACCTCATACTCGGTGACACTCTCGTTCTCCCCCTGCCTTAGGTTAAGAAAATCACGATACATCTATTCTTTTACACTCTTAGGAAAGTAGCGGTCGAAGAAAAAAACCTTAAACTGATCTCATGTCATCGCCTTGCATTGTTCTGCCGTCTTACTATCCTAAATCATTTTCCACCAGTGATCTGCCTCCCCATCTAGCATATACACTGTGAGTTCTATCTTTTCCTCATTAGTATAAATGCAACCATAGGCCTAAACACCTTCTCAAGTTGAGAAATCCACTTCTCCGCCACAATCGGATCGTCGGTACCCCCAAAAGATTCTACATTCTTCTTATCAAACTGCTCAACAAGTTACGAGTCTGAGCCTGCCCATCATTAGGATTCTGATTTGGGTTAGGCTGATTTTGTTGATTTAGTTTAGCTTGTTGGTTCACCAGTAACTGAGTCAATTGGGCTTGCTGATTTTCCAGGATGGTCAAAAGATCTGGCGGATTCTCATTCCCTATGACATTCGGATGCTCCACATTTCGATTATTGGCTCACTTATTATTACGACCTCTTGCCATTACTACAAGAGAAAACTAGAATCATATACTGACTAAGACAATAAACTTAAATCTACCCACCCTGCCCATCTCACAACTTATCTGATCCTAAGCTTGAGTCTACAGGAGTTTAAACCTGTAGCTCTGATACAAACTGTAACGCCCCAAATTTTCGGAGCGTTAATATCAAATAAACAAAGTCAGAAAACCTCAAAATATGAAAAAGTCTCCCAAGTGGTCATTCAGAGCATCTACAAATCAATCCCAAAGATACATCAATAAATGTCATAGTGGCCTAAAGCATTTTTATAATCCAAATTACTCTGAGATAGAGTTCCAAAATGAATTCTAAACAAATTCAATTATCTTAATTATTACATCTAAAAATACTAATACTGTCTCTGAGATAAAAATTGCTAGCTCTCAGTCACAAATATATCCCTGTAATCCAATCCCACCTACTGATCACATGAAAGGAAAATAAAAAGGGAATGAGCCAAATACCCAGTAAGGTCACTTAACGGACCAACCGAAAAGAATACAAAATGTCTGAGAAAATAAAGTTGTGAACATACATAATTTTTAACCGAACAGATACACAGAAGAATTTTGAAATGCCAAAATATATTTTTGTATATAGATAGACACTAGAGAGTCATTCAGAATAAGGTCACACATGTCGTCACTGACACGTGAAATCTGGTTCAAGAAATAAGATCGAAATCTCTAGTTCATCCCACTGAGTTAGTCCACGTTCTAATCCACGTGAGAAGTCAAAAACTGAATAATCATATACACGTGACATGGCTGGACAAAATGGTGTAACATCTAATACATAGACCAGAGACGAACTCTAGATACTACTTTCTAATAGTTGATCAGTAAAAAAACAACCATTTGCAAAGTAATAATACAGTTAATTTTGAAAACAAGTAGTATCAGCAAAGGCAAAATTTAAACGAACTGTGAAAGAAAAATTAAATTTAATGAGTCAGAATATTGCAAAGCATATGACCCATGCACCGTGACTAACGGCACAAGGCAGCAAAAGAAGGGAGAAAAAACAAAAACACTTCAAGTACAAGAGTTCATATGTTTAAAGGGAATTTACACGCCAAACGAGGTCAACCACATTGAATTCTATGGCTAAGAGGGACGTGTACTCCTTGTAACCAATCTCATAGTGAGCAACATTTTGAGATATTCCATAAGGGTGATGACAATGGGCACTAATTTCAAGAGAAAAAAAAGTGACAAACAATAAAAGAATTCAAACAGTACAAGAGAAATATCAAAAAGGAATTGCAAATGGACAGATTGCTTGCACAAGAACCGAGGCAACGAATAAACAATCTGAAACTTCTGATTGACATAAAACCCACAATGAAATTATGCATTGTTTTTGACATCGCAACCCCGGTTCGATCTTCAAGCAAATTTAAAATTTTTAAATCCAATAAACCGAAGAAAAGAATTTAAACCTTTAAACAAATAAAATTGATCGGTCCAATGTTGATTAAGATTTTAAGGAGTAAACCCTTACCTCTAATTGCACAGTTAAACCTAAAATGTTGATATTTTCAATCCAATTGTATCAAGAGTCTTAAAAATTAACATACTCAAAGATTCCAATTAAGTTATAAAAACAAAGAAAATTCGTAAGATTCTTACTACAAATCTCAAATCCATAATTGAATTATACTCTTAGCTCAAAGTAATTTGTAAATTGCAAGAAGCTTTTTCGTAGAGATTCTTTGGAAACTCTTTTGACTTTGGTGTGCTCTTAAAGTTTCTAGAGAATATATAAAACGTAAAGTATCAATAACCTAAAATAAATATTTTTATATTCCTTAAATAATAAAAATTATAGAATACCCATTATGTCCCAAAACTCTCTATTTTTCTCTCTCTATTTTATTCAATAGATAAACAATTAAATATGTGGGGTCTAAAACTTACACTTTGAAGCCACCTATACACTTCTAGGTTTGGAAGAGACTGAACCCATTGCATACTCTATCAATGAGTCCACCACCAATATGGCCTCGTCAATGTACTTCATTCCTCGGTGTTGAAGTTCTTGCTCGGCCTAATTTTGGTGATCGTTGACAAAGTTAAAGAGGAGATCTTACTCGGCAATGATAAGAATTTGCAACATAAAAATAGCAAATTGCTTTCACATAGTAACTTATAGTAGTTTAACATTTCAATTCCTTGAACTTCTTGCTAGCTAGGTGACATTCTCCTGATACAGCTTTGCCTTTAAGAAGCCTTTCTCAATCTATTTATGCTTCTTACGCCCTCATAGTGTTGCCTTGTCGGTAAGGTAAAGGGTAGCAATTCATACGTCATTTTGCTCCACAATGCTAGCATCTTTGAAGTACCGCTCCATGTGCCAAATGAATTTGTTCGAGTTCCTTAGCATCCCATTTACCTCCAAGCTCATTTGGTTTGGGTGTGCCCACTCTTAGACTAGCAGAAACAATGTCTCTCCTTGCTATAGCCCACTTGTATATTTTGGTATCTTGTCGTGTCTCCTCCACGTCAACCTTATATTACAAGAAAAGGTACTTTTTAACGATGGACTTTTCCGTGCTAAAAGTCCACTTTCCATCGCCAAAAGTCCGTTGAAAAAAGTTGTCGCTAAAAGATTACCAACAAAAATTGGTGATTTGTCACTAAAGGTATTTTAATATTTTTCCTAATTTTTGTATTTTTGAGATAAACTTTGTAGATCTTTTAGCGACGAAATTCTAACGCCAAAAGTCCATTGCAAAAGTCTTTATCAACATTAATTTCGTCGCTAAAAGTCTATCTCTAAAATATTTACCAATCAGTAAAAAGACTTTTAGTGGCAGAATTCCCTCACCAAATGTTTGTCTGTAAAAGTTAAAAAAAGGATTCTTTTTTTTTAAATTAAAATAACCCTAATCAACCAATCCAACTACAATTTAATTCTTTAAACTAGTATTCATCATTTACCAAACTTTAAGTGATACAAATAAGATTTAACTCACATCGTACAAGTCCCAAAATAATAGAACAAGTTTCACTAAAATTAAACAACAAGTACATGGAACATAAATTTTTATCGGACAACGTTTTCTCAATTGGTAAAAAAAAATGATTGCTCATTAAGTTTCAGCGGGCAATTTATTGCAACACTGAGTTCCATTTCTACTTTTTCTTTTACAACATCATTTCTGTCTGAATCAAACTGTTCATTCTCACTAAAAAATAATATTTAAATTCATTCTAAGTCAGTCAAAGAGTATCATTAGTAAATGCAGAGGTACTCCTCGTCAGTCGAACATATAGTAAGCCATGTGAATCTCTATAAGCGATGCAACTTTAAAAATAAGGACCTTAAACAACACCTAGTGAAGCACTGCAATTTTCTTCATTCTAAAAAGAGAGGAAAAATTAAAAAAATCATATTATTTATCGATTTTTCTCTAGAATTACATATAAAATGCTACTAGATTTTCATATGTAGCAAAGAGATAAAATGGAACAAATGGCCATAAAAGAAATAAAACCTACAATTCTATATGTAATTCTTGCCCTTATCAAACAACGAAACTAAAAAAGTAACAATTCTATATGTATTTTCTAACTTCACATATATTTAAGAACCGTCCATTAGATTCTTAGATAGAACTAGTAGAATATCACACACCCCAAATAAGCAATTAGAAAATACTGAAACATATAATAGAGCCAGAACATCTTCTAAAGTTTAAGTTGAGGGCACGGAATCAATGAACCGTATAGCTGTTATGTAGGTCCCTAAACACACCTACAGGGGGTGAATAGGTGTTTATAACTTGGAGCAGAAATTTAAAACTAAACTTACAAAGTAAAAATATAAATAGTAAATATAAATCAATACAGAGATTTATACTGGCTTGGCCCCACCAGCCTACGTCCAGTCCCCAAGCACTCCACACAAGGGAGACCTACTCGAGCCTTTCACTAAGCAGCTAGCTTTGAGTGCTACCTTAAACCGCAGTACATATTCCAAAATCCTTCAAGGTTTCCAACGATTACAAGTGAAAAGAAGATTTACAATTGAGATACAACACGCACTCCTTTACGAGTAGATATTACAATGAATATAACAAGGCTAAGCTTTCTTAGGTGAGAAGATCTCTAATCTTTCAAGAACTAAACCAAGAAGCTTTTTACTCAATTTCTCAAAGTATGAACTCACTTAAGGAAGAATAGATGAAAGTGTGACATAGGATGAGGGTGTCTTTTGAGAAGTAAGAGAAAGATTTTTCAGAGATTCGATAAGTTAGCAATAAATGCTCAAGGAGTCCCCTTTAATAGTAGAAGAGAATATGACCGTTGAAAAGGGATGACACAAAGATTGATTTGAATGAAAGATCAAACTCATTCGAATGAAAACTTCTCTAAAGAATTCGGTTGAATGAATCTTGGATTCATTCGAATGAAATAATAGAGTCGAGAAGGTTTGAAGCTTTTGAAAGTTCGAGCTGAATGAAAACTTTCATTCGAATGAAAAAATTTCCTTTGACCGAAAAGTTTGTCTTCGACTGAAAAGTCTTACTTCAACTGAAAAGTTTAGCTTCGACTAAAAGCTTTTACTTTGACCGAAAAGTTTGGCTTCGACCGAAAACTTTAGCTTCGACTGAAAATTTTTGCTTCGGCCAAAAACTTTGGCTTCGACTGAAAACTTTAGCTTTGAGTGAAAACTTTTTGAAAACTAGAATGAAAGAGACTGGAGGATCAATTCAAACGAAAAATCATTTTCCTAGGAATGAAAGCTCTTGGCTTGTTCTTTATTTGATTTTCTGGATATCTTTAAGAAAGACTTGGTTACAAAGATTAATCACAACAAAGATAAAATATACTTTAACTCCATATCCAAATCTTCGTCCAAGTCCACATCCAAGTCCAAGTCCAAGTCTAAGTCCAAGTCTGAGTCCAATCTTTGGCCAAGAAATATTCTACGTTTATGTTTGATTATGATTGGTCCTAAAATTATTCTTTAATAACAGTGTTAGATTAATGTTGGAAACAAAGATCTTGGAATCTTCAAAATTAGTCAAGTCAACAATCTTCCCCTTTTGACGATGACAACATCTATCTAAAAAAATATAACGTACTCCCCCTGGATCAGATAATCATATCATAAACAAATAAACAATAAGTGAACTGCTTTAATAATAGCAAAAATTTATAGTTTAATAGTTACAGTGAGATTTCTTCCTCTTTGTCAAATCGAAACGAGGGAAAAATAACAAAAAAAAATGGCTAACGTCTACGACGGGCACCCTGAACATATGAGGAAGGATCTGTAGCCGAAGGAAGATCAGAAGTAGGGATCTCGACTACTTCCGCCACACGAGGCAATCGCGGCATCGTAGCATTTTGCGGAAGGTGGGGATTGAAAAACCACTCTTCACCTTCGGTTCCTTCATGATGAGATGGAAAGATGTCTAAACGAGTGACGTAAAAGCCATGTGCCTGATCAAAAATCTGATGTGCCAAGTAGCGGTTCTACTCAGTCAAAATGCTGGTAGAGAGATAAGCTTGGCAACGATGATGGTGAAGCATGGCATCATGCTGGAGTTAGAGATCCTGCTGCAGGCAATTCAAACAATCCAAGACAGGAGTGAGGTTAGGAGGGAGAGAGAAGATGTTGGAAATAAGCTCATTGAGGAGTGTGTGGAAGTTAATCTGATTCGAAATGAGTTGGGCCGAGGACTGTCAAAGATAAGTCAGATGGTCAAGAAGAGCGATTTGATTGGCGATGACAGAAGCGGCTAAGGTGGTTTGAGATTCAAGAATAAGCTTAACGGCATTGGAGAGACGAGAAAGCTACTCAGAGAGGTAGAAGTATCAGAAGATAAAAGATCTTCAAAATTTAAGTTTGAAAAATCGGTGAGGGGACTAAAAAGAGGGTCACAAGGGTGAAGTGGTGTGGGCAGAGGGGATGCAAAAGAAGAAGGGTCAGTGGGCAGTAATGGTACAGAAGGAGAATGGTCAGTCGGCAGTGGTGGCACAGAGGGAGAAGGGTCAGTCGGCAGAGGTGGATGAAAGAGAGGGACAGGAGCAGGAGTGGACCCAGCTACGTGAGTCGACTCAGAAGATGTTACACGCTCAAGAGAACAGACATTAGTAACAGGAAGAGTGCGAATAGTAAATCCCGAATGACGAAGGGAAGTCTCTTGAAGCATGTGCGTTGTAATATCCCGATCTTAAGTTTGAACTTTTAGGTAATTTACAATAATTTTATTTTTTTAGCGGCAAATTTACGAGTAGGAATATTTGTGTCTTTTAGCAACGAACTCGTACCTAGCATTGGTACATTATTTTGAGCGGCTTATAGCATCAAATATGGGGAGATACTATAACTAAAATCTTTGGCGACAGCTTTAAAATCAACGCTATAAATTAACGTAAACAGATGTTATTAATAGTGATGAAAGTTTTTTTTTGTTAGCATATAGACCTTATTAACATGTGTTAGCAACGAATTAGTGTAGCGGGGTTAAGTATTAAACCATTAAGTTCTTTTAATGCGTCATCTTTCATAAATAAATATAATGGACATTTTGTAACAATAAAGTGCCGAGTAGAATTTAAATGGCTCGTATATTGGTAGGGGGGATTTTTGTAATTCTATAACCTAGGGTTTGTTATATATATATATATATATATATATATATATGCACATACTTCATGGGTCAGCCTACCCTAAGCTGCCAAGAGAGAAGAAGAGCTTTAGGGCTTAAAATCCCATGTATCATCCCTTGCCTATTTAGCCATCAAAATGAATAATTTAAAGGGGTTGTTATGCTATTTTGAAAGGGGAGTCGTGGGTGTTTGATTGCTGTGTTTTTCTGAGTGTAATGCATATGTATTCGACAACATATGTAGGTATTTTGGCTGTGTAGAGGGGCTGCCATGTGGTGGCAGCCATGGTGGGACTTAATTATGCAATGTAGTTATGTGTGAAGGAGAAGGGGATGAGAAGCAGCAAATGGCCTCTGTGCATGATGGGGTTGTGTTGTTGGTGAAGTGCGGGTAACGGCATGGGAAAAAGAGGACTGTCGAGGACAGCCATGTGAAGGCTGTTTCGGCAGTGCGTAGGGGTGTTGGTATGCATGAAGGGGGTGCAAAGGAAGGGGAAAACAACAAGAAAAGGGGCTGCTACTGCTGCTGTGGTTTTGTGTGTGCGCAAGGTAGAAAGGAGAGAAGAAAGGGGTGCCATGAGGACTGCCAGGTAAGGGACTGTTGGCGTGGTGTTGTGGCCTGCGTAATGGCGCTTTAGGGACTGCTGAAGTGTGGAAAGAAAAGGGGATGAGAAGGACTGTAATAGGGCTGTCAAAGGGCAGCAGCTTTGTGAAGCTTTATGGTGTTTTTGTGTGTGTTTGTGAAGGTGTAAAAGGGCAGCAGCTGCGTGAGATTTTTGTGGTTTTTTTTTGCGTGTGTACGAATGTGTGAAAGGAAGGTGAAGACTACTGTAATGGGCTGCCAAAGGGCAGCGGCCGTGTGAGGTGTTTCGTGGTACTTTTGTGTGTGTGCAAAGGTGTAAAAAGCAAGGGGGACTGCTGTAATGGGGCTGCCAAGGGGCAACAACTGTGCGAGGTTTTGTGTGGGGTATTGTGTGTGTGTGTAGAGGTGCAAAGGAATGGGAGAACCTGTGTCATTGGTGTTGGGGTGTAAGGCATGTGAAATAGTGTGTGAATGAAGGTGTGTAGTCTTGGATTGAGGGTGGCTGCCGTGAGGCAGTAGTGGGTGTGTGCATGTGTTGGGTATTTCGTGAAGTATAGGTTGATGGTGTTATTGTGGGTTGACAAAGAGTTGGGGGATTGCATATGCCTTAGTGTGTATATAGAATGGCAGGTGGAGCCATGAAGACCAAGGTAAGCTTCGTGGGTTTCAAGCCGTGGCAACTATGGCTGCTATGAGAAAGGGAGTACCACTTAGGGCAGCCGTGGAAGAAGGGAAGTGAGTTGGGAAGATTATAAAAAGGTTTGTGAGAGTAATGTGTATATTTGTAGTAAGTATGTTGCAATTCATGAGAAGTGCAACTTGGTTGCAAAGAATAAAAATGGGTCTGCATGGAGGTATAAGTATTGTGGAGTAAGGTGATGGGATTAATGGTGGAGAAGAAGGCACTGTGTTTAGAGAGGGAAAGTCTAGTTTTAAGAAATTAACAAAGAAGCGTCGCTAAAGAGGGCTATTCTTTTAACCGGTTTTTTCTTAAATTTTTACATATATCTAGAAAAATATTTTGGACAAAACTCAAAGAAGTAACTTAGGTTTCTTTTTCAAGACCTACACACATTAAAAATTTTAGGTTTTTCGGAGCTCGGGAAGCGTTCTAAAAATTTACTCATGTAAAAGAAACCTAATACTTAAACGTGCTCGAGCAATAATAAATGACATTCGTATGATTTGTTATTTAGGTTTTGATAGTCAAGAGTTAGGGCCGGCAGTTGAGCAAATACCAGAAGCCGATTTTGAGCAAGGTAAGTACCCCTGTCATGTTCCTCCGTATAATTATTTGCAACAACTATAATATGTAATTATGATTTGACCATTTGAAGTTTAAAGTTTTATTCTGCATATGTCTTATTTCTAAAGTATTTGATGAGAAATGTAAATTGAAAGAATGCCATGGAATATCGTGTGAGTCATAAAATTTTACTAAGTACATGTTAATGAGCAATGAAACTCGTCTTGGTTGCTGTGCCCCATATCCAACGGGGGAATGTTGGATTTCGGGCCCCGGTCAACGGGGCTCGTACGTTGATGCACAGTACTGTGACTGGTGGTGCACCCTTGCGTCCACATGATTATTTTATCCAGGGTGTAGGAGGGATTTCGGGCCCTAGTCGGGGGGCTCGTACGCTAACCGCAACATACTTACGAAAAGAAATACATGTGTCTGATGTGAATGGATTGAACGATGATTGTACTCTGATTTGAAAATCTTTTCTTTTAAAATTTCATGTATATGTGTATATGTATATGAAGGACGTTTTTACGAATGACAATAATCGATTGTTTGATTTGTTAAAAGAAAACCCATGGCATGTTTTAGAAATTTCAAACTTATTTTAGGAACATGGCTGGTGTATTTGCTGGGCTTTCGCTCATTCCTTATTTTTCAGGTGACGACTTAAGGGAAGTGGAGCCGTATGAGCCACACGGGGGAGTAGTGCCCGAAGAGAAATTTTAGAATAATGAGTGCCCACTATTCGAACACTTTAGTCTATGTTAATTTACGTTATGCTTGAACTGATGTAAGGAGCTTAGGTCTCCTCGAGTTTTATTTATAAGTTTTAAAGACATGTAATGAGAGTTTTATTTAAATTTTTGGAGGTCCGTAAATTAGAATTAATTTGGAGTCACAGGTTCGTAATAAGGCCTGACAGAGCCCTAGCAGGTGTTTAATGGGCCTGCGGCCGGTCACGTGCCTAGCACGCGGCTTACCCGTGGGTTCGGGTCGTGACATGCGTGCTCAAAAGAGAGACACATTCCGAGATAGCAGTTGGAAGAGGAATGTTGAAAGATTCAAAAATTTTAGTGAGAAGAAGACCAAAAGGAAGATGAGCAGAAGATTTATTTTTACGGGCAGCCATAACATGTAAAATTATGCCCGCAATGTTTAAAGGAGAGCCCCGAATAAAGTGGGTAAGTATAATAATATCAAGGTAGGTAAAGGCGGCAAAAGAACCGGAGGACACAAAAAGATTATACTAAAGGATGAGATGAAGAATACAGTATAAGGGGGAAAATTCACTGAGGTTAGGTTTATGAGCTCGAGTAATAGAAGGATTGTTGAGTATAGTTTGAGTTTGTTCGAGAGGTGGGAAAAGGCCACGAGTGGACCAAGTGTTGCTAGGAAAAACGACAAGGGAAGATTGGTTTGTGAAATTGAGGATGCGTGCTAATGTGGTGTCATCGAGGCGAATAGTGACCCCATTTACGTAGGTCACAAGAACTGAGGAGGTAGCAGAGTTAAAAATCATATGAGAGTAAACACATGTGGATCAAGTGGGGATAATTGCTAGAAGGAGGAGATACGAGAGATATACACGCGAATCATTCAAAGAATGGAGTGACACCAAGTTTATTCATAAGGTTGAGGTCACTAGGGCGACCGGGCACTGCCTCTCGTTCGTATAAAAATTTATTTAGTCTTCTGCGGTTTCAAAAAATGAGGTATATGGAGAATGTCTGTGGGAGAAAGATATGGACAAGTGGGTAGAGGACAGGTGGGTTGAGGAGCAGAAGAGGAAGAAGGAGCAGAGGGAGGAGGAGTAGCAGCAGCAGTACCTGGTGTAGGCAGGGGAGCGTTGGATGGTTGGTCAGTAGGAGCAGGTGAGCGAGCAGCAGTAACCTGAGAAGCAGCCCTTGTGTTGCGACGTGAAGGAGCAGAAAGAACCTCAGGTGAACTATCAGACGTTTCTTGCAACACAAGGCGACGACGACTTCAAGAACGGTGCGTGGAGGGGTCCATAGTTGAAAGCTTTGAAAAAAGGTCACGAAATAAATAAATAAAAAAAGGGTAAAACATTTGACGGTAAACTGTAAACATTGAAAAAAAACAGTGAAAAAGTAAGGAATTTATAGACGGAATATTTAGGTGGAATGAAAGTGAGTTTCATTCGACCAAAACTGGCAGAAGGGATAAATTGACTGTAATAGAAATTTCATTCAAATGAAAGACTTGTCATTCTCATTTGAATGAAAAATTTTCATTCGAAGGAAAAGTTCATTGAAGGAAAAGTTTTCTATTGAAGAAAAACTTTTCAGTTGAATGAAAAGCTTTTCATTCGAAGGAAAATAGTTTCCTTCGACTGAAAAGATCAAAAGAAAAACAAAAAAAGTTAAGACAACAATTAGCTCAGATCACACATTCCTAAGTGACGATGAAGTGAACAAAAAATGGATTCAGCTAAAGGTTTTGTAAAAATATCTGCAAGCTAATCTCCCGATCCTACTTTCTTGAGTTTGATTGATCCTTTCTGAACATTGTCTCGAAGAAAGTGGTGACGAATATCAATGTACTTTGTGCAAGAGTGTTGAATCGGAATTTTACTATTATCAATAGCACTACTACTATCGCACATGATGGGAATATAATCTAAGGAAACCTCAAAATCCCGTAGGGTTTGACGCATGCACAGAACATGGGCACAACAACTACCAGCTGCAACATATTCCGCTTTCGGCTGTAGAAAGCGCTACGGATGTATGTTTCTTACTGTGCCAAGATACAAGTGATTAACCAAGGAATTGACAAGTACCATTGGTGCTTTTATGATCAACAAGACAACAGCCATAATCAGAATCAGAAAACCCAATAAGATCGAAAGAAGAATTTCAAGGATACCAAAGTCCTAAATTTATCGTCTTAGATAGGTATTTAAGAATACGTTTAACGGCGGTAAGATGAGATTCTTTGGGACAAGCTTGAAAATGGGCACAGATGCACACACTGAACATTATGTCAGTTCTAGAGGCGGTAAGATAAAGTAAGCTACCAATCATACCACGATAAAAGGTGTGATCAACATCTTTACCAGATTCATTTTTAACAAGATTAACACTAGGACAGATAGGGGTACCTCTAGGTTTAGCATTATCCATACCAAACCTTTTCAAAAGCTCCTGCGTGTACTTTGACTGATTGATGAAGATTCCCTCTTTTGATTGCTTGATTTGGAGTCCGAGGAAGAAGGTTAAGTTCTCCAATCATACTCATCTCGAATTCCCCGTGCATACTCTCAGCAAACTCTTGGCACAGATCATCGTTAGTGGCTCCAAAGATAATATCATCAACGTATATTTGAACAATAAGAATACGCAAATTTTGAGATTTTGTAGAAAGAGTAGTATCGACTTTGCCACGAGAGAATCCATGATCAATAAGAAAGCACCTAAGACGATCGTACCAAGCTCGAGGAGCTTGTTTAAGACCATACAATGCCTTATTGAATTTAAAAACATGATTGGGGTATTTTTCATTTTCAAAACCGGGAGGTTGTTTAACAAAAAATTCCTCATAAATTACCTCATTCAAGAAGGCACTTTTCAAGTCCATTTAAAAATGTTTTCATGTGACATGAAAATGCCAAGAGTATTCGGATAGTTTCAAGTCGAGCAACAGGGGCACAAGTTTCGTCAAAATCAATCCCTTCAACTTGATTGTATCCTTGGGTTACTAATCTATCATTGTTTCGAACAATATGGCCATCTTCATCAAGTTTGTTTCAAAAAATCCACTTGGCGCCAATGACCTTTTGTTGAACAGGAGGCGGGACTAGAGACCAAACATCGCTTTTTTCAAACTGATTCAGTTCTTCTTGCATGGCAAGGATCCACCCATCATCTTTGAGAGCCTCAGAAATATTTTTAGGCTCAATTTTAGCAAGAAAAGCAAAATCAGCGCAGAAGAGATTTACCGAAGATCGGGTCGTTACTCCACGTTCAACATTACTGATTACTTGCTCCTTCGAGTGGCTAGAGGAATATCTCCAGCTTTTGGGAAGCGGTTGAGTCTCGGTATTTTCTTGGTAGGATGATGTTGAACTCTCTCCTTCATCTGAAGAAATATCTAACTTGTTGTTTAAGTCGAAGAAGAGTTCCTCGCTGTCATCACCTGCATGTTTACTTGGATTTTCAACATTAGAGTCTTCTACTACAACATGCATGGATTCTTCAACCGCAGGAGTCCTACGATTATAAATTCTATATGCTCTACTCTTCAAGGAATAACCAAGAAATATACCCTCGTTAGATTTTGCACCAAACTTACCCAAGTTCTCACAATTGTTCAAAATAAAACACTAATAACCGAAAACCTTAAGATAATCAATTTTAGGTTTCGATTTGAGAAAAGTTCATAAGGTATTTTATCAAGGAACGGTCTGATAAGTACCCTATTCAATACGTAACAAGAAGTGCTGATGGCTTCAGCCCAAAAATATATTGTTAAAGAATTTTCATGAAGCATTGTTCTAGCCATCTTTTGAAGAGTTCGGTTCTTTCTCTCTACAACCCCATTTTGTTTAGGAGTTCGAGGAGCCGAAAACTCATGAGCAATGCCATTTTCATTACAAAAAGGAATAAAAAAATTTCAAGTTCACCGCCATGATCACTCCAGATTTTCACAAGTTTCAACTCTTTCTCATTTTATAGAAGCTTTTCAAGGCTAAAGAATTTTTCAGAAGCTTCATCCTTATGAGTTAGAAAAAGAACCTAGGTGCATCTTGAAAAATCCTCAAAAATGACGAAGGCATAAAATTTTCTACCTAGGCTAGTCTTTTTTGTGGGGCCAAGAAGATCTAAATGAAAAAGTTGAAGAGGACGAGATGTAGAAACAACATGTTTGTCTTGAAAAGAGGTTTTTGATTGTTCGCCGTATTGGCAGGCATCACAAACCTTATCCTTGACAAAATTTAACTTTGGTAAG
Source organism: Escallonia herrerae (assembly GCA_033070095.1). Taxonomy (NCBI): domain Eukaryota; kingdom Viridiplantae; phylum Streptophyta; class Magnoliopsida; order Escalloniales; family Escalloniaceae; genus Escallonia; species Escallonia herrerae. Next base: position 409,165 of record JAVXUP010000084.1, read on the forward strand.
TCTCTGACAAGCTCTTTCAAGAGTAACTTCTTGATTAGATCCATGTGCACATGACCTAATCTACGATGCCACAACAAAATAATATTTTGTTGAACAGAAAGGCAGATCTCTCAAGAAGAGTCTAATGTATCAAAAGATAGTGTGTAAATGTTACCATCTCGCTTACTAACCAGAGTACATCTATCTAAGGCATGACGGATCACGCACCGGTAACCTTCAAAATGAACTTTGTGTCCACTATCGATTAGTTGACTGATGCTAATCAAATTAAACTTCAAACTATCAACTAAAGACACGTTATCAATGGAAATTGAACCGTTACCAAATTTACCTTTACCGATGATCTTTCTGTTTGAGTTGTCTCCGAAGGTAACAAGGCCACCATCCTTCGGAGTGACACGAGAGAATAGTGAACGATCACCTGTCATATGCCTTGAATATCCGCAGTTGAGGGTCCATTTGTTTGGATCCACCTTCATTTTCGAGCATACCTACAACAGATTCTGGTTTCGTTCCTTTAGGTACCCATACTTTCTTGGGTCCTGGAAGATTAGGTGAACAATGTTTTGACACCCAAACTTGCTTTATTCTATTTTGACTGACAGAAGAAGAGTGTTGATTTCTGACTACTTTAAGATGACAGTTTTTTACTAAGTGCCATTTCTTATTACACACTATACAGAGTGTGAATGGTGAGTAGGAGGCTAGATTTTTTTAAAGAAATTTTTATTATCCTTTTGCTTCTTTGAAGGATCATAACCAATCTCACCTTTTTCAAAAACACATATTTGTCTTTCCAAAAGTATATCCAAGTTCTCTTTTCCTTGTGTAAATTTTGAAAGTGTAAAATTCAGATCTTCGATCACTTTTTTCTAAACTCCCTTTTTCAGTAGAAATCCTTTCCAGTTGAGATTTTAAAAGCTCGTTTATTACAGGGTTTTTACACTTCTGAGAGACTGAATTTCTGAAGACAAATTAGAATTTATCTTTTTAGAAGTAATCAGATCATTTTTTAAAGAGACATTTTCACTGATGTAAAACTCAATCTTTTCATCTAGTTCCTCCTTTTCACTAACCACCTCTTCAACAGTGTTTATCAAAGAAAGAGCTTTGTTTTTCAGGGCAGCATTTTTTAGTTTCAACTTCTCATTATTTTTACTGAGTTCAAGGAAGGCTAACTCAAGCTTATCATAATCAAAGTTTTTAGAAGTGATTACCTCATCTGAGTGATCATCCTTGGCCATAAAGCATAGCTGAGCTACATCATCATCTTTGCTCATTTCTTTATTACTCTCATCAGAATCATCCCAAGTTAGCAGAGCTTTTCTTGGTTTGAGTTTCTTTTCTTTTATGTCTCGGCTACTGCTGCTTGCAAATTTGTTCTTCAGTTACAGGCAGTACTTCTTGATGTGTCCAATTCTGCCATATTCATAGCAAGCATCAGGATTATCTCTTGTGCCCCCAATCACCATTATTTATTTGTTGTGGTTGGGTTGTCTGACTTTTCCTGACCTTTCTATCTTGTCGGTTAGTAAGAAACTTCTTGAACTTAGAAGTGATGAAGGCCATGTCCGGATCGGAGTCATTGCTGCTCTCTACAGGTTCATGAGATGCCTCAGCTTTGGAAGTTAGGTTCTTCTTCTTTGAAGTGGTCTCTTCCTCATCATGAATCTTCATCGTGATTTCATGAGTCATTAGGGATCCCATCAGCTCTTCTAACTTCAGTACATTCAAATCTTTGGCTTCTTGAATGACTGTGACTTCAGCTTCCCATCTCTTGGGAAGAGATCTAAGGACTTTCCTTACAATCTCCTTTTATGGGTATGTTTTTTCCAAGAGCTTGAGTCCATTTATAATGAGAGTAAACCTAGAATACATCTCATTTATAGACTCATTTTTCTTCATCTTGCAGGCCTTATACTGTTGGACAAACATGTTTATCTTACTTTCTTTTACCTGATTAGTACCTTCATGAGTGACCTCCAGTAGTCTCCACATCTCTCTAGCTATTTCATAAGCTAAGACTCAATTATACTCATTTATGTTAAGTCCACAGCTGATAATATTCTTTGTTCAGTCGTCCATATAAAAGAGATATGCCTCATGAGTGTCCATCTCAAGAATTCTCTTGGGAAACTTGGTTCTATCTAGGCCATCCTATATGGGAATAATCGGGTCATTTTCAACAATGTACCATACATGAGTGTCCTGCCTGAGGAAATTCCTCATCTGATTTTTTCGGTAGCTGTAGTTGTCGTTCTTTAATAAAGGTGGTCGAGTAGTTGCTGAACCTTTTTCCATGTTAATATCTTTGGTTCTTGACTGTAAGGTCAAAATGAAATTAGCATAACACGAGGCTATGATACCACTTATAGGTCCCTCAACACACCTAGAGGGGGGGGGGGGTTGAATAAGTGTTTACAACTTTGAGCAGAAATTTAAAACTAAACTTACAAAGTAATAACAAAAACAGTAAATATAAATCAACACAGAGATTTATACTGGTTGAGCCCCACCAGCCTACGTCTAGTCCCGAAGCACTCCACACAAGAGAGATCTACTCAATCCTTTCACTAAGTAGCTAGCTTCGGGTGCTAGCTCAAACCGCAGTAAAGATTTCGAAACCCTTCAAGGTTTCCAACGATTACAAGTGAAAAGAAGATTTACAATTGAGATACAACACACACTCATTTACCAGTAGATATTACAATGAATACAACAGGGCTAAGCTTTCTTAGATGGGAAGATCTATAATCTTTCAAGAACTAAACCAAGAAGCTTGCTACTCAATTTCTCAAAGCATGAACTCACACAAGAAAGAATAAATGAAAGTATGAAATAAGATGAGAGAGTCTTTTGAGAAGTGAGAGAAAGATATTTCAGAGATTCGAGAAGTTAGCAATAAATGCTCAAGGAGTCCCGTTTTATACTAGAAGAGAATATGACCGTTGAAAAAGGATGATACAAAGATTGATTCGAATGAAAGATCAAACTCATTTGAATGAAAACTTCTCTGAAGAATTCGATCGAATAAATCTTGGATTCATTCGAATGAAATGATATAGTTGAGAAGGTTTGAAGCTACAGAAATTTTGAGTTGAATGAAAACTATTTTTCATTTGAATGAAATACTTTGCTTCGACCAAAGGGTTTGTCTTAGACTGAAAAGTCTTGATTCGACTGAAAACTTTTACTTTGCCCGAAAAGTTTCGCTTCGACTGAAAAGTTTTGCTTCGATCGAAAACTTTTGTTTCGACTGAAAAGTTTGGCTTCGACTGAAACTTTTTCAAAGCTAGAATGAAAAAGGCTGAAGGATCAATTCGAACGAAAAATCATTTTCCTTTGAACGAAAACTCTTGGTTTGTTCTTTACTTGATTTTCTGGAGATATTTAAGAAAGACTTAGTTACAAAGTTTAATCACAACAAAGGTAAAATATACTTTAAATCCAGATCCAAATCTTTGTCCAAGTTCACGTTCAAGTCCAAGTCCAATCTTTGGCCAAGAAATATTCTACATTTATGTTTAGTTATGATTGGTCCTGAAATTGTTCTTTAATAACAGTGTTAGATTAATGTTAGAAAGCAGATGTTGGAATCATAAAAATCAGTCAAGTCAACATGTTACTGCATCACCATCACAATATAAGATCAAAGCAAATTAAAGCGATAGAAATACACCAAGGTTGTACGTTGCATCATAAATGTAAATGATGTTGGCAAGCCATCTGGGGGAAGGGAGTCATTTGCTACAATCATTTTTTATTTGTTGAAATCTGGATAAGCTGCTACCCATTAAAAATAGCACTACGATCATGTACATGAAAGAGTGAAAACAATATTTGGCCCTGAATCCTTAATCTATTCAGTTTAAAAATATACTTCTGACTAGCAAAAGTAGCCACATAACACTTTCAATGAATAAACCAGAACTGAAACGACATTCTCAAACTCTAATCTCAGCAATAGATAGGTCAACACTCAATAAACATGGGGCAAGAATTAATTTCTATGAATTGAAAATTGAAACAATAATTCCCCACCAATTAAACAATTTTGACTACATAAAAGTGATAGTTTCAATTGTAGAGACAAGTTTAATAAATCGGGATTTGAAATTCTGCTATAGAGAATAATATTCCCAAATTTTAAGAAAACCTGAGAACTTAAGAAAGATGAGGACAAACAGGAAAAGAGATCAGACGGAGATGTGCATTGATTTTGCCTATGGTAGCGTTTCCTTTTGATGGAACGACACTGTTGTACTGAGGGTTGAAAGTCATTTGGTTCTTGGGGCAAAGGACCTGTTGGTAGTGGATGGTGTGAGGTGTAGCACGCTGTGGTCCGTTGGCCGTTGCCGCGATGGCTACTCAACAACAGTAGGAGGAGATCTCAGCTTGGTGGTAGCAGCCTTGAGTTTGTTATTGGATGATGGGGGGAAGGGCGTTAGTGCGGGTGGGAATTGATGGCATGAAAGGCGGGAGGTAGCGCTAGTGGGAATGCGTAACGTGGGAGGCGGGCGATAGAGATATGTGTGTGTGTGTGTGAGAGAGAGAGAGAGAGAGAGAGAGAGAGAGAGAGAGAAGAGGGGGAAAGATCGATACACGGCTATTGAAAAGAAAAGGAAGTAGGGATTTCTCTTTTAATATTTTTAGCGATGAATTTTTGGTCGTCACTAAAAGTTCGTCGTTAAAATCCTTATTAAATAATTCTGTAAAATACAAAAAATAAATTAAAAAATACAAAAATACAAAAATCACATTTAGTGATAGACAATTCCGTCGATAATTCGATGGCAAAGGTCTTTAGCGATTGATTTTACCGACGGACAAATCCTTCATGAAAACTCCGTCGTTAAAAGTCACTTTTAGAGACCGATTTTGACCCATCGCTTTTTTTTTCTTGTAGAGTTAACAACATCTAGTTGCTCTTGGAAAGTTATAGACCACTTTATAAATCTCACGCGTAGCTTGTCTCGTGACTTAACCGTTTTCTTGAGCATGTCAAGCTCTTCTAGGACATGGTCTTCTTATGTGTGAGTTTTGCTCAACCCTGCCTAGTCAATCCTTACGTCGCACATGGCTTCCTCTAAGATGCATGTCTAACCATCTGAAGAAGTAAGGGCGTCTGCTAACTTGCTTAAGCCATAGCCTCCTTTCTTCCCACCTTATGGTGGCAATGGTTCTCAGCCATGTTTGTGTGTACGTTTTTTATGTATGCATTAATAACATCCTTGGTTGTCATTCTTTCCCTCTTGCTATGTACATCCCTTCATAACCTAAGCTCTGATACCACCTATCATGGCCTTAGACACAAATCTAAGCCAACCATGTGGCATTTAGCACTTTCGAGCCCCACAACAAATAACTTTGGCCAATGCTGGCACGAGACTTTGTGAATATGAGAACTTCTTAATGAAAACTCTTAAGAAACTTGCGGTTGTTTAAATAAAGGCTTCTTGTGGATTTCATATATCTTTTGTTGTCTACTCAATGAATGTTGTATTTATGAAACTTTCCCTTGGTTGTGTCAAACGCACACTTTTTCGGGTTAATCTTGATCTTTTACTTCCTGAACCACTACAAAGATGTTTGAGATCATTTTCAAATAAAATAGTTGTCGGATCTTACCACCAAATCATCCACGGATAATTTCACAATCCGTAACCCATTGATGAAAGACATGTATGTCAATAGAAACTTCTATTGATGTTCAGAAGGTATTTCATAACTTCTGCTCGCTTTATCCTAATCAAATTATAGCCATCCATACATTAGAACATCTTAAGCCTCGATATTAAATCCACTAGTAACTCAGTGTTAGGGAGAGGAAACTCATCATTTGATATGTCTTATTCAAATCTCTAAAATTCACATGTGACAACGTGTATTCGAAAAATCTAGTTTTTTGAATCGTCTTCTATTTTTTTTGAGTTAATTACAATAATTAACCAGGATAATAGGAAACCCTAAATTGACTTTATATCATCAATTAAGCTAATTTAGTCTATCTAATTCCATTTTTAGACTCGGGGACACCTTAAAATTGCAGAAAGGTGTTAGGCATCCCATCATATTCTACAAGGATCTCTACTTATTCAATTACAATATGATGATTTTTATTTCATAAAGGCACAGGCAACAGTAATAATTACCCATTTGGCTTGAACTGAGCAGCCTACATATACGATTGTACCAATTGGGATCAAACCCTCATAGTCCTAACAGTAAGGAAGGCCACCTAAATCCAAATATGAGTTATATAAAACAAACTTATTATGGAAACAAATTAATCAAAGAATGACATTAGAATACTGGCATAATAATATGACCTAACATTGATCGTGGGGAAGGGTTTTATACTAAACTGCAAGATTGAAAGATACATCATACCTCCGAGTCTAGATTTTTGAGCTATTGGCTTTGGTTATCCATGATGCACAATATTAAATTGTAAGTATGTGAGTATGTGTAAAAATACAAGATAAAGAGCACAAGAGATCCTAGTAGAAATGAACAGCCTTTGAGTATTATTTTTTTGTATCTTTTGGGAAGCCTACACACTGTTTATAAGAGGTATATGGTCTGGGATTACTAAAAACCTGCACAAAGAATTTAATACGCAACTCTAGCTGCCACCAAAGAAAATTCTGGAATTGAGAAAACTGACGAAAATACCTCTGCACTGACCAATACATTTTAATCTTCAAGATTTACCGGCTTCCATAAATGTTTAGCAGTCAACACTTTTCCATTAAAATAATTCTAGAAGAAAAAGCTAACCTCCCATACAAATATGCTTTCTAACAAAGGGGGGAGGGGTGTAACGACCTGGTCCATAGTACTATCACAGGGCAATGCATCCCCTAAAAATGGCTAGCCAAGTATGTACTTATGAGTTCGTGGTCAGGGCCATATAAGGCCAATCACAAATCATCCCACATCCAATGTGAGACATCACAATCTCCTCACCTTATGCTTTAGCTTCCTCGATAAGGCTCAATAACACATAGCCCAAAATCTTCCTCTCTAGCCAATATGGAATATTCCAGGTTCACCCTTTGTTACTCCAACCATCCTCTTGACGCGGGATATACCTGGGCTTGCCTTCATTTCCCGCAACCCTCGGCAACCCAACTAGATAGCCAGCCCAAGCTTTCGAGAGTCGACTCTGGTACTATCTGTAATGACTCGGTCCACAGCCCTACCATAGGAGAATGTCTCCCCTAAAAGGACTCGCTAAGTAGTTGTTTATAAGTTTATTAGCAGGGCCTTAAAAGGCTAATAAAAAATCATCCCACAACTAATGTGCACAAGAAAAGACGACCGGATTGACAATTGATACTAAGACTCAGACAAAAGAAGAGAGTTTGTACCCCTATATAACTTCATAAGTATCACTAAAAAAGGAATCACACGAACATAGTATGGATACCAAGCAAGTGGGAAGTGAAAACAAAGGTCTGACATCATTCATCCTAAAAAGACTGATTTTTTGAGTCATCTTATTTAAGGGTTTATTATAATTGAAAGAGAGAACAAGAAATCCTTAATTCAACTCTAATTATCCAATAAAGCCATCTATTATAGAAAACTTGATATTCAAATTACTTGTTTGCATAACGAGAGGTGTTACGCACTTCATCGTATCGTTAAACGATCTCTACCTATTTTTACATTATTTATAGAGTTTTATCCAAACATGAATATAAGAACAAGTCCTAAGTTAAAACCTTTTTTTTTTGTTTGAACTCAACAACCGTAGTTGAATGGGTTAGACACCCAATTGAAAAAATCTGGATAAAAAAAAATATGATGTTTAGAGCCTAGTGGATATGACCTAGAACTTGATATGTGGTTTTGAAATTTTGATTCTAATCAACTCTTTTAGTTTAGTGTATGAAAATGATTTTTATTCTTTCATTGACCAACTTGATCGCAGGAAGGGAATATAGTCTGATCTATCCTATAGAAAAATCAATAGATAGAGTAGAGAATTATACATTTTGACATGGATTATCTGACCATGACTCCTGATTATCCACGATGTGAAGCAAGAACGATACACATGCACAAAGTGTTTTTTTTGGGTGGGGTGGGGGGGTGGGTGGGAACTTCTAGTCTATCTCTTTTTCTCTATTACTATATTATCTGTCACAGGAAACTAATAGCGTCTATAGGGGATTTCTCTCTCATATTTTTTTTATCCATCTTGGGGCTGCCTGGATATGTTTACATAGAGGTCTGGGGGCAGAAGAAATGCACAAGGATTCCAACTAGCAATCCTTGTAGCCAAAAAAAGATAAGATAATGATCAAAATACCCTTACGAACAGGTACAATTTAAGCCGCTAGGCAGAACTATTCGGTTCAATTGAGAACCGATCGGGACACTTATCCGTCGTGATTCATAAGTAAGCTCTTTTCTAGAAGGAAAAGACTATGCTTTATATCAAATGTCTGAATAAAAACCAAAAAAATTGTACCCTCAAGTTTACCCCAAGTACAATTTTAGTACCCAAGTTTGAAGGTGTGCCAAAGAAATACCCAACTTAAAAAAGCGTACCAAATCAGTACATAAGCTGATGAAGCATGGATGCCGTTAAAAAGTCAGAGGGGTAGCATTGTCATTATTAAAAAAAGGACATAAAGTCTGTCCTATGACCATGTGGCAATCCTTTATTACATTTTCAATACAAATTGATTTTTTTCTCCTCTCTCTTCTTCTTCTTCTTTTTCTTTCTTTCTCTCTCTTATATGCAGACCCATCACCCACTTTTTTCTCTCTTCTTCTGGATTTGAATAATGTTAAATCTGATTGTAGGAATGGCCTTGAATTGTTCATCCTCTCAAGGGAGCAATAGGCAACAACACGCAAAACCCTAAGCCGTGCAAGGTCCAATTTACTCTATCCCAACACCAATTCGATAAAGGAAAAATGGGGTTTTGATACCACTACAATGGACAACCATCCAGTTGTAATTATACTCGTAGCCGCTACTGAGTTGGCCATGAAATGGCCTACAACCTCCACAAATGGCGACCAATAAAACCACCTGAAAGTTTGAATTTTCACGATCAACCCACAATTGATGAGTATAATCTACACCCAATAGGCCAATCATCCATGTAACCATGATAGTCTCATTGCATCTCTGGCTTGAGATCTTGGAAAATGAACTTTGATTATAGATTATTGGAAAAGTGGTGGAACTTGAGAGAACACATTTGCCGTGATGGGTCTCGAATTACCAAGGGCAAGATCGTCACATGGCTCGTCCGCCAGACTCTGGTAGACGGACTTAATGCGGCATTACAAAATTAATAATTGGGCCATCTCCATAATGAGAATGGATAGCCAGATTATCTCTGGTAATCTAGGTAAAATGTTGGCATTATCAATGGATTTTAGCTGATCCATTAGCACTGAAAAAATTTCTTTACAAAGAAAATGCAAGCACATGGCAATAGAGTTCATCATATAAGGATCAGATGTGAGTGACAAAATCTCGACAAGCTGTGAGACATGATGAACTCAAATACTCCATAGTAAATAGAAAAAAGAGCTCAGAACAATTGAGAGAGAGAAGAAGAAGGAAAAAAAGAGAGAGAAATTGGGTGTGGGTCTACGTGTGTGTGTGTGTGTGAGAGAGAGAGAGAAAGAGAGAGAGAGCGAAGAAGAAGAAGAAGAAGAAGAGAGAGAAAAGTGGGTGGTAGGTCTCCATATGAGAGAGAGAAAGAAAGAAAAGAAAAAGAAGAAGAAAAAGGAGATAAAGAGAGAGAGAGAGAGAGAGAGAGAAAAAAATCAATTTGCATTGAAAATGTAAAAAAGGACTGCCACGTGGCTATAGGACAGACTTTATGTCCTTTTTTTTTTAATAATGACAGTCTTACTCCTCTGACTTTTTAACAGCATCCGTGCTCTGTCAGCTTAGGTATTGATTTGGTACGCTTTTTAAAAGTTGGATACTTCTTTGGCACACCTTCAAACTTGGGTATTAAAGCTGTACTTGGGATAAACTCGATGGTACAGTTTTGGGATTAGGCTAAAACCAAAATTAAAGTGAATTGATTACCAGACTCTCTAACCCATCTGGACTCTGACCGACGTGAAGCTCAAACTGACTGGACTGACTAAGTGGACGAACCAACTGGACTTGACCAACTAGACTGAAATAAAGCCTACCATAACTAAACAATCAAATAAGGCTCCACAAAAGTGAGGTATCTACAGAGCTCATTGGAGAGGGAGCCAGCCTATGGGCAAACATCACCGGAAAAAATGTATTTTTGTTGGAAAAATGCGAAAGGGACAACATGATAGATGACAAATTTGAGGACTCACAACAAAGAGTGGTTGGACCTATAGAAGGCTTCTTCTTTATCCTTTTGAAAGGACTGAGACCAACATAGTTTGGATGGTTGGATAATAGGTGCTCGATTTTCACCAAGCTTCTAGAGATATTACACAAATTTGAAGCCAACAACGCGTGGAAGTAGTTGTCCTCGAGCAACATTGGAAGAAATACAAGATCACACTCTTCTAGAACCCAGAGCCAATAGCGCGTAGAAGTGGTTGGTCTTTTAAAGAGTACAAACTGAAAATAAACCTCATTTAGAGCCAGAGCCAATAACACGCAACAACGATTGGTCGTCTAGGAATAGTAGAGAATGGAACCTAAGAGCCTAAGCCAAAAACATGTGAAAATGGCCGGTCACTTATGAACACTGGGGCTAAGAGCTAGAGCTAACAACACGTGAAAACGGCTAGTCACTTGGATACATAAAAATAAGCATATCTAAAAGGCAGAGCCAACAAAGCATGAAAGCAGTTGGTCGTCTAGACACATCATGGACATTATCAAAAGTGCCACTCATACCAAAATTAACTATGTCGAACGACAGTTGGTCATCGAACGACAGGAACATAATAGGAAAACTCTCTTCCAAAAATAATAAAGGCCAATGAATCACTCAAACATAAATCTAACAATGTCCAAAGGCAATTGATTGTCGAGAGACACGAATAAGAGACGTCACCTTTCTTGTAGAGTCGATAAAGATAAAAGTATGACTAAAAAACCACTGGAAAATCGAATGTCACATCTTCCTTTATGTTTCTTAATTTTCACCAACTTTTCTTTTCTTTAAAAGAAGAAGTACATAGTAAGTGCAATACAGTACATTTAGAAAGACTTAAAAGTTCAGTCGATTCAACAAGCAGGACTTTTAGAGTAGGGTGTACTGGCCAGTACACCCGTTCAGGTTTTAGCTCCAAATTCAATTATTAGGGCTCATATCTTTACCTTTCTCATCTTTTCTTCAAGGGCTAATTACATTTATGTCCCTGAGGTTAGGGGTAATTACAAGTAAGGACAATAGTTTAGACAAATTACACTTTTGTCCGTTGACCAAACGGAATCTTAAAAGCCCTAACGGTTTTAATGAAAAGACTTTGTTGCCCCTGAATTGAAACCTTATTTATTTTCCAATGCCATTATTTCATCTTCTTCCATTAATTCCATTACTCTTCATCTTATTTTTAATACCATTAATGTCATTACTCTCCTCCCCTGCCCCCAACCCCATTCTGTCTCAAAACTTCCCGCATCACCCCTTCGCCGTCTGGTGTGCCTCCCTGTCGCCGCACCCTCCCCCTTTGCCGCACTCCATTATTGCTCTTTTCTTTTCTTTTCTCTTCTCTTCTATCTTTTCCTCTTCCTTTTGGAGAACCCACCACCAGGCGCCTTCCATACCTGAACAAGTTATCGCCGACGACTGCCTCACCGCCACCACCACCTCGTGAGACGGAAGCACCTCAGCCTCGCCCTAAGCTATCCAATCGTCATTGGATCTGCTCCATCACACCGCCTTCGACACAATCACTGTTGGGATCTTGGAAAGACGGGGGTCGCGGTGGCTTGGGAAGGGAGGGAGTAGGGATGGTGGCAATAGATTGGGATGACGGAGGGGCTACCGCCGGGGTGGAATAAGGGGATGGGCTTCTACAACCACTTCGGGAACTGAAACTCCCGCCGGTGAATCTTCCGGTAGCAAGATCTCCCACTGCGTAGATTAGAAGGAGGGGTGGACGTTGGCGTGGGTTAAGGGGAGGGGGCGGCGGCAGCGTGAGTAAATTAGGGTTGGAAGGATAAAAATTAGGGTTAGGGGTTGGAAGGGATGAAAATTAGGGTTTCCTTCTAAAAAAGTTGAAAGCTTTTATAATTAAAAAAATATCATAATATGATTTGTAATATTGTATAGGGTAGTATTGTCAATTTAAAAATACATGATGATAACATAAGCCAAAAAGTACATTTTTTTTAACGGAACCCTGACGGATGGACACGGATGATACATTTGAAACACTTTTGGTCACGTAATGTTACATTTTGAAACTGTGTCCTTAACTGTAATTACCTCTTAACCTCGGGAACATAGGTTTAATTAGCCCTTTCTTCAAAATTAGGGTGGAAAGTACTCTTTCAAATTCTTTCATTTGCAAACCAAAATCATCTCAATCTTTTTAATTTATGGATCAAGAAGAGAATCACCAAAGCCAAAAGGTGAAGAAGGGCGTCGACGATCCCAAAGTCATTAATTGAAGAAGTTCAGCCTAATCTATCAAATGAGCTATAAGAGCATCCTTGTCAAGGATCAACACCAGCATCTCGCACTTCTTCTTCGAAAAGGTACAAATTCAAAACTATCTTTTAGGTTTTTATTCAATATATGCAAACAATATTCACTAAATGCGGATTCTAATAATCACATCCTGAATATATACAAGCATGACACATTATGAAAAGAAATAATTGCCCAAGAATTTCACGCATGCAAAATCTTGCTATTTTGTTGCTCTTTCAGCACCATCCCACGGGAACTAGGCTTAAGGGATCTCTGAATGTGGTCCAGTAGTGGTGGATTAATGTCTCAAAAATAGTGAAAGAGAAAGTTGAGGCTACTAGATTCGGTGAATTTTAAGACGAAATGCACTCGTTCACTAGGAACATGCACCATCTTCTCGCCTTGGCCGAGCATTCGTGGGGTACCACCAACACTTATCATCTTGCTTTCAGGGAGGCAACGCCTACCCCGTATGTTTTTGCTACATCACAGAAGTTCGGGTAGCAGGCCGACCAATAATCTGGGACGATGAGATAGATGGAGACTTGGATTGTTTTTGGAGGATCTTACAGTATATCCCCGAGTTGAAAAAAAAAGGGTCGATCTTGCTCCGACACTTCAAAATACACTTCATGGAGATAGATTTAGAGGGAAACTAGATAGGATAGTGGATTAATACACACGACGCTTCTTGTTGTACATACTGAGGAAGACTCTCTCAAGCAACCCAAATGATTCCATCCACCTTTATGCTTGTGAGCACTGGAGCAATGGCCACTACCAGGGAGTACAATTGGGGAATGCCTATACTCTTGTAGCTCTAATGTTTGATGGGACATGTGTCCCGCACCATGAACCTGAGCTTCTTGGGCTACAGTGACATTTGGGAGGTATGGCCTAACCCACTTCCAAAATTTCAATTATATGTGCATTTTGCAATTTTCATTTTAATTACCTAATTTTGGCTTATTATCTTGACATGTATAAGGGCTTACAAAGTCTTGAAGCTGCGTGCCCCCACTTTGTTGTCTAAGGCAGCGGGCAAAGTACTCGTCAGGAACATATGCAACTACCTATAGGTTAGGACGGGCCCCAATGCTTCTGTCCATCGCAAGTATATGAACAACTACACTCAATGATCAATAACTTCTCCGAACTCTAGTCTATATGATTCTTTAATTCAATTCCGCTTAGGACTAATGCGTATTTCTATGTATGCTTTGCTCTCCAAATGGCAAAACCAAACGAGTTGAGATTGACGCAGAGCGAAGAACTATGGGTTCAATTCTCCAACTGACAGCTCTATCTAGGGGAGAGGGTGTGCCACATCACCATTTTGGATTAGAGCCCCGGATTACGCTTGTTCTGCCAGCGAAGATGTCCATCTCTGGGCACTGGACTTGGACACGAGATGGACAGTGTTGAAGATGAGACTGACCCTCGATACTTATTTCTCATCAAGGTACAAAAATAAGAAATGACCATGGGTAAAAGTTTGATTTAGCAATATTGGAATATTGCGTGAGTTAAGAAAGGAAATTCACCTTTTAAAGCACTTTCTCCATTTGTGCAGTCAAGATAGGACTCAAAGAAGAAGGCATAACTAACTCTGTGCTAGGAGTCACGGTGAAAGGGGTTGAAAGGATTTGGGGTTGGGGGGGGGGGGTGAGTCTTCTTAATGGCCAGGCATAAAGGGCACGGAGGCAGTACAAATCACTTTACATATTTAACAATGTTACCTGTTTTATCAATATTGCCCTTAATAAAAGCTCAACATTTCCTTGACATGCCATGATTTCAGGGTCTATTTCATGTGAATGCTTTTATAATGTACATATGTACCAATATGACTATCTTGCGTTCATTTGTTAGTTGCTACCGAACAAAATGTCAAAGAAACTTAATGGTACATCACTAGTAGTCTCATAAGTACTCTGAAATATAATCAAATTTCAAAAACTGTAACTTGAAAGACCAAAAATATTGATTGAACAAAATCACCATTGTTTTCGTAAATTATAGGATAAACCTTTCAATAAAGTGTGTTACAACCAACCGATGAAATCTGCATTATCATTAAAAAAAAACAGTTTGCATTAAGGGTGAGCACGGTTCGGTTTTGAGGCTAAACCGCAAACTGAACCGATGGACCTCGGTTCACAAATTCTTGAACCAAACCAAACCAAGACACCTCGGTTTGAACGGTTCGGTTTGGACGGTTTGAACGGTTCAAATTGAACGGTTCCGATCGGTTTGATTTTTTGCAGATCTTTTTGTTTTAAAGGAAAAATAACAATCTAATAACCAAAAAGTTACATTACAGTTACCAAGCCAAATCACTATCAACTCATACTATTGGAATTCATACTATCACAGGAGGGCAAAACCATAGAAGGATGAGGTTAGGTGAAAAAAGGAAAAGATATCAAACAAGCAGTCTCAAAACTCCAACAAGCTCTAGGAAATTTGATACATACCCACTTCTATGTTTTTCTTAAACAATTGGCTGCCACTTTTTGGCACTGCCATAAAGCCTACGTCAAACAAAAACAAAGCATCTCTAATAAGCATATACATAAGACTGGGAAGATGCACTGTCCCTCCAAAAAAATAAGTCTTCGAACTAAAAAGTTTGATCTAAAAGTTTACTGGGATTTGGGAAGTGAGTGAAAACTGAATTAGGAGACGCGAAATACATCAGGATATCTCTAAAGAAGAGTACCTGTAATTTGGGAAATTTGACGTGGCTGCCGGCTTGGCAGTGACCCTTGCAATCTTCCCAAATTGGATGAAAAAGAGGGCTTTCTCGTATAAAGGGGGTGAGCTCTCTGAGTAAGCAATGACCGTTACGAACGAAATGGATATATATGTATATACATATAGAGAGGGGTGAAAGTTGAGGGAGAGCTAAAATGCTTGTAGTGTGTGTGGGTTTGTTGTCTCTGAAGAGTGAAGAAGAAGAGTGGATTTGGACAGTGGGGCGACTGAATCTGAAGAGTGAAAGAGTGGGGCTATGGTTGAGGTTATTTTATACCTTGGTTATTCAGCTAACTAGGGTTAAGGGATATAATTTTTTAATCTCTTTATAAGCCCTCGGTTCGGTTCCATGCCGGTTTGAAAATTTTGAACCGTGAACCGAACCGGCCTTGATTTGAAAATTTGAATCCAAACCGTTCAAGTTTATCAACGGTCCGGATTTTATCGGTTCGGTTCCCTCAGTTTGAACGGTTCGGATCGGTTTCATCGATTTGGTGCTCACCCCCAGTTTGCATGTGTGAACGAGCGCAGAGCTACCGATTTCAAATGATTGCAATCAATGTTATTATATCAATATCTAGTGTTTACTTTGTGCGTGGCGACTGAAGAAAATGTCAAATGTACTAAATAAACATTATTAGTAGTTTCAGATGCGTTCTTAGAAGTTTAGTCACAAATATAAAAAACAGTAACTCAAAAAGCCAAAAAAATTGGTTGAACAAAATCACCATTATTTTTGTAGACTTATGGAAAAAAATTCAACAAAAAATGTAACAACCGATGGATAAAATCAGTAGTTTTATAAAAAGCTCGTTTTGGATGTGCGAACGAGCGCTGAGCTGTTGATTTGAAATGATTGAAATCCACGTAACAATCTCTCCATCTCATGTTGATTTTGTGAGTTGCAATTGAACAAAATGTCAAAGGCACTTAATGGTACATCACTAGTAGTTTAGAATCTAGTCTTGAAATTTAATCACAAATATAAAAAGTGCAACTTCAAAAGCCAATAATATTGATCGAACAAAATCACAAATATTTTTCTAACATAAAAAGGTTTCCATTTCCATCGGATGGATTGAGTATTATTAGACGCAGCTCGTTCGATGAAATAAGAAATGTGGGAACAAGCATAAAACTGCTTTTTTCCGGTTGCAATTCAAGGACGATAGCAATAGCATTTGATGTCTTTACTTACAAATATTTGATTTGATTTGATTCATTGGCATCACTATCGCAGCTAGAACACCTTACAAAATCTGGCTTGATGACCTATGGATTCCACCGAGAAGTAACAGATTCTGCCCCCGTTGCACAATGTACATTCTATCGGTTCACGATCCGACAGTAGGTAAGCGCCACCCAAAGGGTACCACTTGGCGGACCTGGTTGATCCTGACAAAATCAGGGAGAGGGACGGGGGCAGGGGATAAGTAGGTTTTGCAAGGGAGTAATAAAGCATTTTTCGAACAACTCCGTGACTTACAACTTTTTCAATCTAATAATCACTCGTCGGTAAGAATATGCATCCGCTGCTGGTTGTACCGCGTCACCGTTTTTGGCAGAATCATAGGCGTCACACGGTGCGTTACATGGTGTTTGAAAGGTAAGATTTGCCCTTTCCTGTAGGTTAATGTCGGGGGTTTATACCCTTTTGTAGGTAGTCCCTGGCTTTTACTTCCAAACCTGGCCATCCTGGCAAGCTCCTCCCGGCCGATGGTTGTGGAGCTGAGTACTCTAGTGCACCTACCTCACTCCGCTCGCGCGGTTCCTCTCTGATCTCTCAGATTATAGCCGAAATGGCCACACCGAAACTACTCCTGTCAAAGCTTCTCCGTCACAGCCGATCAACGCAAACCATCGCTTCCCTTTATTCCTCTTCCATTCAATCGCACCGCGCGCCACACAACCTCTCACCATCGTACGCTTTCACTACACACCCTCTCGCACCCCACAGTCTCTCCCGCTCTTTCTCAACTCGCGACTCGGAGTTCGGCGATCCCAATCTCGGAACCGACTCCGCGGCGACTCATGCCGAACACTGGGCCCCAGGTTTTGACACGAGTGTCGACGGCGGCGGTGGTTCGGGGACTGCTGAGGTTCTAGCCGCCGTAAGCAGCGGCGGCAGCGGGGAGTCCATTTTTCCGGTCCGGGCATTGATTTTGTTGCTTGACGGTTACCATGACCTCACTGGATTTCCTTGGTAACTACTGACTACTTCCTCTACTTGTTGAGCCTATTTATATGAATGAGAATTCTCTTGCAGTACTGTAGAGGAATAGTTGAGCGCTGCTATGGAGAAATATTGGTCGCTAAAATGATGAATTTGACCCATGGCCCAAAAGTTAGTGCTTCTAGCGATGACGTTAGGTAGTTAGCTGACAATATAATGCATTCACGAAAGTTTGATTTTGCAGCATATGAAAGACTTTTTCATGTGGGATTATATTGACCCCTATGCCCTTATGTGTTTGATTCCCGAGAAATGAAGGAAAATGGATGGCTTTATGATAGATAAAGACGCTAAACATTATGCATGCCTACTGTTTGGTGTTTGCAAATTCTAAGCATTCCATGTTATAGCTTCGGCATTGCCTGCAGTAATGCAGCTTTTTCTGTTGGAATTGCCGGGTAGTCTAGTGATTGGTGGTGGAGGGAGGAGGTGGGGTGGGGTGGGGGAAGGGGAGAGGGCTTTTGGTTTCCTCCAGTGAATGTAGAAAAATCCAGTGCAAAAGCAGAGGATCTCCATGTTTTCTTTGTGAGTAGGAACCAGTTGGGGCTGTTTGGAAGTTAGGATTAGTTTGTTATGCTCCAAATCTGCCTACATGTTCATTATCTGGTATTGAAGACTATTGTCCTTTTACTTTATTGAGGCTTCTCCCTCTACTGGAGAGAATGTCATGAAATCCGGTGTAAGAGCTGTTTATCTCTCCCTTGTTTCTTCTCTTCATCCCTTTTTTGATTGCAAAGGGGCAGATGATAACATAACAACTCGAAAACCATGTTGAAGAATCCACCAATAATCCAAAGACTGCACCTTTATGGGTAAGAACTTTAATTGAAGAAACAAACAATATTATGGTTCTAGGATCTGCACATTTTGGAACAACTCTTTGCAGAGAGGAGAATTCGAAGTTAAAGTTTCTGCAATTCATGAGCAATTTGTACCGTGGTTCAGTCTTGTGGAAGAATGAAGGATCCCACAGAGTCCTATACAAAGAGATTAATGTAGAATTCTTTTTTATACCTTTGCATCATCATGGTTTGGCACTGCTCCATCTTATCCTCTGATCTTAGTTCTGCTCACTTGTTATTAAAGGTTGCGACCTTCCACCAATGGCCTTGATGTAGAGTTAATAGGAAGATCTGGTTATGGTATGATTGGCAATGTGAGAAAAACATTTCAAGCACTTAGAAGACTAGTCAGAAGCTGCCACGCGCTGCTGAGACTTGAGGAGATTTTATCATGATTCGAAATCGCAAAGGGAACAGATTGTAAGCTGGTTCTAGGGGAAAACCTTGACTACAAGGACACCCGACAAGGCTGCATCGCTAGGCTTTAGCATGCGGGACAAAGTTGAAGAGATGAAGTGGAAGAAAGTAGGAAAAAGTCAAAGTATGATTAAAAGCTAGTTCCTTACGGTCGAATGTTCTCAATCCATCTCGTCTCTACCCCAAGGGTCCTTTATTCTGTTACAACTTAGTTTAGGTCAAGAAATCCTTTACTTGCCTGTTGAATTTTGATACTAGCTGGAGTACTGTGGGTCTGGATTGCTAGCAAAAATGTGCGCGCATGGGGAGATTAACACGTGGTTTTTTGCTGGTTATGCATTTTTTAGCTGGTACATACGAAGATTCTTTTGATACTTTTATCAAGGAATCTGTATCCGGTTTTGGCTTTCACATCTCTTCTGGTTTTATGATGAGTCTAGGATATACCTTTCACCGCTTACTTGGAAGCATGAAGAGAATTTACCACTAAACTATCTTGGTCTAGAATGATCTCCACAGGGCAGGAACATGGAGTCAGTGGGGAGTTTGTAAATGAAAAGGCAAAAAAAGATATTTGTTAAACATCATAGTTATGAAGGCATACTCCAAGCTCTTTACGCTTAATTTTAGCAATTTTTGTACGGAAAATCTTACCATGTTACACGAAAGAATCTTTCTGGAAATTGAGAGACTCTTGGAGCTTACTTATAAATTGGAGCATAGGGGGCCGCTATTTTCCAGAGATACATGTATCTTCCTAAGAGGAACAGGATTTTAGCAACAGGAGGTTATATGTTGGAATTTTTAACTGTGCTAAGACATTATGTGACATTGGAGAAAAGACGATTTCTCTTTGCGTCATTTGTATACCGAGTGATTATAATTTGACTTATATAGCCGGAGCCCAGAAGCTTATGACAATACTATACATGGATTTGGGCTGATAATTGACATCTTCTCAGATGAATTATCAGAACAGTGACGGAGTGATCTATAATATTGCTTTGTTACATTGGATGAGAACATGTGGACTTGGCTCTCTTCCACAGTTTTAAGAGATTCCCTGCTCCTTAGCAGTGGCATTTCTATTTAATTTCAAGCCTAGACTTGGAAATGACCATATATCTGGACATTTGCAACGACTAGCAGTTTTTTTTTTTCAAGTTGGCAGGCAATCAGGTCAATAACCTGCTAGGCCCTATATCTCTGATCACATATTCTAGACATTTGCACCATATGACGGGGTTTTCTAGTAGGCTAACATTCTGCTGGGGGCTCACTAAGTATTCAGTTGCTGATATGTGGCAATTGACTAGAGTCTGAATATTTAGAAATCCTCATATATGACGAGGGTTTTAGCAAATCTCATCCAACACCATTTTGGTTTTTTTTTTTTGTTGATTTCCAAAACTTAAGAGTGTATAAAGATTCCTCATGAAGGAATACCTTCCAGCTATACAACACTTCTTGGTTACTTTGCTATCCTGTATTGGATTGTCAGGTGGAGGACAATCATTTGATGCTCTTATTTATGCCCTTTTTGTACTTGCTTATAGGTTGATTTTTCAGGTGGATGATAATCTCTTCCTCCACGGTGGCTCTCAGAATTGGCCTATTTCCCTTGCTTATCTTGCAGCTCCAAAAGTTGAAGAGAATTGCAGAGTCATTCCCAAAATGTGAGTGCCCATTTTCCTCTATGATAGATTTTGAAACTGTATTTTCTATTCGTTTTTGTAATTACACAATCACACTTTAAGTGCTGACGAAGGTCAGAGTCTACGGTCATAATGATATACATAGCATTGGTTATTCGTGTATATGGAATTGAGCACATAACTCGACTCAGCTTAGCTAGCAAATTCTACAAATCGATCTCTTGGGATTGGCTAAACGCCCCTCCATTCTCAATTGCTCGTGAAAGGCAACCTCATCCTTACTTGAAGTTTTCTACTCAATAGTTTGTGTACCATGTAAGTTTAATCTAAATATGTCTAGTTAAAATGTGTAGAATCAAGTTTGGTCTGTGAGAAGGTGGAAGTGAGAGATGGGAGAGAGGAGAAGGATGAGAGAAATGTTGTAAAATTCTGATGTTGCGAACATATACAATGTGTATATGTATGGTTTGCTATAAAGCACCGGTGCGGCAGTCTGGGGAAGCACCAACACTGGGTGCGGCATGGGTGTGTGTCCAAAACTTTTTTTTTTTCAATTTATTTTCTATATCTTGGGTGCGGCTCGGACACGCACCCAGGGTGTTTTTTGGTAAAGAGTAGAAGAAGAAGAAGAAGAAGAAGAAGAAGAAGAAGAAAGAGAAGAAGGAGAAAAGAAAGAGGAGGAGAAAAAGAAGGAGAAGAGAAGAAACAACCTGCTTCAGGCAAGAGCGGCGAGCGACGAGGGTCTTCCGGCGAGAGGCGACGGGCGGTGTCCGCCGGCAGCGGCTACGGCGCCCCTCCTTGTAGAACTCTGTCGATGTTGTCTGTTTTGGGTGACAGCTGTTTTATAACTTATAAGCTAAGAAGCACGGATTCCGGTGCAGGTGCGGATGTGATACGGGTGTGGATAAATAGATACGTCATTTTCTCAAAAAATAGGATATGGGTGCGGCGGGATTACGGCAAAAATTTATTAACGTATATTATTGTATATAACAAAATTAATGTTATTTTAGACAAATAATAAGATATTATGTTAATTTGGTGGGCTGCTTGAGAATATTGGAAGTGGATAGCCAAGTACGACAAAGTTTGTAAGAGTTTTATTATATTTTTAAAAGTAGTGGGGCTATTTTGAAATATAGTCAATAGAGCTGGGAGTTAAACATAATAAACATAAAGTTTTATAAAAACCCTATTTCCTTATCTTATACACATCCGTCAGAGACATGGAA
Organism: Escallonia herrerae; assembly: GCA_033070095.1. Taxonomy (NCBI): domain Eukaryota; kingdom Viridiplantae; phylum Streptophyta; class Magnoliopsida; order Escalloniales; family Escalloniaceae; genus Escallonia; species Escallonia herrerae. The sequence continues at coordinate 430,924 of JAVXUP010000084.1, forward strand.
AACATTGACTGGTCGTAGCCTCTACTGTCAGAAGTCTCTCGCCGGTCGCCTCTCTTGCCGGAAGACCCTCGACGCTCCGGCGGAGTTATTTCTACTCTTCTCCTTCTCTTTCTTTCTCTCCTTCTCTTCTCCTTCTCTTTCTTCTTCCTCTTCTACTCTCTGCCAAAAAACCTTGGGTGCTTGTCCGAGCCACACCCAGATGCAGAAAATTAATTGAAAAAAAAATAGTTTCGAACACGCACCCAGTGAGCATCCGTGCCGCACCCGACACGCACCCGCATCCGGTGCTTCTCCTAGACTGTCGCACCGGTGCTTCATAGCTTATAAGCTAGGGTTTCTATGAAAGTTTTTGTATATTATGTTTAACTCCCAACTTTATTGACAATCTTTTAAAATAGCCCTGCTATTTTTAAAAAATAACAGAACTTCTACAAACTTTGTCATATTTGGCTATGCACTTTCAATATTTGTAAAGTAGCCCACCAAATTAGCAAAATACATTATTGTATGTCTAAAATAGCATTATTTTTTGTTATATATTAATAAATTTTTGCTTTATCCCTGCCGCACTCGTATCCTATTTTTTTTTTTTAAAAAATGACGTATCCGCATGTCCGCACCCATATTGCATCCGCACCCGCACCGGAATCCGTGCTTCTTAGATTGTTTGTGTTTAATAAAAGAAACTGTATAAGAGTCTACGATGACGGGGACAATGGTTATAAGAGCCCAATCTCAAATATATCATAGGGCTTACAGTAGCCTCAATAGCTTTTAAGTTGGTGCAAGGTATATTTTTTCATGCCAAACTTGCGGAGTTTAGTTTAAACCTTATAATATGTTCCTGGTTAGTTCAATTTCATTACTTATATTAAAATTGAGGAAAAAAAGATAATATGAAGGCAACCAAGTCAAAACTATCGCGCCCCTTTGTTTTAGATAACCTGTTTGCAGTGGCAGACGAAGATGGAGATCCTTCCTCTCCCGTCATTGAGAACCCTTGGCAATTTACCAATGCAGAGACTTGGGCGCTCCTAAAATTGAAGACAATAGAAAAAGGGTAGTGAGAGAATGAAACTTGCTTTAAAAATGTCCCAGCTGGTCTCCTTTTACTAAGAAGCTGCCAATGTTAATAAGTGCTATTGATCTTGATATGCCTCATTACATCTGGCCGGAATGGATTGTCAGCAATACTGATGCTGGTCTGTCAGGATAAAGCCTCCCAGGTAATAATGAAGGTGTCCCATGAAAGTATGACTTGAGATTTCACATAGAACCTTAATCCAGTTCAGTGTTGAAAAGATAAAACAATTATATGCAACTTATTCTCTACATTAGGGGTAGGTTAAGTTTTGAAGGATTTGTACTACAACAAAAAACACATTTATCGTACAAATTATGGGTCACGACAATAAAAGAATACGTAAGATATGAAACCCAACCGAGATATGCATACAGACTATTATCATCTAAACATCCAGATTAGACACTTCATTGAGACTGAGAGTCCAGTTTCCTTGAACTTGAATGCGTAGTGCTTTCTTTCTGAAAGTAGACCCATGTTAGTGTGGTGTCGTGGGGGTTAGCTGGAGGGATCTAGAAATATAAGTTATATCTTTTTGGCATCCTTTTTCTCAAAGCCCGTCCATTTCAATCTTATGATTTATAGTTTCTCTTGGTTTTGCAATTTGGATGGGCTTTGAAAAAAGCATTTGGAAAGGGATTGGATAAGGTCTCTAAATCGAGTACTAGTAACTTACATTCTCTACACCATCTTAAACCCTATGGTTTGTAGTTTCTCTCGGCTCTTAGATTTTTGACCTGACCTTCTGTTAAATGACGTCCGATGGGAATGTAATTGCATGTTTGATACATTTAATATGTTATTCATTTGGTTAGCATATGGTGTAGTGCAGAAACATGTTTTGAATGCTACAAAATTGAAAGCAGAAATATATGATTTCATCTCTTAGGATAAGTTTGATAGTTTTGCTTACACATATTTTTGCATGATTTCTTAAAGTGCCTCCTCCAATACCACCACCATTCTCTGGAAGGAGTTACAGAGACCAATTTAAACTCTTCATGAAGGAAAGGCGAGCAGTTGGATGCCCATCTTATTTATGGTTCATTGCGTACACTTCTGTACAGGTGATACTCGTCTTTACCCTATGCAGACAATTGTTGTTTTACTGCAAACAAGTGTCTCCTTTGTTGTGGACTAAATTTACATTACTAACTTTGGAATTGTTACTCTTTTGTGAATGGACTAATATGCTTGCGCATGGTGCATGGGAGAGAAAGGAGATTATAATATCCCTAAATTGCCAAGAAACCTTGGGAGCAGTGTGTTATGGATGATTCAATGTCATTTGCAGAACTAGCTGAAGTTTCTTCTTTGTTGTGGGCTCAAGAATGTTATGTTTTGCAGAAAGGATACTGAAGAGATGTTAGATAATTTTGGATTGAGATTTTTAAAGGTCCAATGAACAAAGGTGATTAAGTGATACAAGATACTTATCAGTGACTAATGTCGTCAGCATTTTCTAGTTTTTTATTTTTCTGCAAAAAAATTTAATTAAGTTGATGATTCGGTTTGTACAGTTGTTTAAGTTTAGGATGATGCGATTACTTAGGACTTAAAGCTGTAGGAAGCAGGGGCCATGAGTTGAGCCATGTTTTGCAGCATAACTGAGCTATTGGAATGGATGAGTGTGGATTTTTTATTGTTGAGACTCCCATTTTTCAGGTGTTAGGTATGTTATCAGTACTCGAGATGATATGTTATTTTTTTCCCCGCAAAGAAGGATAAAAAAATGGTATCCTAATCGACAAAGCATACTTCTTATTGATTGCTATAAGAGGAGACACTACTAGATAGCCGTGTTCACATGCAGTTTGCACCAAGTACCAGTGATCAACTTTGAAGTATTACCAATGATCAACTGTACTTGATATCTTTGGATGGGAAGGGAAAAGGATCATATAGCAGGATACATTGCAGAAGTGGTAGAGGATGGAAAGGGACTGGACAGCAGCGAAAGATTGAAGAATGTGTGTAGATCCCGCTCCGGGACCTCTCACCCACTCCTGCTTCCACCATTATACTAGTGGTGCTCAGGCTCTGGATCCTCACACCCGCTCTCGTTGCCACCCCTTTCCGTGCTACTAAGGTTCAGATTTGAAGGACTTAGCAGGCCAACAAAGATGCGTGAAGCATAGTGTTCTATCTGAATCCTTACAATTCCAAGGAGCTAGATACTGCAATACACTGGTGCAGATGAATTTATAGTTAAGATCCAGCATTTAGAAAAAAAAAAGTGCAATATTAGAGCGTCTTTCTTGGATCTAAAGATCTAATGGCAGTGTTATCTTATTGGATGCTAAGCGAAGCTACTTTATGGCCTTGAAAACCCTGTTTGTACCCTTCCGTCGAGTTGATTCTGAAGGGGCATTTTACAAGTTCATTGCTTGTCATAAAGTTTGTTTTTGTGGTTGTGTCAAAGCTTGGGTTTGGCCCCTGTTGTAATCCTTGGGAGGTTCTTGTGAAATGGTAGTCGCAATATGTTTGTGGTTAGAGTTATGGGATCTATGTATTGGTAGTTGTAAATGCCTTGCAAGAGGATCGTGATTTCAGATGACTCTGGTGGTGGTTTAAGAGGTTGGGTAATTATGATCTGCTGATGGAGGCCTTTGCTTAAGATTGGGACGGTTCAATGTGGTTAGAAGTGGGCGGTTATCGAGACTCTGTTGGTCCTTACTATGAGATCAAGGTGGAGGATAACCTTGGTTTTAAGTGTAAGTTTGGAAAGGGGTGCTAAGTTGCTTGCTTTTGTTCTTTTGTTAAAAGAGATAGAGATAAGGGAATAAGATACTCATTTTACCCAGTGGAAATTATAAAGTGAGTGGTTGATGAAGGAGGGTCTTTTGGTCTTGGTATGAAGAATAAGGTGGAAATAACTTGGTTGAAGTGTAAGGTTGCAAATGGATTCTCGGTTTCTTTCTTTGGCACTTCTTAATCTTCTAGAAGAGTATGCAATCCGTTGAAGGCAATGCATGTTCTTTAAAGGAACATAGCTGGTCAGTAAAGGAAGACAATGGATGTTCGAGACGTGTGGTGTCAGTAACTTTGTGCTTTCTCGCCCTCCTGGCCGTTTGTTTCTTTTGTGAACCGAGATAGAGATAAAGGACTACATGTACTCCCTCCTTCTCATTTTAATTGATCACTTTTCCTTTTTGGGGTGTCCCAAAAGAATTGCTCACTTTCCTATCTCCACATTTAATTTTCTACCAACCCATAGACTATGTTACATGGACTCGGTGTCGGTGTCCAGATCGGATACGTGTCCGAGTGTCGGACTCGCCAATTTTCGAAATTCTAGGATACGTGGACACTGTCCAAAAATTGGACACTGGTACGGGGACACGGCTCAAAATTTTCAGATACATAAAATATTTTAAATGAGATTGAGTGTTAAATATTTTTTTTACGGGTATATATAAATTATATATAATTACTGTCCAAAATAAATAGATTCTTTTATTTTTGTTTGGATAATAAACATTTTACTTCTGTTTAGATATTTTTGTTCCTTTTTTATAAGTCAATGCCAATAAGTTAGAGGAAAAAAAAAGAAAAGGAAAATAAGCAAAAGCAAGGCTGTAAAAGAGGCTGTCGAAAAGCAGACAGCAGACCCAAAAAGAAGACAGATCCACATGACTAGCAGAAGCAAAAGGTGCTCTCTCTCTCTCTCTCTCTCTCTTCTTCTTCTTCTTCTTCTTCTATTCTTCCTCTTCTCTTCTTTCTCGGAGGTCGATGGCCATATCTTTCTTCTCTTTTCTCTTTTTCTCTCTTCAAAGCATCAGAGATCTTCTTCTTCTCTCTCTTAAAAACCTTCACAGCTTCTTCTTTCTTTGATCCTTACCGTCGCTTTCTTGCCGGAATGTCAACGTGGCGTATCCGTCCGGCAGATGACGGATCCGACAAGGATCCCGTACCCGTGTCGGCGTCGTGTTGTGTCGACACTGCCCCTTCACACCAAAGTGAAGGGTCCATGTAACATAGCCCATAGGGTGTTATATTCTTAATAATTGTAAGTGGGCAATTTTGGTAATTAACTAAATTGGACTTTTTCCTTAAAATTAGTGCAAGTCATCAAATAAAATGGGACGGAGGAATTAATACTTAGTGTAGAAATAAAACACTACAAAATAGCGGTGTGCCGTACATGGAAAAAGTGCTAATGTCAAGCGCAGGGTACACCTTTGTGGTTTTATTTCTGATTTCCCCTTTATTGAAAGTCTATTCTAAACTGGGGTCCCACATCACGCCTCTCCTCCTCTTCCCCGCTCTTCTAGTACAATGACTCCATGCTTACCAGTTGCTTCTTTGCTCTCCATCCAGAGTTTCTAGCAGCTAACGATATAAAAATGTTCCAAGCTATTACCTTCATCCCCAACTTAGTCGAGTTTCAATGAGAATCTTCCTTGAAAACTGAATCACCACCATGGAATAAGAATGACAGCATTGCTTTTCCTCCTTATGCCAACCTATTTCATCGGGGTTCTACATGTACTTGCCTATTTTTTGTTGTGGTACCCTATAGCAGTACAAAATCTGATTGTATAGTTGATGCTTTGTTTTGGTAGCATAGTTATCAGAACCGCACCGGACTGGCTGGCCGAACGGGTTCAACCATAAACCTGTCATTCATTTTGAGGTGTTATAAAATTTGGATTTAAATTGCTATGAAACCAGACTGAATGTGGTGTAAACCGGATGCTGGGGGGGGGGGGGGGGTTGACTTCTATGAACGGATACTGGATGAACAGGGCGGTTGAATTGGTTGAATGCTCTTGTACTATTTGTAACAAAAGAAGAAAAAAGGTGGGCTATTACCTGCAGGGTACTTGGAGAGATTGGGACCCTGATATTTTCCAATTTAAACCACGTGTTCTGTTGCTGAAGCTGTTTTCCTCTTATTTGGTTAGTAACGTATTGTTGCCCTACTATCCTACACCTAACTAAACACCAAAATATTTTTCCCAGGAAGTTTTAGGGCTTAAAAATCTCCTAGAATCAAGTGAAGTTCCCGAAATTAGTGAATGTGGGAATATGTCTATAGCCCTTCACCTCACAAAAGTTGAATTTAAAACAAAAGAAAATTCATATAGCTGACGCCAACTTCTTCTGGACAATGGTTGGTTGATGATAATGATGATACGAACTCTAATTGATGATTTTGTCGGTTCAATTAATCTTTATTGTTGCCCCACTTTGCGGGTTACTTTTGCCCATGGAAAGTAGTAGTTAAGAGATCTACATATATGTTAATTTATTATTGTAGAAACTGTTGAGAATGGTGCTGATGCGTAATGCAACCTATAACTATTTACATTTTTTCCTCTACTTTTCCGCAGATCCCTTGCTTTATCTTGTGGATGACAGCAATCCGGCGAATGGCGCTGGATCATCATTCTGGTTTTGATTATGTAAGGCATTATCATAAAAGACAGCTACGTGTACTTGAAATTTAAGAATCATTACTTAGCAGGCATGATAGTAAATTCGTCTTTAGTTTAGTTGACATCTCATTATCTGGATTCTGGAATGTGCAGATTTTGTTCATTTGAACAGTAGATAATCCCCTTGCTCCTTCGTCAAAGGTTACATTATTTTGGGAAAAGCAATATATCAGGAACTTTCAATTCGATAATCACCTAGGTTCAAGGATGTCCTCATTTACTTCTCGGTTGAGTAAGATATGTGGCCAGTGGGCATAAGACCATCCCTGTTACAATTAGCAAGGTCCTCTCTAACTTGGTAGAAGGTTACTTCTTGTGGAGTCAAGATTAAGTTCTGAATGTTTTTATGGAGAACATGAGAAGGTAATTTGTGTATTTTATCCACAGCGAGCACTCTGTGAAATGTGATAATGGAAAAATGGAGGGATCTGTTAGGAAGGCCCTCTCTAAGCAACTCCCTTTTTTCGAGATAATTTTTCCTTTTTTTTTTCCAGAAGGTTGCCTCTTGTAATGATATCCTAGTGCGTTAGACGGAGCTTTCATCAGTTCCACCTTTCAAACCCTTGGAGTAACTCATGCACTTTCTAGTAATCAATAAGATGAAAATTATTGGATCGTGATTGCTATACCTTTGACCATGGAGTGTAAGTAAATGATGTTGAAGACGGAACTAAATCAAACGTAGAATTAACTTGATTTCACACGCTTGAAGTGATGCCCTGCAGAGATAATTCAGGTTTTTAATGTATCTTTTTCTCTTAATTAGCTCTTTTTTAGGACCCTTAACAATGTATTCCACTAACTTAGTTAAACATCTAACAAATATAGCTTGTGATAGTAGAAGGGTGGACAGCCCTGGTGAACAGGGCTTCTATCATGGGTGCATCCTGGGAGGGTTGATGTACGCTGCCTTAAATATCACTATTGCTGTAGGTGCTGTTTCCTTGCTTCAAGCCGTGATCTCCAGGTCATTGTGGAGCCACCTTACTGTCGCTCCAAGCGTTACTCTTCGCAGACCCCGCAGTGGTGGGATCAATAGTTGCTAAGGTTTAAAAGCTTAAATATTTGCTAGGTTTTATAGTACCCAAGCTTTCTTTAAGCTACTTGGATATGGTCATGAAGTATTTTCCTTAATCTAAGTACTGTTCAGGGCAGTTGAAAGTCATGATAGTGTCTCGACTGTCTTATTGCTGACATTACTATCATGGTAAGTTCATTTCAGGGTGGAGCTTTATGGTTCAAGAATTTGACTCAAACTCCAAGTGGTGTTTTAGGCCTCATCTTTCCTCTGCTGATTGCTGGTTTGCATTTAATTAATGTTCAGGTATCTCACGTTTGACCCTCTCTTAGACATAATTGTCAGGTTTCTGCTTTTTATCATAGTGTTGGATCTTGTAAAGCTCTTTCACCATGTGTTTGTGAGAGAATTTATCAGCAGCGACCATGCTATGGTGGAAATAGCTATATGTGAAGACCATTGCATATGGAGGAGAAACTTTGGAATTCAATGGAGAAGTTGTTGGCATACGAATTGATCATGTGTTATTGTTAGCCAATAATGCAGATTAATGATACAGAGAAGATAATAATGCCGTGTGTCTGTAAATAAGCAACAACATGATCAAAATGCTATAGTCGATTTTTGAAAACAAGAAATGGCAAAAATAGTTGAAGTTGTACAAATGATGAGAGGAAAGCGTCACGTCTTTGCACACATGCAAAGTTATTGCCATGTGCATGTGACATCAGAGCTGAACGACATACAAAGGATAAATGCATAGGATCATGTAGTTAGTATAAAGCTCTATTATGGTTTGTGGAGGTTTATTGTCTGGTTTCCCTATAGAATGAGGCAGAATGTAACGAAACATTTATACGTGGAATCTTGTGAACTGAGAAGCTTTGAGCCTATGTAGGAGAGGGCAATTTCCAATGGTTAATCGGTCCTGTCCTTGTTCTTTTTCCTCCCTTCTTCTCTCACCATATTCTCGCAGGTCAATCAATATGACATTGTCATCGTCACAGTTAATTGTACTCGTCTTGTACTGTTTTCGGTATTTTTGACAATGCTATAGTATTTTGGCAAATCTTTGATCTTTTCTAAACCCATCCAGAAAGTTTGTCTCGATGTCCTTCTGGTTTCTCAATTTTACAATCTTAAAAATGTCTGTAATTGGTGCTTGTTTTCAAGCTGAATTCTCCGCGAGAAGATTAGCATCTTTTCTTGTGTAAAATAAAGTCTCCGTTGCACATTGATAGCTTGATGGCAGTAGAAAAACTTAGTTTAACTGGAAGAAACCTGAGCAGTGGAAATTGATGTTATTATGATTGCTGTTCTTGTTCAGAGCAGTTTGATTCAGTTTGGCTCTGATTCAGATATCTAGTTTATCAAGATCGGGTAAGCTGGCATGTAGGATTTTGAGAAAGATTGAGCGCATAAGTAATCTGTGACGGGCTTGAATACTGACAGGTAAACTTCAGTGCACGATCCTTGAATAACAACCATACTATTGTAGGACCCCGCGTGGTAAGCAGAAATTCACATATAACCCAACAATACATATACCAGATAGGCTAAATTTGATCTAAACTACCAATTAAGTCTTGTGATTAGCTCTGGCCTCATTTCAGCTTTAAGAAAAGAGTGAGCGCAGGTTGTGCGGTTAAGAAATCACTAGAGGTGACAAAGTAAGGTCCGGTACCAACAGATTTGCCAACTTCAATTGACAGTAAAACGAAAGCAGGTAAATATTTGCTGATGATCATTCCTAATGAGATCATAGCTTATTTTAGCAATCTGTTCGTACCAACAGAAAAAGCTGTTAAATACTTGAACAAAGACAACAGTACTATATGATTAGAAAGTAAGGACGCACATAATTTTCCTACCGCTGTATAATTAGCTTGCAGTCCAATTATATTTGGTGTACAAAACAGTGTTCCCCCATCTCAGTTATTATACTTATGTTCAACCAACATTTCTAGGACTAGCCTGTAGACAGGATGCACAAAACTCTAATCAGATCCAGCCACCTCACTTTGTACGAGTCGGTGATAATTGCTTCAGTTGTAATAGCATATATTAGCAATATGTGTCTAAATTGTTTTACATACGCATGAGAAAGATGTATCAGTTAGTAGTAGTTCATGATATTGAAACTAACATCTGTTGAAAGTAACTTGATACAAATGTAAACAGAACGTATGCAGCTTGTCCACACTTTCTCTAAATTGCGCGAGCCCGCAAGCATGTTATTTCGCCAAGGGGACTTAATTAACAATTGTGAATACTGAGGGTGATGTGCCTCACTGTGACTTTGATGGTCGGCTGTTGGCATTGAGGGAGGCCCCATCCAGTGGTGGCTAATTATCAATACTAAGAAATATTGCACATTTTATGACTGCTATTGAACTTTATGTACTCAACAAGAAAGGTTAATAGCGAAGATTTCAGGAATGGTTGGTGAAGACAAAGGTAATCCATGACAATCAATTTTGAAATGTGGTGATCGGCGTCTCACCGGTCTTCATGAAGTACGGTCGAAATAATGAGTGATGTTGTATGATGTAATGACTTTATAACAATATTTGTGACCATTTTTTGGTGTGGATCAAGGTGATGGGTGTGACTGATGAAGACATCTTGGTGAGGCAGAACATAGTTTGACGTAAATGTGGTGTCTAGATGTCACAATCACGTTTAGGGTGTGGTAATGGTGATGCTACTGTTTGTTAGTGGAATGACCCAGTCCAAAGTCAGGTTGTCTAACCAGTCTTTAGCTTTGATACTGATCTGATGACGGACAGAGAGTGAAATAAGTGAAGAACGAACACACGTGTGCAGTGTAGAGTTGAAACGGAGCCAAGAAGTAAAGCATGAAGGTTTTATCATACATTTGTACATTCATGCCAGCTTGAACGGTTTTTAGTTATATAAGTTGTGATACACTAGTCCCAGTATTCAGTGGATAATTTTCATAACCACATTTCCATGCCAGTCAATTTCAAGCCAATTTATATTGCAGGATTGTAAATATTAGAGATAGTCTGTTTGCTAGTGTGCTGTTCTCTTTTTCCCCCTTGTGATAATAGTTCTGGTATTAGTAAATTTGTGTTTATGGAGGCCGCATCTTCACATATTGGTTTACTTCTCTCCAATTTGCTTCGTATGTGACATGTAGTATATCTACATTCCCTATCAGGTTTCTTTTCATGGCTCTTCCGTTGGAAAAGTGACGGACCGATTTGGCACACTACTGAAGGTGAGTGAAGTCATTTACTTCGCTTAGTTCAGTAGATGTTTGATACTTTCCTATCCCGAACTATATCTCTTATATATTGTATGCTGAATTACCGCTGACAAATTACAGCATCATTATTCTTCACATGGATTTCTGTAAAAAGTATTTTTCTATTATCACTTGTTTAGGCTCTTAGGTATAATGATATCTGCTTGCCCCTATATTTTTGTGGTCTATAAATATCAGATGAGAATGCTAAAAACTTCCTTTCTTGTTGCAGTACTATAAGTATTATTTGAAGTTCTTGACGCTACCTATTTTCTTCACTTCAGTGTGTGTTCCACAGGTAATGAAATCTCTAATCTGCTCGTTATTGGGGTGTTAAGCCATTATATTTATTCATTGATTTAACACATGAACTCGTGTTAGGTGATTGTACTTGAACACATTATAAATCAGCTAGATTCCGTTTTTATAATTTCATAGACTTCTCTACCTTGCTCTCTTTTCACTTATCACTTACATAAGAAGAGCGTGAAGGAGGAGAAAGCCTGATGAAGCAGTCAGAATCTTTTTCTTCAACAATTTTTCTATCCCTCTCCCTGATTCTATTTTCCCTATTATTGGTGGCTATTGCTCATCGGATCAGCTCATTTCATGTATGGGTTTTGATGAAATTTAGTGGAACATTTAATTCTAATGTGATGTTGAAGTATTTATTTGATGCCATGTATGTCGATTCTCTCTCTGCAAATCTGTTGGTTTCAGATCCAATGCTCTTAAAATCCCAAACACTGATATCAATGATGATTTCGGTGGGCTTAGGCTGTAATGGATGGTGGTGATAAGGGAGAATGGTGTCCTGCAAGGAGGTCGGGAAAATTGCGAAGGAAAGATGATGTCGAGAGAAAGGAAAAGTGGATTTTCTATTCACCCAGGTCAAACAGCTTCTCGCTTTGGTGTGCACCACGCTCAATAGGCTATGGTGACTCACAGATTTGTTTACCCAAAGAACATTGGATTTATTACTGAACTTTCTGGAATGCGGTTTGAGATGATACCTGGCGCTTTTAGGACTAGATCTTTTTGCTGTTGAATGCGAGCTCCAAATGTTCATACCTTATGATTAATTCAGATTGAGGTAATTCTTGAACATTTAAAATGAATGTGATCTGCTTTCTAGAAAAAAATCAAGAGGGAATTGCCTAAAGGGTTTTTGTGCAGAATAGTTGCATTGCCCTTCTGCCACAAACGTAGTGGAGCCTTATTGCGTAAAGGTGGGTGTGACTTTGAAGCAAGCACTTGGGATCACAACCCTACCTTGCATTGGAGAAATGAATTCAGTCTTCTGCATACTATGCTTAGTCATTTAACTTCGTAACTCCCTCGCAGCACGAGTGCAGTGTCGTGCACATAAACTACCAGACCAAGTTTTTGATTTAGTTACTTAATTGGTAAAAGACCCTATTTTAGTGCTGGACTTCATTCATACTCCCTCTTCAACATTCTACTCAACACATAGCTTTCATACTCCCCGGAAATTATATCCACCTCGCTAAACTTTTGTGTGCCTCTTATTCAAGAGATGTAGTTTCTTAATGTTGCGTGTAAAGATAAAATGGCTATAGAGGCATCAAGTACGGGAATAGAGGCATTAAATTCAATACCTATTTCTACTCCCTGTGTAACATAGAAGTGCCAGTTGTCAAATAGCGTGAAAAACTAAAAGCAAATAAGGATCTCCTTATATTTGGTTTCTTCCAGGATGGGGAGAAGGAATAAGGGATATATTAAAATTTGCTTTCATGTCATTGTGATTAGGCTGACACTTTAGTTGAGTTGTAAAATTGAAAGTAATGGCATATATCTTTTGTTTTCTGTGTGTGTGTGTGTGTGTGTATTTGCTTCAAAATTTGGTAAAAGTGGCTATCTTGTGAACAGAGAGGGTAAGCACGGATTCTCCCTGGTTTCCTTAGGAGGGCTTTTCATTAGAGGCATAAGTCATAAGATTCTCCTTTGGCTCGTTCTGGCATTGGTGAAAGAAGGGAAATGCTGGGTTGTTGCAGCTTCAAACATCTTGTTAAATATGGCGAATGGTTGGTTGCTTTTTGTTCTTCTTGATTAAGGAGATCATAATGGATAGGTTTTTTGCTCTTGAGAATATTAGGTTTTTTGTATCGTAGGCTCGGCAGGGAAATGTGATAATCTAGAACAAATGCTGTTTTTGTGACAGGCACCTGCAACACATTATTTTTTTTCTTGTTTTTGCCTTGCTTTATATTATTTTTTTCTTGTTTTTACCTTGCTTTCTACATAAACAATGCTCTCTGTCGTCAGATTTTCAGCCTGCAATTGCAAAATTAAGATTAGTGATACTTTTTCCTTTTCTGCAGGGGTGTTTAGTCTATTGGCTGACAAATGGCTTATTAAATCTCATTCAGGTTGGCCTTCAGAAATTCATTTTATTATTAGTTGTGCAGTTTATGTTACTTTGGGCTGGTAGCCTGTCCTTGAATATTCAAGGATAATCAATATACTCAGCTATTTTACATCGACTCGGCACTTTCGGGCAAAGTATTGTGTCGCACGGGACACGCATGGAGATGGGTATGGGATGGGTACCGGATACGCCGTGCGCCGGACGGATATGCCACATTACCGATTGAAGAGGCATCTCTGGAAATCTGTGACCACACCTCTCTCTCTCTCTCTCTCGTTTGGGCATGTGGTCTGACCTTCACGTGTTCTCCTTTTCTTTTCCACAACAGCATCATCAGAAAATTTGCTACTTCTTCATAATACCATAACTACCACTATAGTTTGTACGAATCTCGTATAAAGTACTTTTTGGAAATAAATGTTCTGTCCGTATCCCGGTGTCGGTGTCCAAAATGGATCCGTGTCGCTGTGTCCTGTAACGTCAGAAATAGGAGAGTTCGATGACACGTCTTTGATCTGGACACGGGCTCTGAGTCCATGTAACATGGATACTCAGGTCAACTTAGGGATTTTACATTTTGTTGGTCATTTGGTAAGGATGTTGTGCATGTATTACCACATCACGCCTTCTTGGAGGCTTCGACTTCTTTTTCTCCAGTTTCTAATGCTGCTTGTTCCTTCCTATGGCCACATGTCTATGTTGATTACTACTACTTCAGTGCTTAACTCATAAAAAGTTCCCACACTCGTATAAAGCACTGAAGAAAAAATGTCAATCTACTTTTTATCCTTCCTCGACTAGCTCGCCACTGAAAATTCACGTAAAGTGACTCTTCCTTAACCCTACTCCTACCCATAAATGCAGACCTGGGTGAAGGAGGGACCACTAGAGTGACGTTATTATGCATATGAACCTGATCATAAAAATGTGTAGGTATGTTGGTTGATCTAAAGGAGTTCCTTTCCAGAGCTTAATTAGTTAAACAAACTTGAATCAATGATCAGAAATAAAGTCGAATCACTCTCTCTTTCGTCGGCATTCTTTCTTTTGCCACCTGATAAACAATTGAAATGGGCATTCCCTGGCTTGCATAATACATCATTCAACTGGCAGAATGTTAGAATCAACTAAATGGGACTGTTGAAAGTTCAAATTTCAAAACTCAGGAGCAACAATGGGGAGGTTTACCCACAGTGTAGAACTTACATCCTTTGGCTGAAAAAGAATACTGTTTAAAACTCAGGTGTTGGATGCAGTAAATTTTCAAAATTAGTTGCTATTAACCACTTGCGTTCAACTTTGCAGCAATTGTGTCTCCTCCATCCAAATATCCGTGAAAAGTTGGGGCTACCTCCCAGGAGAGCTGCAAATCCTCAAGAATTGGCTGAACCAGGAGTAACGTCATTGGATCCATCAAGAAAGCAACGCTTTATTTCTGCTCACAACCTTGCCCCTCTTGAACTGGTTAATGTGTGTGGCAATTATTGCTACCAATCCCATGCATTTCATGAATGCAGTAGGTGACTCGTGACGTCGTCTTACATATTTCCATGGTTGGGATTTCATACAGCTTTCAATTAGATATTTATCAGAAGGGAAAAAAGACACAGCAGTTCCCCTGCTAAGGTAACTTTTTTCTCTCTTAAGAAGATGCCCGCGATTCATTTATGTGTGGTTTTTGCTGCATATAAAATTATAAATTACAGATTGGCACTTGACAAGGATCCCGAGTGCGCAAGAGCTTTACTTGTTATGGGGCAGACACTAGTGCAAGAAGGACGGCATGCTGAGGCCACAGTATACCTGGAACGAGCCATTACAAAGGTAAAATGGGTGAAATGTTGATACCAAGTTGTTTTATGCTCTAATTGATTATCAAGGTTCTAGCTGACATGGAGCTATGTACCTTTACCAACTTTGCTTTCCTCTATTCCTATTTGATAACATGAAATTTCCCTTCCTTTTCCATTAGCTCCTTTTTGTTG
The DNA here is from genome assembly GCA_033070095.1 of Escallonia herrerae. Lineage (NCBI taxonomy): Eukaryota > Viridiplantae > Streptophyta > Magnoliopsida > Escalloniales > Escalloniaceae > Escallonia > Escallonia herrerae. The sequence continues at coordinate 446,115 of JAVXUP010000084.1, forward strand.
GTCATCCGGCAGACTCTGAGGATGTTGATCTCTTGATTCTAGCGTCTCAGTGGGCCGGTGCTTCCTGTTTGCTGCAGGTGAAGCCTTGTGAAGCTTTTATTGTTTTGGTTTAACTAAGAAACTGTCAGAACCTCAAGATAACCATCATTGTCTTGGATGATTCTCATACTTGCTACTTTCTTGTTGATAAGTGTGTGGAAATGTTGAGAATTGCCCCTGGGAAAATTGCATCTTGACTCTGCCTTGGTGTTTGTTACGTGCTGGCCTGCTGGGTTTTTAAGCATTTTGAGCTATTCCTCATTAAAATGGAGATCCTTGTTATCTTTTCTAATTTAGCATCAGCACTTCTGTTTGGCAGAGTAAAAAAGAGGAAGGATTGCTACACCTAGAAAGAGTGGCAGGCTTGAAAGAGCCCGAGGGTCCCGAGAGAAAAGCCCAGTACTACGAGGCGTTGGTAATGTTAGCAAGGTATGGGTTCAAGCATTCAATTAATTACTAGTTTGCTATTATGTATTACTAGGCAAATGTGGAATTTACTATTTTACGTCAGCAATCAAGCCCTGATAGATGATGGCTTTGCAGTACTTTATACGGTGAAGGTCGTAAAGCTGAGGCTGCAAAGTATTTCCGCTTGGCAGCCGCATATGATTCCGCTTATAATTCGTTTGTGGAAAAATGTGAAAATGATGAGGATAGTTTTGTTAGTGATCTCGTCAGCAGCAGGAGAAAAGATTACTGAGTTCCTTCCCTCCGCACGTCATCCCTCGGGTTCAGCATATGAAAATCTTTTCAGTGTCATGCTCCGAGCCTTGTAGCGGCTTCGCTCGATGGGAACAAGGATCAGATTAAACCTCTCTCCTCTTTAACCCATGCTTGATTTTGGGGGTTTTCTTTCCTGCCAAAGGAACCACCACACTGATGGGAATAGGTGGTTACATTACCCTATAGTCCTATAGCGAATATATGTGGATGGGCGCACACAGAGAGCGAGAGAGAGTACTGCAGGAAATTTTTTTTTTCTTTTTTTGAGGGTGGGATGATTTGAATGCTCATACACAGTGCTGACTTTTATTTTTTTGTTGTTCAAGAAAGCGAGCGAGACAGAGTACCGCGGGAATTTTTTTTTTTTCTTTTTTTGGGGGTGGGATGATTTGAATTCTCAAACACACTGCTGACTTTTATTTTTTTGTTGTTCAAGAAAGCATTAAGAATTCTAGTGAGGAATGATAGGAAATCAGATGAAGGTTCATTGTAAATTTTCATCACAGTTATAATGCTCATTTATGGCCTTACAAACTAATCTGCATCACCGAAGTCAAAATATTTAATTCCCATTTGAATCCGTTTATAGTGTGTAAATAAGTTACGTTATACGAACATTTAAGTTCCATATGACCGTAATTGAAGTGATCCCTGACTTTAGAAATTGATTGACGATCCGATCAAAACTTTACAACGCTTCTTTATATCTATGGGGGTGTCTCTGTGTGAGCGGATTACATGTGTTACATCTGCAATTTTTTTTTTCTCTATGAACGAGTGATTTACTTTTTGCATGTTAACATAATTGGATCCATTGGACTAACTTCAGGTTAAAGAGTACGACACTTGGTAAACATGCACCAAACAAGAAATATGCATTTATAGGTACTAGTAAGGTTCACGTGCTTTGCATAATATATAGTGATTTGAAATAATAATATTCTAAATTTTGGTTAAAAATAATTAAAATTAATCAATACGATTATTATAATTAAAATATAATAACAAATCAGTTGTTAATTCCTAATCAAATACTCAAAATATAAAAAGTTCATTATCCAAGACATGGTTTTACTCTTAAATTCGAATTTTTTACGTCAATTATCATGAATATTTTTCGCTGTTTATCATACTTATTTCTTTCATCACATCAAGTTATTGCTAAACAGAATTTTGACTGTTCTATATTATATCTTGTTATCTAAGGTACACTGCATTGCAATTAGTCTCAAACATCTCTCATAAATATCTGACTCTCAAGAAACATTAAAAGTTTGATTCTACAGCGATAAAAGTGAAGAAATTTTTTAGAGATAATTAATATCAAGTGTTTATATTGGAGTTGTCGATTGTCTTGTATTATGTTTTGATGGCATATATATGTCTAGCAAGTGAAAATGAGAAGAAGTTTGAATTATAATTAAGTTGTATTAAGAAAGTTCAATAATCAACCCGAAAAGGATTGTTGAAAATAAAGTGTTTAACATGAAGAAGTTATAATTAATAAATGTATAACAACGTTTGTAAGACAAAATGAATTAGGAGCTTAAATATTGTATCTTTAAAATCAAGAATCAATTAAGTTCAAGAGATCCATCAGGACATATGTAGAAACTGAACTGTTGAAGCAACAAATTTAGTAGCCCTAACTTTTAATAATTTTTTAAAAGTTTTTCTATCGTTCACTTTTAGAGCTTTGACACTTTTTCCTGCAAGCATCACTACTAAAGTTCAAAATATTATTACTTATGATTTTCTGTATCATTCATTACTTATAATATTTCTTTATACATAGTTATGACTATTTCTTGTAGCGATGATTATTGGGGGTTAAAATATCTCCTGCAATTTATTTGTTTTTTGTAATGATCTATTTTATAACTCCCTCAGTCTCAAAAAAACAAATTTGATTTTTTATTGGACTATCTTAAAAAATTGATCAGTTTTCAAATTAAAAAACTTCTCTCTCTCCACATTTAGCCATTCCCAACCTATTTTTCTTTACTGAATCAATTTTGTCCTGCCCCTCATTCTCTTGGGATAGAATGAGAAACTCATAAAATAACTTATATCTTAAATAAACGTGCGTCAAATATGATCAAATAATTTGAGACGATGAGAGTATAAATTTCATGTATCTTTTATTTTAGGATTAAAGTATAAAGCAAGTCCTTTTCAATTTTTTCTATCTTTAAGTTTCAATGTTCGAGTACAATTTGTCTAAAACGACGCTTCATCTTAATTATACTTTCTTTTTTTCTACTTTTCAATTAAAAAATCTACATTGTAATATAAGTTTCTCTCGATAGTGTACTCTACAGCTCTCTTTTATATTTATCTACCATGACATTGTTCATTGTAATAGTAAAATAAGGCTATTAATTTAGTTGTAGATATAATTTAGCATATATTTGCCTTAAGATTTTTATTTTTAACACATATTTTACTTACTCATTTAAAAAGCATATATACATGTGTCTGTGTGTGTCCTTTTTAAATTCATACTACAAAATTTTTGTGCGAAGTTGATATCAGCTAGTGGTAATGAACTAAGTAACTCCAATAACGTTAACAAACCTACGTTTTTAACCCTATATTTATATATATGCATTACATTTTTAATATAGATACAAATTCAATAAAAGTTCATCAAGAATAATTTGTAACTCAGATCATTCATTAAATAAAGACATGTATAATCAAAACAAAAAGAAAAAAATATATTATCTATGGCATAAGCTTTTGAGAGTTAAGAAAATTATAGGGTTAATTACATCTATGATCTTGAGGTTAGGGTAAAATTACAAGTATGCCCATTAGTTGGAACAAATAACATTTATGTCCGTTGACCCAACGAAAATACTGAAAGGATATAAAGAACAAAATGTCAGTCACTTAGGAATGTAATTCTTCAAATGTCATTCCTCATCCCTTCATCTCACCCATACAGCCCCGCCACCACTAACACCACCATCATCCATTTAGACTTTTGAGCTCTAACACAGACAAAGATAACATATACATGCATTCACACACAGGCGTGCACCCATCCACACACACATAGACGATATGCACACATAACCCCACACACACACACACGCCCTTCCCTCTCCCCTTCCAACCGGCCACAACCACAGCCACAATCACATCCCACCATCATTGCGTTCTTTAGCTTTTTCACTTTTCTTCAGCCTTCTCACCTCAATCAACTGTTACGGCTTTTCATTCTACTCACTTGCAATAAACCATCACAATACAACAAACCAAATGAACAGAAATGAAAATTTTAATTTGGGGTTTAAAATTTGGAAGAAGATGTATAAAATTTCTTGTTTGCATCAAACTATTACGCAACACCACGGCTGCTGCCGACATTAACTACCATCAGAGCAGCCTTCCACCACCGGCATTCGCCGATGCTGGGTTGATGTGGCTAGCGAGGCTGAGCCAGTTTGCCGACTTTCAAGCTGAGTGTTTGCCGAGGAAGGTGTGGTGACGAGATCGGAGGAGAATTGGTTAAAACCCTAATTTGGAAAATTAAAATTTGTGAAATTTTATATTGTATATACCTTGTAGATACAAAATGAAGGGAGTATCAATATTTAAAAAGTACGTATCGATATAAGCAAAAATAATATATTTTTTAACTGATCAATATGACTTTACCTTTTAGAATTTAATATCATTAATTGTAATTTATCTTGACCTCGAGGACATGAGTCTTAAAATTATAAGAATCCATTTCTCTACCAAACACAAATTTACACATAAAATTATTATAAAAGTTAAAAAAAAAAAAGAAGGCCTAGTCGAACTTGTGGATATTTTGGCTTTATCACATGTCAATAAATTTAAATTTGTAGTTATATGCAAAAGTTAATAGAGACAATAACTGGTGCACCTTAATTTATAGAAAAAAATTGACAATATTTGAACTTAGGAACGGTTCTCTAAGAAGTAGGGATAATTAAGTTGCTCATTTTATCGATTTTGATGTTGATAAGTTTTAAGGTTATGTTTTGATAAGATTTTTTTAAAGATGAACATAGACTTATTATCATATTTATATAATTAGGCTAGATCCACTCCCACATTTTTGTCACTTAAAAATGCATTAGTGAACTTTTAACCTATTTAGTAGCAAATTGTTTATGATTAATAAAAAATATTGTAGTTTAGGCTCACCTTCTTAAATGTAAAAATACACTTAAGTTTAGTAAACCTTTTATTTCTAAAAGGGTATTTTTAATGAAAAATCTATAGCCATTTTAATCGCTTGAGATTATTTTGTACGTTGGGGGCGAGATCCTTACCCGTTTTGGTTATATTAATAGTCTTTTGTTCCTAAAAGATGCATTAATGAACCTCTTTAGCGTCAAAATGTTTAAAGTTTGTCAAAACAGTAGTCATTTAGGCTCACCTTCTAAAAAGTCAAAATATTTAGAGAACTTTTTAAATTAAAAATAATATTTTTCAGAAAAAATATTTAGTTATTTAACCCCTTGCATATAAAAACGTTAGAGTTTTCAAGTTAAAAAAAGTTATTAATCATTTGACCTGAAATAAATTAGAGTCTATCAATTGTGGCTGATCTAATCCTATCACTTTATAAGAGTGAAATATGTGAAGACAGTAGCCCTATGAAACATGTTATCATGTAAATATATGATACATCGGGATACAATGTGTCATAGAAAGACAATAACCATATGAAGGATATATTGTCATGAAATAAGGGTACTCCAATAACTCTAATACGAATATAGGATTATGTACCTATCACGAACTCGATCAATGTATAATTAGGAAAAAAATTGCATGATAAAATCAATTTTTATACATTTAAAATTTTCTAACGAAATTCTAGTTTTACTATAGTTTTCTTACACCAATATGTCTGTAATTGAAATTTAGAATTAAACTTCAGTTTTATGATAGTTTTAATGTACGAAATGTTTACATTGAAATACATATATACATGCATAATAATTAAAATTTCTAGCATACACATCAACATACAAATCTGAAATACAAAATTTAAAAAGGATATGTTTAAGATAAAATATTCAACCTAGTTTAAGTATATTATGTTTATATTTTTGAAGGTTATAGAAAACATTGTTCTCTGCAAGTTGTTTTCATTAATCGAAATTCATGGAAAAAAATGTAATAGCTTGAGGTAGTTTAGCGTTAATGTGAATAAGAGCAATAGGTTTTAATAGAAATTTTTTCAGTAATAAAAAAATACGCAGGAGTTCAAGGGTGGTTTTATAGGTTTTTGTAAGTTTTTTTTTAACCTTTAATTCTAACTAAAACATATATTCCTATAGGATATTCTAAAGAAAGATGCTTGATGTCCTAAGAGAAGCCAAATACACACTTTTTTTTAACAACACTAATTCAAAATGAGTATTTGATAGAAAAAAAAGTTTCAAGTGAAAATTTCAGTTTCAAAAAGATATCTTAAGGGAAAAAATAAAAGAATTAGTCATTTAACCCCAATCAACATTATATATGCATTTAGAAAAATCCTAAAAAACTCTAGTTTTAGGATACATTCTGTATATCAATATGTATGTATTAAATATCTAAATTCAAACTTCAGGTTTACTACAGTTTTAATGTACTAATATGTTTGTATTGAAATCTATATACACAGAATAATTCAAATCTGTAGCATACACATCAACATAGACATATGAAATATAAAATTAAAAAAGATTGAATTTCTGATAAAATATTGAATTTAGTTTAGGTATATTATGTTTTTTTGAAAAAGGCTTTAGGAACTATGTTCACTATAAGTTATTTTCTTTAATCGAATATGACGAATAAGATGTAACTTTATTGTAATTTAAGTCAAAGCATCCTTTTACTCTGATAAAAGAATATATTTCAATAAAGATAATTTAACGAAAAAGACTTGATATTATATGAAAAGTAAAAAAGCACCCTTATTTTTTAAAACTGTTTTTAATGAAAAGAAAAGTTTTTAATCAAAAGTCAAAACAATCCTTAACTCTAACAAAAACATATATTCCAATAATGATATTTTAAGGAAAGATGCTTGATATCCTATGAGAAGTCCAAAATATCTTCATTTTTTTAATAAAACTCTAATTTAGAAAGGATTTTTGATAGGAAAAAATATTTTAAGTCAAAAACACCCTTACTCACCCTTAATCTTTTATAAAAATATCAATTAAAAAAAAATACTTTTAAAAATAAAAGATTAGTCATTTAAGTTCATACATAAATAGATAAATTATATAAAAAAAGCTGAAATAGAGGCAGCACCTCTGAAAGAGGTAATAAGTGCGATAACTGCCCTATTTGTGAAACACCTTCTTTTCCCTTTTTTTTTTTACTCTTGTCACTGCCGCCAGTATAAAAAAGCTAAAATAAAGGCAGCGCGCCTCTGAGAAAGGTGATAAGTGCCTCTGAGAGGGGTGATAAGTGCGATAACTCCCCTATTTGTGAAAAAACTTTCTTCTCCCCTTTTTCGACTCCGTCACCACCGCCGGTTCTTTAGTTGGGGTTTGGGTTGGTGAGATCTGGTTGGATTTGGAGAGCGAGATGGCCGTCGTCGTTTTTCGACAGATTGTGTTCAGTTAGGTTATCCTTTTCGGTGCCGACGATCAGTAAATGTTGATGAAAGGTTAGCTGTAGAGTTCCTTTAGGGTGATTTTCGTGTGGTTTGTGGTGGCTCTCAGATAGGGGTTAGTTTTCTCCGCCAGCATTTGCCGCGCTGCCTTGGGTGGGAGATGGATAGGTTAGTCTAGGGCTAGGTTTTCTTCTAGGGCTAATTTTCCCCCTTCCCCCTAGTTGTTCCGCCTTCCCCTTTGCCCTAGAAAGGTTTCGTTGGCTGTGATTTAGGTTAGATTGGTAGCTGCTTGGTCAAATTTGGCTCGGTTTGTGAGGGATCAAGTGGCCGAGATCCATTTCCGAGAATTGACGATTGGTTGTATTCGGCCGTGGGGCTTGCTGTGGGCGTGGGCTTGGGCTGGAGCTTCCATTGATGGTTGGTCGGTGATGACAGTTTGTGAAGTCGGTCGACGGTTGTAAGGTCGACTGGTGGTGTTGTTTGCCTCTTGCTCGGCTTTGGAGTTTCCAATATGGGTTGTTTTGGGGTTCTCTGGGGATTGAGAGCAGCGTGTTGGCCGAGAAGGTGGTATTTGTTCTCTACTGGTACACTAGTTTGTTAACAATTATCTTGTTTCTTTCTTTCTTTCTTTTGTTTTTATTTGTTTGTCTTCAGCTAGTTGATAGGTGCATATTTATCTGTTGTTAGTTCACGTAGATAGGGTTGTCATCCAATTAATTTGTTTTTTATTTTTTTGTTTTTTTTGTATATTCGTCTAAAAAATTATTCTGGTATATATTCCTGAATATTCTAAAAAATAAAAAAGCTATAAATTATATAACTTCATTTTAGCAAAAGAATATTAACGTATGACATACTTTGGACAAATCTTAAACTGATCAATAAAAGCTTTACTATATCCGTTTTTGTTGGAAACCATTTTTTCTGGTAGTATATAGATATTGACGGATCGAATATATGCTTCATTATATCCGCTTGAAAAAAGTAGAAATAGGAATTGATACTTCGATTTTTTTTTTGTTGAGAATAGTCAAAAATATTTACCAGGATAAGTTTTGGGACCGAATATACATGGAGAATTCAGAAGTAAAAAAACTACTTGGATGACATCTCCATCCAAAAGAAAAAATAACAGAAAAAATAATTTCCCGTATATTTATAGTATTCGTTTTCTGTATTTGTATTGTGTTTTCGTTTTTAATTTTTTGGATCCAATCACAAATTATAACTGTGTACTTTAATAATTTTTACCACGTTTTTTGTGTCTACTTTTTTCAATTGTTTTTCTATGTTTACCATTTTCATTCCTGTTTTCAAGACTGTTACTACCATTTTTCCAGTATTACCCTTACCACCATTCTTGCTTGTTGGAGTCCCATCCCCTTCTTTTTCCCGGCAGGATTCCCAATCACGGAGGATGATTTCACTCGCAGATGGAGTAAAAGCAAGACACATACACAGATAGGTGATCACAGAAATAAGGAATTCAAAGATGGTGGTTATAGAAGTAAGGAATTCATCCATTTCAAAGATAACGGGGGGTGATTACTGTGGGGCCGTAAACGAAATCTACGGCGATGAACATCTCGACATCGACGGAGGACCAGGGAGGGAGACGCTCCTCTCGGACAGCGAACCTAGTGTAGTTGTCTAAGAACGCGAACCTATCCACTTGAAGGAAGAGATCCTATTTCAACTCCAAAATGCTAGATGCAGATTTGCCAAGGAGAACGATGTGATTGCCGACGTGGATTCCGGAGAGATCTCGGCAGTGATTGACGGCCTGCTCGACTTTCCCAAGGAGGACGACTTGATTGCTGACGCCTTCTGTGACAATCTCGTCATGGATTCTGGCGATACCTTGATGGTCACCGCCATCAACAATTTCATTTCCTCCATCTCCGGCGAGACCTCGACGGGCAGTTGGAAGGGACGGGGTGAGACGAAGTTTTCAGATGCAGGCAATGGATATGAAAATTTGAGAGAAATTGAAGAGAGAGAAATGGTCTACCTTTCCTCTGTAACGATGGACAAAGATGCACAGAGGAGAAGAGTAAACAGTGGCGTGCTCTCTGACATGAATTCAACTTTGTCGGAAAGAAGGGAAAAAGGGGAAAACACCTTATAGGTGTTTTCCCCTTTTTTTGCTACTATTTGGATTTTGTACTTAAAATGAATATCCAAAATGATAAAAGTACAAAAAAAAAGAACATCTTTTTGTCATCATTACAAAATTTGAGTACAGAATAACATAAATGTACGGGCCCTAAGTTATTTTTGCCTTCCTTTTTTTTTTCTCCTGTATGGGGAACACTGACTATAAACAAACAGATAATCAATTACAAACAAAAGAAAACCTAATTAAACAAAAAAACTCTAAACTAGAAATAGATGAAGAAAAAAATTAACAACCAGTAGAAAACACCAGAGCACCTCAAGTCCAAACATCAGACTCGTGCCCCTTCACTGCAACGTGGTATCGTTAACTACTAGAGTTGTCAAATGGGCCGGGCGGCCCGCGGGCTGGCCAGGCCTGGCCCCTTTGATGAACAGTGCTGGCCCGGCCTTTTAGGGCCTAGGGCCTGGGCCAGGCTTACATTTCCCAGGAAAAAGCCCGGGCCCGGCCCGACCCGGTTCAGGCCCGGGTTTGGCCCTGCCCGGGTCAGGCCCGGTTCAGGTCCCCCCTCTTTACTTTTGAAATTCCACTTTTCCCCCCTTTCTCCCCAATGGATTTATTCCCCTTTTCCCCCCTAAACAGTACTGAAGATTTAACTAATGCGAAGAATAATAACACATCTTAAAGTCTTTGATTTTTTTGTTATAAATATAGTGGTCATGGGATCGAGTAAATTTCTAACATCTTTATGTATTGAAATTGCTGACCCCAATGCATCGTGTACCCCACATTTGCTGTATTTTGTCAATTTATGTTACAATTTGAGTGGGCTGGAACTTGGAATTTGTTAAGGACGCTTTAATAAAGCGTCCCTAACAGCAAATTACCATAATTAAAAAAAATCCTTACCTTGAATAACAAGAAAATGCCAAAAAAAAATTAAAAAAAAAAGAAATTTGGGCCCGGGCCGGCCAAAGCCCGGCCCTAAATGTTGGGCCTAGGGCCTGGGCTTGGACCGGGCCCAGATATCCTCAGAACCAGGCCCGGCCCGGTTGGCAGCCCCCTTGGCCTGGCCCCGGCCCGATTTGTTGGAGGCCCGATGGGCTGGGCCGGCCCAAGCCCGACCCATTTGACATCTCTATTAACTACCCTACTTGTTTTACTTTAATGAATCTGAGCTTTTCTTTATAGAGATCATCATAATATTGAGCTTCTGAAATGTTTTTGCATCCTCTAGAGGATTAAGGACAACTTTAGAGAAATGCGACGTTCTATGATGACTATACATTAGTGACTTGGTCTTGTAGTATTTGCCTTGTAACAAAAATATGAGTCCACATGACAAAGCCAGACAAAATTTCCCAAGGACATCAATGCAGTAGTATGTCCATGTCCTATTACCAATAAACTACATCTTGAATTCTAGCGTTACACAATCGAAAAGCATCCTCTCTACTTCTTTTTTTTTTGGTTTTAAGGTAGAAATGTATTGAGAAAAGAGACTAACAATTACAAGAGCGAGGAAAATCTTTTGGATGGAGCAAGTCTCTCTCTTAGAAACCTCACCCTCTTTTTCGATATAATTGACTTTACATTGCTATTATTAAGTCTATTCACATACCTGACCTGATGGATCCATTTTACATTGCAACAAAATACAAAAGCTATTCGAGGTGGATCTCCCCCCCCCCCCCGACTTAACTACACACCCCTCCCAGATATTCATGAGTCAGCAGCATCGTTTTTCAACAGTGGCAAAGCTAGAAAATTTGCTCGAGGTGGGCACCTAGTCGACCCAAGCAAAATTCCTAAGCTTAACTTCGCCACAATGTACATCACCCGACAATAACGTAATACGACTGAGCATATTTGCACAGGCGTCATCTGTTATTTTGTTGGTAATCATTTCACATATCCGCTCCCAAATCTACGAGTTACCCATAAATTCTTTTGTCAATGAATATCTTATTAATAACTGATTTCAAGGAAGTGGGTTCGCAGTCGACGTTAAAGTGTCACAAGGAATGCAATCCGAGTCAAATGCCAAATAGAGTGATGTGGGACACAGCAAGGATGGAGCAAGGGCAAAGACCAAGGCCTCCCTAAATAAAGCCTAAGGGTGGCAGTACTGCAAAAGCGATGGCATAGGGTGAATACACGACGACAGTCACAGTCCGATACTTAGGTATAGAGTCAAGGTCCTGTATGTTTCTCTCTAGAATTCTAGAGTGAGAAAGTGAATGTGAGTTCTGAAAATGTTCAAGTGTCCTAAGTGAAATCTCAAGACTCCTGTTTATAGAAGTTGAGATGATAATGTCATTAAGCGATACGTGGCATTCCCTGGGAGTGACACGTTACCTAGGGGTCCACAGGTGCCGGTGCTCCACGGATTGTCGGATCGCATATTCACCCGGTTTGCTCCTCACAGTGTTGTGCTGTCTGTCTGGAAAGACTGGCTCACACAGCGCCAGTGAGCCCCGAGAGTCCCCTTGATCTAGTCACCAGTCCAAGCACTTGTAGAATCCCACAGGCCTGGTAGCGGTAGGGAAGACCCACCCTCAACTGCCAGGCGAACTAGGCGTAATGCCCTCCGGAGACTTGCTCTCATCTAGGAGTGACCTGGGGGTCATAGTCCTTAGGGGTGTCGATGAAAGGCCCCAGTGCCAGAGCACGTAGACTGGTCACGCAGACACCCTGGCGAAGATAGTGTCATGGAGGAGTCTCCTATCCCACGGGCAGAGGTAGCATCCCAGAGGAGCGGTCTACCTGGCCGGCCAAGGTAGCATCTTGAGGAGCCATTGACCTGGTAGAACAGGAGTCTTCATGCCGGAGCACTTAGAGCTCCCCGGCAGAGATAGTGTCCTGGAGGAGTCACCTATCCTTGCGGGTAAGTCCTTGTGCCAGAGCACTCAGAGGGCGCCAAGGTAGTGTCCTGGAGGAGTTGCCTACCCAGCGGGCCGAGGTAGCATCCCAGAGGAGCCATCTACTTGGCAGAAGGGGAGTCTTTATGCCAGAGCACTTAGAGCTCCCTGGCGAAGATAGTGTCCCGGAGGAGTCGCCTATCCTCGTAGGATGAGTCCTGGTGCCAGAGCACTTGGAGCGCCCCAATGTAATGTCCCGGAGGAGTCGCTTACCCGACGGCCAAGGTAACATCCTGAAGGAGCCACCTACCTGGTTGAAGGGGTGTCTTCATGCCAGAGCACTTAGAGCTCCTTGATGGAGATAGTGTCCCCGAGGAGTTGTCTATCCCCGCAGGATGCTGCATACTCCGGAGGGTGGGTCGAAGCATGTTCCATGACCAAGGCAAGGTGCGCATGGTGTGGTGGAAGGATGGACCAACGCAAGGTGCATGGTAGTGTGACAGAGAGCCAAGGGGAGCGACTGGATCAGCGGTGCTGCCAGAATTTGTATGGTGCCGGGGGCAAGGTAGTGTGACAGAGAGGCAGAGGGTGCGACTGTATCTGCGACGCTGCGCATGGGCTTAACAGACTGTCCCAGAGATGGTGAGTGGGCGCGGGCAAAGGCGTGCGGGCGAGGACAATAGGGATCGCGGAGACGGCATTTAGGCGCGGGCCACGAGGATGGCAAAGTAGGGGCGGGGGCGAAAGGGCATACTGGAAACTGTGCGCAGGCCCGGCGCGCGGGAGACGGGCTTCGCAGAGTCGGCTCGCATGTGATGGCGGGCGATATGGTGTTTGACCAAAAGCAAAAGGAACGAGGTCTCGAATGGGAAGGAAGGGGAAGGTAGCCGCCCCCTCCTCCCCCCACCCCTAAGGAGAAAGTGGTCGACCCCCCTTCCCCCCCCCCCCCCCCAAGGGGAAGGTGGCTAACCCCTTTAAGGGTAAGGCGGCCGACCCCTAAAAGGGGGGAAGCACGCCAAGGTTGTTTCACAAGGAGAAAATGCACATGACTTGAGTATGTGTCGCTTTGACCAGCTTGAGAGCATTGAAAAATTGACCTTGACCATGGTGATGTGTCAAGCAGAATAGGACCGGCCGTGGGCCCTTGGGTGTGACCGAAGTAGGTTGGGAACAATAACGAATACCCCTAGAAAGTTGGGAATTTGATTCTTACTTTTTGTCAAACGCATAGAGTGCAAGTACATACAAGCATGACAAAGTTGAATAGGCAGTACACTCGAGATAAGAGAAAAATCCGTCACATTAGACAGTTTGAACAATCCCTTCCCTAATCACAATGGAAAGGAACATGTTAATATTGTGTTAGTGGAGGGAGAATTTGACGATGAAATCAACGAATTGGATTTAGAAATATCTTTAGTTAAAAAGAGATAAGTATTTAGACAAACTCGCGGATGGCTAACTCAACAAGCACGGTGGCTGAAGGGTAAAAGATTACCCAAAGTTTAAGTGGTCCTTTGACCAGTTGGCTTTCTTGATTGAATCATAGATGGCGGCCACTGAAGGAATAATGAAGATAGTTGAGAAGTTTCGCGAGCCTTGCATGCATGAATCATGACCTTTAAATAAGTTTGTGAGTAATCTAACTACGAGCATCACCTTCATGGACAAGGACTGGCGGTGTTTGTACCCTCATAACAGGCCCTAATACGTTAAATCTGTAGTTAATGATTGAGAGTTCAAGAGGATATTAATTGACAATGGCACTTCAGTGAATATCACGACTACCTGTGTCTCACTTTGTACCTCTGCCCAATATAGATCAGGTTTTAATAATAACAAACTCGAATCTATAGGATTTTTAGAGTTACTTTTAAGTTGGGACCGGTTCGGACATACACCAAATTCCATGTCATGAATGTGCAGACCAACTATCACCTTTTATTGAGGGAATTTGCACACGAATGGAGTAGTACCGTCTTCCTATCACCAATGTGCCAAGTGAACGTAAATGGAGTGCCAGTGACTATCAATTTATGGTTAGGAGAGTCCTGAAGCAAGAGGCTCATCTAGTAGACTCGGTTTACTATAGAGTATGACGAGAGCGAGGTTGGTTACAACATCAAACTAGTTGGAATACCACCTCTAGAAGACCAGAGAGATCATATTTGCACTCGAAAAGTGTGTCGGGAAGGACAAGTGTGAGACGGCCACTAAGAAAGAAGTCCCAATTAGCTTAGGGCAAATTTATCAAGCCCCACTTTGTGGGAAAAAGGGTAATCGTCTTCTACGATGCGCTGGGTCAGCCTTGCTAACTGATGAAGAAGACCCCATGCAGTGAGCAAGGTGTCATATGGCTGAGCAGGGGAGCGATAGAAAGGTGGCAGGCGAGCCTGAAGATGCTCCACCAGATTTACCGGACCGAAGCTTGTGTTGATTGCTAAGGTCTTAGACGAGAAAGTCAAGGCTCGATGATTGCTTTAACTAACAAATACATAGATGTTTTTACAAGGCAACATTTTGATATGCCAGGCCTTGACGTGGATTTGGTGACACACACACACATAGACACTCAATGTCCATCCCTCGGCTGTACCAGTCAAGCAAGCTATCTGATACTTTAAAGCCGAATTGACTCTTATAAGCAGGTTCCATAAAACCTATAGAGCATCAGTGTCGCTTTCGAGTGTCGTACCAGTAAAGAAGCACACTAGGCAAATACGTGCCTATGTAGACTTTAGAGACCTGAACAAGGCTTGTCAAAAAGACTGGTTTCCTTTGCCCAGCATTGAGCTACTAGTCGATTTAACCGCATACCATGGAATGTGTTCTTTTATGGACGGGTTCACATGCTACAATCTGATAAAAATGGACCCAATTGAAGCAACTAAGACGGCATTCTGCACTTCGTGACAGTTTATATTAGACAGTAATGCCAATTGGGTAAAAAAAAATGTTGGAGCTACGTATCAGCGAGCTATGACCGTCACATGCCATGATCTTTTTCATGATTGCTTGGAGGTCTATGTGGATGACTTGGTGGTCAAGTCTAAGAAAGTACAGAATCATTTAGAGTGCTTTGGCGTGGTATTTGAAAGATGTTGACAATACATGTAGGAGATGAATCAAAAGAAAACTGAAACAAGAATTCTCTTTCTTCATCATCAATTGCAAGATATAGAAAGATACAAAATCTCTCTATATATTTTCTATTTTTCAATCATATAATGAGATATATGTAAACAGCAGGTCTGATTGTGTATTTGATGTGGTAAAAGGAAAAGTCTTGGGATTCATTGTACATCAACACGGGATTTGCGAAAGCATCCACCTCAAAACCAGGTATTATTGATTGAGGGGAGAGGCCTATAAGGCAGGTGATGACACATTTTTCGTCGCTATTGATTAGCGTCGAATCTTGCGTTACAAAATCTCGTCGTTTATATATAGCAACGTTTACTATTTTATATAGTGAATTCATATTTTCAGATGGCTGAAAAGTCAACCGTTAATTACGTCCATGATAACTTCGATTAAAGAAATGCAAGTAAAATAATATAAGAATACTTTTCATTTATGCATGAAAATTTAATACATCATATAATCAAAATTTAGGTAACAATAAAAAGGTAAGATGGACCTTGAGCCCATCTCTCTCTTTTTATCTCTCAGTTTTTCCTTTTTTATTTCCTTTCTACCGCAACAGTAGCTCCACTTTATGCTTCCGACTTCTGAGAGTCTTTGGCTTGACTTCTCTTCCTTTTGTCCTTTTTCTCTTGTTGCATCACTTTTTCGTCCTTTCTTTGCTCACTGACTTCTCTTCTTTTTTTCTCCTTTTTTCTTTCTTGGTTTTCCTGACTTCTCTTTTTCGTCTTTCTTTGATTTTTCCTCCTTTCTCCTGCCGAAGGAGTCCTCTCCATTTATAGCCAACGGGAGATAGTCTTTCCCCCTTTTTGATAAGCCTTAGCTTATCCTTTCATTTCTTTGACTTCTCGTGATAAACTTTGGCTCAAAGACTTCCCATGCTCCTCCGATCACAAGCCACTATTTCTTATGTTTCTTTATTATCCAAATATTCAAGTATTTTATTTGTAATGTACTTCTCATTTGGATGGCATGCATGTCTAAATTCATATCAATCCCTTCCTTGAAGTATCTTCATAAGTCTTTTATAATGGAGCCATATCCATTAATTTCTGGGCTTTCTTTAATCTTCTTTTGTTAAAAGGCTACCCATTAAAATTGGGCTGACTTTCATTTGGATTAAAGAAAGGCCCAAGTCCGTCGAAATTTCGGTGCCAACAAATACCCCTCGTGATTCGGACTTTTTGAACTTGCGAAAAGATCGGATCACGACTGATTTTGCAGCTCAACTTTTTTCATTCTAGTCCAGACTTTTTGAGAGATAAACCACCTTGAAGTAAGTGACAAGCTTTGCAGGTCAGTTGTACGTACTCGAGTGCTTATGAGCTTGTTCTCGTGCAACACATTTTTTACTTCCTACAGGCTTCTTCTTGTTGCCCATGACCAACTCATATATTCATTCGGTCTTTCTTTGCTAAAAGCCTGAGGGCACTGTAGTACTTTTGAAGAAGTCGCTGAGGTATTCTGTTGTTACCTTCGAAGTACATATCAAGATGCCTTTGCTATTTAATGCAAGACGCCTACGTACTCAGCGGATGAAGTCATGTCGATAAACTCAAAGATTCATTTTTTTTCTTTTTTGAAACACTTCTTTTTCTTGGAGCTGCACTTGAAAATGTCCCAAACTGTCAATGTAGCAACCGAGTAAGCCATCACGCAGTTTAACAATTTTTACTAAAATTCTCTTTTTTTAATCTTTTTTTGGAATATTGCGACCGAACTTGAGGAATATGTCTCAAGCGGCTTACGTACCCGAAGGATCAAGTCATCATGTAGTTCAACGACCTTTTTAGTTTTATTATGGGAAATAAGTTTTCTTTTGATTATTGCGACTGAACCTGAGGAATATGCCCCAAGCTGCCTACGTACCCAAAGGATCAAGTCATCACGTAGTTCAATAAATTTTTTTTTGCGCCCTAACTTTTGCCTAGACCGCCCTTTTCAGGGTTTTCAGCCTAGCAGGCTCCTTTTTTTTTGTGCCCTCCTTTTGCCTAAACCGCCCTTTTCAAGATTTTCAGCCTAGTGGGCATTTCCTTCATGGGTAGTATTTCTTCAAGAATCTTGCATTCGTGGGAGGGATTACCCGATCTCCGTCCACGGTGACCAATAGGTATGTTCCATTAGAATAGACCTTTTCGATGACATAAGGTCCTTCTTATTTAGGCTCCAATTTTCCTTTGATCCTTCGAGTGACTATGATTGACATTCAAACCATGAGGACAAGGTCCCCTTTTTTAAATGACCGCATCCTTACTCTTTTGTTAAAGGCACTCTCCATCCGTTGTTGGTACATTTCGAGACTCTGTTGAGCAACAAGCCTTTTCTCATCGAGGCTTTCTAGTTCAGTCAGCCTAATCTGAACACTTTCTTCATCTGTAAGTGATTCTTGGATGGCAAAGCGTAACGAGGGTATTTGAACCTCAAGCGGTAAACTACCTCGCTTCCGAACACGAGTGCATATGGGGTGGCTCGGGTTGAGGTTCTAAATGTGGTCCGATATGCCCACATAGCCTCAAAAAGCCTTTCATTCCAACTTTTTTTTGTTTTTGTCAACCATTTTCTTGAGAATCTTACACAAGTCTTATTAAAAGCTTCTGCTAATCCATTCGCCGGAGCATGGTATCTAGATGAATGGTTATACTTTATGTTGTATTTGGCATAGAGCTTATATAATGCCCCTTCCTTAAAGTACTTTGCATTGTCGGCAATGATGGACTCGGGAACCCCAAATCTATAAATTATGTGGGTCCTGATAAAGTCTGCAACAGTGTCCTGCTTAACATCTCTTAAGGCAATTGCTTCAGCCCATTTCGAGAAGTAATCCGTTGCCGCTAAGATGTATTAGTGGCCTTTTGATGATGGTGGTGTGAATGGCCCTATGACATCCATCGCCCAAGCGGCAAATGGCCATGAACATACTGTAAAATGCAGAGGTTCAAGAGGGCTGTGAGAGAAATCACCATGAAATTAGCATGCCTAACACCTTTTAGCAAAACCAATACAATCAGCTATCATAGTTGGCCAATAGTACCCTAAGCATTTTATTTGCATTTGCAGCTTAGGACCTGATTGGTAGGCTCCACAGGCCCTAGAATGAACTTCTCTCATGACTTCCTCAACTTTATATTTCGCGATGCACCTTAAGAGCATTCCATCCAAAGATCTCTTATAGAGAGTATCTTTCCACATCACAAACTGTGCGGAGCACCTCCGAACCTCGGCTCATTTAGCACGGTCATCTCCCAACCTCCCACCTTGTAAATATTCCATGAATGGTAGACGCCAATCTAACGGGTTGTCTTGTCCCTTCAGTCTTTTTGACATTGTAAAGACCTCTTCCACTTGCACGTCTACAACAACCTTTTCATAAGGCTGTAGTATTCTTCGCTCCCCCACTGTTATTGTCATTTCCTTATTTTCAGAAAGGCCTAAAGAGGCAGCGAGGCTAGCCAAAGCATCTGCTCTGCCGTTTTCCCCTCTATGAACATGTCGAATCTGAAGCTTTGGGAATTTTGATAATAGATAGTCTGCCCTTTCATAATAAGGGAAGAGGTTGGGCTTTCTGATTTGATATTCACCCTTTAGTTGCCTTATGATCAATTTTGAATCTCTATATATTGTCAAATCGTCTATCGAAACCTCTAGGGATAGCTCGAGTCCCACAATTATGGCCTCAGATTCAGCTTCATTATTTGAACAGCCTTCTGTTAGAGAGAAAGAATGGGGGATTATGCCCCCTTCTGGCGTAACGAAGACTATCCCAATACCAGCTTGGTTATTCCTCGGATCATTTCATTTTTTTGCCATCGGGACTTCTTGAAGCACCATCAAAATATATTTTCCACCCTTTCTTAATCTCTGTTTGCATGACCTCTTCATCAGGGAGATCCAACACCAGCGGAGAATCATCTGAAATAGGGTGGGCTGCTAGAAAATCCGCCAGGGCCTGTCCTTTGACTGCTTTTTGTGGGATATATTCGATATTAAATTGATGGAGAATAACTGCCCATCTCGCAAGTCGTCCTGTTAATACTGGTCTTGACAGAATGTACTTTAAAGGACCAGCTCTAGATATTAACTGGATTTCATGTTCTCCCAAATAATGCTTTGGTTTTTGGAGAGCAAATACCAAAGCAAGGCATACCTTTTCCATAGCCGTATACCTTAGTTCGGCTCCTACTAATGTTTGACTCAAATAGTACAAGGCATTTTCTCTTCCTTGATCATTATGTTGAGCTAGCAGAGCTCCTAGGGAGGTATCCATTACTGCCATGTACAGGATCATAGGTTTCCCTTTCACAGGGGCCATCAAAACTGGCGGTTTCATCAAGTAGTCTTTGATTCTGTCAAACGCCTCTTGACAAACTTCATCTCAAACAAATGGTGCATCCTTTTTCATAACGTGTGAGAAAGGCTGACAACGCCCTGCAAGATTAGAGATGAATCTTCTGATGTATGCGAGTTTCCCTTGCAGACTCCTGAGTTCTTTTAGATTCCTCGGGGGTAGCATCTCCAAAATAGTCTTTATTTTGGCGAGATCAACCTCAATCCCCCTATGACGAACCATAAAGCCTAAAAATCTTCCAGAAGAAACCCCAAATGCTCACTTTAGGGGGTTCATCTTTAACTGGTACTTTTTAAGCCTTTCGAAAATGACCCTCAAGTCTTTGAGATGGTCAAGACGAGTTTTGGACTTCATTACTAAGTCATCCATATAGCATTCTATGGTGTCATGGAGTATATTACCAAAGATGACTGTCATGGCTCTCTGATATGTTGCTCCGACATTTTTGAGCTTGAAAGGCATCACTTTATAGCAGAAGACCCCTTTGGGTGTTCGAAAAGCTGTAAGTGCTTCATCTTTCTAGAGCCATGCGGATCTGATTGTATCCGAAATATCCATCCATAAAGGATATGACCTCAAATCCCACAATGGCATCCACAAGGAGTTCTGTGATGGGGAGAGGAAAGTCGTCTTTAGGGCAAGCTTGATTCAAGTCTCAGAAGTCAATGCACACCCTAATTTGACCATTCTTCTTTCTGACTGGTACGATATTTGCCAGCCATGTGGGATACGAATGAGCTTGGTAATCTCTGCTTCGATTTGAGCTACCAATTCAGGCTGAAACTTCCTTTGTGGCTATTTAACAGGCCTCTTTCCATGACGAATGGCTAACCTATGAACAACAACCCTTGGGTCAAGTCCAGGCATCTCTGTATATAACCAGGCAAATACATCATGATATTCTTTGAGAAAATTGGTATACTATTGGATTTCCTCTTCAGACGTCAAGGCGCTGACCAAGGTTGGCCTCGGGTCATCTTTGGTTCCAAGATTAACTTCCTTGAGCTCATCAATAGTGGCTTGACCCCTTTCTTTATATTCTAATGGAGCCGGAGAAGAATCTTCACATTCGGTTTCATAGGAAGTCATGTTTAATGTTTTATTGACAAAAGACTTAGAATCTTGATACCCTAGGCCTCTTCTAGGGTACTTTAGTGTTCTTCTAGTTAGTAGAGCATCAGCTTGTTCTTCACTCATCATCGTCTCAAATGGAGGAGGATTATGGGTTGAGGTGCAATCCAAACCTACCTTTTGGAACATTTTCACCATCTTTGGACTATAAGTGGTCTTCTGAATAGTTCCTTTTAGCTTGACTTGCCTCTTCTGGGGTCATGTTTGTGTATTGTGCAAATTCCCCAACCCATGAAACTTGATAGGATTTAATCCCTTTTTATATGGCGGGACAAAGAAGTGTTGATAACTCTCGACATACGAGCAATCCATTTTCCTTAAAGGCAATAGAAGTTCCTCCTTGAATGCTTTCAATGTGCTTGAGGATCCTAATTCCTGCGCACTAGACCTTCTTTGTGATTTTGGGACATAGACAAAGGTTTTCTTTGGAGACTTGCTCTCTCTTTCCCTTTCTTTTCCCTTGCTTCCACCTACTAACACATGGTCATAAAATTGTGCATCTGCATAATAGGCTTCCACGCCACGAAAAGGAGCTTTATCCACTACGATGCACCCATCTTTTTTCTCGTCATCTCCCAAGACATATTTTAGGCACTGATGTAGGGTAGATGGGACAATGCCGTTGGAGTGGACCCAGGGCCTTCCCAAAAGGACATTATATGAGGTGTCGGCATCTATCACCAAAAACTCAGTGTCATCTCTTATGTCTGCAAACCTAGTGCTCAATTTAATTTTCCCCCCTGGTCTTTGCTCTTTTTGATTAAAACCCTGGATTACTACCTTGCTTGGCTGAAGTCTCGAAAGACGAACCCCTAAGACAGATAAGGTCCTTTTTGGTAGCAGGTTTACCACTGATCCCCCATCTACTAGCACTCGGGATATTGTGACCTTATTTACTTTACTAGTAATATAGAGGGGTCTGTTGTGACTTCGATCATCGATTTGCATATCTTCTTTTGTGAAAGTCTCCATTGTCGAGGCATAAATTATCTTTGAAGCATGCCGTTGATGTTTTTCTGGTAATTCTTGGGGACTTAATTCTTTACGAAAGTCCTCGGGTTTTGTCGAAGCAAGGACTAAAGATTTTCGTAGCTCATCAGATAAGAGAAGAGCATCATATACGCTCAACATCGATGGAATCCTTTTTAAATGAGTCAGGACATCATATTTAACATCGTTCGCCTTGTCTCTTGTTATGGCGTCCCTTTGTACCAAGATATTGACCAATTTTTTTTTTTTGCGTCCATGGACAATATTAGCCTCTTGAATCTTTTCATGTTCTTCCCTAAGCTGTTGATCGCTCTCAGATATAGCTTGTGGCGACTCATTAATTTGGACCATGTTAGTGGAAGCAACTGATGACTCATCATCACACATTTCCTGGATTTGGGGATGAAAACCCAATTAGTTTAATGTTTGATTAATGGCCCTTTCTCTCAATTATAGAGGATCATTATGATATATATTTTGCTCCCGTAAGAATATCTTCTCCATTTGATCCCATGAGGATATGTGTAATCCAGCTAAAGAACAATACCAGTCAAAGGCAATACCCCCAAGAGAGAGGGGAAATTGTTTAAGACATAGGGCGGAGCTTCGTGCCGTAGGTCCGCATTGTCGCAAGAATCTTTCAATGTGACTGTTAAGGGAACCAAAAACCTTATATTTAATGAAGTTGGGGAGTTTATATCCTTCAGGGAATTGGACTTGCCTTACTTCAGGTGGGTACAGATCCCGAGGTAGTGAAACCCCCGTATCTCTGGCTCTAGCGAACTCCAATGTCACATTAAGCAGATCTTCGGCCAAAATTTATGAGAAGGAATAATTTTGCACAAAGACTTGGTCAATGTCTTTCACATCATTATACCCCATTTGCAATGGAAAAGATACATAAAACCTTCGATAGAATTTATCAGCTAGTGTATCCCAGTCAGGGATAGATTCTGGGAGGAGGTTCAAGTACCAAGCGAGGGTCGTACCCTCTAAAGACAAAGGAAATTGCCTTAATAGGAGTGCTTGACTTTGTGCTGTGTCGCCACATATGGCGAGAAACAAAACAAGGTGTTTCCTAGGGCAACCAGATCCTCTATATAGATGAAAATGAGGAATGTTGTAGCCTAAGGGATACAGTACCCGGTCTACCCAGGCTGGGTATGGTGCTCTTATTATCTGCTTTATTTGAATGATTGTTCTTTTTTTATCCACCAGGTTATTGTCCAGATCAACAGATATTCTTGTTCTGGCTAGGCTTGTCCTCTGCATATTTACAACAGATCTTGCTTGGTCACGAGCATTGTGAATGACTTCAACATCTCTTGTACTAAAATCAACATCCACTGTGATGATGTTGCATGCAAACCGGTCATCAATGGAGAAATAGGAGCTTCCAATACTTTCCCCGTCATATGTCCCTGCTTGAGGATATGAGCTATCAGACTTGTAAGCATAAGAACGTGTTTCTTCTTGCCCCACTAGCAAGGACCTTAACTTTTCCTCCACATCTTCCAGGGTCACATCTTGTCCATCAGACACAAGCGTTGTATCTTTCTCTTCATTACTAGTTAGTTCAGAATTTGACTGATATTCTTGGGGAAAGAACTTATGGAGAGTAACTGGCAGCCTAGGAGGTTGGATCAACAACTCCTAGGAGGTTGGATCAACAACTCCTTAGTGGTTGGATCTCCCTTGCGACTTTTCTTAGATATCTTCTTCTTTTTCTTCTTGTCCTTGAGGGCTTTCAATCTCTTGAATTTCTTCAAGACTCCTTGTCATCTACTTGCAACCTGTGAGGCCTGCTTGGACCTCCATTGACGCCTTTTCTTAGCACCCCTGCTTTCAAAAAGGACCCATTCCCCCTCGTTATCAATAGAAAGGGAGTGAGGTACATCTGCTGAGTAAGGACTAGACGGTCTCAATATTTCTTCTGGTTCAAGTGTCAATGTGATAGGATTGGCTGTGGTTTTCTAAATATGAGGGAGGCTTATGTCACCTACACTGATGAGATTTTGTATCCATTCCTTTAAGACAAAACACTTTTCAATAGGATGACTTACCAAACGATGATAAGGACAATAATTAGGGTCATTGATTTTTCCTTCCTCACTAGGCCTTTTTACCTGAGGGAGGGTTATGAGGTCTTCTTTTAACAATTCCTCAAAAAGGTCCTTGATGATATCATCAGGAAAAGAATACTTTTTCTCCATCCTTTCTTTTAATGAAGGTCTTTTTTCACCCCCACTATTTCCTTTTTCGACTGGGTTCTCAACTTCCTTTTTATTTTTAGGAAGAACTACAAGCTGCTTTCTTTTTTCCTCCACTAGAGCGGTTTCTACTTTGTCAATGGCTCTAGGCCTTACCTTTCTTTGACCCAAGTGCATTTTGAGATCATGTGCCCTTGTACATAAGTCATTGAAACCGTTAAAGGTTTGTGATAATAGGTGTATCGAGAGTTCATGCTTAAAATTACGTAAGCACATTTGTAGCATTTCTCCTTGGCTAAAGTTATGAGAACACCTAAAGGTGAGAGCTTGCCATCTTGTAATGAAATCAGATGCTGACTCATTGTCACGTTGTTTTGTATTGATCAGCTCTGCTATACTCACTCGCCGTTCTGTATTACTGAACTGGTTGTAAAATTCCCTGATCAGAGTGTCCCAGTCAGGAATTGACCCTTCTGGCAGATTGGAGTACCATATGAAAGCAGGTCCTTCTAATGATTGCACGAACAATTGTAGCCATAAAAGCTTATTTTTGCCTATATGGGATAGACGAGCAATAAAATGAGCCACATGTTCTCTTGGATTTCCTTTCCCATTGAACCTTCAGAAGTCTGGTTGAGTGAAGGTCGATGGGAAAGGGACTTGGTCTACCCAGGATGGGTATGGTTTCGTGACCAAGCTATCAGTGGGAGTGGTCCTATCTTCGACTTTCCTTGTTTCCCTTTTGACTACACTGTCGATATAAGACAAAAGGTTTGGGTCCAAACTTCCACTAGGTAGTTTAGAGCCCCCTCTAGCATAAAAGTTATGGGTTTGACTTGTCTTGGCCCCTGAATATGGTGTGCCAAAAGGTTGGGAGCTATGGTTGACATAACCATGACTTCTTATATGATTTGGCCCCCTGGGCATTAAGCTTTTTGCTTGATCACGAAGCCTTGACTTGTCATGCAGAGATGATGACTTTTTCTTGGCAGTAGCTTTTGATAATTTAGCTGTTAGGTCTTCTATCTGTGCCGTCATCATAGCCATCTGATGTGCCATCTGAGCTTCTAGACGAGCAACCTTGTCATCAGAAGAGAAATTATCTTCACTTTTACCATTTGGTAATGCCGATCTTGTTCAATATTCTCGCTAGAAGAAGGGGAAGAAGTCCGAATAGTTGAGGCACTTTAAGGAGATGCCAGCTTATCAGGCACTTCTTTGAACAATGGATTAATAGCCCCTCGACAGGTGCCCCTTTGGCTGTCATTGAACGAGTTACACGGACTGAGCAGTCCTCTCGAGGTACTATTTTCTAATCTTTCCTCAGGTTCTTCTTTCTTAAGTCTGCGCAGGATACTGTGGAACTTTGACTATCAACCACACGCACCTCTTCCCTCACATTCCTTTTAGGTTTTGAGCTTGCGGTTTTGTCCTTTCCTTGCCTCATTCCCAAAGATTGGTGACTCCGTGGTTCTTATCTCGCCTGTTTCAAGGCTCAATGTCTTATTTAGACTAGCAGCAATAGCGGCTGCATCCACCTGGGATGATTGGTTTTGAGAGATAGACCCGTCCTTATGCCCCATTGGTTTAACCCTACTACCATCGTGGAAACAAACTCAACATGTTTACTTGGCCAGACGGGTGGGATATATCTCCTGAAGTTTCCTGATGGCACATGCCTGGTTGGCTCGACATTAGCTTCCAAAGTCTTAGCCCTATAGAGGACTTTAATTTCACCAATATTTCTTGGTTGATTTACTTGAATTTTAACCGATTCCCGTCCATGTTGATTATTTTCCAATGGACTCTTTTGGGACCCAATGTATTTTCTAGATAGGACACCCCTTGGTAACCTAGTCACCCCTGGGCGGCGCACCTAAGAGGGCAAGAAACATCCTCGTAGATTATCCTGGCGAGGTCCAGGGGTTCTGACTGGGTGCGGCCTTAGCTTATGCCCCAGTGGCTTTACTGTGTCGGACGCCTTTGCTTCATTGGCTGTGGGCTGTGGACCTGGAAGCCTTTTCTTCACAGGATAATTCCCCTTGGGAAATTGAGGCGGTGGCCTATTTTCCACAAGTGATGGGCCCTTAAAAATTCGAGGTCGTAGCCTATGTTTCAAAAGGGGTGACCCTTGGGGAAACTGTGGCCGTTCCACAAGTGAGGAGCCCCTAGGAACTTGTGGCCTTGACCTTTGTTCCTTGAGGACTGACCCCTTAGGGATTTGTGGCCGTAGCCTGTGTCCCAAGGGATATAAGCTTGTAGGTGGCCTATGTTCTGCAGGCGGGTGGCTTCTAAGAACTTGTGGCCTTGACCCTCGTTCTATAGATGGCATACCCCCATGAACTCGTGGTCTTGACCCTCGTTCTATAGATGGCATACCTCCATGAACTCGTGGTCTTGACCTTTGTTCAATAGATGGTATGCCCCCAGGAACTTGTGGCCTTGACCCTTGTTCCATAGATAGGAGACCCTTGGGAACCTGTGGCCTTAACCTTTGTTCCATAGGGGTTGACCCCTTGGGGACTTGTGGCCTCGACCTCTGTCCCAAGGGGTATGAGCCCGTAGGCCTAGTGATCTTTGGGCTAATGGTTACAGTGTTGCATGATAGCAATGCATCTTTATATGTCATCACTTCTTTCTTTCGAACCACGAGCGTGAATTTTGATCTTATGATTATGATTTCATTCATGCCAAACACTCAAAATATAAGTTAGTGCTTGAAAAATGAATAATTAAATCAATAAATATATATTGCCCTTTTTTTTTTTAAAAGAAATCTTTTTGTGTATATATGCATATATATTTATTTTTGTTTTGTCAAAATGCCAAGTCTTAACATAATAATATATGGCAAAAAGAACAAAAATATTGAAAATATTTTTCGGCCATGTATGGGTCAACCAAGTAAACCCTTTTTTTACTTTAGTTGATTTGGGCCATAGCACCACAATAGTTTATATTTTTATTTGGTTATCTCTAAACAGAGGAAGCCACGAGTCCCGCTGGTAAGGCCCTCCATTAACCACTACTGGGTCCAAGGGTCAATACCCCATGGCTGCAGAACTACTGCGCCCCATTTATTTTTGCTTTTCTGCTGTAGCCATTTTAATTCTGCTTGAACAGTAACTTAACCAAATTGACACAGAAAATATGACCAACAAATAAAGAAGCAGCAACATTTTTTTTTTTTGAAAATATGCATCTATATATGTATATGTATAAAAAATGCATTTCTAAAGATGGGAGGAGGAACATGTCCCATCGGGCGTGCCAAAATTTGATGACACATTTTTCATCGCTATTGATTAGCGTTGAATCTTGCGTCACAAAATTGCGTCGTTTATATATAGCGACGTTTACTATTTTATATAGTGAACTCATATTCTCAGATGGCTAAAAAGTCAACCGTTAATTACGTCAACGACGACCTCTGATTAAAGAAGTGCAAGTAAAATAATATAAGAATACTTTTCATTTATGCATGAAAATTTAATACATCATATAATCAAAATTTAGATAACAGTAAAAAGGTAAGATTCACCTTGAGACCATCTCTTTCTTTTTATCTCTGTTTTTCCTTTTTTATTTCCTTTCTACCGCAACAGTAGCTCCACTTTATGCTTCCGGACTTCTGAGAGTCTTTGGCTTGACTTCTCTTCCTTTTGTCTCCTTTCTTTGCTTTTTCGTCCTTTCTTATCTCCTTTCTTTGCTCACTTCTCTTTTTCGTCTTTCTTTGATTTTTCCTCCTCTTTCCCGTCGAAGGAGTCCTCTCCATTTATAGCCGATAGGAGATAGTCTTCCCCCTTTTTGATAAGCCTTAGCTTATCTTTTCATTTCTTTGGCTTCTCGTGATAAACTTTAGCTCAAAGACTTCCCATGCTCCTCCAATCACAAGCCACTATTTCTTATGTTTCTTTATTATCCAAATATTCAAGTATTTTATTTGTAATGTACTTCTCATTTGGATGGCATGCATGTCTAAATTCATATCAATCCCTTCCTTGAAGCATCTTCATAAGTCTTTTATAATCGAGCCATATTCATTAATTTCTGAACTTTCTTTAATCTTCTTTTGTTAAAAGGCTACCCATTAAAATTGGGCTGACTTTCATTTTGATTAAAGAAAGGCTCAAGTCCGTCGAAATTTCGGTGCCAACAGCAAGTATTATTGTTTGTTTATCCAATGTGGGATTGATACCCGTTGTGAGTTTTATATCTCTCAACACGTTTCTTTGTGTGTGGCCCTACTGATTTTTAAGTGCGCCTAGCACCTGGAGATATTGATGGGCCGATGGTGAGGAACTAATTTTTAAAATTTTCTACTGGGTCTGAATCGACTAGCTTCGATATCATGTGAAAGCATTCATCTCAAAACCGATTGACAATGATGGGAGAAACTTATAAGGCATATATATTGAAGTATTATTGATTGTTTACCCAAAGTGGGATTTATACCCGATGTGTATTTTATATTTTTCTCAACAGGATTCAAATTGATGCTAACAAGCAGCATGCGATATTTAAGATGCCATGCCTGACGAATCTCAATCAGTTGAAGAGTTTCATGAGCAAAGTCTCTTATCTGCATCAATTCATACCTACTGCGGTCGAGGTTCTATATATAATCTATTAACCCCGCTTTGACGGCACAACCCCTTATGAAGGGACGGAAGCTCATTAGCACTATTTTGAGGAGGCGTAACAAATTCTGGTATCATAGGCTCCTATGGTCCCACCAGTGGTGGGTAACCTCTGCTCTTCTATCTCATGTCAACTGCACGAGCTATTAGCGCTTCAGTAACATAGAAGGTAGATAGGGTAGAGAAGCTCCTTTACTACCTTAGCCGCATGCTTATAAGTTCTGAAACTGGCAACACGACTATTGAGTAACATTGCCTTGCGCTCGTGTTCATGTTAGACAATCTTAAACACCCAACTTAAAAGCTTATTCTGTTAGCCAAAACATTGCCCTGCTGAAATCATCTTTCCGAACAAGCTAACGAACTTAAAAGCTTATTCTGTTAGCCAAAAATGATCCCCTGAAATATTTTCCGAACAAGCAACGAACGTTTGGATGAGCAGCGGTGATATTTGCTGTTGCAGCAATATGATATCACGTGGATAACCCCTCGGGCTATTAAGAGTCAAGCTATGCCGTATTTATTAACTTTCTTCCCCGAGGGCAATCTCATTCTGCCATCTAAGTCATTTGTGAGTAATGACTTTGAGGTCGAGGCTGAATTGACAACTATACAAGAACTTGAGTGGACATTAATAATACTGCTTATGATTACATTAGTAATACTACTAACTTGCCGAAACAAAATGTGGCCGACTTGAGGTTTGATAGTGGCATTGGCTGTTACTGAGGTTGATGATAATGTGATGGTAGGTATTGACCAGGGTAAGGCATGAATGTGTTCCTTAGTCGGTGACATTATGTTTGATATGGATGATGGTTCTTGTAGTGGTCGAGATCCAACGAATTGTTGAGCGTGTTGCTTAATTCTCTTTGCTTAATTGGTTGTTCCTTTTCTTCATATTTATGGAATTGCCTGTGGTGATTTAATAACTATATTTATTTTAAGGATATTTCTAACTACGCACGTGATTTCGTTAACCCAGTGAATGCAAGCTGAGTCTATTTCAAAAGTTAGCTCTATACAAGTGTAATAAACCTAAACTTCTATAGTGCTAGGTGTAATTAATAACTAAACCACATTTTCACCATGTTTTCCATATGACTCTGAATGGCAGTTAAAACTGACAGTTTTTTTTTAAAATTTTTAATTATCAAAAGTGAACTTGCTTATATCATAAGAAAGTGAGCACATCAACTCCCAAAAGTGAAAATCCAAAACTCGCTTTTGCAAGCATTGTTTCCTTCATTGATGTGGTATATATCAGGATATGTTTTGAGAACAGATATACATGGAGTATAAGCTAAAAGAAAAACTAAATGGATGACATCCCCATCAAATTGAGCAACTGAAACGAAGGACAAAACTATCCAATAAGTTGTCAAACTAAACACACACGAAAACAAACTATAGCTAAGCTTAGTAGCCACACGAAAATAAAAAACCACAAGGCTCTGGATCCCAAAAAAACTCGCAACCACTCTCAAGAAGGCACTCTTGGAGGCACTATCAAACCATTCTTGTGCATCCCTGAACCTGTAGTTAAAGCATCGGACGCCAAGATGAGGACAGCTGGAGTACGCTATTCGTGCCTTGGCGATGTGCATAGAGTGTACCTTTCGGCTACTAGAAGATATCTTACACAAAAGGTTATAAAAAGAACTGTGCTTTGCTCTATAGAATATCTGTATCAGCAAGTCCAAATGAGCAACCAAAATAATGATATGTAAGCAATCAACTCTAGAGAGCCAACCAATAGCTATTAACAATGCTGTCTCAGTGTTGCTACTTTCATTCGAGGAGACTATAGTATCTGATAATGCCCCAACAGACTCCCAGTCAGAGCTGAACATAACAATACCAATACCAGCTAAACGACCAACAAAACTTTCTTGAACATCATGAGTCAGTTTCCTAATTGAGATGGCACAAAATATAGTGGTCGGTGGAAGCGGACAGGCTAGAAAAACGCAGGGAAAGGGAAAGGGAATGGCAAAAGTGATCAAAACGAACTACGCCTTGCACATTAGTTGAATGACCTCTATTTTCTATTTTCTGGTACTTGCTTTGAAAACTGGAAGTGCGTAGAATATTGAGAAGCATCATATGACTATGAGCCAAAATAATTTCCTCTATAACCCTTGTTCCCTTAAAAAAAAAAGCTCATTCCTATCACACGAGATAATCCAAAGTAGGACAACCACCTTGATAAGGAATACCACATCCGTAGCACACCTAAAAATAGTCTTGTTGAAACATTGCACCATCCTTAGTTTAGAGCGAAATTGGTCTGAGGAGCATCTTGTTCCACAAAGGCTTGCTACCAAATTTGATGAATTTTACCGCATAACAAGAAAAGGATCATGAGTTTCCTGGTGTATTAAACAGATCAGACACATTCTTGAAATCGGGCAATTGTGTTTAACTAATTCTGTGGATACTGCCAATTGTTGATGTAGAAATTGCCACATAAAATTTTTTTATCTTTTCCAGCACTGGCAGCTTCCAAGTTTGCACCAAATCTTGGAAGGCACAAACAGTAAAGGAGTATTCCAATTATCATTTTGTTTCAGAGACCTATAGGTATGAGATGTCGAAAAGATGCCTCCCTTGGCTGCCGACCAAAAACATACATCCTCCATTCCAGTCGGAGCAAACTTTAAAATAAGAGAAACAATTGGAGGAAAATTGTTTAGCTAAGTAGACAAGTTCCAGCAACAAGTGTTTGGGATCAAAAGGTCAGAAATGTGCCGTGCAAAATATTGCCGTGATGAAATTGTGATAATATATCTGGGTGCATTGATGGCAACCACCAATCCATCCAGATAGAAATGGAGCACACATTCTCAATTTTTCATTGTATACCATGCTTCAGTGTTCTGTGACCCACTAAGATACTTCTCTAGATTCAGGATGCCTTCCTAGGATTCCGTGCCTTAAGAAAGAAAGTTTACAGGAAATATTTCCCCTTAAATACATTTGCAACAAGAGAGTTAGGCCTGCTCCAAATATTCCAAGCTTGTTTAACTAACAAAGCTCTTGCTTTTAGGCAAACATAGAGTAGGCCACGATACCCAGTGTATAGATCTATGGTTCCCTTCTCCTGACCACCAAAAACGTGAAAAGATCTGATATAACTTTTTACACATGGATGCTGGGAATTTTTACACAGATATATAGTGGACAAGCAAAGAAGAAAGTACTGAATGAATTAGAGTAGCTCGACCAACAATGTGAGCACATCTATCTTGTACCTTATGCACTAGTCTAACAAAAATCTCTTTGTTTTGAGCCCCCACATCTAAGTTACTGCCCGTATATTTTTCCAAAATCTTCCTTCACCAAAAATTCAAAAAAGGTGATGAATAGAGTCCCTCTAATCCCCGGAAGCATTAGGACTAATAGTGAGACAACAATATTTCTAAATTTATACATTGGCTAGAGATTAAACAATAAGTATTTAGAATTGCTTGCACTACAGCAATACTCTGAGACATATTCGGTATAACCTCTAAAATAGGTAGATATCATTAGCATACATTAAGTGCAAAATTAATGGCAAGCCTTTACCAACTTTAATGTCTTGAATTTTCCCTTGTTGTTCTGCAGCCACTAAACCCATCAAAAGGACTTCAGCATAGAGAATAAACAGAAAAGGCAATAAAGGGTCACCCTCTCTGATGCCCCAACTGAGTAGTGGGTGCCCCCATCAACTAAGATTGAATACGAGACTGTGCTGAGACATTGGGAAATCAGCCGGATCCAGAAATGAGGAAAACCAAAACTAAGAAGTACCTCTTGCTGAACATCCCAACCAACCTTATCAAAAGCTTTACTCATATCAAGTTTGAGTGCGATCAAGACTACCCCCTTTCTTTCTTAATCGAACGCAATCAGTAAGTTCTTGAGCAAGCAAAACATTACCCACGAGGCTTTGCCTAGACATAAAAGCATTCTAGAAAGGTGAAATTACATCACACATTAGTGGGGTCATTCTTGTAACCAATTTTTAGAAATGATATTGTAAATTCATTACAAAGACATATGGGGCGGAAGTCCACATGTGATTCAAAATGTTGTCTATTAGAAATTAAGGTAATGAGCCTGTGATTGACTTCATAAAGCTTTCTGCCAGAATTAAGGAAGGAAAGGACTGCAGAGGTGATCAAAGGACCCATGATTGCGCAACAACAGGGATGGCAATGGGGCAGGTCGGATGCGGAATTTTGTGAAATTCGCACCCGCCCCCGGTAGTCATTATACACTGCCTCGCTCCGTCCCGCCCCGCCATCTGGTCAAAGGATAGGAATACCATCCCTAATCCGATGGATTATTCGAAAATTCGCCCCAGCCTCGATCTGCCCTGACCTCCAAAATTTTGAATTTTATCTCAAGTGTGAGCATGAGATTCTTCTCTATCAATATGCAGTTTCTACCATCACAATATCATCTTTTCATAGTTATGAAAGGTTTATATAGTGGCAATATTTTCTCTTGCATGGCTTAGGATGTAAACTAGCAAAAACATAATTATGTTTCAGTATTATCCAATGAGAGTCATAAGCATCTGGCACAAAGGGAAAATGTAACACTCAGAAATGAACATTTGTTGTAATTAAAAAAGGAAGAATAAGTACAAATTGTGTTAGTTCAGCACAAGTCTTAAAAAAGAATCAGAAGCAGAAGAAAATCTAGAGTGAACTTTCAGAAATGCTCTGCCAATGATATGTTGGGCCATATAGGAACACTATGGGGAGCAAGCAAGACTGACCCATAAGAATACAAAGTTTACCAGATTCTAGTTAAAGATTGATGCCAAGGAAAGTGAGTTCGTATCTATGTGGAGGTGCCACAAAGGCTGCAGTCCGAGTCAGCTTCCAAGTATGCAAAGTGAGAGACAGCAAGGACGGAGTAAGGGCTGAGAGCAAGGCTCCCTAGACAGGCCGTGAGGGCTGACAACACTGCACAGACAAGACAAAGACGAATAGGGCAGGCAACTGACAATCCAAGCTAGGGTCAACATTAGGGGTGTAGCATCAAGAGTCCGATGTCAGGGGTCCGAATGTGTTTCTCTCTCTAGAATTCTAGAGAGAATGAGTTTTAAAGAGAGAAAGTGAAAATAAAAATGAGAGAGTTCTCTTGAAAATGAAATCTAAGGTCCCTTAATTATAGGGAAAAGTGTGCCGGTGTCATCAATGTGTCATCAGCTGACACGTGTCACCCCTAGGAATGACACGTCACTAGGGGGTCCATAAATACCGATTCTTCGTCAGACTGTCGGTTCCCAAATTCGCACTACCTTGCCCCCCACAGCATCTCTCTACCTGTCTGAGAAGACTGAAGACACTATGATGGCATGATCAGAGTAAATCCGTTGCCCCAGCCACTAGTCTAAGCCCTTATTGAATCCCACAACTGCGTCAAGAGACGTGTAGAGAACCTGACAGCAGTGAGGGTTGCCCCTGTGACCAACTACCAGGCAGACTAGGCACGATACCCTCTAAAGACTTGTTCCCGTCCCATAGTGACTTGGGGGTCATTGTCCTGGGGGTGCCGATGATCACCGGTAACGTGAGTGGACATGATCGCAGTTCAGTGCCTAGTGTCATGCAAGTCATCCCAGGCAGCGATAGCTTTATGGTAACTAGCCTATCCTGCTGCGAATGAAGACGACGATGGCTTTGAGGTTGTGAGCCCATCCCGTGACGACGATGAATTTAAGGTTGTGAGTCCATCCCGCTGTGAGGGGTCCTTATGCCACAGCCCCCCGTGATTAGGACGGCGATGGCTTTAAGGTTGTGAGCCCATCCCGTGGTGGTGATGGCTTTGTGGTAACGAGCCCATCCCGCTCCGAGGGGTCCTCATGCCGAAGCACTACGAGCGGAGCCCCTCGAAATGCTACACACTTCAGAGACTGGGTAGGAGCATGTTCCAAGACTATGGCGGGGGTGCATGGTGTGGTGAATCAGAGTGGTGCCCGGGGGCCTGTAACATGATTGTGGCACACGGGCGTGGCGCCGACCGTCACGAGACAATACCTGGTGCCGAGGGCACATGTTGTGGAAATGGCGCATGGGCGTGGTCATGGTGTCGAGGGCATTGTAGTGTGACAGAGAGCCCGAGGGCATGGCTGTATCAGCGGCTAAACACATGGGCACGGCGAATTATCTGAGATGGCGTGCAGGCACGGGGGAAGGTCATTGCGGTGACAGCATACGGGCAACAACGGGCCATACGGTAGTGGTGATGAGTGAGCATTGTAGACCGCAGTGCGTGAATGAGAAGCAAAAGGGAGGGTCAGAAGCCCCCGGGACTAGGGTGGCCAACCCCCCTCTAAGGAGGTGGCCGACCCCCCTTAGGGAGGTGGCCGACCCCTCCTTAAAGAGGGTGGCCGACCCCCTCTTTAAGGAGGTGGCTGAAGCCCCCCCTTAAAGGGTGTGGCCGACCCCTCCTTAAAGAGGGTAGCCGACCCCCTTTAAGGGAGCTGGCCAACCCCTCTTTAAGGAGGTGGCCGACCCCCCTTAAGGGGAAGGCACGCCAAGTCCCAATTTGCATATTTTCTACGTGTTGGTGGCGCCGATGTTGTTACGTTGGCGACAAAAATAATTTTAGTCATGTAGAAAGTCAATGAAAAATGCACGTGGCTTGAGCATGCGCATTTTGACCAGTCGACAGCATTGACTGTTGAATATGTGACATGTCGTGCAAAAATGGGACCCCTGGTGGGCCCTTGGGTGTGACCAGAATAGGTTGGCAACAAAGATGAAGGATAAAAATACAAGTTATAACAATTGGAATCTATTGTCAAACTGCAAAGACCAGATAGAAACAATGGCCAAGAATGGAGTGTGGAATGTAGCCAAAACTCTAGCTACATCAAAAACTTCAGTTTAAGTGTCTGGGTTGACCATAGCACATAAGAAACTTCGCAGTGAAAAATATAAAACCAAGAAAAATTAAAACAAAAGAAATTTATCAAATTCTACATAGCTATCAGATCTGCAAACCCATTGAGACTAATCAAAGTTACATATCTCAAACCAGGAAGTCAGCACACTTTCTTTTATGGTATCATTTCAGCCTTGGCACCGGTACTTCAGATCCAGTGATTCATGGAGTCACAGTCACGGCCATGGCGATTAAAGCCCTCAATTTGTAAAGGTGCCAGAGAAGGCATCACGGTGGACGGTGGCGAGTGATGAGGAGGTTTGTGGAGGGGATGATGGGCGGTGGGAGACTGAGAGAAGAGGTGAATGGCTACGGCGCTGCAGAAAAGAGAATAGAGAGAATAGGAGGCTAGCAGTAGGGTTTTTTGTGACGCTATATATATTAGCGAGATGGACGGCTATGATTAGATTTTGGGATCGAATTATACACGGGGAGGGTGCGGGTCGGATACGGGGCGGTTTAAACTAAATACCAAACCCGACCCGTACCCTCTATGGGTTAAAAAAAGTAAATACCATACCCGCCCCGTAACCCGATCAAAATAAAAAAAATCCGCTCCTAAAGGACGGAGGCGGTCCGGATATCCGTCGGGTGCGGGTCAAATTGTCATCCCTACCCAACAATGCTGATAAACAACTGCAGGTATTCCATCTGGCCCCCGTGCTTTCAGGCCCCCTAGCTCAAAAAGTACCTTCTTGGATTCATTCGATGTAAAAGTTTTTGACAGAAGCTACACATGAAATGAAGACAACGATTGGAAAGTAAATAGTCATAAATAAGACCTAATTGAAGCAACGTCAAGCCTAGGAGTATCAATAAAAGTAAATAATCGTTGAATATACTCTAGGATAAGAGCTCAGATCAAATCTTCATTCAAAGTCACCAATTTTGGTTGATCCTTAAGGGATGATTTGATTAGTCCTTCGTCGGATGATAGTAGAGGCGTGAAAGATTTTTTTATCCCTATTCCCCTGATCTAACCAATGAATCTTGGCCCGCTATGCCGAAAATATGTTTTCACATTTCAGAAGAAAATTCAATTTTCGACGTAACCAAAAATCTTCATGCACATGGATCATTGAGTGCAGACAACCTTCTTGAGAGCAGAACAACCTCTATTGTGTGTCTTTGATCTGATTTTCCAACATTCTAAAAGTAATTTTACTTCATTCACTAACAGTCCTTAGCAACTATTTATTCTTTTCCATGAGTTAAAAGAGAGGTGAGCGAACTGGAGGGAAATGATAGACCCGCAGAATTACAGAAAAACCCAAAGGAGAAGAGAGCCAGTTGTTTATTCTTTTATGATATTGTCTTAACAGCACAATGTAGACTATGTTTTTCAACAAAAAAAAAATATATCAGCTAAAATACCAATGTTTGGACATTAGCTCTCAAAACCCTAAGTGTTGCTTATTCCCGCAATCGACAAGTAAGGCATGTGTTCAACTCAATTCCTTCCATCAGATATCAACACAAATCACTTTCTGATATAATGCAACAAATTCATATGATATTGACATGAGCACAGAGTAATAGATGAGCAAGTCACACGACAGTGCAAAATAACAGACTACATATGCATATGTATGGTAACTAGTCCATCAAGGTACTATCTTGCATCCCACCCCGTAAAAACACAATAGACACCAACGCCCCCTTTTAATACATACCAACTCTCTCTAATACACACCAATAAAGACTCTCATGTCGATATTCAAAAGAATAATATTCGTACTTCAACATGCAAATCCATGCTCGAATATACAATAACAAATGAGCATCAACATAAATTTCAAAAATAGGTTAAATTTTAAAATAGGGTTTCAATGGCGACAAACACAAATGTCAATACCAGTGCAGAGCTAAATGACGGCCATGAACAAATC
Source organism: Escallonia herrerae (assembly GCA_033070095.1). NCBI lineage: Eukaryota > Viridiplantae > Streptophyta > Magnoliopsida > Escalloniales > Escalloniaceae > Escallonia > Escallonia herrerae. The sequence goes on from JAVXUP010000084.1 coordinate 483,755, forward strand.
AAACAAATAAAATAGAATACTAATTAATGAAGTTAAGGTTCAGATAGAAATCCCTTACATCTGTCCAAAGGTATACTAAACTAAGCTACCTCAATAAGAAATCCTTGGAATTAACATAAATTAGGCAAGTCATTTATCATAATACACTTTACGCTACGCTACGATACTTTCAATCCAATATCAACTACCCAAATAGTGTTCACTCATACTCTCGAAATGATACAGACCAAAGCGGGTCCTACAAACGGCCAATCTCGCTAGAAAACGCAACACACTCCTCAAGGCTTGACAACAATCCAAAATTGATAATAAATTTTCATACAACTTTTTTATCGCTTAAAACAATTTATAAAATAAAATTTTAAGTTTTCTGAATTTTTGAATATTTTTGAAATAAAAATAATTTCTTTAAATAGAATAAAAGACCATAATATCCCTAATTGTTTCTAGCTGAAACCAAAGTCCCATAATTTTGTTTAACAGCTTCAAAAAATATATAAATTATAAAAACTAAAATAAAAATTTAAAAAGCGTTAGAACTATTTTTAAATTATTCATTTTGCTAAATCAAATGCGATACAAGTAAAGATACCAAATAACCTCTGAAATTAGTCAAAGTTAAATTGGAACTTCTCTAAACCACAAAACCATTGCTATAATTTTTACATGATCTCATATGAATTTTAAAGACTCAAAATAAATTTAAAAAAAATTAGAATTTCAAATTTATTAAAAATAGTAAACGATTTTAGAAAAATATGAAATCTTGCCAGAAAGTCAAACATAGCCTATAGTACCCTATTGAAAAATCTTACGCACTAACAATCACTATGCATCATCTCAAGCACGCACATAACACAAACTCGTGCATGTGGTACACTTGTGCAAGCACAGTGTACTATTCCATAGCACAAACCCACAGACCCACTTCTTTCTTCTTCCTTCCTTCCTTCTCTACACATACACAACAGTATAACCAACACATGCGCGTGAGAACGCGCACACACACAAGCACACACAATGCACACATGCTACACACGCCTACGCCTACATATACACATACCCACCCCCACACACCCACACCCCCACACACCCCCATACACTCTCGCACACAGTGCGCATGCACACACAAAGGCACTCAAGCGTGCACACACACCCCCACACACCCACACCCACACACACCCCCATACACTCTCGCACACAGTGCGCATGCACACACACAGGCACTCACGCGTGCACACATGCGCCCGTGCACACACACACACACACTCATGACATACATAAGACACACAATATCGTGCGCACGCGCACACACACACACACAAGCATCCACTCACGGCACACACAAAATACACAATACACACATATATTGCCTCATGACAGTGCCCCCTTCCTTGCCTCTTATACACATACATGCACATGCATGCACGTGCGCGCGCACACACACAGAAACCCTACTCATTGCACAGCTCCCTCACCACCCATGAACATCCCTCACATGGCCAACACACCCTTACGTGCATCCCCTTCTCATAACACCCCGCCCCACACACACACATTACATAAAATACACACATATATCTCTACGCACAAACAACACCCAACAACTTTCATCCCTTACACACATAGACTAATTCAAAAAAAGAAAGAAAGAAATGGTAGAACTCTTACTGATAAAATCAACCTAATCGCAAGAATCGACTTCGGCCGCCCCTCTCTCTCTCTCTCTCTCACGTAATAGAAGGAGTAGAAAAAAGTACGGGATGGCCAAGAGCTAATTAAACTAAACCCTAAGATGGAAAATTACCAAACACCCCTCCAACTTTAGGTTCTTTTTCAAAGTTCACCCAAAACTTTTAAATATTATGAAAAGGCCCAGGAAAACTTTTTCTATAACTTAGGTTTCTAGAAAAATTTAATGGGGTGTTACAGTAAGTCTTTTCGTGTATGCCTCTAGACCAAGTATTGTTGTCTAATTAGACTTGATATGAAAAGTTCTTTCTTATATAAGCTAGAGTCATGATGGTATAGGGGATGATAAATGAAATTTTGATAATGATTTGTTTGATCTCAAAAGAAAAAAGATAAGAGCAAATGTTTTTACCGAGAGAGAGAGAGAGAGAGAGAGAGAGAGAGAGAGAGAGAGAGAGAGAGAGAGAGAGAGAGAGAGCAGAAGAATAAAAAAACCAAAGTGGTTGAAAGTGAACATCAAGGATGAACGCATGGTTGACATTAGGGGTTAAAGGATAGATATTTTAACATATTCAATGAATTTAAACAGGTGTTAATCTGATTTCATAATTGAACCTGCATAGGTAACTTAGTCACCTTCTAGGCTCGGTCTCCATGTGCACACAAAGGCTTTTGGTATCATATCTAAGTTTTTTTAGGCTTATAACCATTTGTTTTTTTAACCTACACCTTAGCCTACAATGCGTCCCATGTAAAAAGCCTTCGTTGAGGTTATGTTTCTTGAAACGCGTCAAATGCTCATTTTATGAGGTAACAAAAATTGTGAAAAAAAAAACAAAAACAAAAGAAGATAATGTTTCTTGCACTTTTGAGCTTGTCAAAACTATGAGATGATATGTTCATCTCTCAGGGCTTGTATGATGAACCATTAAAAAAATTTGACATTTTGATATTCTTACCATAATTTCAATGATAATGTGGTAATATTATGACTCGATCTCGTATCTTATGACTTTTCTATCATGCACTTGAGAGACAATTACGTTTGCTTAGCCCTTTTACTTATGCTTTACCTTTCTTTGGCTAATCATGCCAGGATCATATCAGCCTCACAGGTCATGTACCCACACCTACTTGCATCTTATGGCTGATAGGGATCCTATTATCTTTCTATATAAATTATTTTCCACCTTTGTGCCCAACTTTTTTTTTTTTTTTGTAGTCTTGAGATTCAAACTCATTTGCTTAAGTCAAGATTAACTTTTCTGTGAAGTTTAATGACATTTAATATCAAGGAATTGGAATATGTCAATGGAGTAAGTACTGTTACCTTAAATTCTAATGATAAACGATTTGTACAGAAAAGGAGAAGGGACCTATGAAGTGAACGGTTAGTTCCTCATATTGGGAAATCCAAATGTTTTTTTAATTCACATATGCTTTAGAATTTGCAAAAAAATATTCTAGAGTTGTCTTCGTCGGCATTTTAATTTCCAAGGCTGTGTTATATACATTGTTAGCACTTTTTCTCTTAATTAATGGACTACACTCATGGTTTTTATGTTGAGGGCCTCCTACATATCAGCGCTATGGACTCTTCTTTTACTATTCAGAAGTTCCTTTTACTATCCAGTGTCTATTCACTAGGAACTTGCTTCAGAATCCTCCTTTCATGCTTGGTCAAGATATGATCTTTGAGTCAGGCCCCTAATGAGTATCTTTCATCTTTTCCATCAAATCACGAGCTTATCCCCTTAGTAGCATCTATGGATAGATTTCCTTCTTCAATATGTTATGTCAAGTGCATATCATGCTGATTTAATATAATTTCCAATTTTCTTACTTCTCTAGAGGCATTAACTAGCATGTCCATCTTATTTTATGTCGTTGATATAGGTCCTTCCACATCAATAGTTGTATGTCTAGGGCCTTCCTTTGTGAATCCCTTTTTTTGATAATTATAATAGTGTCCCTCCATTTTTTGTTCCATCCATTGCCAATGGAGTCGTAAAAGCAACATCCACTGATCTCTGGTCGGCATCATTTATGGTTGAGACTAGGACGGTATTGGTTTGGGGCTTCTGTTTAGATGTCCCATGTGACTTATGGATATTATGATTGTTGTCCTTTTCCAAGTTGTTGTGTGTCTTAGTCTTTCCATCTCATTGTCCTTTGACATTATGTCCATTACATAGATTGCTAAGTAATTTGGTGGACAGATTCTCGAATGACAATGTGTTTAGGGGTAATGTAATACAAAAGTGAAAAGATGAGGTGAACAAACGAGGAACACAAGAAATATTGATAAACACCCGCAATCTAGTCTACAGAAGTTGTATGTTTATCCCTCGACGGTACATATCATGAACAAATAAGCACTCAATTAAAAAAGTTATTCTTTCAAAAGAGAAGGAGGTGAAATTAAGGAATGAAGATTGTCATTAATCTTTCAGATCGGTATATTTAGCCACACGCTTGTTCGATATATTAGGAAAAATCTCCAAGCACATATAAGTCAATTAGATTTGTTGGTTGTTAATCCTTTCGATGTAAAGCTTCTCTGTCGAAAGATCATACCCAATGTTATGATTTTATTGCTTTAATATCCCTATTATACTAACATCCCATGCATGGTGTCTTCCCATTTGCTTTTCCCACACTTAAGCAAATGATTCTATTACTGACAACTTTGAATAGGTTTTTTACGCCTACCTCTAGAATAGCTCTTTCACCAAAATAAATTTCACCATCGAAATGTAGTAGGGATTTGTCTCAAACTCCCAAAGTAGCAAAATCGTGTCTATAGATTACGGGGACTCGCATGCACAAATGCTTCATCCATTGTCTATGCGGCTGCACTTCTGAGGGCTACATATGCATCACGAATTAGGTAAGTCAATTTTGCTCATGAATCAATCAATACTCCAAGATTCCCCGTTTGTGTTCTTCAAAATACTGTTGGGTTTATTTCAAGGTCGTCATCATCATAGCATAAGTTTCTATAGATGTCAAGTGGTGTCGAAGTGCCTCACATTTGAGCCCCATTCCCAAGAATTATTTTGTGTGCATATAGTTTTCATCTTTGATATTTCAAATGTAGTATGAAAACTTGCTATCAACTTGCCTAGCCAAAGATGATTCTCCACTACCAAGTCCTAGAACCCTAATTATTTCGTTATTAACCATATGCACCTCACGTCCTCTACCCAGAAAAACATTAAATAAAGTTGTTGATCCTTGATTAGGTTAAATAAAGTTATTGATCTTCATTAGGTATAGAAAACCTTAGTTTTTTCCTTCAACAAGGTTCCCTTTGCTGGAGGTTCCATCAGCATATGATTGTGACAATGTGCATTCATTCCTCTGTTGATCGTGATTTGCAGCAGAATAAGCATCATCATTGATGGTAGTGGATAATATGAAGATTGTGAAGGATCAAATAAGGGATTATTTGTGTTACATCCGATGCATGGAAGGCACTGAACCCATATCAGACTATTTCATGTGGTTATCACCAAGAATCGATGAAGTTTTGGCTCACCAATGTATACACTATAGATCCTGGAACCATAATTGCTCTGATATTGTTTGGAGTTTCTACCGTGGTGACTTCTTTTAAGTAGGATAGACATGAAATTGAATGTTTTAGTGCTTGATCAGCACGATCAACTATGGTGATAGTTGCATTATAAAATGGCAATAGTATAAAATCATGATGAATGAGTTGACTAACAAAGTTTTAGGGCTCGTGGTTGCAAAATAAGTTTGTGAGAGTTTATCATGATGAACCAATAAAGAAGCTCTGCTTCCATAGTGAAAAAGTTTGTGAGAGCACAGATTTCAGGGTTGTCAGCTTTCTGTTCCCTTTACTATTTATACTCCGACTCATTCTTAGAAGTACCCACTCTCCTTTTCGATTTGGTTGTAATAAATCTTAACGTAATCTAAAATGTTTTTCAAAGAAATGGGCTTCTATTTTGCAACATTTTAGTTAAAGGTCCTTTAGAGATTAAATCCACAAAAGTTTGAGAGAATAGAAAAATCACGTTAGAACATACTTTTCTTCCAGGGCTAATTACAGCAGTGTCCCTAAGGTTAGGGTATAATTACAGGCGTGTCCATTAGTTTGGACAAATTACACTTATGTCCGTTGACCAAACGGAATACTGAAATACATAATGGATTTGACGAAAAGACTTGATTGTCCCTAAATAAAATTGAAACTCCTGATATGCCCTTGGTCTTCTTAGACCTTACACATACAAACACACACCAATCGCACGCCTGGGGGGAGATGGGGGTGAGGGGGCAGTTTGAGAACCGTTGCCACCGGAGACGAAGGAATCACCAGACGAAAGATCTGCCAGAATCACCATCGACAAGTGCTTCCTTACTGACCCCATCGACAAGCTCATCCACCTCATCTCCGGCCATCCCAACATCATCCAGCTCTTCTACCTCTACGAGGACGACGACGCCTTCCTCCTTGTCACCTACCGCCGCAACTAGTTGGTGGCACCTTTGCTGTCACTGATTACACCATGTACCCCGAGAACGTCGCCAGCGTATGGTCTGAAGCCTTCGTCACGTCGGTCACCTTGATTGCCTCTCCAGCACCGACAACGCTTCCTCGAACCACCCTAAGAGTAGACGATGAACGCTGACAAGATGGGCTCTCTCAAATCTGCCGGCGTGGGGCCAGGGGAAGGGGATGTCGGCGTGGGGCAAAGGAGACGACTGCCGGCGCGTGGGGAATTTCAGTGAAGTTTAATTTACAGATTGGGATTTAGGGTTTTGAAGCCCTAATTTGCAGATTGAGAACCCTTTCTGGCTTGATATCTTAAGTGAAATTAGGGCTTCAAAACCCTAATTTCCATCCAGTGCTCTCAATGGAAACTATATTGCATAATTTTATGGCTTGATAGAGAACAAATCAATTTTATGGTTTTACCATGATCTTTAATTAAGGCCTGATATCAATTAAAAAATATATAGTACATACAGTACAAGGAATAGTATTGTCATTTTAAAAATACATATTGATGACATCATAAAAAATACACTTTTTGGACGGAAACCCTGAGGATGGACACGGGTGATACATTTGAAACACTTTTGGTCACAGAATGTTACATTTTGAAACTTTATGTCCTTGACTGTAATTATCCCTTAATTAGCCCTTTCTTCTATTTAGCATACATATAGACACACATGCACACACCCCCATAGACCCTCCACACATCTACGACTACTTGTGTGAATGTATACATAGCATAATGCAATTGGCCCAATTTATAAATTACAACATTTAGAAGAATTAGTGAATTTGAAATCCTAAGTATTATGATACTGTATGTGAAGATCATGGAAATGAATAAATATGCACATATATACAAAAGGGGACACATATATGAATATATGAAAGCTTAAATTTAATACTGCAACTGACCCAATTCACTAAATCACAGTTTGAACAATAGATGAATTGCAATTGCCTCAACCTGCTACATTATAGTATTTAAACAATTAGTGAAGGATTGACATATTTGACTGTGTACGATGAAGATTGATGTTTGGTGGAAAAAAAGAGAAAATGCACAAGTAACCACACAAATGCACAAGTAACCACACACATCATATAACATATTCTAAGCAATCGTAGGAATCCTTAGGGTGAACCAACCACAATGCTTCCATCCAAAAATAAATAAATAAAAAAATCTTACGTGTAATTTTCTCAAGATTTTGGAGAATAATAAATATTAGATGTGAATTGTTGAGAGCTTTAAGAACGTTCGACCTCTTTTATTTTTGGTAATAGTCACTACAAAATCCTATGTGACATCCTACGCGTCATCTTCACATTTTTTAGATTTTTTTTCTGTAAAGTAACTTTGAAATTATTATCCCATTATTCCTGTTTCAACCTTCCTTTTATGGCATGAAATTCAAGATTCAAATCTTTTTTTATGATTATTAACAAGAAAATTAGATCATAAAACTTGTAATCTCCTTTGGTATATCTCAAAAATTTCCTTTATGGCCAATATCATCCTTGAATTTTGACTTTTTTGCCTCAACTAATCATAGGTGTCAATTGATGGAACTTTTTGAGTAAATTCAGAACCTAATTTGATGTACAAATTTATTATTTCTTTGAATACTGGTCAAACTATTTTACTTCCTTAATCCTTCCTAATTTGTTCACATTATCTTACATTTAAGGGATAATATCAACAAACCCCTTGAGGTTTGAGGGTAATTTCGGTCAACACTATCGATGTTCAAAATTTTACATGTTAGACCAGAATCTTAAAGATTTGTAATGTAGCGAACTGCTCTAAAATTTAGACCAAGGAAGGTCTAACTTGAGTAGTCATCTTATTTTTGGGATTAGTATCTATATAATATATAATAAGCGAAACAAGATAGATTTTTTTGCGTCACGCGTTATGATAGCTTCTTTGCTTAACACGTCATGCCATTTTGTATCCAATTTAAAATGAAATTATAAACATTAGAAGTGTCTCTAAATGTCTCAAATATTATCTTGGTTGTGATATTTCTTTCCTAATAAGTTAATTTCCATATCAGTAAGCTTTATTTAATAGAAAAACTAATTCTAAATATTCTGAAACTCTAACTAATTAATTATAACTTAATTTTAACTTTGTATTCTTAAAATCACTCTCTAATATGAGTATAAAAATTCATACATATTTGAAAAATGCAAATCACATATTAGGTTTAGAAGAAAAAGAAGGTGATGGTACAACTGAGATTGAAACAATAAAAGCAATGTAACAATTATATTTATTTCAATTTAATATATGCTTACCGTCATTGAAGTAAAGATCTATTCACAAAATGTATAGCTTTTAGAATCCTTTTGGTAAAATAAAAAAATTGGACGTTATTATAAGGGTGGGATCACATAACCAAATAATGATTGTATAATTATTATTAATTAAAAATATTGTGGCGAACCGTCTCGAAAAAGATTCCCTCGAGAATTTTAAGTCAGAGTCTCCATCTTATTTAATTAGAGAAAAATAGAAAAAAACCTAGAAATGACTCAAAGGTCGTTCAAGAAGAACGATAAGCCTATCGAAACCAAGAGAGGGGTTTGGGGACAAGTTACACAACAGGAGGTGTTAGGCACCTCCCGCTCCCTTTAGGCCTCTACTTCATTTTTATTATAGCCTTAAGAATACATAGCACGCAAAATATGATAAAACTAATCCTAAGTTAATATTTATATTTTTGGCTTGAACTCGACATCGATGGTCGAATGGCCTACTTATCCGATCAGACTAATCGAAATCAAAACCACCGTAGTTCAACTCTGATCCTACAGAGAATAATCTACATTTTAATCCTAGACTTTACATCTCGACGTAGCTTGTCTTGACGACTTGAGTATGTTCTCTGTATGATCCACGATATAAAGAGCAAAAAGACGTTTTAAGGGTAGTTTGAATGGCTAGGATTTTTGAAGATAGTTTGGCTAGCCAGGATTTTTGGTAATTATATCTAAAAATTCATTTCCTAACCAAAAAATAAATTGATTTGATCTCTACATCAAGGATAATTTATGGATTATTTTCTCAAGTTATCTAGACAAATTACATCAATTAGAATAACCTAGACCTTAGACTGGACTTGACACAATGGACGGGACCAATGCAGTTGGACTGGACACACAACCAGAATAGACTTTTAAACTAAACTAATGGACTGTACATGCAATTGGACTGTACCTGGGCAATTGAACTCTACTGGACTAAATTAATTAATTATATCAAATTACTAGCCTAAACTCGATAACACACTCTAATTAGCGATAAAGTCTATCACTTATTTAATAAAAAAAATACCTACATAAATGGAGTTCACTTGTGTGCGAACATCACCCAAAAAAAAGAACAACATATTTTTGTAGTAAAAATACCGAAAAGACTACGTGACTCAAAGACAAACTCGAGGACTCACACAGATATGAGGTCGGACTTTTACAGGAAGGAATCAGGCCAACGTAGTTAGTAAAGGGCAGGGATATTGTTCGAAATCGGAGCCAAGAGTAATAACGATTGGTCGTCGAACAATATCATCACGTAATCTGAAAAGGTCACATTCCAAAAGCCAGAGCCAACAACGCATCACTAAGATACTGGTCTTTTGGGGTAAAAGAGCAATAGAAAAAGAGGAAGATCTTTGTCTACTCACAAAACTGCTCGAAATTAGCTTCCACAGGCTCGGGTTCAGAGGCATCGTTTAACAATCTACCATAACTCAAGCTGTAAAAGTTGCTTTACAGATAGAAAAATGTATGTGCAATTTCTTTTCCACTCATTCGACTAGGAATGTTTTGATGTTAGAAGAATCATAATAGAACTCCCCGGAATAGACATACTAGTATAATCAAGAAATGTTTGCTTTTTGTAGGCAGCCATCATTTATTCATTTTAGGAGGCTGTAGTTCAGCCATCAAAGAATCTTTTCAAGTTGAGATCAGCTGGTGGCAAGTTAGCTTTGGTGAGAGGACCCAAAAGTCCTTCTCTACCCTAACCATGTCATTCTATCTTGTCCTGCATGACCAAGTCTGTTATGCCGAGTCATAGAAGAAAATGCATCGTCTTTATTAATAGAAATCATTTATGTATCATAATGGAAACTGTCTTCAACATCTAGTACATAAAAGCCATCAACGATGTGTGTATTACTATAGAAAATAGAATCTAAATAAAGACTAACAAAGTGTACACCAAAAGCTACAAGACAATCCTAGTCCAGCTATCGCCATTGCAAATACCAATTTTCATCGAACTCTAGGTGTATATAGTATGTCGTAAAGGAGTAAAGATTTACCAATCTTCATCTTGTGTTGGTAGATTTGAATTCCCACCACCTCTTCAGTAGTGCAATTCCTCATGTAGATATGTTGACTTCCTTCAGGAATTTGACGGTACTCGATGAACCTTACTCGATCTCTCGCGACATGTATTATTGCTCTTATGTCAACAATTTAACTATGAATGGAATGAGCAATCAAAACATGAATGCAAACAAAGAAATCAATTTAAGAGTAAAGCTCAGCCTGTACCTTCTTCGGCTTCGTGCATTCACGGCCAAAGTGACCAGGTTTCTTGCAGTTGTAGCATTTCAGCTTAGACATCTTCTTGGCCTACAAGCTTGCCATTATTGTGCTTTCTATCCCTTTTCTTCTTGCTTGATTCTCTATCTTCCTTCTTGTTTGCCTTGTTTTGCCTCTTGTGATTAGACGTATAACCTTTGTTATGGCTAGACTCGGCAAAAACAATAGAGGCATTGCCCTTAGCCTCTTGTTGTTCTGCCTCTAACTCTGGATTATGCAACAATTAAGCAAAAGTTTTAATGCTATCATTGTGCGTCATCGTGCGTTTCACCTAATTCTCAGAATCAAGTAAAGAGCTGAGCACTACGAGAATTTGCTATTCATATAGGAAATATTGTTGCCTGCTGCCTTAAGGTCTTGAATCATAGCCGACATCTTTCGAAGATGTTCAACCATTTTCACATTAACAGCCATCTTTTATGTCTCAAACTTAAGAGTCAAGGCTTGCAACCTTGTTTTTATAGTGCCTTCAAAAGCCAACTTCAAGGCATTCCACATCTCTTGAACAGTCTGGTAACCCTCGAATTGGCCGTTACATATGTAGTTCAACATATTGAAGCATGCCCTTGGATCTTTCTTTTTCCAATTTTGATAGGTTTCCAAGTCACACTCATGTTGGGCGGTGTCACCTTTTTCGGGCATGGTCACGCTGTGAATTATTGTTTCCAAGACGTCTCGTTCATTTAGGAAATACCGGATCTTAAGATGCCAATACGATACTTACTTCTATCCAATTTCTCAATTTTGGCGAGGTCAGCATTATAGAGGCCATTTCACTACATTTAAAGACGCACACATAAATATTAACACATACACATTATCCATATTTTGCCGCACTACTATTTACCCAAAAATAACAAATAACCCAACGACAGAAGATCGAAAATTTTGCTAGGCTCATAATCATCACTTATGTCAAATGGATTAAATATTACTTTTATGTCTATTTTATGTAAAGGGCCATGATAAAACCCATTATGGAGTCCAGCCATCTTAGACTACTTGCTCAAGTGCCATTACTGTGAGCAAACCCGTTGTGGTATCCAGCATGCAACGGTGCTTTGCCAAAGCCCTATGGCAAACCATATATCCTATTCTCTTAGCCATTTGTGTAAACCAAGGACGTGGTTTGATTGGTAATATATTAGAACGGACCATTCGACTACTTAAATAGCTAAAATGAGTGCTGTTGCATCTTGTAAGCAACCATGCTCATGCACTACGTTCTCTCTATGTAACGTGCTCTCGGCACTACATGCAGCCATAGTGATGTCTCCATCCGACGTGTATTGGCACGCACCCTATACTGTCCCCGCAACACTGATATCTATCTTCAAAATACCATTTGCTCTTGGCCGTAGTTACTGAACATGCTTCAACCCACTATCAGAGGTGTACAACATCCTGAGGCTATTCACTTGCAGTGTTTCGGTGAGAAGACCTTTCTTCAGCAAAATATGTTGGTTCTCCCAAGACATGATCTCTGTCAGGGTATCTCGCGTGACACTTTGCACGCATGGGCTGTGATTCTCCACACTCACGCTACTGATAATCACCAAAGCCCCTAGGATAATGATCTCTCACGGTCACTCTGAGACAATAGTAGGTCTTTAGAGGGCATTGTGCCTAGTGTTTATCAGACAGTTAGATGTGGGCTTCCTCATCCAAATCTGCTTTTTACGAGTTGATCTTCCCAATTGAAGCACAACAGTAAGGCAGATCGAGTGAGTATGACAGTTCAACAGCATGGAAAAACATGAGCATGTTATGCACCCTCGGTAAGGTGTTACATCCGAGGAGTGCCACGTGTCAGATGATGCCAAGCTATAGTCATCTACCTATAAGCACGACAAACTTTTACTCTTCCTCTAAAATCAAATAATCAAAGACTCCTAAATGAGGAAGTAATTCGGCTGCATGACTTCATACTGGACATTGACTTTGAAACCAACCATCAGATAGTGTGCTCGTGACCGATGTCCCCTTAGTCGATCCGCCCCTTTGTCCTCACACTGCAGCCATTCCCTAAATTCTGTCTAGGTTGTTGCAATTCTTGCCCTTGCTCCTAGACTTGCTCTGTCATGCATTCTCTTACTTAACATCGAACTCAGATTATACTTTTTATGCCACCCCCCATATGAGAACCCATTTTTGTGGCATCGTGTTCGGAGAAAAAATTTCGTACTTGGTTATGAGAAACAAAGAATAAAGAAAAAACAAGAAAAAGATAGGAAGGTCATGTGAATCTATGACCCAAGAAAGATGTGAACTAGGTAGTAAGTTTCCTGCCCTCGTCATTTATGTATCCATCTTCTGTTTAAAGATAATGATTTAAGAGAAATGTCTGCGAGAATTCCATGAGAGAGAGAGAGAGAGTTGTATATGCCAACTAGATAATGCAAGGAAGATTAGCTAGCAAAGCTTTCTTTTAAAGAGAGCAATTTCTACTGCAATAGAACCTCCCCACTTTACACCTACCTCAGCTCAATTTGACAAATAACTAATACATGCCAACTCTATAAACCACTTTAACATCAGATGCACTCAAATTCTACGCAGCTTCATCTCCACATGAGATCTTGTCGAGCGTGCAGTTTTCTTCTCTTCCACCACTCAAAGTTGCACGTCACAGGAATCATAGACTACAAGCAACCCGATCTGGGACGTGACTTAATTAGTTAACAATATTTTTTAACACATTAGCTTGGGGGTCAACTCCATTTCTCTTTCAGTACTTTACGCCTTTTTGTTTAAGAGATAATATTTTCTTTAAGTTCAAACTGTCCCCTAGGTTCCTGACCAACTGGCTCCCTGGGTTTCATGTTAATTTCATAACCCTAGTTGTATATTTTTGGAAGGTCGCTAGGGAGGCGGGTCTAAGGAACTTATTGGAGCTACCCTTTCGCTTGTTGCCAGTTCTTATTTTCTGACTCAAGTGGAATGATAGGATCCAACACTCTGTTGTTGTATTGCCGAGGTGTTGTAAACATACTATATTTCAAGACAAAAATAGTCTCTACAAATTTTAGCATTAAAGACAAAATGCTTTTAACAAATCAATGTATAGCGAGGTGTTTTAAGCATAACGTCTGCCACCCAAAATAAAATAAGTGATTACGTACTGAAAGGAAGAAAGAACTCAAAGCTTTCAGAGGCAGAATTAAAGGGCAGTTGGCCGGAGACCGTTTAAACTCAAGTATAGGTGGATGAGACTTGGGGTGTGGCAACAGGCGGCATAGGTGGCCCAAGAAGTGAAAACAGAAAAAGAGAGGAGAAAAGAAAAAAAAAAAACAAAAACAAATTTGGGCGGCCTTGCCGGTTTATTTTTAAAATTAAGAATTTGGATAGACAGACTTACTATCAAATTAAAATATTCGTACGCTAGTATGTAAAAATTGAAAATGGATTCTCATGTAAAATTTTTATGTACTTTTGGAGAAAATATTCAGTAGATATCTAACGTTAATCACCCGCATAAGTAGTGTTAGACTATCATTAACATCTTGTCAACTCAGCAAAGTGATCACGCGGGGACAAAAATAACAAATATTAATTTTAGATAACCATAGTTAGTAAAAAAATTGGAATTCAAATTTTCACAAAAACTTTGAAAATCTCGCTCACCGATTTTCTGCCATCAATATATTTCCATCTCATTCCCTTTCTTCACCTCTCACCTTCATCTTCCTTCTCTTTTCTCTTGTTTAAATTTCTGTTGTTTCAAATGAAAGAGAGGGCAAATAGATTCTGGACTAAGAAAGAAAGAAATGAGAAGACACTAGTTTTAAGTTCTGGCAATTTTTTTTTTTATTCCTACTCCACTTTTTTGAAACCTAGTAAGCTTTCATCTCCCATATCTTTCCTTCTGCAGCTATTACTCTCTCTCTCTCTCTCTCTCTCTCTCTCTCTCTCTCTCATTTCTTTCTCCATCACTAAACAGGTATGTGTGTGTATTCACACACCTGTTTAGTGTTATATATTTTAGAAGCCAATTACACCAAACTCACACAACCACCCCAACCATAGAGAGCAATGGGAAGAGCTCCACAACACCGAGAAATGGTACTTCTGCAACCTATTATTATGACCTTGTGTAAGTAACAGAATTTGTGGACATTCAGATTTGAGAAATAATGAAGCTAATTTGGGAGCATTTATATTTTTTTTTCTGTAATGGTGAAAATGAAAGAGAAAAGAGAAGGAAGATAAAGGTGAAGGTGAAGAAAAAGAATGAGAAATGAAAATATATTGACAGCAGGAAATCGATGAGCGGGAATTTTTGCAATTTTGGTGAAAATTTGAATTTCTATTTTTCACTAAGCACAATTATCCAAAGTTAATATTTACTATTGTAGTCCCCACGTGATCACTTTACTGAATTGATAAAATATTAATGGTAGTCTAACACCACTTATGTTCGTGACGTGCGTTAGATAATCACTGAATATTTTTTTGTACTTTTGAGAGTACCCATGTATATTTAACCCTTATGTTTTCCATTTTTTATGATTAGCTTTGTATAAAAGCCTTCCAACTTTATCGCCAACGGTCTGTACATTTGACAATTTTTGGAAGGAAAAAATTTGACTGCTACCTCGGTTGAAGGAATCTTCTTCCTACCCCCTACATAGCGACAATCAATCGTCTCTAAATATTTATAGTGACTTTATTTAGTGACGCTAAAAAAATGTTGCTAATAATTATAGCTGAAAGTGTTAGAAAAAAGTCACTAAAAATATTTAATGATTATTAATTGTCACTATATATGGAGTTAGAGAAAGATTCTTATTACTCGGATAGGAGCCAAAGTTTTTTCTGAAAGGAAACTATAAACCAATTGCTCTATCCACCTATTGAAAGAACAAACTTTAACTCATATTCGGGTTATAGAAATATTCATCCATCTGTTAGTTCATCCTCGCGTATACTCCTGCCCCATTCTAATATTTCCTAGTGGCACACTGTCAGTACTGTTGCTCTCTCCCAAACCAATTTTTTTTTTTTATAAAAACATTTGTATGGACTTTCATGCCTTAACAAAGATTTTAATATTTACAGTTATCTTCTCAAGGACCAGGGCATGATGAGATAGACTTTGAATTTCTGGGGAATTCCTCTGGAAACCCATGCACACTCCATACCAATGTTTATGCCCAAGGGAAAGGGAACAAGGAACAACAGTTCCATCTTTGGTCTGATCCCACTACTGCCTTCCATACCTACTCAATCGTCTGCAACCCAGGAACCGTCGACGTATAATGTATGTAGCTCATTCTGTTCCTATGCTTATCTTAACATGAAACTTTCCAAGTATAGATTATGTCTTATTCTCCTTCTCTGAGACTAAGCAAATTTTGTTTGTATATTACAGCTTCTTGGTGGATAACAGTCCGATAAGAGAGTTTCGAAACAACGAAGCAATTGGTGTTCCGTTCCCAACGAGCCAACGAATGAGGGTGTATTCGAGTCTGTGGAATGCAGATGACTGGGCAATGCAAGGTGGGCGTGTGAAGACTGACTGAACTAAAGCTCCATTCACAGCCTCCTACAGTCCTACAGGAATTTTAATGCCGATGGATGTGTCAACTCTCCGTCAGGATCATCTTGTATTTCTAAATCGGCAAACTCATTAAACGGTCAGGCATGGCGGACCCAAGAGCTTGATCCTGCTGGCAGAAATAGGCTCCGATGGGTGCAGAGGAACTTTATGATCTACGACTAGTGTATGATCTACGACTAGTGCACCGAGTTAAAACGGTTTCCCCAAGGTCTTCCTGCTGATTGCAGGCGTTCGAGGTTCTTTTAGCTACACCATTTGTATCCAATGATCAATTATTTCACGTGACTAATAATGTAATTCATAGCTAATGAATATTCTTTATTCTTCGTCTCAAAACATGGATAAATAGAAGATCAATATCTATTGATTTTTACGTTGACAGCTACCACTTCAAGCATTTCAATTAGTACGTCAGAGAGCATTTCACATCGACATAAGTTACTAGAATCCGACTGTTGAAACGATTACAACATGTTATTGCGCTACCACGTAACACGTAGTGGGTTCGAAACATACCGTATGAAGTTTCCGAATATTCCGACGTAGGATCCTTGTTGTTACGAGCCTCCAACACGCTTGATCTTTTTCGCAGGTACGAAAACGGCTACTAGAGTCGAGTTCTTCGTCCACGAACCAAATCCTAGAGCTTGGTGATTGCTCTAGAGAGAGTGCTATAGAGAGAGGGTTATTACTATTGATTTATCATTTATTGGGATATCTCTAACCTTTATATAGAGATACAATTAGAGACTGACTTTACCTCCAACTCTTAGGAGATAAAGATTGTATTTATCTCAAACACTTAAGAGATAAATATTCTCTAAATAACTGTATTTATCCAAACTAACAAATACACATTATCTGTTAGTGGGCGGATAATGGGTCCACTGACCCAATTTATTAACAGCTCCCACTCGCCCACACACAGGGCAAATAAATCGTATAGTCCCTCTTTATCTCTCGTCCACTCATCTCCTCATACAGGAAATGGAACGTGCGACCTACGAGAAAGGATGTCCAGTTGAGGAGTATTGTATTAAGTTATCACCAAACTAACACAATACATCACTCCAAAAAATCTCGTATGTACCCCAGATAGTTCAACTACACCAGATTAAACACTCTCAAATCCCTCATAGTGAGCAGTGTTAAACCTCTCATATGTTATGTATTCATGACTCATATCGAAACGAAAATCGACAAAGTCGCCCGGGCTATGAATCACACAACATGATGTAATATTGAACTTTCTTCCCAAAGCCCTCATGTCATTCCAATTAGACCCAACCGCTTTCCTAGACATGCCCCGCGAGACCGCATCATCCATGATCCAAGGGTACATGCTAAAGTAGCGACATTGAGTATCCTCTTCATGACATAGTCTAAGGTGAAAAGGGTACCATATAGGATCAAAAATTTCGATCCAAGTGGCTCACACAGTGACGAAGCAGGGATTCATTCGTCACTCCCACTGTCGGTCTGCATTTAGCACATGCAGTATGATTTGCATGCTATGGCGTAACCCGCAAGGGCGTGTCACATAAATGTATAATAAAATACGCCATACGAATCTAAGTCTAGTCGCTGTACAAGCGCCTAACCTGAGTTTTTCAGCCCAGTCACTCTCATAGTGCCTGCCTGAAATCTCACATTCGGCTGTAAGCAGGCTACATAGAGTTGTGGAGATACTCTATGATCGACCTACATTTTTTAGGTCTCATCTTAGCTCCAACTAAGGCGACATGTTTGCTTTATAAGCTGTATCATCTTATTCGCCCACTTGGCGCTTAAGACAATTATGTCTCATCTTGCTCGCTATCTTAGCGCCAAGGTGAATTACCCGTGTGAGTGGGTCAATTCGAGCCTGGTGACACTCTCAATAAGGATGTATATGTAATCACAAAGATTATTCATTCATTCCATAATAAACTCAAATCAAGGAACGAAAAATTTAATGTAATAAATAATGTCAAGTACATAAGATGCCATAAACATATCAAAACCTACGTAGTCCATACTCCTAATGTGAGAAAGGAAAACATCTCTAGCAATAGGCTTGGTCAAAGGATCAGCCACCATTCTGCCAGTAGGTATATGCTTCATGGTCACCTCTCCTTGCGCAACTAAAGTTCTAATGAAGTGATAACGAAGGCCTGTGTGAATGGCCTCAATCAAACAGCTTCCTGGACTGCTGCTGAACAAGCAACATACTCCGAATCCATCATGGATAGGGCGATACAAGTCTGTTTCTTACTGCACCAAGAGATGGCTCCACCTCCTAGTATGAATGCATAACCTGAAGTGGATCTGGAATGCATAACCTGAAGTGGATCTGCGCTCATCTCTATCACCGCCCCAATCAGCATCGCTGTATCCTCTCAATCTCAAGTCTCCACCATGATAGCACAGGACGAGATCAGCGGTTCCACGTAAGTATCGAAGAATCCTCTTCACCGCATTCCAATGAGCGGGTCCAGGATTACTCTGATAACGACTCACCATTCCAACGGCAAAGCAGATGTCTGGACGCGTACACAACATAGCGTACATCAGACTCCCAACTGCAGCCGCGTAAGGCACTTTGGACATCCGATTCTTTTCCTCATCATTCTTTGGGCATTGGTCTGTTGTTAAAGTACACGCCTTGTCCATTGGAGTGTCTATGGGTTTTGAGTTATGCATATGGAATCGTTCAATGACCTTCTTGATATATGTCTCTTGAGACAAACCGAGAAGTCTCTTTGGACGATCACGTATGATTTTAACCCCGAGCACATAATTAGCTTCTCCCATGTCCTTCATCTCAAAAGTTGAGGACAGCCACTGCTTAGTGGAGACAATGGAACTCATGTCATTCCCAGCTAAAAGAATGTCATCCATATACAAAGAAAGGATCAGAATCTTTTTCTTGGATCGTTTTACGTAAACGCAATGGTCTTGTTCAATCATTTCAAAACCTATAGAGGTAATGTCATGATGAAACCTAAAGTACCACTGCCTAGACGATTGTTTGAGACCATATATAGAACGTTTGAGCCGGCAAACTTTGCGCTCATGTCCCTTGACTTCAAAACCCTCAGGTTGAGCCATATAAATCTCTTCGTCTAGTTCTCCATTGAGAAACACAATCTTAACATCCATATGAAAAAAGTTCTAAATCCTGCTGGGCGACAATAGCTAGGATCAGGCGAATTGATGCAAATCTCACCACTGGGGAGAAAGTGTCTTCATAGTCCACACCCCGCAGTTGGGTATAGCCTTTCGCCACAAGACATGCCTTATACTTGTCAATTGACCCGTCTGCCTTGCGCTTGACTTTTAAAAACCCACTTGTTTTCAACAGTTTTGAGCCCTGGAGGAAGGTCAACCAACTCCCAGACCTGATTCTTCTCCATTGAGCTCAACTCATCTTTCATTGCAGTCATCCACTCATTACTAGCAGGTGAAGATAAGGCTTCTTCCATAGAAGTTGGCTCATCTTCATCAGTTGGAGTGCACATAAGAATTTCACTGTCAATCTCAAAACAACGACGTAGAACTTTTCCTTGTGCACCTCTACGCAGTTGAGAGTCTTGTTGACCTGATGGTCCTGATGGTGTGCTTCTACTGTCTAGGATGCTCCCACTAGGTTGAAGATCACTTATACTATCTTCAGCGACAACAGGATGAGGAACTTATCCCCCACCTTCGCTTGGAGATGGTAAAGTGGCTTCAACTTTCTCTAACTCATAGAGGTCAAGATTCTTACTTGCGTCTCCAATGCTAGAAAAATCATTCTCTATGAAATCGACATCACGAGACTCTATTTCAGTCTTTCCACTATTTGGATGTTCACCATACATCACATAGCCTTTAGAGTCTTCAGAATACCTCAAGAAGATACTCTTTTTAGCTCTAGGCCCTAGTTCTCATACTTATGAGAATACAGTGAATATAACCTGTTGAGCCCCATGGGCGCAAGTTGTCCAAATTTGGCTTTTGGCTATTCCAAAGCTCATATATGGTGGACTTGACAGATTGTGAAGGCACTCGATTAAGTATATAGGCTGCAGTCAAAAGAGCATCCCCCCAAAAAGATATTGGGAGGTTTGCATGCGCCATCATAGACATGTATAACAATGTTCTATTTTTTCTTTCCGCAACACCATTTTGTTGTGGAGTATTAGGAATAGTAAGTTGCCTGCGTATCCCTTTTTCCTCACAAAACTTCTTGAAGTGATCTGACAAATATTCGCGTCCTCGGTCAGTGCGAAGAGTTTTTAAATTCTTCTCTTTCTGATTCTCAACCTCAGCTACAAAGCGTTTGAAACAGTCCAAAGCTTCATAGCGGTGAGATATCAGATACACATAACCATATCGCATATAATCGTCTATCAGTGTAAGAAAATAAGAGGCGCCATGGCGTGCCTTTACACTCATAGGTCCGCATATGTCAGAGTGAACTAGCTCAAGTGGTTGAGTTGCTCTCACAGCCTTTCCAAAAGACTTCCTGCATGCTTTACCGGCCAAACAAGCCTCACAAGTTTGTAGATTGACTTTTGCGAGTGGGCCCAAAAGGCCTTCTCTAGCCAAACGAGTCATCCTATCTAGGCATATGTGGCCCAGTCTTGCATGCCAGGTGGTAGAATTATTCACAGTATTATCATTCACAACATAAGAATAAGAGGATTGTGAATCATTTAAATTAATTGAAAAAGACTATCCATGCAAAAACCATGTCCGAACAAAACATCATCTAAAAAGATGTCCAACTTATTACCCTTAAAAATAAAGGAAAAACCATTGTCTAATAAAGCAGTAACTGAAAGTAGATTAAGCCGAACAGTGGGTGCATATCGCACATCCTCAAGAATCAATGTGCGCCCAGTGCGCAACTTGAGCTGGTAAGAACCAACCCCTAGCACCTCTTCGGAGCTATTGTTTCCCATGAAGATATGTTTGCTACCCGCTGGAATCCGGTGATAATCTACGAACCCCTCTCGATCACGTGCTATATGTTTTGTTGCACCTGTATCCACGAACCACACAGGTTGGGAATGAGCAACCATCACATGTGAGGAAACATATAACTGAGAGAGAGATTCTGAAAGTACCTTCTTTGGCTCAGTGCAATCAGGAGCGAAGTGTCCTTTCCGTTGACAGTTGAAGCATTTAACTTTAGACAGATCCTTTTTTCCACCACGTTTTCCTCTCTTGCGTTTCTTCATTTTTCCTTCCTTTGGCGCAGAAATGCTAGCCTCGCCTTTCTTACCTTTCTTACTTTGTCTTCCGCGCATGCCATTTGCATTGCGCGATCCCCCTTGGGCGACATAAGCAAGGGTCTTGTCAGCATCTCGAGTCTCGTCCTCAAGGATGACATGCTGTGAAACATTAGAAAAGTTCTTGACGTTTTCACTGTGAGTCAATATCTGTTTCATATTGGCCCATAAGGCAGGAAGGGACCTTATGACAGCTCTGACTTGCTGCTCATCTGTGAGCGCATGGCCAGCATCCCTCAGCTTACTAATCATATTGGACATCATCCTTAGATGTTCACTCATGGTATGTTTAGGGTCTTTTGTGTACTCCTCAAACTTAATCACAAGGCTACGAAGCCGCGTAGTTGAGGTTCCACCAAAAGAGAACTTGAGCTGCTCCCATAAAGCTTTGCAAGTTGGAAGTTCATCATACTGCCCTATTAGATCATTTTGCAAGCTGCTCAACAAGGTGTAGCACGCACTACGATCTTTCTGATTCTATTTCTGGTAGGCAGTGTGGTCTCTTAGGGGTTGCGCCTCAGTTGGCGCGACCATCTCCTTGGTCAAGTGCTCCTCGAGCTCTTGTTCGTTCAGCATGAATTTCATCTTTTTGTGCCAAACGTCATAATTGTCTCCGTTAAGTTTCTCACCCTTAACGAGATCAGCTATGACATTCTTGGTGGCCATTATATTCACTACATTAGATTGCGCAAGGAAAAGACATTAATTATACATCCTTCTATTTATTTCAAAAAATTCAAATGAAAAACATAATCCTTCCTCACATCATGAAATCGAAAATTTGCTAAGCTCGTAATCATCTCCCATGTATGTGAGTTGGGAAAAATATTTTTCAAGTAATTTTAATAAATTTCATCATTATATAAGCCACAATATAATAAATCATCCACATGATAATTTAGAACAATATAAAATTGCACCATGCAATAAAGTGTGCAAGGACTCAACTGAGCCCCATTGGCATTCTAATAACTTATGCTAAGAAAATTCTAACTTGAATAATGTGCGTGCGAAATTACATCTCCGTACAAGGCTTTCTGAAAATATACAAGGAAATAGTAGAATACAACATCTTTGAGAATTCTACTACAAACTACTCCAATAAAACAAATGGAGATGCCGCATAGCACATTATTCTCAAAAGAATTTTCTTAAAACAAGAGTAAACACATAAACATAAGTTTCTTTAAAATGTCAATCTAGTATCCATCCATTTAACATAAAATCAGCATGCTCAAATAATAAGTTAAAGGGTAATTTAAATGGATGAACACGCCACATTCTCATTCCAAGGAAAACGAGCGTAAATGCCTTAAAATTGGGTTTAAAGAGGTGTGGGCTTGCCAAAAACCTAACAAATGTATCAACAAAAAATATATATTTAAACCATAACACTAATCAAGACAAATAAATAAAACATAATTCATCTATGTCATATAACTCTCCATAATATTTATTTCTACTCACAAATTACAAAAATTAATATTTGCGCATTTTCGTATTTTTTGTTGGGAACACATAAATACCACAAAAAATATTTCTAAATGGCCCAAAAATGAGAGATAAATTCTTAAAATTGGTAAACAGTAAATTTATCCCTAATATACCCTCTGTAATTAAATCAAAATTCTGAGTGCATCAAAACAAAATTTTAAAGTTAATTTTTTTAGAAAAAAACATTTAAAAATTAAACAAAACACACACAGAGGGTATTGAGGTAAATTTAATTCCATATAAAAAATACAGAAGCCAAAAAGGAGCTCCACGCGCCGGTAGTGGGTCAAAAAACCCCCAGAAAATACCTCACGCGTTTCCACGCGCCGCAGTGCGCGTGGGGCAGCCACTGGATTCTTGAAGCAGGCGCGTGTGAAGCACGCGCCGTGGAGCGCATGGGGATCTGTTTTCTTTCTTTCTTGCGCGTGGGAGCGTGGCTTGGCGCGCGCGTGCGTTGCTCAGCTCCTTCGCGCGTGGCGCGCGTGATAGCTACACCCTCGGCTGGCTTGGCGCGTGGCCCACGTGTGCGGCTTGGCTTAGCACGTGTCACGCGTCTGCGGCTCAGCTTGAACGCGTGGTGCGTGTGAAGACACTGTTCATCTTCTTCATTAAACTCTAATTTTTTCCCAGCGTCGCCACGTCGCGATGCCAACTTTCGAAGGCCATATCTCTCTCGTTTTTAAGCAAAATAATGCGTACGATATATCGTTGGAAAGCTTATGCGACATAGATTAATTATATACAAAACAATCATGATAAAAACTGAATATCATGCTCCGAATTTGAGTCCCAAAATTAAAAAAAACCACAGTTTTCTTGAAAAATAAAATCACGATTTCTCAGAAATCATGCATCCAATGATCACGAAATTTTACGGAGTTCATCCTCAACCATAGGAGAACAAAAGCATATAATTAATTTTCAGAAAACATGCTCAATAAATTTTGAATTTTTGTAATGGGTCTCGTTCATGTATCCGAAAAAAATCGCAACATGCACATAAATTAATCTAGCATGTTAAAGGCGAATCAACAAGTAATCATGCTCTGATACCAATGTTGAAACGATTACAACATGTTATTGCGCTACCACATAACACATAGTGGGTTCGGAAACATACCGTATGAAGTTTCCGAATAATCTGACGTATGATCCTTTTTGTTACGAGCCTCCAACAGGCTTGATCTTTTTCGCAGGTATGAAAACGGCTACTAGGGTCGAGTTCTTCGTCCACGAATCAAATCCTAGAGCTTGGTGATTGCTCTAGAGAGAGGGTTATTACTATTGACTTATCATTTATTGGGATATCTCTAGCATTTATATAGAGATACAATTAGAGACTGTCTTTACCTCCAACTCTTAGGAGATAAAGATTGTATTTATCTCAAACACTTAAGAGATAAATATTCTCTAAATAACTGTATTTATCCAAACTAACAAATACACATTATCTATTAGTGGGCGGATAATGGGTCCACTGACCCAATTTATTAACAGCGACAATTTGATCGGTTGTGATAACAGTAAAAAAAATAAGCTCATTCTTATTGTATCCTAACAAAATATTACTCAATATCTGACCTTATCGTAAACCTGCAAAAAGTAGATCTATTAACAGTTTCCTGTTCACGTATTAACATTTCCGTTCTCCAGAACTGAGTGAAGAGTAACAAAACTAAACTTCTAACCGCTAGTTAGGGAGTGACATAGAACAACGATTTATGTCATTAAATGTACTTTACGTACGTGCATGTTTGGATGTGTAATAAACAGTAACAATAAGCTCTGAATTGTGTGTGCATTAGGATGTGTAATAAATAGTAACTATAAGCTCGGCAACTTGTCAACATTGGTTGGAAATGCTTGGAAAATGAGAAATGATTGGCTAGAACTTCTAAGATACGAGATCAAATATACGGAAGCTGTGGTCTAGTTAGGAAACCAATGCACGTCCACTTCTGACACTCAAATGGTCATTGATGCATGTGAATGAGCTTTTAGATTGGAACTGGGGGTATGACATTATCAACCCAATGAATGCCTTGATATGGATCAGATCTATGTAGACTCTCTTGATGCGTTGTAACTCGTAGAACATAGCAAAACAGTAAGGCCATTTGCTGACAGTTTTCGACTTATATCATAACGCTGCACCATCGGGGCTTTAACTTTCTCATAATATATTATGCATTTTTTTTTGTTTTGAAAGGCGAAGATGCATTACGATCATCAAAATATTTTTGTTACCGACGTATTAGGATTTCCCCATACATTAGTGATGGTAGGCATCTAGGAATCTCTGTCTTGATAGTGGAATATTATTGAGAAATAAGAATCCGTGTTATAATGCAAAGGCAAGATACACTTGGACCAGAAAGCTCCGTCAGTGTTCAAAAACTACAAATAAGTTGGAATTGTTATCAACAGAGAGTGCACTTGTACCTTTCTTATCCAGTTATATAGGGTATTTAGAAAAGAAAAAACAAGTACGTGCCAGGTATATTAGCCAACAAGTAATTCCATAGAAATTTGTCACTAGAACAAATTTCCAGGAAAATCACACATGGCAGAGTAAGTAAGAGAAGCAGAAATATAGGCCAGCCAGATGACTGAGGGAGCTAGCTAGCATTTAGAATCTTCAGGAAAATAAAGGTTAACCCTTCCCCATTTAGGCTTACCTTTGATCATTTTGACCATAACACAGGTGAGATTCCTGAATGAAACTATAAGAATATAAACTGTGGTGTGGTGTACTTGTTAGAATTTCAAACCCTCATTAAAATGAGTTGCAAATTTGGACTTGATAATCTTCAATGTGAAGCTTTATCCATTAGAAGACTCCATCTGCCGACTTTGGTGAAGATAAAGAGAAGATAAGGAAGCTGCCAACTTTTGACTTAGAAGAAGATAAGAGAAGCTCACAATCGACTTGCATTTGGAAGTTTTGAGAAGATAATGAGGAGTTGCATTTGTTGACTCCAATGCATTGCTTAGGTCGGTTAGAATTTTGGAGAAGATAAGAAGCTTTTGGTTATCAAGTTAAACACTCATCTACCATTTATGGATAACTTGAAAGGATAAGTTGTTGGAAACTTTGACTCTAACCTGTGGCTAAGTCGGATGGAAGTTGCCAACCTAGTCTTCTATATATATATATATACATATGTAGCCTTGTTTGTTTAGTGTTAGAGAAAGAGATTGAGAGAGTTAGAGGTGATGTATTAGAGAGTGTTTTTTGAAAGAGAAAAACAAGCAGCAGCTTGTGAACGAAAAATTGAGAAAAGGAAGAGAGGTGTTGAAACACCAAACTTGTGAGTTACAAATATTTTGTTTTAGTGTGTTTCTTGTATTAGAAATCTTTGTGTCAATATATATCGTTGTTGTTTGTATTATATTCCTGTAATCCCGCTACGCTTCCAACAAGTGGTATCAGAGCGGCAAGTTCGATTCTACGTCACAAGAAGGTGAAAAGATGGCGAATATAATTCACCCGCAGATCCCAAAATTAACAAAGACGAACTATGGAAATTGGAGTATTCAAATGAAGGTTTTACTCGGATCACAAGAGTTATGGGAAATCGTTGAAGAAGGATATATCGAGCCCCAAGATGCGACGGCCGAAGCAGCTTTATCGAACGCTCAGAAGACGGTGCTAAGAGAATCGCGAAAGAAGGATAAGAAGGCCTTGTTCTTAATTTTTCAAGGAGTTGACGAATCAACCTTTGAAAAAATATCAGACCCGAAAACTTCAAAGGATGCGTGGGAGATTTTGCAGAAATCTCTACAGGGAGTCGAAAAGGCTGAAAAGGTACGTCTTCAATCACTTAGAGCTGAATTTGAGACATTAAAAATGCAAAGTTTGGAGAATATTAATGATTATGTTAATCGTTTGAAAACGGTTGCAAACGAGATGAAAAGAAATGGAGAAAGTCTAGATGATGTAAAGGTAATGGAAAAACTCTTACGTTCTCTGACTAGAAATTTTGATTATGTTGTTACTGCGATTGAAGAATCGAAAGATTTGTGTCAAATTTTTATAGATGAGCTTGTGGGATCTCTTCAAGCTCATGAGCAGAGAATAAACCAAAATGAAAATAGTGGAAATTTGGAGCAAGCTTTGCTGAGCAAATTGCATGTAGGTGAAAATCAAGCTAGCAGCAGCTACGGACAAGGTAGAGGAGAACGTAGTGGCTACAGAGGTGGCTATAGAGGTGGACGTGGTGCATGCAGTGGACACGGTGCACGAGGACGTGGAAGGCAATCTTTTGAAAGAGGCCAGACAAGTGATGGTTATCAAGCATACAGTCGTGGTCGAGGATTTAGAGGCAGAGGTAGAGGAGGATTTCAACAACGAGGAGATAAATCTCAATTGAAAATGCTATAATTGCAATAAATATGGTCATTTCAGTTACGAGTGCAGATCAACTCCTAAAATGGAAGAAAGAAATAATTATGCACCAGCTGAAGAGAAAAAGGTGGAAGATGCTATTTTTCTCACTTACAAAGGAAATGAAGGATGCAAGAAAAATGTTTGGTATCTCGATACTGGTGCAAGTAATCATATGTGTGGCCGAAAGGAGTTGTTCACAAATTTGGACGAGACAATCAGAGGAAAAGTTACTTTCGGAGACTCGTCCAAGATTCCGGTCAAAGGCAAAGGTAAACTTATGATTACTTTAAAGAATGGAGATAGAAATTTTATATCAGATGTTTATTATGTACCAGCCTTAAAAAGCAATATTATTAGTTTGGGCCAGCTCTTAGAAAAAGGATGTGATATACACATGAAGGACTGATATCTCGTTATCAGAAATAGAGATAGAGAATTAATTGCTGAAGTTGAGATGACAAAGAATCGTCTTTTCACACTCAATATCCGATCAGAAATGATGAAATGCATGAAGTCTGTCATTAAAGATGATTCATGGTTGTGGCATTTAAGATTCAGTCATCTTGGTTTTAGCGGTTTAAAGTTGTATCGAGAACAAATATGGTAAATGGTCTGCCAGAAATTAATGAACCAGATCAGTTATGTGAAGCTTGTGTTAAAGGAAAACAGCACAGACAGAGTTTTGAAGTTGGAAAATCCTGGAGAGCCAGAAAGCCACTAGAGATTGTGCACTCGGATATAGCTGGTCCATTTGATATTCCATCACTTGGTGGAAACAAGTACTACCTTACTTTTATTGATGATTTCAGTAGAAAAAGTTGGGTGTACATTCTTAAAGAAAAATCAGAAGCCCTTGATAAATTTATGGAATTCAAAGCAATGGCTGAAAAACAAAGTGGACAGTATCTGAAGATACTCAGATCTGATAGAGGAGGTGAATACACCTCGAAGTTATTTGAAGGTTACTGTAAAAAGTATGGAATAATTCATCAGTTGACAGCCTCATATACACCACAACAAAATGGCATCGCAGAAAGAAAGAATCGCACGATTCTTGATATGGCAAGAAGCATGGTGAAGGGAAAACACTTACCAAGAACGTTTTGGGCCGAAGCCGTTCAATGTGCAGTTTATTTGCTAAATCGATGTCCAACAAAAAGTGTAAAGTTCAAGACGCCAAATGAAGCATGGAATGGTAGCAAGCCAAAAGTAGAACATCTCAGAATTTTTAGGTGCATTGCATATGCCCATATTCCTGATCAAAAGAGAAATAAGCTAGATGATAAAGGAGAAAAGTGCATCTTTATCGGCTACGAGAAAAGGAGTAAGGCGTATAGATTATATAATCCCCTTACTAAGAAAGTTATTATCTCACGAGATGTTGAGTTTGATGAAGCAGATTATTGGAGATGGAGTAAAGAAGAAAAGAAAGTTCAAGGCTTGTTTTTTGAGGATGCTGATGATGACAACGGCGAGGACTTAAACATGCAAGATGAGCAGGGTGATGATCAGACTCCTCCACAAAGCCCTAATCCAAGAACTCCTGCATCAACACCATCATCTAGTAGCAGCAGCAGCAATTCAGGGGGAGCACCTATGAAAATGCGAAGTCTAAATGACATCTATGATGCTGCCGAATCTGCTCAGACAACATTTGACTATTCACTATTTTGTTTGATGGCAGAATGTGATCCAGTAACGTACGAAGAGGCTACTGAAGATGACAAGTGGAAGAAATCCATGAATGAAGAGATTGCAGCAATAAAAAGAAATGAGACATGGGAGCTAACTGATCTTCCGAAAGGACACAAGGCAATCGGAGTCAAGTGGGTATACAAGACAAAGACTACTCAAGAAGGCAAAGTGGAGAAGCACAAGGCAAGGTTAGTCGCTAAAGGCTACAAACAAAAACAAGGAATTGACTATGATGAGGTATTTGCTCCAGTTGCAAGAATTGATACTATCAGACTTCTCATAGCACTCGCAGTACAAAATAAATGGAAGATTTATCAGATGGATGTGAAATCGGCATTTCTGAATGGTTACCTAGAAGAAGAAGTCTACATTGAGCAACCACTTGGATACATCAAAAAGGGACAAGAAGACAAAGTCTACCGTCTGAAGAAAGCTTTATATGGATTAAAGCAAGCTCCGAGAGCTTGGAACATGAGAATAGACGAGTATTTTCAGGAAAATGGGTTCGTGAAGAGTTCATATGAACATGCCTTATACACGAAAAGAAATCAAGATGATGATATCATGATTGTCTGCTTATATGTGGACGATATGATATTCACAGGAAATAATCCAGGTATGTTCACTAATTTTAAGAAAGCTATTTCTAAAGAATTTGAGATGACAGATATCGGTGAAATGTCATACTTTCTTGGAGTCGAAGTAAAACAGATGGAAGATGGAATATTTGTGTCACAAAAGAAGTATGCGGAGCAAATTTTGAGCAGATTCAGAATGAAGGATTGCAATCCAGTAGCCATACCAGCAGAAACGGGTGTGGAGTTGAGAGTAGACTCGAATAAGAAGTCGGTAAACCCGACACTGTACAAAAGTATGGTCGGAAGTTTGAGATACTTGACTTTCACTCGACCTGATATAACATATGCAGTTGGATTGGTTAGCAGATACATGGAGAGACCAAAACATGATCACTTCAATGCAGCAAAAAGAATTTTGAAATATGTCAAAGGTACGGTTGATCATGGTCTCTTTTATACTCATTCTCAAAATTCAAGATTGATTGGTTATTCAGATAGTAATTATGGAAGAGACTTAGATGATCGGAAGAGTACATCTGGATATGCTTTTCACATTGGATCAGTAACATTTTCATGGTCATCAAAGAAGCAACAAATAGTTGCTCTCTCAACATGTGAAGCCGAATATATAGCTGCAGCAGCGTGCACGTGTCAAGCAATTTGGTTGAAGAATATTTTGAGCGAATTGTCTCTCATTGAAGAAGGTCCGACTACGATATACATCGACAACAAATCTGCTATTGCACTTGCAAAAAATCCAGTATCACATAGTCGGAGCAAGCATATAGACACAAGGTATCATTTTATTCGGGAGCAAGTTAAAAATAAAGTCGTGGAGCTAGTTCATTGCAGAACGGAAGAACAAATAGCATATATCTTTACGAAGCCATTGAAGACTGACGTATTTAAGAGACTCAAAGAGAAGCTTGGCATGCGGGTTTGAGGGGGAGTTTTAGAATTTCAAACCCTCATTAAAATGAGTTGCAAATTTGGACTTGATAATCTTCAATGTGAAGCTTTATCCATTAGAAGACTCCATCTGCCGACTTTGGTGAAGACAAAGAGAAGATAAGGAAGCTGCCAACTTTTGACTTAGAAGAAGATAAGAGAAGCTCACAACCGACTTGCATTTGGAAGTTTTGAGAAGATAATGAGGAGTTGCATTTGTTGACTCCAATGCATGGCTTAGGTCGGTTAGAATTTTGGAGAAGATAAGAAGCTTTTGGTTATCAAGTTAAACACTCATCTACCATTTATGGATAACTTGAAAGGATAAGTTGTTGGAAACTTTGACTCTAACTTGTGGCTAAGTCAGATGGAAGTTGCCGACCTAGTCTTCTATATATATACATATGTAGCCTTGTTTGTTTAGTGTTAGAGAAAGTGATTGAGAGAGTTAATGGTGATGTATTAGATAGTGTTTTTGAAAGAGAAAAACAAGCAGCAGCTTGTGAACGAAAAATTGAGAAAAGGAAGAGAGGTGTTGAAACACCAAACTTGTGAGTTACAAATATTTTGTTTTAGTGTGTTTCTTGTATTAGAAATCTTTGTGTCAATATATATCGTTGTTGTTTGTATTATATTCCTGTAATCCCGTTACGCTTCCAACAAGTGGTATCAGAGCGGCAAGTTCGATTCTACGTCACAAGAAGGTGAAAAGATGGCGAATATAATTCACCCGCAGATCCCAAAATTAACAAAGGCAAACTATGGAAATTGGAGTATTCAAATGAAGGTTCTACTCGGATCACAAGAGTTATGGGAAATCGTTGAAGAAGGATATATCGAGCCCCAAGATGCGACGGCCAAAGCAGCATTATCGAACGCTCAGAAGACGGTGCTAAGAGAATCGCGAAAGAAGGATAAGAAGGCCTTGTTCTTAATTTTTCAAGGAGTTGACGAATCAACCTTTGAAAAAATATCATACGCGAAAACTTCAAAGGATGCGTGGGAGATTTTGTAGAAATCTCTACAGGGAGTCGAAAAGGCTGAAAAGGTACGTCTTCAATCACTTAGAGCTGAATTTGAGACATTAAAAATGCAAAGTTTTGAGAATATTAATGATTATGTTAATCGTTTGAAAACGGTTGCAAACGAGATGAAAAGAAATGGAGAAAGTCTAGATGATGTAAAGGTAATGGAAAAACTCTTACGTTCTCTGACTAGAAATTTTGATTATGTTGTTACTGCGATTGAAGAATCGAAAGATTTGTGTCAAATTTCTATAGATGAGCTTGTGGGATCTCTTCAAGCTCATGAGCAGAGAATAAACCAAAATGAAAATAGTGGAAATTTGGAGCAAGCTTTGCTGAGCAAATTGCATGTAGGTGAAAATCAAGCTAGCAGCAGCTACGGACAAGGTAGAGGAGAACGTAGTGGCTACAGAGGTGGCTATAGAGGTGGACGTGGTGCATGCAGTGGACACGGTGCACGAGGACGTGGAAGGCAATCTTTTGAAAGAGGCCAGACAAGTGATGGTTATCAAGCATACAGTCGTGGTCGAGGATTTAGAGGCAGAGGTAGAGGAGGATTTCAACAACGAGGAGATAAATCTCAATTGAAAATGCTATAATTGCAATAAATATGGTCATTTCAGTTACGAGTGCAGATCAACTCCTAAAATGGAGGAAAGAAATAATTATGCACCAGCTGAAGAGAAAAAGGTGGAAGATGCTATTTTTCTCACTTACAAAGGAAATGAAGGATGCAAGAAAAATGTTTGGTATCTCGATACTGGTGCAAGTAATCATATGTGTGGCCGAAAGGAGTTGTTCACAAATTTGGACGAGACAATCAGAGGAGAAGTTACTTTCGGAGACTCGTCCAAGATCCCGGTCAAAGGCAAAGGTAAACTTATGATTACTTTAAAGAATGGAGATAGAAAATTTATATCAGATGTTTATTATGTACCAGCCTTAAAAAGCAATATTATTAGTTTGGGCCAGTTCTTAGAAAAAGGATGTGATATACACATGAAGGACTGCTATCTCGTTATCAGAAATAGAGATAGAGAATTAATTGCTGAAGTTAAGATGACAAAGAATCGTCTTTTCACACTCAATATCCGATCAGAAATGATGAAATGCATGAAGTCTGTCATTAAAGATGATTCATGGTTGTGGCATTTAAGATTCAGTCATCTTGGTTTTAGCGGTTTAAAGTTGTTATCGAGAACAAAGATGGTAAATGGTCTGCCAGAAATTAATGAACCAGATCAGTTATGTGAAGCTTGTGTTAAAGGAAAACAGCAAAGACAGAGTTTTGAAGTTGGAAAATCCTGGAGAGCCAGAAAGCCACTAGAGATTGTGCACTCGGATATAGCTGGTCCATTTGATATTCCATCACTTGGTGGAAACAGGTACTACCTTACTTTTATTGATGATTTCAGTAGAAAAAGTTGGGTGTACATTCTTAAAGAAAAATCAGAAGCCCTTGATAAATTTATGGAATTCAAAGCAATGGCTGAAAAACAAAGTGGACAGTATCTGAAGATACTCAGATCTGATAGAGGAGGTGAATACACCTCGAAGTTATTTGAAGGTTACTGTAAAAAGTATGGAATAATTCATCAGTTGACAACCTCAACACATCCTAGATTAGGACATCAAAATTCCAAATCCAAAGAAACTATATCTTAGCAAGCATACATTTTATACTGGAACACACTAACATTAATATTTTTTCCATTTTCTTCACACGCTTAAAAATTAATTTCTTTCACTGCATTATTCAGACATAAAGAAACATGTATAGTGACATGGAACATGCACAGGGACATATAAGAGCCTAACAAAAATATTCATAATATTGAAATAATGAATATGCTAAATATCATTAAAGAGCGAAAGGTTACGGGTAAAAGTTGCAACTCAAATAATATTGTTTCAAACTACAATCTTGAATCCGAGTCATCTACTGTAAGTAGAGAACTAGGATTACAGCCGAGGTGTTGTAACTCTAGTTACAGCCGTTGGACTAGATCCATTCGCTCAGAAATGCAACGTTAGCAAAGGAATTAACTATAGCAAATGCACTTTTCATGGCTCAAGACAATGCTCTGAGACCCTCTATCTCCCCCTCTATCATCTTCGTTCCAACTTCAATCAGCTGCAACAACAGACTCAGAAAGAGAGAAGGGAGCGATGCCACCTCATGAAGGAAGCTGTCAACGCCCGCCACCACCTCACCGCTTCCCACTTTGACTATTTTCGCTTTATTTGTGCTACCAACTCCCCCCTCTCCCCTTCGCTGCTGGCGAGACCTCTCATCTCTGATGAGACCCCCTCCATCCTCTTCTCTGCCCTCTCATCCACCACCTCCAACCCCCTTGGATTGTTAACACCTCCTCCACTCACCGAACATATATGGTCTTGGTTAGATCGATTTAGATCATGTGAGTTTGATGACATATATCGGCATGATTTATAGCCCTCAAGGTTGATCCTCATTGAGTTGCAACCGACGTGAAGTCAATGAGTCAACTCAGACTGGTGGAGAGGGATTTGTCGAGGAAAACGGTGACGCCGAGGAAGAACTAAAGGAGTAGGACGTCGAAGGAGGTTGAGGAGGGGATGGGGGGAGGAAACGTAACTTACAAGGGTTGATGCCGGGTCGAAATTTCTGTCGGAGAGTAAATTGAGGCATTGCCGATGGTTAAACATGGAGATAGTCAGAATGTCTTGCCGTTCCGTTTTCTGAGCTGTTACGACTCCATTTGGAGACACAGATCTTTTTCTTACGTGGCATTTTCTAAACCAATGAATCTAATCCAACGGCTATAACTAAAGTTACAGCATCTCTGTTGTAACCATCCAGATCCTGCGATCTTGTCAGAGATCATCCGTTTAGAATCATTAGTTCTTTTTACCCGTCTAGTAGGCAGATCATGGTAAAGGCTAAACATGATCTCATGGTATATTCTAGTAAAAGGCTCATGAACCTCAACCTTTCGAAGGGACCAACCATCACGTACGTGTTGGTTCTCTGCCAACGAGTAATGGTTTAAAGAGGGTGTTTGAGGTTAATTTTTAGATGGTCAAACTTGATTTAGTCTAGAGTAAATTTAGGTGTGTGAGTGTTTGGCAAAAGAGATTATGAGATTTAATCTGACTAAAAAAAGCTAAAAATTGATTAAGTCCATAATCTTAGAAAGTGATGATTATGAAATAATCATTTTTTTTTCATAATCAGGTTTGACCTTTGAATTTACCATCATATCCGCATGTTTTTCACAAAAAGATATTTCATACTCTTTTAACTAATTATTGGGTGTGACTTTTAATTAGCTTTTGGAGTCATATTATCTCCTACGCTAACAGAGAGATGGAGCACAACAGTTCATCAACAGCCGCCTTCTTCCACTCCACCATCTCTATACGTTCTTATACATTTAGTTCAGAATAAGAAGTGACAACTTTTGTAGGTGATTGAAAATAATTTCTTCAATAATTTTTTCGTATATTGTAATCATTTTCTAATGAAAGTTATATTAATATTACGTCACTATGGGGATATTAAAAATTTTATTTATGTAGTGTCCTTTATGGTTATTTTGTAATATCAGAACTGATTTAATCAGTTTCTATCTAAACACTTTTTTTGTAACTTTAAGTTAGTTTACAGCTAATTTTGTCAAACAGTAAAATAATTATATTTAAAACATATTAAATCTAATTTTAAAAACTAATTCAGATTTAAGATGAAATCTAGTTTTCAGAATAAGGCCGGCCTCTAATCAAATAAAACAGATGTCATGGCATAAATAATTCACCTGAGCTTTAAAGAAAGTAGTAGAAGAATACTTATATCTTTATTTAAGAGGCCTAACTGCCCCGCATTCTCTCTTTTCTTATCCGTTGCTTCAATCGTCTGCCGACCATTACGTACACCCTCACCTCCGTGGGAATTAGGCCACAATCTGCTGCTCCTTCTCCTTATCCCAGCAAAGCGTCTCACCCTTTATCTCTTAAATCACCAAAGCGTCTCGCCGCAGCAAACGGTGATAATAACCCGCCGGAGCAGGTGGCTAGGTTCGGGCGGTGCCCCCGCCAGTATGCCCAGTTGGACCCACGGACTACCGTGGCTGTAAAGGGACCATGGTGCAGTCTGCGGTGGCATTGTTGTTTGGGCGGTGGTGCCGCTTTGCAACAGGCGGCGTTTGATTGGTTAATTGGTTCCGAAATATGATTTTTACATTTCAGACATAATTAGAGTAAGTACTTCTGCCCATGATATCAATGTTATACAGATTAACAAAACATTAGATAATAAGCAATAGCGGTGTATGAGTCATGACATATATACCATCATTAGAATGAACAATAAACTAAAAGAAATACGTATCTTCAACGATGGCAGATCCCCATCACTTGTTAAGTTTGATTTGGGAAACATTCAGTCACTAGCTTTATGTTAAAGCTAAAGAAATTTTGTCGCTAATCCAACGACTTCTTACATTTCGTACATTGGTGGGTTCATGCCAAAACAAACTCACTCGTTACATTCTCTAATTTGCGAATAATGTTTTAAGATTCTTTAAAAAATATTGTAAATGGGGATGGTGAATGCGGAATACTACGCACTCCCTTTTTCCCTTTTTAAGACAGTATTTGCCCTCTTATACTGCAACAAATTACTGCTTATCTCCCTTCCAAGATAAAACAGTCCAACAAAAATTATTCTATGAGAGATGTTAATAAATTGGATCAGTAGACTTATTATCCGCCCACTAACAGATAATGTGTATTTGTTAGTTCGGATAAATACGGTTATTTAGAGAATATTTATCTCTTAAGTGTTTGAGATAAATACAATCTTTATCTCCTAAGAGTTGGAGGTAAAGTCAGTCTTTAATTGTATCTCTATATAAAGGTTAGAGATATCCCAATAAATTATAAGTCAATAGTAATAATCTTCTCTCTATTGCACTCTCTCTAGAGCAATCACCAAGCTCTAGGATTTGGTTCGTGGACGAAGAACTCGACTCTATTAGCCGTTTTCGTACCTGCGAAAAAGATCAAGCGTGTTGGATGCTCGTAACAATAAGGATCCTACGTTGGAATATTCGGAGATTTCATACGGTATGTTTCCGAACCCACTACGTCTTACGTGGTAGCGCAATAATTGTTGTAATCGTTTCAACATTGGTATCAGAGCATGATTACTTGTTGATTCGCCTTTAACATGTTAGATTAAATTATGTGCATATTGCGATTTTTTTCGGATACATGAATGAGACTCATTATTAAAATTTGAAATTTTTTGAGCATGTTTTTCTGAAAGGTAATTATATAGTTTTGTTCTCCTATGATTGAGGATGAATTCCGTAAATTTTCGTGATTTTTGGATGCATGGTTTATGAGAAATCACAATTTTATTTTTCAAGAAAACTGTGATTTTTTTGAGTTTTGGGACTCAAATTCGGAGCATGATATTCAGTTTTATCATAATCGGTTAATACATAATTAATCTATATTGAATAAGCTTTCCAACGATATATTGCACGCATTATTTGGCTTAAAAACAAGAGAGATATGGCATTCGGAAGTTGGCATCGTGGCATGGCGGTGGCTGGATAATTAGGGTTTTTAAAGAAGAAGATAAACAGTGCACGCCATGCGCGTCGCGCGCTAAAGCCAAGCCACAGCCATGCCCACGTGCCAAGGACGCGCGCCACGCGCGAAGGTAGCTGCGCAGACACGAGCGCGCCAAGCCGCGCCGCCAAGCTCCAGCCGTGGCTGCTACCACGCGCGACACGCGCCGCACGCGCCCAAGCCAAGCTGATTCCACGCGCACCCATGAGCGAGCGTGTAACTCACGCGCCTGTTCAAAAAAAAACTCAGACGCAGCACCACGCATAAGGTGGCGCGTGGAGGCTCGTGAAGGTTGTTTTCGAAAGATTTTGACCTCACCGCTGGCGAGTGGAGTGTTTTCTTGGCTTTTGGATTTTTTATGTGGTGTTTAATTACCTTTATACTCTCTGTGTGTGTTCTGTTTAATTTTTTAAATGACTTTTTCTAAAGTAATTAGCTTTAAAATTTTATTTTATACACACAAAATTTTTTCTTTAATTGCAGAGGGTATATTAAGGATAAATTTACTGTTTGTCAATTTTTAAGAATTTATCTCTCATTTTTTGGTCATTTGAAAATATTTTTTGTGGTACTTTTGTGG
Source organism: Escallonia herrerae (assembly GCA_033070095.1). NCBI lineage: Eukaryota > Viridiplantae > Streptophyta > Magnoliopsida > Escalloniales > Escalloniaceae > Escallonia > Escallonia herrerae. Next base: position 521,748 of record JAVXUP010000084.1, read on the forward strand.
TCCCAAAAATACGAATAATGCGCAAATATTAATTTTTGTACTTTGTGAGCAGAAATAAATATTATGGAGAGCTATATGACATAAATGAATTATGTTTTATTTATTTTCCTTGATTAGTGTTATGGTTTAAATATATTTTTTATATATTTGTTGGGCTTTTGGTAAGCCCACACCTCTTTAAACCCAATTTCAAGGCATTTACGCCCGTTTTTCTTGGAAGGAGAATGTGACCTATTCATCCATTTAAATTATCCTTTAACTTGTTATTTGAGCATGCTAGTTTTAGGTTAAATGGATGGATACTAGATTGACATTCTAAAGAAACTTATGTTTATGTGTTTACTCTTGTTTTAAGAAAATTCTTTTGAGAATAATGTGATGTGCGGCATCTCCATTTGTTTTATTGGAGTAGTTTGTAGTAGGATTCTCAAAGATGTTGTATTCTACTATTTCCCTGTATATTTTCAGAAAGCCTTGTACGGGGATGTAATTTCGCACGCACATTATTCAAGTCAGAATTTTCTTAGCATAAGTTATTAGAATGCCAATGGGGCTCAATGGAGTCCTTGCACACTTTATTGCATGGTACAATTTTTATATTGTTCTAAATTATCATGTGGATGATTTATTATATTGTGGCTTATATAATGATGAAATTTATTGCGAAAAATTACTTGAAAAATATTTTTCCCAACTCACATACATGGGAGATGATTACGAGCTTAGCAAATTTTCGATTTCATGATGTGAGGAAGGATTATGTTTTTCATTTGAATTTTTTGAAATAAATAGAAGGATGTATAATTAATGTCTTTTCCTTGCGCAATCTAATGTAGTGAATATAATGGCCACCAAGAATGTCATAGCTGATCTCGTTAAGGGTGAGAAACTTAACGGAGATAATTATGACGTTTGACACAAAAAGATGAAATTCATGCTGAACGAACAAGAGCTCGAGGAGCACTTGACCAAGGAGATGGTCGCGCCAACTGAGGCGCAACCTCTAATAGACCACACTGCCTACCAGAAATGGAATCAGAAAGATCGTAGTGCGCGCTACACCTTGTTGAGCAGCTTGCAAAATGATCTAATCGGGCAGTATGATGAACTTCCAACTTGCAAAGCTTTATGGGAGCAGCTCAAGTTCTCTTTTGGTGGAACCTCAACTACGCGGCTTCGTAGCCTTGTGATTAAGTTTGAGGAGTACACAAAAGACCCTAAACATACCATGAGTGAACATCTAAGGATGATGTCCAATATGATTGGTAAGCTGAAAGATGCTGGACATGCGCTCACAGATGAGCAGCAAGTCAGAGCTGTCATAAGGTCCCTTCCTGTCTCATGGGCCAATATGAAACAGATATTGACCCATAGTGAAAACATCAAGAATTTTTCTGATGTTTCACAGCATGTCATCCTTGAGGCTAAGACTCGAGACGCTGACAAGACCCTTGCTTATGTCGCCCAAGGGGGATCGCGCAATGCAAATGGCAAGCGCGGAAGACAAAGTAAGAAAGGCGAGGCTAGCACTTCTGCGCCAAAGGAAGAAAAATGAAGAAACGCAAGAGAGGAAAACGTGGTGGGAAAAAGGATCTGTCTAAAGTTAAATGCTTCAACTGTCAACAGAAAGGACACTTCGCTCGTGATTGCACTGAGCCGAAGAAGGTACTTTCAGAATCTCTCTCTCAGTTATATGTTTCCTCACATGTGATGGTTGCTCATTCCCAACCTGTGTGGTTTGTGGATACAGGTGCACCAAACACATGTAGCACGTGATCGAGAGGGGTTCGTAGATTATCACCGGATTTCATCGGGTAGCAAACATATCTTCATGGGAAACAATAGCTCCGAAGAGGTGCTAGGGGTTGGTTCTTACCAGCTCAAGTTGCGCACTGGGCGCACATTGATTCTTGAGGATGTGCGATATGCACCCACTGTTCGGCTTAATCTACTTTCAGTTACTGCTTTATTAGACAGTGGTTTTTCCTTTTAAGGATAATAAGTTGGACATCTTTTTGGATGATATTTTGTTCGGACATGGTTTTCGAATGGATAGTCTTTTTCAATTGGATTTAAATGATTCTCAGTCCTCTTATTCTTATGTTGTGAATTATAATATTGTGAATGATTCTACCACCTGGCATGCAAGACTGGGCCACATAGGCCAAGATAGAATGACTCGTTTGGCTAGAGAAGGCCTTTTGGGCCCACTCGCAAGAGTCAATCTACAAACATGTGAGGCTTGTTTGGCCGGTAAAGCATGCAGGAAGCCTTTTGGAAAGGCTGTGAGAGCAACTCAACCACTTGAGCTAGTTCACTCTGACATATGTGGACCTATGAGTGTAAAGGCACGCCATGGCACCTCTTATTTCCTTACACTGATAGACGATTATACGCGATATGGTTATCTGATATCTCACCATCATAAAGCTTTGGACTGTTTCAAACGCTTTATAGCTGAGGTTGAGAATCAGAAAGAGAAGAATTTAAAAACTCTTCGCACTGACCAAGGACGCGAATATTTGTCAAATCACTTCAAGAAGTTTTGTGAAAGAAAAGGGGTACGCAGGCAACTTACTATTCCTAATACTCCACAACAAAATGGCATTGCGGAAAGAAGGAATAGAACATTGTTAGACATGGTTAGGTCTATGATGGCGCAAGCAAACCTCCCAATATCTTTTTGGGGGATGCTCTTTTGACTGCAGCCTATATACTTAATTGAGTGCCTTCAAAATCAGTCAAATCCACCCCATATGAGCTTTGGAATGGCCAAAAGCCAAATTTGGATAACTTGCGCCCATGGGGCTCAGCAGGTTATGTTCACAGTACTTCTCATAAGTATGGGAAACTAGGGCCTAGAGCTAAAAAGAGTATCTTCTTGAGGTATTCTAAAAACTCTAAAGGCTATGTGATGTATGGTGAACATCCAAATGGTGGAAAGACTGAAATAGAGTCTCGTGATGTCGATTTCATATAGAATGATTTTCCTAGCATTGGAGACGCGAGTAAGAATCTTGACCTCTATGAGTTAGAGGAGGTTGAAGCCACTTTACCATCTCCAAGCGAAGGTGGGGGATTGGTTCCTCATCCTGTTGTCGCTGAAGATAGTATAAGTGATCTTCAACCTAGTGGGAGCATCCTAGACAGTGGGAGCACACCATCAGGACCATCAGGTCAACAAGATTCTCAACTGCGTAGAGGTGCACGAGGAAGAGTTCTACGTCGTCGTTTTGAGATTGACGGTGAAATTCTTATGTGCACTCCAACTGATGAAGATGAGCCCACTTCTGTGGAAGAAGCCTTATCTTCACCTGCTAGTAATGAGTGGATGGCTGCAATGAAAGATGAGTTGAGCTCAATGGAGAAGAATCAGGTCTGGGAGTTGGTTGACCTTCTGCCAGGGCGCAAGACTGTTGGAAACAAGTGGATTTTAAAAGTCAAGCGCAAGGCAGGCGGGTCAATTGACAAGTATAAGGCACGTCTTGTGGCGAAAGGCTATACCCAACTACGGGGTGTGGACTATGAAGACACATTCTCCCCAGTGGTGAGATTTGCTTCAATTCGCCTGATCCTAGCTATTGTCGCCCAGCAGGATTTAGAACTTTTTCATATGGATGTTAAGACTGCGTTTCTCAATGGAGAACTAGACGAAGAGATTTATATGGCTCAACTTGAGGGTTTTGAAGTCAAAGGACATGAGCGCAAAGTTTGCCGGCTCAAACGTTCTATATATGGTCTCAAACAATCGTCTAGGCAGTGGTACTTTAGGTTTCATCATGCCATTACCTCTATAGGTTTTGAAATGATTGAACAAGACCATTGCGTTTACGTAAAACGATCCAAGAAAAATATTCTGATCCTTTCTTTGTATGTGGATGACATTCTTTTAGCTGGGAATGACATGAGTTCCATTGTCGCCACTAAGCAGTGGCTGTCCTCAACTTTTGAGATGAAGGACATGGGAGAAGCTAATTATGTGCTCGGGGTTAAAATCATACGTGATCGTCCAAAGAGACTTCTCAGTTTGTCTCAAGAGACATACATCAAGAAAGTCATTGAACGATTCCGTATGCATAACTCAAAACCCATAGACACTCCAATGGACAAGGCGTGTACTTTAACAACAGACCAATGCCCAAAGAATGATGAGGAAAAGAATCGGATGTCCAAAGTGCCTTACGCGGCTGCAGTAGGAAGTCTGATGTACGCTATGTTGTGTACGCGTCCAGACATCTGCTTTGCCGTTGGAATGGTGAGTCGTTATCAGAGTAATCCTGGACCCGCTCATTGGAATGCGGTGAAGAGGATTCTTCGATACTTACGTGGAACCGCTGATCTCGTCCTGTGTTATCATGGTGGAGACTTGAGATTGAGAGGATACAGCGATGCTGATTGGGGCGCTGATAGAGATGAGCGCATATCCACTTCAGGTGGAGCTATCTCTTGGTACAGCAAGAAAAAATCTTGCATCGCCCTATCCACGATAGAGTCGGAGTATGTTGCTTGTTCAGCAGCAGTCCAGGAAACTGTTTGGTTGAGGTCATTCTTACAGGCTCTAGGGGTTACAGCTCATGCAGACGAGTCTGTCACTGTTCACTGTGACAATACAGCTGCCCTAGATTTTGTAAAGGACCCCAAATATCATGGGAAGGCCAAACACATAGGCCTTCATTAGAACTTTAGTTGCGCAAGGAGAGGTGACCATGAAGCATATACCTACTGGCAGAATGGTGGCTGATCCTTTGACCAAGCCTATTGCTAGAGATGTTTTCCTTTCTCACATTAGGAGTATGGGACTACGTAGGTTTTGATATGTTTATGGCATCTTATGTACTTGACATTATTTATTACATTAAATTTTCATTCCTTGATTTGAGTTTATTATGGAATGAATGGATAATCTTTGTGATTACATATACATCCTTATTGAGAGTGTCACCAGGCTCGAATTGACCCACTCACACGGGTAATTCACCTTGGCGCTAAGATAGCGAGCAAGATGAGACATAATTGTCTTAAGCGCCAAGTGGGCGAATAAGATGATACAGCTTATAAAGCAAACATGTCGCCTTAGTTGGAGCTAAGATGAGACCTAAAAAATGTAGGTCGATCATAGAGTATCTCCACAACTCTATGTAGCCTGTTTACAGCCGAATGTGAGATTTCAGGCAGGCACTATGAGAGTGACTGGGCTGAAAAACTCAGGTTAGGCGCTTGTACAGCGACTAGACTTAGATTCGTATGGCGTATTTTATTATACATTTATGTGACACGCCCTTGCGGGTTACGCCATAGCATGCAAATCATACTGCATGTGCTAAATGCAGACCGACAGTGGGAGTGACGAATGAATCCCTGCTTCGTCATTGTGTGAGCCACTTGGATCGAAATTTTTGATCCTATATGGTACCCTTTTCACCTTAGACTATGTCATGAAGAGGATACTCAATGTCGCTACTTTAGCATGTACCCTTGGATCATGGATGATGCGGTCTCGCGGGGCATGTCTAGGAAAGCGGTTGGGTCTAATTGGAATGACATGAGGGCTTTGGGAAGAAAGTTCAATATTACATCATGTTGTGTGATTCATAGCCCGGGCGACTTTGTCGATTTTCGTTTCGATATGAGTCATGAATACATAACATATGAGAGGTTTAACACTGCTCACTATGAGGGATTTGAGAGTGTTTAATCTGGTGTAGTTGAACTATCTGGGGTACATACGAGATTTTTTGGAGTGATGTATTGTGTTAGTTTGGTGATAACTTAATACAATACTCCTCAACTGGACATCCTTTCTCGTAGGTCGCACGTTCCATTTCCTGTATGAGGAGATGAGTGGACGAGAGATAAAAAGGGACTGTACGATTTATTTGCCCTGTGTGTGGGCGAGTGGGAGCTGTTAATAAATTGGGTCAGTGGACCCATTATCCGCCCACTAACAGATAATGTGTATTTGTTAGTTTGGATAAATACAGTTATATAGAGAATATTTATCTCTTAAGTGTTTGAGATAAATACAATCTTTATCTCCTAAGAGTTGGAGGTAAAGCCAGTCTCTAATTGTATCTCTATATAAAGGCTAGAGATATTCCAATAAATTATAAGTCAATAGTAATAACCCTCTCTCTATAGCACTCTCTCTAGAGCAATCACCAAGCTCTAGGATTTGGTTCGTGGACGAAGAACTCGACTCTAGTAGCCGTTTTCGTACCTGCAAAAAAGATCAAGCGTGTTGGAGGCTCGTAACAACAAGGATCCTACGTCGGAATATTCGAAGACTTCATACGGTATGTTTCTGAACTCACTACGTGTTACGTGGTAGCGCAATAATTGTTGTAATCGTTTCAACAAGAGAGATTATGAAAATTTTCAGCATCAGTTAAGAGAAGCCTTGACACTTATTTATAGTGCACCAAAAAGGTGGCTTTGAAGAAGAGGTTTAATAACTAGTATTAAATCAAAAATCACCATTAAAGGTTGCAATTTTCTACTAGAAAGTGAATAGCTACAATCTTAAAATTTGGACTCAAGTGCTAATTATTGAAAAAGTTCCAACATACAGGTCCTCAGGTGTCTTTGGCTGATGTATGTCAGCATGTCTATCTACGAAGGACGGGGGACTGTACCAGAAGGGCTCATGAATGGAACAGAGCTGCTAGCTCATAAGAAAGACTCACTTGGGGTGAAATAGAAATAGTGTCATGCTTGCATTGTTAGACACCAATATTCATGGCATCTCAACCAACCAAGAGACATATCTCGGACTTGGTGGAAAGCAATTAAGCATAGAGCTGATGTTCAAAAATATTTCACTTGCAAAGTTGGCAATGGAAGCTCTAGTTGGTTACGGATTATGGCCAAAGAATCATTTATGGCTGTGCCAGTTCTGCTAATGCCAAGGTCTCAGATATTGTGCACAACAACAGTTGGCTACTCCCTGACTAACCTCACAAATTCATTTGGAACCCGACTCCCAAAGAGATTTTTCTGTTAGAAAAAGTCTCAACCTAGGGAAGATGAAGGCATACCCAACTCTTCTCCCAAGTGTTAGTTATTTGTGTCGTCGTTTATTCAAAGAGTTGGGTGATGGAAGCATGATTTCAGTTGCTTCTGACTTCACTCGAATATCTATCCATATAGATGATGAATCTTTGTGATTGAATCTCTCTTCTAAAATCCAAAAGAACCCGCTGCCTTGAAATGAGAAGAAATATCATTGTTGGAGATCTAGGCAGGAGCTGGCCCTACTGAAGGAAAGATCCTTTCTATTGCCCTTCCAATACCGAAAGTTGAGCTAGTAACCAGCAATTAAGCTTATAGCTGATGTTTAGAAATTTGTCACTCGTAATGTCTGGCATTGGAAGCGCTAGTTGGCTATGGATTATGGCCAAAGAATCATCTGCCAGTTCTTCTAATGCCAAGGTCTCAGGTAATATCACAGCACCACTTGGCTACTACCTGACTTACCTGACAAATTCATTTGGAAAATGACTCTAAAAGGTAGTTTCACTGTTCCCTCAGCCTGGAATGCACCAAGACATAAAGATGTCGAAGTTCCTTGGTGGAAAATTGTCTGGCCTGCAAGGAGGCACCCGGCCCTAAGTGTTCAGTGATCCTGTGGGTGGTGTGGAAGAAATGTCTAAGAACTTGAGGACAAGCTCAAAGGTGAAATGTTATTTCTGATGACAGTGGCAGTATAAGTTATGTACATCCACAAGCTATAGAGCACCTATTCTACCCTTGCTCAGTTAGCAAAACACTCTGGCAAAATGTATTCGCCAAGCTTATCGACCCTATCCCAGACAGTTGGTCTGATCTCCTTCAAAATGCACTCAATCACTTTAAGGCTGATTCTTTTGGCAATAATGTTTTTAAATTAGTGATATGTTAATACCTGTACAATCTGGCACGAGAGGAATAGTAGGACATTCCAACACAAGGCCAAGCCCTGGCAAGTGTTCTCAAGGAGTCCAACTGTTAGTAAGGGTTCATAGCTATAAGAAATGTAAAAGGCTTACTGCAACCGGGAACTATGCAAGGAACAGGGGACATCATTGAATGTGCAATGGAGTAGAATTGTATAGCTCACCTTCTCCCAAGGGTACGACTCTTTTAAGCGTAATGATTGGTTTTAAGCTTTAACAAAATTGGAACCTTGCCGACAGAACATATAATTAGAAAATCTGATCTCAAGATTTATGCTACATGATGTAGCTCCTCTAGTTAAGGAGCTCCACCACCTCAATTCTCAAAACGAATGATCTCTTGTTATGCGTAATTTAGGGCATGATTGTTACATTAGAAATGGCATTCCAAGTTATCATACAACATTTTTGGAACGTTTGTCTTCAAATTTCACAACCATCCAAGTTAGATCTATCACTACATAACCACTTCCGCATAAGCTATATTTAGTCCACATTTTTGTCAATCGGGAAGAAAACTGTTTTCGAGTTAAATGATTAATGTATTTCATTGTTCGTAAAGATGTCTTTAGTACTTGAATTGAATGGAAACTGTGACGGAGTAGTTTTGCGAAAATGGTTGGACTATAATGAGACATCATTTTGGCTACTCCCTCCGGCTTAACATTTTGGTTGTTTGGGGATGAAGAAAGACCACGGAGATTTGTGCTTGCTCGTTAATAATAGCTGCAGGAGCTCTTGATCGTGAGCATTCGAAAGCGGAGTACTCAATTCATAGTAGATTCATCCACCATCATTGATGCCAACCTATGTAAGGACGATAAAAACTATACCCCAATTCGTAATCCAATCTCTGAAGCTCGAAGGTTTATGAAAGGGTTTTTTACATTGGAGATTGAATTAGTAAGACAAACTTAGAATGTTAAATCCACTGTTATGACAAAGGACTGTTGGATTTGTAATTAGCTTTTTGTCCTGGATGAACGAAGCAAACCAAAATGGTATGCAAACTTGTGTTTTCTGGAAAAAGGCCTAGTACATATGATTTTTTTTTTTTTAATGAAGTAATACATGGGACCTTTTACCCAAAAAAAAAACTTGTGTTTTCTGGAAAAAGGCATCTTTCAACTTATATTCTGTTTTTCTTAGTTATTTTTATTTCTTTTTTTATTATTACTTTGAAAAATGGAAAGATCTTGATCCTCCTTCCTCCCTGGCCATTTCTAAAGGGTAACAGGAAGCACGAAGGAGGAAGTTCTCAGCTTGCCAGAACTACCAGTCAAGAATTCAAAGAGGCAAGAGACACAGCAACAAAAAACAAGTAAATCAGAACCATCATATCATAATTCCTCACCTACCATTCTCAACGTGCTCAACTCACTTGCCATTCTTAGCTTTCTCTTCATGTTCCTCCACTCATATTCTTTCTCTATTGACTGTTCATCAGTTTTAGTTGTTGGCTACTAACACCTACTTCTGTACCAGCTGGGAATGAGGAAAAACTATTTCCTGACATCTTTGGAGCCGTCTGCTGGATCAGAAGTTGTTTAGTTAGCCAGAAAGGAAGGAAAGAGATAGAGAAGAAATTAGTGAGCCTGTTGCGTAAAAAATTTCAACAATGGAAGAAATTGGGAACCACGAAACAGAGGAAACCAGGAAAGTAGACTCAGAAGCTGGAGATGGCATAGCAAATGAGTGTGTCATTGAGGAGAAATCTGAGCCTGTGGAGGAAACCCGTGATGAAGACAGCTCAACTTTGGTTGCCCATGTGGATGATAGTGAAAAACCTGAAGAGAGTTCGAATACAGCAGCTGAAACTTCACCTCATGTTGAATCAATTGAGCCCTTGGTGACAATGTCTGAGGCACTGGTTGAAGTTGTAGAAGACTCACTCCAGCACATTGGCGCTCCAGATGTTACTGAAGCAGAATCAAAGATAGAGAAGATTATACCGATATTAGATTCCAATGATGGGTTTTCTACAGTGGTCACGGGTTTTGAGTCGAAGGAAGCTGAGCCGACTTCGATTGAAAAGAAGGAGGTTTCTCCGCTTGTAACGGAATCAATATCCAAGATCTTTGAGGATACAGTTTTACCAATTTCAAACGGAACTGCTGAGGAGGCATCAGGGACTGCTAATTTGGTGCCCAAGGAAAATGGAGCTAATGCGGATGTGCCTGTTGCTTATGCCGATAATGGTGGTGAGAATTCGAACATGTCTAATGTCCCAAGAAGAATAAATCAGGTTTGTGAATTTGAATATGACTCTCCTCAGAGAGAAAAGTTTAACATGCTCACTGGATTGTTTTTACTGTTTCTAGCTTTGGAATACTCAATCGAGTTTCTTTTTTGAGCATTGACAGCAATTTGTCGCTGCAACTCCACACACAAGGACATCCTGGATGAGTTGCTGTGGATTATTTGATGTCGTGAAACGTTCCAATCAATAATTTCAGGTGAACCAATGTCTAGGTGATATGTGCATATCTAGCTTCGATAATGTTTTGTTATTTTGATTGGCAATGCATTTACATGTTTCAAGTTCTTTTTCAATCCAAATCCAGTCATAAGATAGTAACGGAGAACTTGATAGATAAACTGGCATTGACTGTGACGACATACAGGAGAATCCATTACGCTCTAGTTTTTAGGAGTTAGACAACTAGCAAGGACGATTGACATTGCATCCTTCTCAATTCTAATAGCGTAATTTGATCTTAGTTTGGGAGAGAAAAAGTGCAAAGCTTTTGTTATACAATTTGACTGGCCAAATATCTTCACTCCAGTTCTTAGGTGCAAGATCAACACTTGGAATCCAGCCTTCAAGGATCCAGTTTCTTCCTTTTTATATCCCAGTCTCTTTCTTCACTTTCCTTCCCCGTCTTTTTAATATGTTTAGAAAGAAGTTTCATTGATGTTCTCTTATCTAGCATGTAATGGATATTTGCATATTTTTGTACAACACCTTATGATAATACTGCATAAACTCAGAGGGTTGTGCTAAAAGGTTCTTGGTGCACCCCGACCTTTCCATGCCCCATCAGCTCGAAAAATGTTGCTTTTCGTCACTGGGGTGTCTGAAGGCTAACTTTCAACATGCCCACACACCATATCATCTGATTCTCCCTATCTTCTCCTCAAATGGTGCCATCAATATATTCTTGCAAGTGTCCTCTTTTAAGTCTCTCTTATGGCCTATGTGCTGGGGTGTTCAGTATACCTCCGGGGGATGCAGGCCTTTTGTCTACTACATGTCCCTCTTTCTAATTCCAGATCTTAGTTGCAGGAAACTCCTAATATGGTGACGTTTCTCTCTCGGAAATTCGCTTTTGCGATCCCAAGTTAGGAGCTCCATGGGATCTCGTCCCAAACTAATATGGGAACTCGATCCCCGTTAGCTGGATAGAGATGCATGGAGAAATGAGAGAATACCTGAAAATCAAACCCTTTTCAACTCATTCCCTGTTTATCTCTTCCTTTAAGTCCTTAAAACCTCTTTGTCTGTTGTTGTTGGCTATGTAAACTATACTAAAATGGTGATAATACTCTTTACGTATTTATTTATTCAAGCCACTCCCAACCTCAGATTCTTCTTGGTGTTCCCGCTCCCCGCCCCCGCTTTGTGCAACTAAGTTCCAGATTGTCCAGAAGAGATGGTAAATTACAAGGGATTCCCTTGGCAAGGGCCTTAGGAGTCTTAGTGCGTGTTGCAGGTATGGGAAGACTTGCAGACAAAAGGAGGGAGGTGTGGGTAGTATAAATATGTCACTTGTTTATGAGGCTCTTTTTCAGTAGTGGTTTTGGAGTTATTCTAAAGAGCAGCGCTGCTTCGCAATCATTCTCTACAGACCAGGGTTGCTTCTGGAATCTTATGAAGCCCTGTTCTCCTCTTAATTCGATTTCCAATGCCCAAAGACTACCCCTTGGGCTGGGAGTTCAGAACACGGAACATCACAGCTTCTTTTTCATGCTTCCTTGCAGAGAGCGTTGCACTTGCCGGATCATTAGTGGAGCTTGACCCAAGCTGAGCAAGAGGTTTCCTGATCTATAGGCTTCGCTTTGAATAGACAGGCAACTATTGTGTTATATGAAATATAGTCTTTGGCTGGAAAGTGGAAAGCGTTCGGAGTAGAGAATCTAGGAGGAGATCTTAGGTTGGGGTTAGAGTCTGGCACATCCTATGAATTCTTGATGAGATACTGGTACCTAAAAGTATTTCTAATAAAGCTGAAATGGGGGGGTGTGAGAAATGGATTATTCGCCGTAAGATCTTACTACTACTTGCTCCTTGAGAACCTCCATATTCCTTTCCTGCCAGGTGGTTTGGGCTGTATGAACTCCTTTAATGGTTGCCTTTGTTTTCCTTGCATGTCGGCACGTCTCTTGATGATTGACTACCTTCATAAGATGGTTAAGCCGGTCATAGGGTTATATTTGTGCATATAGAACAGTACAGTACTGGACTACTTGTGGTATTCGAGGGACACTGACACTGAGATGAAGTGACATCACTCGCAAAGATGGATGGTGGCTCCCCTCAGCCTCGTGTGGTTTGTCTGGCGGGAGAGTCCCAGGCGTTTGAAGCATTTCTGGCTAGCTTTCTCATTTCTGGCTTCAGCCCCTGATATCACGTTTTTAAGGGGAATAGCTTCACATTCATTCGTTGTCCAGGTCTGCACCTTAGCACTTTTTTTGGCCCTTTTGGCTCCTTTGTTGACATATACATTCGATTAATGGACAAAAAAAAAGACGATAACATGGAGATGCAAATAGAGGGACCGAAAGTAAAAATCTATGGACTTTTACAAAGGATTCTTGTCGAACTGCCTGGCTGATGCAAGAAAAAAAACATGTCAGCAGTCACAGCAAGAAGAACTATGTACAGCTACAACAGTAAGGTCAGAGGTCAGATTTCGGGAGTACTTGGAACCAATTACCATATTGAATCTCTTAACTAGAACCGTCCATTTCTTGCACGTCAACTGGAAATCTGCATTATTCCTAATGTTCTTCTGTAGTCATCTGCCGGCGAAATATTTACTGTTGGCATTGGCATTGGCATAACCTAGAACATAAGGAGGCACGGTAGGGGGACTTCTGAATCGACTTTAGCCAACTTTATGTGAACGAATTCATGTATTGAAATGTGGTCCAATACTAATTACTATGCGGCAAATCATCCTATGGTGGAGATTATCTGGTACTCAATTAATCATTTATCTTGGGGTATGTAGTTTGCAAATATCAGTAACCATCTGTCACTGAAAAGATTTCTTTTACTTTTTGTCGTCCGAAAAGAGGTCATTTCTCTTAGAAGACAACATTCGACTAACAAGCATCAGACCGTGTCTAAGCTATCCGAGCCTGCTCTGGCATCTTTTGTTGCAGAAGTACAGGATCATTGTGAGTGCGGCTGGACGACAAAGTTGGCAGATTGGTTCTAAGTTTCAGAATACCCTGGGGATTGCAAGGTATACTGACGCATATGTTGTGAAGATGCCACTCCCAGTATTTGGCATACGGAAGTAGAGATTGTCTAATATTGTTCAGTGAGAGGCACTATTACAATCAATAGGCTGCTCATATCTTGTGTGTTTGTGGGGTGTTTTCTGTTCGAATGGAGTGTGTTCCTTTGTTCTTGCCAATTTTCAGTACGAACAGTAATTGTTTCAAAGATTTTTCGAGGGAAAAAGCTCTTATGCATCTCTTCCATTAGTACAGAAGATTTTGTAGCTTTAAAGGGGAAGAGGTATCCCCGTGTCACTTCTTTTCTCCGGACCTTCCTACTGAAAATATTACGTGTAAACATCAAGCCATAATGTCATACAAATAAGTGTTTTCCTTTATCCAGTGCACCCAACTATGTCATAGAGTAATATTTTAGTATTATACGGAGCAACATTTTTGTAATTATGTATAATGCCAAAAAAAAAAATCATTCAAACATGCTACTAATTAATTTTCTTTTATCTCCTCAAATATCATCAGTACTGAATCATAAAACACTCTTACAACAAATACACGTGTATATTCAATGCGCCTTTTTAGATTTTATTTGTCATACAAGTAAAAAAAAATAAATGACATTTGTATATTGAGCTTTTTAAATTGCTTGACAAAAATTATTATCCACTTTATGGCCGTAACATAATTAAAATATCGTGCCAAACAGATGACAATAAAAGTTCAAAGGCCAACCCGTTGCAATGAAATGGCCATAACAGTGCACCAAACATAAAACAAAATGTACTATGGGGGCATGATAGCCATTTTTATAATTTTTATGAACAAATTCTGGCTACTACTCAGGTTGTAGAAAGCTTTTCTCCAGACCCATATTTAGTTATAATTAATACTCAATATGTTTCTAATAACTTTTTTGCTAACACTTTTCGTAATAATTCTTAGCTGTATTTTTTTACCGTCGTTATATAAAAGTTACTAGAAATATTTAGCGACCATTAATCGTCGTTATATATAGAGAGTAGAAAGAAGATTTCTTCAAATCGGATAGTGACAAAACCTTTTTCATTTTTTTATTGCAATACAACATTCATTCGCAAAACAAGCACTCAAACGTATTATCATTGTATTGTAAATAAATTCTCTGAGAGCGAATCAAACGCGCTCATATTTATTGACGATTACGATTATCATTACGAGTAGGATGACATGATGACTCAAATCACGAACCATGATCCGAAACTTTTGGGTGAAAGAACATGTGGTCCCTCCTTAAGAAGCACCTTGATAAGCATTGTTTACCGCACACCGTCTACAGAGAGACAAAATTCAGCAAGAAAAGGCAATGGCATTTGAAATTATTTCGCACCCTTTTGCCATTGTTTATTGAAGAGATCTAGTAAAACACAGCCTTGGGTCAGACAAAGTTGGAGGCCCTTTCAAGAGCTCCAAATCATGCCAACCTCTTGACGGAGTACGTCACTAGAATATTGTACCGTATCTAGTAACCAAGACCAGGACCGTGTCATCTCGTGCCCATGGATAACAAGCAGCCAAGTCTAAGGATTAATTCCAAAAAACAATTCTTTCGAGTCGCAATCAAACTTTTTAAAGTTAATTTAAAATAATTAATAAGAAATTAAGAAAACATTATAAGGGACTCCAGATCACTAATTTAGCCATCTAACTTGGGAAACTCTATATCCGGATTCAGGGACTCATTTATACGACGAGAAAGTATTAGGCATCTCATCATATCCTAAATAGGTATCTACTTGTTTTTGTTGATTTTAGATAATTTTTAGCAAGAACTTGAACAGAACGTAATTTATTATTCGTTTCAACTCAAAATCTGAGGCTAAGTAGTTTTTTTTTTTTTCAAAAGAGAACTGCATTCATAGAACCAAGTTCATACAAACAAGAATAAACAAGAGTACATGATGCCTGATCTATTACAGAAAGAGAATCTCTAAACATTCGGATTTGAGGATTGCTGTAATCTGCAGTGTCAAAAGGCTTCATGTGCTGGACTGCAAACAAGAGTAGTATCTATATAAATATGATGATGCCTAAACACAGGGTGCTCAGACTTCTTTGAATCAGCTGGAGCTCTAGTCTTGATTCCAACTATGAATTGAGCCATATGCTAGCCGTGCAAAAGAGGAGGCATCCTTCAGCTGCTGTCCGAGTTCACAAAAGTGGAAAGTAGCACCAACGGCACAAATATCATACATGATAGGCATCATCGGAGATGGCTTGGGCCTCTTGCAATGAGTAGGCCCTGAAATTTTGTATGAGATATCCAATGTGATCACCGTTTGGGGACATACCAATGGGTCCAAAACTAGTCATGTTCTGTTGAGGGTTGTAAAGTATACTGAGATATAGACGGTTGGGGTGGGTGAGAGGCGAGAATGAGCAGGTTGTATGGTGTGTTGTAATGCTATTCGGAATCTAGTTGGCTGTAGATTTGGATTGTTTGGGTCGTGTGTGGAGTGGTATGGCCAATGTATAAGGAGAAGTGCATCGATTTATTCGTGGGGTTAGCAAACAAGAATAGTTTTGTGTCAAGTTTTTTATTTATGGATTACGTGGAAAGCATTGAATGTTTGTTGCCAAAAAATACACTCATTTCGGTGTATCCAAATACACCAAATTGTAGTAAAGATATCAATTGGCTAAGGCGGCGGTCTAGGGGAGAGATGTGGTGGCCAGTGATCCAGGCTATCAGCCATTCTTTAAAAGATGGTAACGGTATACTAGGCAGGATGCCTAGAGTGCTACTGAACCATATAATGCGAATGTCAGGGCATGAGTAGAATAAATGTGAGGAGATCTCACGCTGTTCGTTGCAAAAAACACAAGTTGCAGTCGAGATGATGTGTTTAGAGAAAAGTGAGCTCTTTAGAGGGAGTCAGTTCAGTAGTAAATGCCAAATAAAAATGGATTTTGTGTGGGATTGGTAGAGCCCATAATGGTTTCCAAACTTGGGTCCTAAGGTCCCTTCCTGGATTGATATTGGTTACATGTAAGTGGTGTTGTTGAGATGATTTTTTATGGAGCTAGAGATAAAAGGATTTAACGCTAAATTGGCCGAAGGGGTGGTGGGACCAAATGAGTGTGTCAGGAATCCTGAGGTGGATATATGGATGTCTAAAATTTGTTTGCGTATGGAAGTGTGAAAGAGGGTTGTAATTTTAGATAGGTTCTAGGTGTTTGATGTCATGAGATCCTGTACAATGTGGAGTCAAAAAATTGGCGTAACTCGTCCAATGAAGTCTCGGAGAGCTAGTGATCATACTAGATATTAATTTGCATACCGTTGCCTACTAGCCACAGGAAACCATCCCTTAAAATATCTCTTCTGGCTAGGATACTCTTCCAACCCCAAGAATCCTTGGATCTGTGAGGAACATATAGAAAATTATGTGATTGATTTGCAGTACTTGAGTCGTAGAGTTGATGAAAAGAGTGAATTTGGCACCTGTAAAATTCTCCAGCTAGTTGGAGCTAACATTGCAAGATTGAACATATGAGTGTGACGAAATCCAAGGCCACTGGTTAGAATCGGTCCACATAGTGTGTGCCAGTTGACCCAATGTATTCCTCAGCCATTGGAAACTCTTTTCCACCAAAAATTGCTCAAAATGGTGTCTATTTTTTTTGCAAATATGTATCGAAAAAAGGTAGATTTGCATATGATAAGTGAGTAAAGAGGAAAGTACTGACTTTATGAGTGTCGCCTGGCCAGCTTTGTTGAGTAGAAGATCGATCCAACCTACACAACGTTGGCGAATTTTATCTAGAAGTGATGAAAAGAATTCCTTGCGATGAGTGACAATGTCAAGAGAAGTTCCTAGATATTGTCCAAAATGTTGGCCAAACGGGATATTGAGGGTAGAGGAAAAATAAGCGGATTTGGAAAGGGAACAATTTGGGCGCACTACTAAAGAAGATTTTTGTAAATTAAGTTGTTGGCCTGGGTAGCAGAGATACTGATCAAGGGAAATTTTTTAGTAGTTCACCACAAAGGGGGGGTGAGTACAAAAAACAACATCATGTCATCGGCGAAGAATAAATGATTAATCGGTGGGGCACGAAGGGAGATTTTAACCTCATATATGCCGTCATAGTCTTGTGCTTTGCTAAGAGACTGAGGGAGTGTTTCGTTGTAAAGAATGAAAGGGTTGGGGAGAAAGGGTCACCCTATCAAATTCCTCTAGACGGTTGGAACCATGCTGATGGAGAGCCATCCACCAAAATAGAGTAGGTGACTGTGGTAATACATTGCATTGTCAATCTGATCAGATGTGGTGGAAAGTCAAAACGATAAATGACTAATTCAATGTAATCCTAACATAGGCTATCATGGGCTTTACTCATATCCATTTTGAGCATTCCATAAGCCTTTTTTCCCCGCTTTGTAGTCCTAATCTTGTTGGTGATTTCTTGCGCTAGGAGGATATTATCAGCGAAGTGTCATCCTTTAGTAAAGGCATTTTGGAAGGGAGATATAAGAAAAGGTATAACAGGTTGAATTCTGTTGCATATGGTTTTGGCAATGATTTTGTAAAGAGTGTTACAAAGACTGATCGGATGAAAATCATTAGGTTCGGACGGATGTTTGATCTTAAGTATAAGTGTAATAAAAGATTTGTTGACCTGTGTAAGTACGTAGATATCCAGAATGAAGGAATGAGAGAACTGCAGTGGTGAGTGATTGGCCCATGATCCCCCAGCACTGTTGATATACTAAAGGTATGATACCATCTGGACCTGGCGCTTTAAGAGGAGCCAGTTGAAATACTACTGTTTTGATTTTCATGGCAGTGAAACGTCTGTTAAGATCTAGTTTATGTGAGAAAGGACGAAATATTATGAACCGAGGGGAATGGTGGAAGAATCTGTGTGGCACTAGTCTCAGTGGTAGGATTCAGGTTAAGTAACGAGGAAAAGTGTAGGAGAAAACAGTTTTTAAGTTCTGTCTTCGAAGAACAAGGGTTACCTCGAGGATCCAAAATATGGTTAAAAAGATAGGTTGATCTAAAGGCAGTGGTTGAGGTATGAAAAAACTTTATGTTGCGGTAACCTAATGTTAACCACTTTTCCTTAGAACGCTGAGCCAGAATGTTTCCTCACAATCAAGTAACCAATTTAAATGTTGTCTAAGCTGAAAGTATTCCTCACAAGCCACAGAAGCGGGAAGATGTGACTGGCACAAATTAAGTTGGCCTCTAGTGGCTGAGATTTGGGTTTCTAGATTTCCATAAGGGGCTGAATACCAGTCTGAGAGTTTATGTAGCAGCATTTTATCCCAGGAGATGATGCGAAAAAGAAGAGATCTAGTGATTGGAAAACCCCAATGCTGGCGGATGAGAGCAATGCTATCTTTGTGTTGTAAGCACAAAGCCTCAAATCTCTAGCCCTGGCCACGACCATGACCACATTGGTTTGGAGGAGGGGAAGAATTTACAAGGAGAGGGGGGCATGGTCAGAACCTTGGATGCCCAGATTTGTAGTTACAATGTGCTGATATGTGAGTATCCAATCAGAATTGAAGTAACTTCTGTCCAACTTTTCATAGGTACAGTCGTCGTGCTGTCGTCCATTGTGCCAAGTAAAGTGGGTCCTTGCCAGTGAGATTCAATGAGGCCAAGTTGATGTATGAAGTCCATAAGATATTGATGGCCAGGAATGCGAAAGTTGTGATGGCTTGTTTTTTCATCTGGTGATAGTACTTGATTGAAATCTCCCAGTGAAGAAGTAGTGGTCCTTGAATAGGGAGAAGTACCTGGACGATATTCATCCACGTATGCTAACATTTGGAAAGATTAGGATGACCATAAATACATGCCAAAGTCCACGAAGTGCCATGATTGGTAAAGGTAATGACAATAAGGTGTTCGATTTTGGAGAGAACTGCACCCTACAGTTGAGGCAACCAACCAACCCATAGGCCCCGTTTATTAGATTTGGAGTCCATCCCCGAGAAACACATTAAACCCAAAGACTGGAAACGAAATGGAGGAGATAGGCTGGAAGGTTTCTTGAAGAAAGATGATGAGAGGGCTGTGGATTTTGATTAGATGCTTTCCTGTTCGAACTGAACAAGATTGACCAAGACCTCAACAATTCCAGCATAGGAGTTTCAGCGCGAAAAGAGAGGTTGTAAAGGGACAATTCCCGAGACCCGGCCAGGTAACCAACTAAAATTAGTTTTTGTGGAATAAGAGAGTTTTGAGTTATGATCAGGGGTTGAGAGAAAGGAGGTTTTTTTATGTTTGAGGCAAAGTAGTTTGAGTACCATATTGTATTAATAGGATCAAAGCCTCATAATTTCGACCCTAGGGAGGCTACTAAATTATGATCTGTGGTTTTGTGATAATAGTTATATAACTGAATTCTATCGAACTGAGTGGTGAAAAATTAGTTTTATTATCCAAAGACCGGAATTTGATTGCGGGAAAGGACTTTAATCTATTCTAAGTAAAAAAAAATAGAAGAGTTGTACCTTTCAGTCTAAACTATCCAACTGTTGGTTTGAATGTTTCCACAATATAAAAAAATGCCAGAAGAGTCATATATTTATGTGTGTGTGTGTGTGTGTGTGTGTGTGTGTGTGTGTGTTCATCACAATATATCTATCTGGTTAGCTTTCCATATTTCTGGCTTCCGCCCCTAGTCATGTTTTTCAGGGGGAATGCCTCCACAGTCATTCCTTGTCCAGGTTTGTAGCTTAGTGCTTTTTCTGGCCCTTTTGGCTCCTTTGTTATATATATATATGGAGCTGATCCGTTGACCGCGCGGTCAACTTGGATAAGTTGCCCGCGCGATCTGGCCATCCATCCTTAGAGGATGGACTGACCAGATCTTTTTTTTATAAAAAAAGATCGGTCTGCCACAAAATACCCCCCCCCCCCCCCACGCGCGGGGTCTGCTACACAGAATAGCTGACGACTTTTTTACCCTGACACTTGTTAGTCAAAAAATCGTCCGCCGCACAATATGGCGGATGACTTTTGGTTGACAAGTGTTACATCTTGTCCCCCCACTTCATCTGCCAGGCAGTGTGGCGGACGGCATGGCGGATATACCCAAAAGTGGCATTATTCTCAGCTTTGTTTTTTCATTTTCACCTCCTTGAGCTTTTTTTTCATTTTCACCTCCTTGAGCTTTACTTGCCTCCATTTTTAGCTCCCTTTAAGTTCCAAGTTTTGAGTAACAAAGTTTCAAGCTTCACTCAAACAACGTAAGTTTGTGAATTGTGAAGTTTTTTTTATAGGTAGAATAGTGATTTTTTTTTTTGGATGTTTATATAAATTTTTTTGGGATTATGTTTTTTGTATTTATCAGTCTATTCATCAACATAATTTTAATTCGTGATGTTCAATAAATTAATTTGTTATGTTTAAAAAAATAATTTATTATTTTGAAGAAATTAATTATAATTAAATTCGCATTTTTTTTTAGATTATGTTTGTTGTATTTGGCATGCTAAATTTGTCTATTCATCAAAGTGATTTTAGTTTGTTATCTTCATGAAATTAATTATTGTAAATTTAAATTTTTTTTGACATTATGTTTGTTGTATTTTTCATGCTAACTTGGTCTATCCATCAAAGTAATTTTGATTTGTTATGTTCAAGAACCGCCTTTTTAAAATTAATTTCAGTTAATGGATCTGCACTACATACAAATTTTCACTATATGAATTAGGTTTACTTAGTTTGGACGCTATATCTCGTCAATTCTAATTTGCTATGATCACTAGGTTGCACACATCACGTAATTA
Organism: Escallonia herrerae; assembly: GCA_033070095.1. Taxonomy (NCBI): domain Eukaryota; kingdom Viridiplantae; phylum Streptophyta; class Magnoliopsida; order Escalloniales; family Escalloniaceae; genus Escallonia; species Escallonia herrerae. Next base: position 542,934 of record JAVXUP010000084.1, read on the forward strand.
CATTTCAAAAATATAACCAATACTCAAAGGGCATATAGTGGAATCAATGCAACCAAAATTGGTTTAGAAAGTTGCTATCTGTAATAAATTACACTTAATCAATAAAACTTTTAAGGTGTAGCGGCGAATGATGAAGCACTATATATATTTGATGCAAGTAAATTAATCCATGTGAAAATTTCATGAGAGCAACATTTTGGGTTAAAAAACTTGTAATCAACTATAAATGCGTGATGTTTCAACTTTGCACATTTTTGTCATAGAATACACAAATTCATTGATATATTGCACGCACTAAATTTAGGTAAGTATGTGTTAGATCTTGAAAGAATATAATAAGAGTAATCCTAGCCATGCTGTACCTAGCATGGTCTAGCCATTCATTCTTTAATTTGTCATTGACAAAATACATGATGTACACGGGTACCTCGTCAAAGAAGATGATTCATGGACAATTTATTATACCCGAATCTACATTTATATCTATATCTTTTATATCTATATTACTTATAATGAGAATAACATTTATATTTTTGATGTAATACACTCTTTTAGTGTTACACTAAAGTTCACTCAGATGCCGATAAGTGTCTATTAAAAGGACAAAATTATAAAATATTATTTCTCACTTTAAATAAGTGTCATCTCGTACCCTTTAAATAAAAAGCAGACAAGTCTAATTTGAAAAAAAATTCTTCTGGCTCACAATCAAACTTTTAAAAGTTAATTAAAAATGGTTAATAGGAAAAATACGAAAACTTTAAAATGGACTCTAGATCACCAAATTTAGCCATCTAATCTGGAGAACTCTAGATTCGGATTGGAAAACTAATTTATATAGTAAGAAGGTGTTTGACACCTCATCATGTCTTGAATAAGTATCTACTTGTTTTTATTGATTTTAGATAATTTTAGCAAGAATTTGAACAGAACCTAATTTCCTATTCATTTCAACTCAAAATCGCTAAGTAGTTTGCATACCCGATCGGGTTAATCAGGATCAAAGCCTCATAGTTTAGACCTGAGGGGAGGCGACCTGAATTATGGTATGTGATTTTATGAACATAGTTATACAACTGAATTCTATGGACCGGAATTTGATAGTGGGTAAGGAACTTAACCTACTATAAGTAAAAAAAGGTAGAAGACTTTTACCTTTCGGTCTAAATTAATCAATTGTTGGTTTGAATATATTCACGATGTAAGAACAATGGAAGAAAATTTATATGAATATATCATAATATATTCTCTTGATGGAGAAACCTCACATAGTAATGACAACCTGATTTTCGATGTGTTTAAGCATAGTTATCAATATTGTAACGATACCGGCCGGTATGTTCCACACTTCCACTTTTGTCTTCTATAGGTTGGTATCTCTTTACACGTATCAGTCAAAATACTGCTCTATATTTATTGTACTGGCAGGTACAGGAGATACCAGCCTAGATAATGTGCTTTGTATCAGTTCTTTTTGTTGAAAAATTTAAAAAATTAACCATATAAAAACTAAATAGATAAAAACCATAGAGACTATCATACCGATCAAAGCCTTAGCCTTTTTCTCCTAATACATCCCAAATTTGTAGAATCTTTCCTAGTTAGTCTTCTATCATCATCACAATTTTCAGTTTGTTATTACTTTTCTTATTAGCTTTGATTTACTTTATAGACATAAGGATTCATCGGATTCTTTTATTTATGCGATGTAGAGCAGTTTATGAATGTCTTCGCGGTGGACTTGATTTTACCAAAGATGATGAGAACGTGAACTCCCAACCATTTATGTGTTGGAGAGATCATTTCTTATTTTGTGAGGAAGCAATTTATAAAGCACAGGCTAAAACAGGTGAAATCAAAGGGCATTACTTGAATGCTATTGTTGGTACATACGTATCGCTTTAGCTAGTACACGAAAAGTGTATACCGTGATTCTACTGTCTATCAATAACTGCATGCATTACACGGTGGATGTGAAGAAGTAGGCCATTATCTCGGCAATAATGAGCCAAGCTAGTATTTGCAGTGAATCCCCCCGTTAAGTAGTCATGCATTATAATAAAACTCCCAATTCTCAAGCAAATACCGCCCACACACAAACAAATATTATTCTTGAACTCAAAGATTTATTTTTTAATAAGATCTTATTTTAGAACAAACAGTTCATTTTGGGAATGTCACCTTTACTAACTAAAGTGCCAAGCACTTTGATTCTTATATACTTTTCTTTATTTCTCTGATGAATGAGTATTATATATACAAAACTAATGAAAAGTTCGATACAGCACCGCTAGCATAAGTACCATTTTGAGGAGAAAATCAGTACGTACTACGATAGAATATTTATAACTAAGTGTTTAGAAGTTATCTGGGGGCTCTTAATATAAAGGACTGGAGGTCAAACGCCGGTACATCTAAACTTTTCCTTGGTGTTTTACTTTAAAGCCCTTTGCTAGAATAAGAAGTTCATCTACCATAAATTGCAAGTGAAGAAAGTCAAGTGACTCCACCAAAGGGGGCATTACCCCCTTTAAAAGGGCTTCCTAATAGGTACTTATAAAACCATAGACAATGTCTTATAAGGGCTGAATACTAGACCCCGATTTGAGTGAAGCCAACATAAGTAAACTGATACCATAAAGCCAATAAAAATAGGGTATCTATAGCACTAATAATTATACTTTAATTAGCCAAATTATTTCTATGTGATAAAAAGGCAAAGTCCAGATAACAACTCTCTCTTTATATAAACAAGACCGATAGCATTACGCATGGCTAAAAACAACAACAACAACAACATGACGAAACTTAATTTATGTGCATATAACATTTTAAAATTTAGTTACCAACGTGATACTTTTGAAAACAGGTTTCTAAACTACAATTTCAAATTGCGGAAGTGTTGCTTCAATATAGACGTTTTGAGAAAGGGTGGACCTATTTTATTCAAAAACGTGCTTTGTTTTTTTTTTTTGTTTGGTAATTAGAGAATGACATTAACGTAAAATAGTTCAGTTATAGTGTAAATTAATACAGTACTATTAGTACACAAGGTCATAACATTCCCACGACTCACTTAAATTTACATTTCAGGATACAGATAAGCCAAAAGAGGATTCATATTGTAAAGGCCGGTAATTATGAGTTTGTCAAAACACTAGTGTAGACACCCCATTTTTATAGTTATTATTAATTAAAAAAATTAGTGAGCTTTAATATTAATTAGAGTACGTTATTGAGTTTAGGTCTAATAATGTGACCTTAATTTGCTACAGTCCAATCCAGTTGTCAATTCCATTGGTATTGTCCAAGCCAACCGTCTCGTCTAGTTTAATGCTCTAGTCTAGTCCATTTATATCAGCCAGTCCAATGTCTAGATTTTTATTTTATTTAGTTAGTTTGTCTTGATATTTAGGAGAATAATTTGTGAATTATTCGTGATGTAAATATTAAATCCATGATTTATATGGTTAAGGGTGATAAATGCTGAATCTCGTACATCTCATCTACAAAATCAGATAATTAACAAAATTAGGATCTAATAATGCCTCACAATTCAAGAAAACCCATTTTAAAGTAACACCCCAGATTTTTTTTAATCAGGATACTTGTGTAAGTACGAATTGAATGTATTGTGAGTTTGAATTAAATAGTGGGCCTAAAAATCAATTTAAAATTTTCTTACTAGAAAGTGAGTTATACTTTTGGGATTAGATGACCCAATTTAAATTTGGGCTTTAGTATGACCCATTTATAAAGTTAGAGAATTTTGGGACATAATGGGTATTTTGCAATTCTTATTGTGTTAGGAATATAATTACTTTCCTTTTAGGCTCATGACTTATGTGCAATATAATTCTTAGGAGCACACAAACTTCAGAAGAGCCTCCAAAGAATCTCTAGGAAGAATACTCTTCAGATTTTGGTCATTACATTGAGGTAAGATCTTATTTTGATATTGGGATTGAGGTTTGCAGTGAAAACCTACATAAGCTAATGTGATTGATATAGTCTACTAAAAATTTTGGGTATTATTATATTAGGGTTTTTGATATAATTTGTTTGAAAAGATCAAGACTTGGAGTTGATTTATGCAATTGAGGTAAGGGTTTTCTCGCACATTTACCCCATCTGAATTCTGATTATCGATCCGTTCATCAATTGATTTGTTGTTTAAAGAGATCTATTGATTCTTTAGAACCCTAATTACATTCTTGATCATTACGTTAAATAGTTCTTTGTACTTCCGATTATTGACTTTGATTCGTGATCTTTTTGTTGTAAATCTTTGCGGCAAATTCAAAAGTCCGTAACTTTGTCGTTCTTTGGCCAATTTTACGTTCTTTCACTTTTTGAAAACCCAAAATAGTTTACTACAACTTTTTGGTTTTGGGTTTTCCGAAATTCGAAGTGATCAATATTCAAAAACATACTTGAACATTGTTATGCTAATATTTCTGCCAATTCAGGTCAGCCAATTTCGATTTGTTGTGTCTTATTTGTTTCTCACTGATTTTTAATGATCTTGAACATTCTGAAATCCTTGAAGAGTCTTCTTCAACTTTATAGTTTAAGGTTTTATCAGAATCCATTTGGTTCTTGGTCAAAATTGAGTTTGAAAGTTATTTATCAGTGCAGACTTTTCTGTTTTTGACACTGTAAATAAGCCCACTTCGATTTGTTCTATCTCCTTTGTTTTTCATTGGTTTTTCATGATTCTAGACAATCTGGAAACTTTAAAGAATCTCTTAAACTTCTTAGTTTTGTGTTTTCTCAGAATCTATCTATTTTCTGATCAAAATTCAGTTTGAAAGTTATTCATAGGTGTAAAAGTTGTTGTTTGACACTGCAAATCAACATGCTTTGACTTGTTCATCTTATTCGTTTCTTATCGGTTTTTGATTAACTTAGACATTACAAAATCAGTAACGAGTCCTCTTTAACTTTTTGGCTTTGTGTTTTCTTAGAATTTGTTGATTCCATTGTTGAATTTAGCCCTTAAATAAAATTATTCTGCGTAGAATCGCGTGAACAAAAATGACTTTGTCTGCTTCAAACTTTTGGTATTTATTAAGTTGATTTGCGTATATGTTTTTATAATCTGGCGAGCCATGTCACAGTGTATGTGACTTATCTATTTCCTACTTACACACGTGGATTGGAACGTGGGCTAGCTCAGCAGGATGAGCTAGAGATCGCGATCTTAATTTCTGAACCTTATCTCACATGTCAGTGATGGCACGCGTGACACATTTCTGAATGGAGCCAGTGGTCTTCGTCTTGGTGCTCATTGAACATTTGGATTTTGATATCTGATCTATTTGAAGAAGTTTCAAACATATCTGAAGTATTATTGAATTCACTAGAGTCTTTTTGAAATATAAGTTATCTTTATCAGAACCGGTGAAAACGTTTTGAACTTAGATTTGTATTGTTTTAAACACATTGAAACCTTTTGACCCTTTATAAATTTAGTTATATATGATAATTCCTTACTTTGAGGTTGTATTGTCTACCGATACAAGCTATTTGATCTTGTTACTAATCTAATTTCTGAATTGAAAGTTAGTGCATTGGTTTTGGTATTCGCCATGCATCTTGGTATATCGTACTTTATCACCTCCAAGTACTACTATCGATATAGCGTGCTTTGTACTCTGTGGATGGGTGTGTGCGATTATCTTTACTGGGCTTTATGCTCACTCCCCTTACTTTCAGGTTATCAAGCGGTGTTTGGAACTGTACAAAGGATTTTAAAACATGGCTAAGTAAGAAGCTTTTTAGGAAAGGATTTTCCTTTTATATTTATTATACTATTAGATTTGGCTTTAGATTTTATTAGGAGTACTTGAGATCAATGTAATAGTTTTAAGTCGGAGTGACATTTATTGATGTTTCTTGGAGACTTATTTTTAGATGCTCTGATTACTCAATTTGGGAGACTTTTGGATATTTTGAAATTTTCTGCTTTGTTCATTTGAAATTAACGCTTCGAAAAAAATCGGGGCGTTACATTTAAATTATGGCATAAACCGGCTAGTTTTCGACTAACCGACCGGTCAATTGAGTTTTGTAAATCTGCGATCTTATCCAATATTTGAACTTAATCTCTAACCTTGCAGATTGGGATAGTCGATCTTGTTAAATTCTGCGATCTCGAGCTCTATGTATAGAGCCCTTGACCTTTATTTTCAAGGGTCTAGGTCTAGGTTTTAAACCTTGAGAGCTTATTCTCTTTATAACTTCTGTACTATTTCTCCAAGAAGTGATACGTTATCTCTCTCACGAATCTTAGCAATCTATACTCACTCTAAAGTGTATTTAGTCTTTGCATCGTGAATCATCCGGAGAGCATCCTTAAGTTTTCCCGACAAGCTACGTCCAGAGGTAATCTTTGATTGCTTTCTAACTTAGAAAACGATATAGAATTGTCTCCATTCCCCGTAATCATATTTCTATTATAAAAATCAAAAGTGTCTTACATTTCCTTGTCTAAATCTAGGACCAAAATGTAGATTACTCTGTGTAGAATTGAACAATTTCAAAAAATTTAACATGATGAAGAACATTAGCTACCACGATTATTGAACATATATAAGACGCAACTGCTAATTTTAACACTGAAGGTGAATAAAGATATAGGAGATTAGTTTACCTCCAGAGCTATTGAATCCAAAATTCAGAAGTGGCGGCAGCTACATTGATGGGTTGAGATAGCTATAGCTTTAGTTGTTGAAACGGCTAAAGCGACGTTAATGGTTATGAGCGGCATTGACAGCAGGGGGTGAGAATAGCGCAACGACGACAGACCATGAGCGAGTAGCAGCAAAGGCGCAGCATGGACAAGCAGCAGCGATGGCTGTGGATACTGAGTAGCAACGATAGCGTGTAAAGCGTTGTAGTAATCGCAATTTGTCAATCGTGGGCAAGTCAAGATGATGACGGTGTTATGGGAGCGAATACAACAAAAGTGATGAAGGAGATGAAGTGACAACGACGGTGGGCTTGGTGGTTAGTCGAGGAAGGGAGAGAAAAGAAATGATAGAGATCAGAGTTTACCGAGTTTTGGAGAGTCAATAAGTCACAAAATTCTCACCGCTAAATGGACACCGATTTAAGACCACTATGAACCAATGGGTTAATGGGCTGCAAGATATATAACCCACTAAGACCCAATTATCTAAATGGGTGGTTTTGATAGACTTTTAGGTGGACGAAAGGCAATCTAAGCTCAAGTTACGCAAACTAGATCCCTAATAGCTTTTGCTTGTCATGCCCAAATACAGATCTATCAAGACTAGGGACATGATGCTTTGCTGCAATAAGATCTTTACTCATTCATATTCTGTAAGCTCTACGCATGACGAACTACCTACTTGATTGGAACTTTAGAGACGTTTCCGATAATGGCATGTCTCGATGGTGTCTTTTGATGTAATGTACTACAGGTCATCTGTGTAACGGGTAATCCTAACTTGGCAATGCTATTCTACCATTTATCAAAGACAAAGGACACTGTAGTGAGTGCGGGGTGGCAAGGAGCACCATGATTGTTTGTTATACTTCAATAAAGAAAAAGAAATCACCAGAGAGACCAAAAAGACTACGGACACGTGAAGTATATACATGAATAGCCCAGGCAGACCCATTCCAAAAATTGAAGATTCAGATCAAGAAAATCATAACCCTGGTAAAAACCATCCGCTCGTTGAACCAGAAATTAACAAGACAGCAAAAAACTGACCCAACCTTGGCGAAGACAGCGCAAGATCCCGGAACCAACGGGTGTTTCTCTACTTCCAAATGTCCAACTAAACAGAACGGGGCAACAGTACATCTTTTACCGTACTCCATGGAACTCTAAACCCACTGCAACCCTCGCATAACCGACTATTCCCATTAATGCAAACATGAGACACCACTAGCTACCTCTTTTCAGTGAAGTAGGAGGTGATTCATTGATTCACCACGCTTACCAACTCAAGATAACAGGTCTCCTTCTCCAGAATCGCCCCTTGAGCCAGCTTCCACGCAAAAAAAGGCCACTTTGGGTTGTGCCCAGGGATGCATTACAGTGATCCAATCATGTTCCCCTACATCCAGCACTCCAAATACTACTTCATTGAGAGGGAAGATGTTCCTTTTTCCGAATACTACTTCATTGAGAGGGAAGATGTTCCTTTTTCCACGACACCTATATAGGTAGTATAATAGCTCCAACAAAAGCTAACCCAACTTCTTTCTCATCCAAAGGCTCCATAGCAGCAACTGCCATGAAACAAATTTTGGATGTCATCAAGCTCCCTGTCCTGAAAACTTGCGTGTAAATAGGACCAGACCTTCATTCCCACTCCCCACCCCGGGACTTCTGTAATGGACTCTGAAATATTAGCCTAGAGTGCAATATTAGCCTCCCGGGTCCACTGCAAAGCGTGAAGGACCCAGATAACTAACACAAGGGCATGTATATCACCACACCACAAATCTGCCCAAGATCTCACCCTGATCCTATTTCCCACCTTAAAGCGAATGTGAGAGTAAGCTTCTGGTCATTCCATGACGCCACCTAGATAACAGAAAGCTTCAACCCAACTAGTTCCAACAGAAGCTTCCTCTTTTGTGAAGTATATGCCACAAATATTACGCCTGATTAAAGGCCATAGAGTGAATAAGGCCCAGCCTGCCTGCCTGCCTCTACAGATCTGCACACGTCTCTCCGCCCTGGCAGATGATATTTGAATTGCTTGGGATCGCCTGTACATAAGAAATCTTTCCTGAGTTTATCCAGCACGAGAAGAATAGACATAATGTAAGTTAGCCAGCTAGATATCTTCGCATCTGGGTAGTGCAAGTCTTCGACGTTTTCACCACACAAGCCTCTTTCCAAACCATTCTAGCACAGAAGCCAGTGCTGCCTTTGGTTTAGGGGAGACCTAAAGGCAAACTCAAATAGAGTCAGCAATCTCTTTACGCCATCATCCCAAAATGTTAGACAAGCCAGCAACGTTAGGCACCAACAGGTAAGAGCTCGCTTGTCAGCAAATTAATCTCAAGCCCTTTCACTGCTTCAAAGCACGCCGATACACACCTCAAAAACCAGGACTCCTCGAATTCTTTATGGTGAACATATAAAGTGGACACAATATTCTAGTGTCAACCATCCCAACGGCGTTCGAGTTATAATAAAGGAAAATGCAGCGTGCACTCCCCAAGTCCTCCAATCAATCATCCAATTGTCATAAATCAGAGGGTACAAATTCATTTTTCATATACCAGTTGAAAGAGTACAAAACCATGCCTTCAGCCGTCTGAAAAAAGCCACAACATTATTCTTAATGAATTAGTGGCCACAAAGGTGCTCTGCAAAATTTCCCCTGATTTTTCTATTTTCGGGCTTTTGCAACTCCAATATTTGCCACAGTCCACCGCAACGCTGACTCCCACGTCCACACACATGCATGCATGCTAAAAGCATCTACTACTGCTCAACATCACTACACGTCAGAAAACATCTTATAGTGATTTCACATCTATTTTCTTAGTGCTGAACAACATCAACATTCAGTAAAGATCAGTACAATCACTACACATTCAGCTCCACAGCTAGAACCCAGTTAGAGATGCCGTAGCATTCATAAATTGGCAAATCCGAGGAAGTGCTCATATGCACATATTTAGGCCTTGATAAATCGAAGATAATTTCTACAAGAATGCAGTAATAGAAATCCACTCAAACACATCTGATGTGTACATGCCATACATGCTCCACTTAAAATGTATGCAAATGTAGAACATTTAAACTTTGTACTCCTAAAGCACAACACCAAGCAACAGGCAAATTGACAATCCAATTCAAAGACATGATATTACTTTGTGCATGGAAACAGTATTGCAGTATCGATTCCATTCATTACTCCATATCGTGTAGCAAGAAAACAAAGAAGAAACAGATGAAAAGCCCAATAACACTACCGGTACATTTCGTTTAGCGAGACAACAAAGAAGGAACACATCTAAAGCCCAATTTGAAAGGTAACATGAAAGGTTCATCTTTTGTGCTTTGGTACATTATCTTGGCTGCCACTGCCAATATTCATATGCCTTACCTGCTCCCCCATCCATTTCCTCAGAAATTTCGACTTCTCACCAACCAAATTCAACCTATAAAAGTGCCAAACTCACAATCTACAAACAGCTCGTGAATCTTATAAAAACAAATTTTATGTTCAAGCCGTAAATAAGCAGGGCTGAATAAACACACGAGCAGCCAATCAGTTAATCTAAAACACCAAAGTAAGCCATGTTAAAGACTACTAAAGAATATTTAGAACGATCAAGTCTGGGCAGCAAAGCATCTCCTACCTATTAGGCTACTAGCCCAAGAACAAACCATTTCAATGTAAGCCCATATCAAACGGCCAAACAAAAACATAGCCTATCAAAACTGAACATATTAATACTTCGAAGAAACACCCTAACCTGTAAAAGTATCCCAATCTTCCACCGCCCTTCCCTTACTCATTTCATCACCTTTACCTCTTGTACCGCAGGTACAAAACCGCCACTACAGCAATGGTAGCAACGGATGCTCCCGCCACCACTGGCCACTCCACCTTCAAACGCCTACGACCCTTCTCCCCATTTCCACCAATCCCCCTGTCCACAACCACATCCTTGCCATTAACAACCTCACCCTTCATCTCTTCCATCTCCTTCATCTTCCTCTCCGACTTCTTCAACAGCGCTTCCAGCTCATTCTTCACAATCTCCAGCTCATCCCTCTCCTTATTCGACCACTCCATCTCAACTCTATTCCTCGCAATCACATTCTTCAACTCCTCCGCCGACTTCTTCAAACTACGAATTTGACCTTCCTTCTCCTTGATTTTCCCCTTCATCTCCTCCTCAATCCTAGCCCTCTCACTGTTGTTCTCACTCTCTTTGGCCTCTAACGCTTCAATTTTTCTCTCCAACTCCCTAATTCGGCCCTCACTCTCCTCCTCCAGCGCCTTGTTCTTACTAATCCGCTCCACGAGCAGATTCCTCTCCTTCTCCAGCACCTCCAGCTTCGAATCCTTTTCTGATTCGCTCCTTTTCAACTCCTCTACCGCCCGCTTCAGTTCCAATGCATCCGCGTCCGCTTCCTCTCTTTCTGCGGACACCGAAAGGAGATCGTGCTGCAGCCTGGAGGTCACGGTCTCCAGCTCGGCCGCCCTCGCGGTGACGGCCTCCAGCGCCTTCTTGTCTGCCTCATACCGCTCAATCTCCGCCTTCATCTCCGCCCTCTCGCTCTCCAGCGCCTCGATCTGCTGCTCGAGCTCGCCGATCTTGTCGGGAATGGCGTTATTTTCGTTGGCCGAATCCGCGTTTTCGTCCTGGAGCGCGGCAATCCGATCCATCAGGACGGAAACCTTGGGATCGGGGGCTTCGTCTCCGATGATCTCGACAGTCCGATCGTCGGTAACGCCGTTGGCGATTGTCTCATCGGCCATAACGGTACCCCTGCAAGCAATACGAGAGTAAATCAAAACCCTAAAATACTAGTAGCAATTAGCGAGTATGGACAAGATTTCTGGTTAACAAAACAGAGGGTTAATGCTTACGGCACTGGAAAGCGACAAAATTAGAGAGAGAGAGAGAGAGGGGTGGTAGTGTTAGTGAATTGTTGCTTTTGTTTGAATGGAGAAAGAGATGAGCGAAAGAGAAGGGGGATAATGGAAAGAAAGAGGTCTCTTTACCTTTGCCTTTTGGGAGAGTGAATGAATTTTGGAGTGGAGTGGATTCGATTCGGTAATTAGGGTTTCGGAAATGTTCACTGTTCAAGCTTTTCCTATCCTAATTTCAAAAGGGTTATGGGAAGGATATTTCTGATTGAATGCGCCACGTGCTTAAATGTGTGTACGGGCTCTCGATCTTGAGTTCTCCCGCTTCTAACGCGATTAGAATTAGAATTGGTTCTTCTTGGTCACATTCTGTCGTCCACCACCGTTATGCGGACAGTTTTTTTTTTATTTAAAATAATATTATTTTAAAATTTAATTATTAAGTTATTTTATTTTAAAACTTATTTACTTACGTATCATACTTTTAAAAATAGCGGTTCAAAAACGTAATTTAAAATCATGTCTTTATTTCTTTTTTTTCATTTTCTGCATAATTTAAAATGAAAAACATATCTAAATACTAAAAACGTAATTTTAAATCGCGATTTTTAAAAGTGTTATATGCGGGTAAATAAGTTTCAAAATAAAGTAAATTGGTAATTAAGTTTTAAAATAATATTATTTAGGAAAAAAAAACTCTTCCTTCTCATGTATCTTTTTATTCTAAGTTAAATAGGAGAATAATGGTGTACTCCGTAAATAGGAGAATAATGGTATACTCCATATACATTAGACGTCAGACAGGGAGAGGTTTTTCCATCTGTATACGAGTAAACAAACTACTTTTTAAGGGCAACAAAGGTATATCAGTATGATTACAATCAAATCAAAAGAGTTTAAGCTAGAGGACGTATAAATACATGGGAGTCGTACGGAAGCAAAAAACAAAAGATCAGGATCCAAAAGGTGTCGGTAGCATTTGAAATAGTTTTTGTTCAATTTTAAAAATTGAAAAAAATATTTGACAGACAATTTTAGTTTTTTTTTCCTTCAATTTTATAAATCAGTTTTCAAAATGGGGCTATTTTTTAAAACTCCTGCAGCGTTTGAAACAGTTTTTGTTTTTCAGTTTTTTGTTCAGTTTTAAAAATTGAAAAAAAATATTTGGCGTTCGGCAGGCAATTTTATTTTATTTTTCTTTCAGTTTTATAAACCAGTTTTCAAAATTGGTCTGTTTTTTAAAACTCCATATTTTGGAGTTTTCAGTTTTGATTTTTGAAAAAAAAAATCGTTAGTAAATGCGTGCGTTGACCGCACGCCGTCAAAATTGGCGGTATTCCTTAAGGGTGCCCAATTCCCTAGCCCAACATGCATTGTATAGGGAGTCATTTGCTACCTTCCTCAAAGTTTTAACTATATAAACAAAACCGATATTGAGGATGCTACACTTTAGTGCACAAAAGACTTGAACCGGATTAGGCGACGGAACCATGCATTGTACAGGGAGTCATTAGCTACCTTCCCCAAAGCTTTAACTAGATAAACAAAGCCAGTATTGAGGATGTTACATTTCAGTGCACAAAAAACTTGAACCGGATTCGGCGACGGAATCAACATTAAAGGCCAGGTGTCTTTCCTTGATCTCAGTCAATTATGCCGCATCGCTCTTTATTTTTCCGTTTTCTTTTTCCTATTTACAGATCGAGTCTAAGAATGTCGGTCAGAACATCATTGTATAGCATGTTGATTTTCGAGAATGGAAGATGATGCCAAGTGCCAACTAGAACCAAAAAAGAAAGATGATGCCGAACAACGTAAATCACCATTTGCTATATCTAATCTGCATTGTTGATCATAATCAACAAAAGAGAAATTTAACATGATTTTTGACTTACCGGATATAGCAAACTTTACCCACACATACTCGTATGAAGTTGCACTCTTAGAGCATCAAACCAGATACCTATTGGTCGGTCCAGAACCATAACATTTTTTTTTATCAAAACGAGTTGGAAGGAGTTGGACTAATAGCGCCAAGCTCTTGCGTCCTCTAACATGCAACCTAGACATGAGGAGAGGTGACATACACAGAGAATACATGCGAACAAGGGGCAAAGCAAAGACACAACTAAAGCGTGGTAAAAAAAACGCCTAAAACCCAATTATGATACCAAGTTTTGAGTAGGTTTGTACAACAAGGTCGGCTCATATTCGCTTGTCGAAAAGCTTCTTCGGTATCGGTTGGTAAGATAAAAGAACCAAGAGGCTTGAACATATTTACAAGCTCGATAGTTTTTATATTGAAGCTGCTTGGTTGAGATCAACTTAATAGGTGAACAAGCCAAGCTTGATCACAGTTTAAAGCTCGATAAATAATATGAACCAAGCTTGCAACCCCGAGCTCAGCTTGGCACAGCTGTTTTAGAGCATCAACCAACTCAAAACAACTTGGCAACAGGTCGAGACACTTGTAACGTGCATATACTACTTTGGATTTTAAGACTGTTGAAAGGAGGTGGCTCAACACCTTATTAACAAAAATTGGATCCATCCGTAGGCCAATTTTGTGGTACAAAGAATGTACTCAAAGAGGTCAACAGCATCCAAAGTCAATTTATGATTATCAGCTCATTGGCATTGTAGACTGGATAAATTAGTCTCTCTTCTTCATGGATTGGTTCTCTATATCCTTTCTGGTATAGGCCCTGAATTCAAAAAAATTTACGCCGCCCTTCAGGCTCGTGACATCCCTATCACCTTTGATGAACTCTACAATAAACTTGGGGACTATGAACTCTATCACAAGAAGGAAGATCCTACTCCTCCTCTCTTAGTTGAAACAACAAATTATACTCATCAACAAAACTGTTTCTTATCTCGAACTACACCACACCAAAAAAACTAGTCCTCTGGTCGCAGCAACAACCAGTTCACTCATCATGGAAATGACTATTTCAATGGCCGTCCAAATCCTGCTACTGCCAGTCGCAACAATTGGTCCAACTTGAGCTCCAATAACCGCTCAAATACTCCTCGGTCCTCTTCCTATTGTCGCTTATGTGGTCATCCTGGATATGTTACAAATGAGTGCCTCAAACTTGCACGCTTTCTTCGCGATAATGATGTGCAAACGACGCACTCCGTACCCTCACCACAAGTTGCTACGCCGACTGCCAATGCCACTGCACTCCACTATCCAGCCTCATCATCCTGGTCTTTGACACTAGAGCGTCTTATCATGTTACCTCTGACACTGATCATCTTCACACTTACTTGGATTATGGAGGCCAAAATCCATCTCAGTGATGGTACATGTTTGAATATCTCACAAGTTGGCACTACCAAACTTTGCAACCTTCACCTTAGATGATGTTTTATGTGTTTCTTCGATCAATCAGAACCTCATTTGCTTTGCCAAATTATGTCGTTCAAACAACGTCTCACATGAATTTTTTCCTCCATCTTTTATGGTGAAGGATCTCCGCATAGGGGCGCCACTTTTTCACGGGGAGAATGTAGACGATGTCTACTCTCTGTCCTCCGCACTCATACCAGAAGTTCATTCAACATCAAAATCTCAATTAACTGAATGGCTTTAACGTCTTGGTCTCCCTCTCTCCAAGTACTACGCTCAAATCTTCAGTCAATTAAGTTAGGCTCTCATGTTTCATCCCAAATTTCAGTTCATTGTAATTTTTGTAATTGCAATACGATTCACGAACTTCCCTTTGCCATATACTTCCTAATTAGCTCTCAACAACTCCAATTATTATATGCTGATGTTTGGGGACCAACTGAGTTGTCCATTGATTGTCTCTGTACAAAGTTCTTTGTGAAAACACAAGCAAACACACTCTGAAAGCGCACACACAAACATGCACTAACAAATACGCACTGGAAAAACACAGGCACACACAAAGACTTGGTGAAAAAACACGCGACGGTGCATGCGCACTACACGCACAAACACACACTAAAAAACACAAACTACACCATTCATTAACAAAGACCCACACACGCACACTATACGCAAAGTGCGCGTGTGCGTTTGTGGGTATGTGCAGAGTTTGCGTGTAGTGTGCGTGTGTGGGTATGTGCAAAGTTTTGTGTGTGTGCTCGCGCGCAGGCGCAATGAGGTGATGGTTGAAATTGATGGTGTGCCTATGGTGGGGGATGGGTTTGACATGGGGAGTAGAGAGAGGAGGAACTGGTAAAGAGCAAAGTTGTTACTTTTGAAAAAAATCATTTGACGTGCACTGTCAAATTTAACAGTATTCGTTGAGGGTGCCCAATGTTCTTAATTGGCCCCGGAGGGTGGGGGTGTATTAAATTTGAAGTCGAAGAGGTGTTGGGGGGAAAATTGCAGAGCATGCATTGTACAGAGAGTCATTAGCTACCTTCCCCAAAAGTTATTAACTAGATAAAAAAAGCCAGTATTAAGGATGTTACGCTTTACTGCACAAAAAATAATTGAAGCACATTAGGTGACGAAACTGACATTAAAGGCCAGGTTCCTTCCCTTGATCTCAGTTAACTATGCCATGGAACTCCTCTTTCTTTTCCCATTTTCTTTTCCTATTAATCCATCGAGTCTAAGAACGTCGACCAGAACAGCATTGCATATCATGCTGATTCTCTGAAATGGAAGATGAAGCCAAGTGCCACCTAGGACCAAAAAAAGAAAGATCCGCCAAACAACAGAAATACCACTAGCTATGTATAATCTGCATCGTTGATCATAATCCACAAAAGAGACTTAACATGATTTTTTACCTATAGGATATGACAAACTTTGCCCACATATACTCGTATGGAGTTGCACTGGTAGAGCATCAAACCAGATACCTATTGGCATGTCAAAAACCACAAATTTTCTTAATCAAAGAAACTTGGAGGGAGGCTCTGGAGTTATAGCGCCAAGCTCTCGCGTCTTCTAACTTGCAACCTAGACATGAGGAGAGGTTACTTATACAAAGAACAGATGCAAACAGGGGGCAAAGTTAAGACTCGACTCAAGCATGGTAAAACAAAAACTCCTAAAGCCAATTATGATACCATGTTTCGAGTAGGGTTGTACAACGAGCTCTGCTCATATTCTCTTGTCGAAAAGCTTGTTCGTTATCGGTTGATAAGATAAAAGAACCAGAGGCTTGAATATATTTACAAGCTCGCTAATTTCTATACTAAAACTACTTGGTTAAGATCGACGTGATAGGTGAACAAGCCAAGCTTGATCACAGTTTTTAGCTCGGTAAATAAAATGAACCAAGCTTGAACAACCCCGAGCAACCCCAAGCAAGGCTCGGCGCTGCTGTTTTTGAGCATCAACAAACTCAAAACAACTTGGCAACAGGTAGAGAGACTTGCAACGTGTATATAGAGGTGTCAAATGGGCCGGGCGGCCAGCGGGCTGGCCCGACCCTTTTTTGGGCCTGGACTGGCCCTAACCCTTAGGGCTTGGGCCAGGGCCAGGGCCAGGCCTAATTTTTTGAGAAACAGGCCCGGCCCTAAAATGGCCCATTTTAGGCCCGGCCCTCTTTTGGCCCTGACCTAAGAGTTCAACCTAGGGAGATCTGATAATGAAACCTTGGGGCTTAAAGCATTTTCAACAATCAACAAAGAAATAAGAGAACTGAAGCAGTCATCGGTAGGTCTGTACAAATGATGATAACTTTTACATTTACTAAATTATTTTAGTTTTGCTTGGTTCTTTTCTCATCTTCATTCCTGTTTTTATGCTGAACACTATTATGCTGACAATATATTAAATTCTCTTTTGTGTTCCCAGTGAAAAGAAGCCAACAAGAATAGCTTGCAAACATGCTTTTTGGTGACACTTCAATCCTCAAAACTCACTATGACATTCTCGAGGTAAAGGAAGATGCATGCTTAGAAGAAATCCGTATAAGCTACAGATCTGCTATCCTTAATTCCCATCCTGATAAGATGCAAAAGGCAGCTGAAACGTCTTACCCAGAGCACAGCACAAGAGATCGGTTTTTAGAGATTCAGAGGGCCTGGGAACTCCTTGGCAATATACAGTCACGTGGAGTTTATGATACCAAGCTGCGGGCGTTGAGACAGGATGCCATTGGCGCAAAAGATGTCACCTTTGAGGATCTGACGGTTGAAGATGCTGGTGATGTCGTGGAGTTTTTGTACCAATGTCGATGTAGTGATTACTACTCTATCGACTCTCTGGAGTTGGGCGAGATGGGATTTGTATTGTCAAGGGACAGGAGTACGATTTCCTTACAGTCACGAAATGCTTTGCCAGCATCTGTTGTTCTACCTTGTGGCTCTTGTTCTCTCAAAGTCCGGTTATTCTTCAATGCTGCAAATATAACCCTTTAAAGGGACCATCACCTGTAATTTTAGAGTCCTTTTTATTAGTTTGCATTCTTTTCTTAGGGTCATATTGACATGTTGGCTGTTTGTAGATACAATGGAGTGGGAGATTGTAGAAATGCCATGAGAAATTACGTTTGTTTTCAATTTTATTGATTTGCATAATAAGAAAATGCAAAAAAAAATAAAAAGAAATTGGGCCCAGGCCCGGCCCTAAATGTTGGGCCTAGGGCCTGGGCTTGGACCGGGCCCAGATATCCCCAGATTTTTGCCCGGCCCGGCTCCGGCCCGTTTTGCTGGAAGCCCGATGGGCTTGGGCTGGGCCGGCCCAAGCCTGGCCCATTTGACACCTCTACGTGTATATACTAGTTTGGAGGCTAAGACTGTCAAAGGGAAACAGGCGCCTCAACACCTTAGTAAGAACAATTTGATCTACCCATATGCCAATTTAAGTGGTTCAAAGATGCTCACCCTTGGGCAACCAACTTCAAATGTACTCAAACAGATCCTCAAGAGAAATTAGGCTCTCTTCTTCATGGCTTGATTTTGTAATAACTCGCACGCGCACGCAGACACAGACATGTATATATATATATATATATATATATATATATATATAGAGAGAGAGAGAGAGAGAGAGAGTTGAAATTTGGATTTAAATCCAGCTGTTCCGACGAGCTACTCTAGCAACAGTGGTAATAATATCAAGTAGACTTTTTCCCTTCATCTCTAGTACTAATTATTGACATAAGAATTTCATCATGTAGATAAGAAAACGCCCAGAAGTTTTCCAAGTTGTCAACAGAGATGTACGTTTCCAGATTATCAAAACAAGCATCACCTAAGCTTGTATATGTGCGTAAAAGAGAGAGAACACAATGTACCTCTAGGTTCACAACATTCAATGGGATTGGCTTATACAATCAACCACAACATACTTAAGAATTCGACGAATTTGTGATCTCAACAACTTATAGTCGGCTGCAAGTGTCATATGTGTTTACCATGGGCTAATGTATGTCAATGCACCGCCATCTAGAAAACATCACTAGCTACTAGCCTCGTCTGACTACTTCCTTTTTCAAATGTATCTTTGATGCCAAAACTAAGGTCACGTTTGACGTAATTTTTTTTCTCTTTTTTTTTCAGTTTTGAAAATTGAAAAAATAAAAGTGCGTTTGGTAATCATTTTTTTTCCCTTTTTCCAATTTAAAAAATCAGTTTTTAAACTGAAGAGTAAAAAAAAAACTCCAAAAACTGGTTTTTTTTCACTTTTGGTTTTTTTTTAGACCACCACCACCACCCTCCCACCGCCGGCAACCACCTCCGGCCGCTGGGGACTACTGCCAACCGCCGGCGACCACCGCCGGCGACCACCGCCGGCGACCACCGCTGGCGACCACCGCTGGCCACCACCATCGTCGACCACCGCCACCGCAAACCACCCAAAAAAAAAGTCAAAATAAAAAGGGTTACCAAACACAAACAAAAAAAAAACTAAAAAAAACAAGGGTAATCAAACACCCACTTGTTTTTGTAAAAAAAATTAAGCTACTCTTTAAAAATTGAAAACAAAAAAAAAAGTTTTGTCAAACCAACTCTAAATCTTACAACCAGTTAACAACTCAAGCCAAGTTCGTTTAATCAGTCTGTAAAATTTAGCCAGCGTCATGCTCCTATTATAACCTATTGCACAACAAGTACAAGTGACTAATTCCACCAAGCTCAAATTATTCTCATGAAAGTGGATGTCATCCCAATAACAATTAAGTTAGGGAACCAGAGGCGTCAACAAAACAGGTGAACAGGCTAAACGTATTAGAAAAACTAGCTCAAGTGGACTTTTAAAGTTTTGGCCTATGACAGAACCTAAGCTGTATGATTCCACCTTCTCGAAAGCCAAAATGTTAGAGCAATCACAGCAAAATTGTTATGCTAATACTACTATAAAATGTCATCAAAACTGATATGCTAAGAAGAGTAGCCCCAACTTTTAACAACCCCTTGCCCACCACCACCTCCCCAAAGAAGAACATCCGATCAAGAAACATTTCCTCCAATTGGTCGAGAGGCATTTCGTTGGGACCTTTCCAGACGAGTCTTGGTTTCTCGATATTCCTAGATTCTTGGAGAATTAATCTACAAACAGAAATAACTTCAAACCACTAGCAACAATGCCAAGTGAATCTATAAAGTTTAAAACTTCACTCAAGTACTTCAATCCACACAGATCAACAAGTAGAACCGTCAAACTTCATTAAGCATAACATAGAAAAGCTTACCTGAGTTCCTCATTCATCCCACCATTCATATCTTTACAAACAAAAAAAAACTGTCAAGACGTGACATAAACAGCTTTGATTTCCACGATAGAGTGAACATATTAGTGCACAAGCAAAAGAAATTTGAAAGGGCTTCAAACAGGTAGAAATGACCATATCCAAAACTCCCGGTTGTCGCTGATGGTTCCTCATCTATCAGTGGCAGAGCCATCTGGCCAGTTAAGGAACTTATAACCACTAAGTGATTGTGGTAGATAGGTCTGCGATGAAGAGCAAGGATTATCAGGAGGGTAGATATAGCCCTTGCCATACTCAAGTTCTTTCATTAGCTTGGTCGGTGCATTTCTCAGATGGAGAGGCACACCCTCATTCTGTCCAGCCGATTCCCTAACAACCTTTTGTGCGGCCTCTGTAGCTCGATAAACAGAGACTGACTTAGGAGCCAAGGCCAAGTAAGCAACACACTGCGCTAGGTTCACATTACACTCAGGCATCCCTATAAAATGACAAGCTTGGTAGCACGCAACAGCCTGCGCCATAGCCAACGGATCAGCCAACCCCACGTCCTCACTCGCAAACCTGATCAGCCGACGCGCAACATAGAGAGGATTTTCGCCACCTTCCAACATCCTTGCCAGCCAGTAAATCGAGGCATCCGCATCGCTTCCCCTCATCGATTTGTGGAGTGCACTAATCAGGTTGTAATGTTGTTCCCCTGCTCTGTCATAAGCAAGATGCTTACACTGCAATGCTTCCTTGACCTCATCCAGAGTAACCACGGCCAAAGCACAACCTTCCTCGTTTCCCTCTTCAATTTCATCAGCAAATTGCTCAACGTGGTTCCCTAACCGCGCTGCCACAGTAGTAGCCGAAATCTCCAACGCATTCAATGCAACCCTGGCATCTCCATCGCAATTCTCGGACAGAAACTGAACAGCTTCCTCATTAATACCAATCCTCGCACTGACCGCCGGGCCAAACCCTTATCGACATCAGCAGCAGCAACGCAGAAGGGTAGCAATATGGTCGGGTTCCAGGGGGTTTAAAGTTAAAACCCTACAACGTGACAATAACGGGGTAATCAAATGGAACGATGGGTTTTCAGTGGTGGCACCCATGAAAACAACGCTTCCGTCCTCAATTACATATATATTTTTTTTTTTTAGATTCAACTTTTAACTTTTGTTGAAAGTATTTTATATCTCTTCTTCCTTTCAATCTTCATCACCCAAGCACACCAAACCGTCAGCATTGTGAATAACCATAACCACTGACTGCCACCACCACAACCACCAATGACTAACCCCCTGAACACCAAATTACAAACACTACGAACCACCACGTCCATTGACTGCTTATTTGTCACCACTACTGATCAACACACCTAAACATAAAACTTAACAACAACACCAAAAATCATAGCCACTGATTGTCGCCACCACCACCAGTGACCAACACCACAAACACCCAAGCCACCATAGTCACTGATAACCACAACCACTGACCAATACTACTGACTACCAAACCACTCTAACATCAGTAATCATTTCTCTAAATCCAAATTACCATCATACCGACTACCATTGTTTTTACAACAAACACCACTAAAATATTGCATACATCGATTAGCCCTAGTATCTTCGATTTGCATTTATAAATTCCACATCAATCAAACCATTCACCCAATCGAACCCCAATCAAGCCAAAGAAGCCCTAATTCGCAAGCTATTGTGTTACTATCACAACAGTAATTGAACGCCGGCAAAAGATGTGTTGGTCGTGGTGGGAGCTTCTTCTTGTTGAACATAGAAGTTCAAAAGAAGCTCTCAAGTATTGAAAAGTGAAAGAGAAGAGAAGAGAGGAAAACTAGAAAAGAGAAGAAAGGAAAAATTGAAAAAAAAAAGTAACAAACGTAAAAATCAAATATGCAAAATTGTATCAAACAGCCCATCAGTTTTGTAAAAAAAAACTTAAAGAGGTTTTTGGTTTTCGTTTTTCTCAAAACAAAAACTGAAAGCTGAAATGGGTTTTAAACACACCCTAGGATGCAAGATTCTAGTCTAAATTTTAAAAAATCACTAAATCTCGTGTCTTTCAGATAAGCCAAAGAAAAATAAAAATTATATTAAGAGGTAGAGATAAGCAGGAGGAGGTAGGTGTTGATATTCAAGCAATAAGTCATTCCCTAAAAGTAACGGAGTCTGTGCGGGGTGGGATAGTCATATTGATCAAGTTCCTAGTGGGAATAATTTTAGTGCAATCAAGGAAGAGATGTGCCACATGATTTTCTAGAAACAGAGTTAGTTGGATTATCAATGAAAGACTATTTGCATTACCTGTGAACGAACAACATAGAGTTAAAACCATACCTCTCAGATAAATACATGCACCGATATTACACAGACCCACCCATCTTAGCTTCATACGCCAAGTGAACGGGCAAATAATCCATTGAATCAAAGAATGACGGTGAAAAGATTTTCTCAAGCTTGTAAATTGTCAACACAATGTTCTTCTCAAGTACCTTCATGTTACTCACCTAGATTGTAGAAGAACAGCTATCTCGAAAGAAATGAAATAATTCAGTTAAAGTCTTGCATACAACCCTTAGCAACAGTGCCAGGAAGGCAATATGAATGAATCTTTCTATAAATACATGACAGTCGTGACTCTTCATCCCTTGAAACTTGCATTCCGATACATTGCACCAACAAGATATGTTGGATGCATACCCATCCGGAAGCTTCAAATTCGTAACCCACTGACATACCTTCTCCACCTGTTTCTTATCTAGACAGGAAGGTGCTTTTGGAAGCAACATCCTCCTGCTGACTATCCAAGGATGCAGTTCACGGCGTACACCCAATTGTTTTAGATTCTTTCTCGCTTTAAGGTGATCTTTCGATTTTCCCTTGACATCCATCATTATGTTGAACACATTATCGAAAACATTCTTCTCAATATGCATCACATCCATATTGTTTCGGATAATGAGTGTCTTCCATTAGGCTAACTCCCAGAAAATACATTGTTTCCTCTAGTTGTGCTTTTTCCCGTATCTGAAATCTTCTAATCCGGCACACTCTTGCCGTATGGTATGTCAAGTGCCTCCAGGTGGGAGAGCACTTCTTCACCAAATGGGTAGTCCAGTGTGACAACCTCACACTCAATTGTCCCGTCGAGTTTATCCTTCTGCCTACGGAACTGATGGTCTAGTGGCAAAAGCTGTCGGTGGACATCCAAACCACAAGGGTTTCCCGTCGTGCTTTAACGTATGATCGGGATTCACGCCATACAAGCAGGACACGCTAACTTTCCATGTGTGCTCCACCCACATGTCATTCCTAATGCGGGGAAATCATGTATAGTCCACATCAAAAGCTGCCCTCTTCTGAAAGTTCTATTTGAAAGATACATCAAATTTTTGACTTCATGATTCCATAGCTATTTGAACTCATCAATCAACGGCCTTAAATACACATCTATGTCATTACTGGGACTCTTCAGCCTCGAAATAAGTAACAACGAAAACATGTACAGCTTCTTCATACACATGCCCGGTGGAAGGTTGTACGGGACAACAATAACAGGTTATGTGGAGTGAGGCGTGCTAGACTACCCGAAAGGGTTGAACCCATCGGTTGGCAAATCAAGTCTAACATTTCAAACTTCCTGAGCAAAGCTTGGATGCCTGCGGCCAAACTCCTTCCACGCCTCTCCATCAGCTGGGTGTGTCAGCACGCCGACATCGTTGCTATGAGTCTCACAATGAACCCTCACATGTTCAGCCATATTGGAGGAATAGTACATCCTCTGAAGCCATGGGGTAACGGGAAAATATCACAATACCTTCCACGCAATGTTTTTCTTCTTCCCTTTGTCCGGTTTATACCTTGAATGATCACATACTGAACACGTGTCAAGTCCTTATTCTCTTTCCAGAACAATACACAGTCATTATTGCAAGTATCTATCCGTTCATAGTTCAATCCAAGTTTTCTCATCATCTTCTTCGCGTTATAGTACGACGGGGGCAGCTTTTCACTCTTCGGCAAAATTTCTTTGGTAAAAGTAACAAACTCGTTAAATCTTTTCTCACTTAGCCCGTGGTCTGATTTCAATTGTAATAACCTACTAACTGTAGACAATCGTGTGTGTTTTTGGATTCTATCCCACAACGACTCCTCCGCATCTCTCAACAAATCATAAAACTAATTAGCCTTCTTATTCGACTGCTGGGGACTGTCATCGCCACGGTATTCACCCTATTCAACATTTGCATGCCTAGCATCCATAATCATATCTCGATAATCATATTGTACCTCGTCCCTAACGTCAGCTTGACTAGCCGGGTTGGATGACAATACTATCGTTTTCCCATGTTGCGTCTAACTTGTGTATCCACCCATAAAACCGTAGCGGACAAGATGTCATTTTACCACCATTCTCCTTCTCCAATACAACAACTCACATTTACTGCACGGACACCTTATTGACTCAGAGTTAACATATGCAGGATGCGCATAAGCGAACTCAAGAAATTCGTCGACGCAATCCTCAAAATCATCACCATTCTTCTTTTTCATCCAACTATGATTGACCAACTATATACCACCTTAAATTAAACCAATGATTAGGCAGAGTCGATGTGAAAATGAATGCATGCATGCATGTGACAACATGTCTATATACCCTCTTCGTTCTCTAATAGGTAGTGGTCCTATCTCATTCAGAAAAGTACATGTCTATATATACTCCCTCCAATCTCTAATAGGTAGTGGTCTTATCCCATTCAAAAAAGTATATGTTTATGAAATAGTTATCAACTCATGCTTAGTCTTATGTCTGCGAAAAATTCGACAGCACCTCCTCATATTTCTCCAAGTACACGACATCGATTAGGTATTCTAACATCCATCTAATCTTACTCTTGCAAGAATTAACAGATGTTTGAACACCAGATCTGTATGCACCCGAAAAACACTGAAAAACGTGTACCAAATATCCACGACATAAAACACAGAATATGAGTCGATACACTGTTTTATAAACACTTAACTTTTCCAAATTATCCAAACTGGACATCCAAAGGCTCATTATAGAGCATTACTTTGTAATGCATGCATGCGTTTGAAAATTGGTAACATAAGCAACCATCTTTCTAAAATTTCAAATTTTCGAAAAGATTGTTGCATACATTACCAATTTCACTTTAATTAGAATTCATTGACAACGAATTGAACCAACTCATTATTAATGGACTTCACAATAACGACAATATTCCTAATTCAAGAAGCCAACTCAAGTTTCTCAGTGGAATATGGATTAATTAGGGATGTACTAGGGCTAATTAGCCCTAATTAGGGACGTAGTAGGGTTTAATTAGGGTAATTAGGGTTAATAGGTTTAATTAGGGATGTATTAGGGTTTAAATAGGATAATTAAGGTTTAACCCTAATTAGGATTTAATTAGGTTTACTTACTGCTTATTGTTAGGGTTTAATTAGGTTAATTAGGGTAATTAGGACTGAATAGGTTAATTAACGCTAATTTAGAGGGCTTATTAGGGTTAATTAGGGATGTGTTAGGTTTAATTAGGGCTTATTAGGATTAATTAAGGATATAATAAGGTTTAATTAGGGTTACATATGGTAATTAGATAGGTTTAATTAGGGTTAATTAGGGCCTAATTTTGGTAATTACGTTGTAATTAGGGTTATTTAGAGATGTATTAGGATTTAATTAGCATAATAAAGGTTCAACCTTGATTAGGATTTAATTAGGTTTACTTAGCATTTATTGTTAAGGTGTAATTAGGTTAATTAGGATTTAATTAGGACTAATTAGGATAATTAGGGTTTAAGAGGATAATTAGGGATGTATTAAAGTTTAATTAGGATAATCATGACTTAATTACATTTAATTAGGATTTAATTAGGGTAATTAAGGTTAATCATGTTTAATTAGGTTTAATTAGGGTTGACTAGGATTTTATTAGGTTTACTTAGTGTTATTGTTAGGGTTTAATTAGGACTAATTAGGGTTTATTAGGTTAGTTAGGGATGTATTAGAGTTTAATTAGGGATTAATTATGTTTACTTACGATTTAATTAGAGTTTGATTATGGTTAATCATAGTTAATTAGGTTTAAGTAGGGTTGATTAGGTTTATTCGGATCGATTAGGGTTAACTAGGGTAAATAATGGTTAATTTTTTCTATCAATCAATACAACTATATTATCATTATAACAATTACAACATATAATTCTAACATGTAATGATTCATACATCTATGAAGCATATGTAACAAAAATATAAAGCATATGTAACATATAATTCCAACATATAATTATTCATACATGTATAAAGCATAAAATTGTATGTACAAGTGGGGGCGGTGGTAGGTGGTAGGCAGCGGCAGTGGCTTCTCCCGTGAGCTGATTGCAGGGTGGGGGACGGGTATTTGCCGGCGAGGAGAGAAGACGACAGAGTGGTGATGGTTGTGATGTGCGGCGGTTCTTGCTGGCAGCAAGGACGAAGGACAGAGGCCGGTAGAGAGAGAGAGCAGAAAGCGGTGGACGGGGAGAGAGAAAATTAGGGTTTTTGTGTTTGGACTTTTAGTGACGGACACGTCCCGTCGCTACAGGTCCGCCACTGAAAGTCATTTTTTCAAATTTTTTATTTTTTAGCGACAGATATTTATCGATGGATACAAATCTGTCGCCAAAAGTAAAAAAAATTGTAAATTATTTATTTCAGCGATGGATTCATATCCATCACGAATACTTCATCGCTAATTAATTTACAAAAGTAATTCCAAAATACAACTAAAAATAGAAAATTCAAAAAACCTTTTAGCGACGAAAATCCAATTGGCATAAAACCGTTACTAAATATTCATCGTTAAAACGTATTACCTATGGATTGGTCGTCGGTAAAACTATTTAGAGATGAATTTTTAACGACGGTCATCCCCGTCGCTAAAGGTTACTATTAGCGACGGAATAGTGTCCGTCATTAAAAGTCCATCACTAAATAAGATTTTTCTGGCAGTGAGAGATCTGTAATCTCCATTAACAAGCATAGTAAAATCGCTGCTACCACGTGGAGTAGGCTCTCACCAAATTACGTAAATCTTGTGGCTTATGTGCCTTTATTTTCTGTTATTGTTTTCGATTTTCTTCTTTATTGATTGGTGCAAAATATAGTATATTACTTAACAAGTGGTATTAGAGCTGAGGTTCATGGTAGATTGAAAGTACCTTATAGTGGCACCAAATACTTCGATGAAGTATGAAGAATAAAGATGCGTGCTATTCTGATTCAGCAAGGATTGTTAAAAGCGTTAAAGGGGAATCAATGGCTTCCTGAGACAATGTCTGCTGATGAAAAAGAAGACATGTTGGAAAGGCCTTCATAGTTTAGGAAACACATGTTGGGAAGAGTGGATGGAAGGAGCGGCCTTCATAGTCATGGAAGAGTATGATGAATAAATTGGTTTCATGTTCAGACCTAATGCTGAG
The DNA here is from genome assembly GCA_033070095.1 of Escallonia herrerae. Lineage (NCBI taxonomy): Eukaryota > Viridiplantae > Streptophyta > Magnoliopsida > Escalloniales > Escalloniaceae > Escallonia > Escallonia herrerae. The sequence continues at coordinate 570,690 of JAVXUP010000084.1, forward strand.
GTATCCTACCTAACACGATCAGGCCGAGTGTACTAATCTATCCCTAAGCTAACTACCTCTAACCCCTTATTTTCTTAAGAGCCCCCAGACGATGAAGTTCTAAGACAATTGAAGAAAACCCAAGCCAACATTTTCACTTGGTGGTTGTTATCTGCCTCCTATTCTCATTGACAGGCTCTCCAAACTACCTAGTGAAGTCCAGCTGTCTATCCAACCCCAACCTGAAGACGTATCCCAAGTGCTAGGAGCTATAAATTACAAAAATGTCCTCACCATTTTTGAGTCAAACTTGCCCAAATCAGAACCCGACCCGTAATGTCCCGCTTCATTCCACAGTGTGAGCACTTGACAAGAGGATTCCCTTAATCCTCATATATAATGGATGTGCTTTGGATGTGTGCCCCCTACATAATGTTCAAGCCCTCAACACTAATCCCCCAAAGTTTGCCCCTTCTAAAAAAGCCGTTTGAGCTTGTGATAATACTCGGAGATAAGTGATGGTACAGTCAAGCTCCCAATGAATGTTGGTATTGCCAGTTTTGAAATTGAGTTTCAAGTTTTTGATATACCTGCCACTTTTAACCTCTTGCAAGGAAGACCATGGATACCTATGAAAATGCCCAGAGACAATAACTAGTGTCAGGTGCATATGTCATGAAGACAGCGCACGGGAATGGCGACACTTGTTACGAGATAATACATGATGCCACGAGGCACTTGTCATGAAAGTGGAGCACGGGCGCGGCGACACTTGTTGCGAGATAATACCTGATGCCTCGAGGCATGTGTCATGAAAGTGACGCACGGTGGCTACGACGCCTGTCGTGGAGGTGGGAGTCGTGTCGGGGGAACGTGATGCATGAGAAGCACACGGGCGTGGCAACGTTTGTTACAGAAGTGGGCGTCGTTCCGGGAGCACGTGACGCATGAGCGGCGCCTGGGCACGTGGGTGCGGGAGACAGCTACTGCGGATATGGGCATCATGGTAGGGAAACGAGACACATGAAAGGGGTAGGGGTGCAGGCGATGGCTATCGCAGAGACAAGCATCATGCTAAAGGCAAATGACACTGCGCGACTGTAGGCGACGGGCACCAAGGAGTCAGCGCGGGCAAAATTCAGACGTTGCGTAGATGGTACGTGATTGTGGGCGAAGGTGCTACGAAGTCTGTGCACGGGCGACAAGCGGGCGTATTGGAGACGGCACACGACCGCGGGAGACTGGCATCGCGAAGTCGCTACACGGCTGACGGTGGGCATCGCAGAGATGGCACACAACCACAGGCGATGAACGTCTTCGAGACGGTGCGAGGGCACTGTCAGGTGTAACGGATGGCACAAGGTCAAGATGGAGAACAAGCATTGGGAGAAGGCAAGCCAACCCTTAAGGGAAGGCCGAGGCCGACCCCTAAAGGGAAGGCCGAAAGGGGTTGGCCTCGGCTGAGGCCAACCCTTTTGGGCAAATTGGCAAGGTGCATTGAGGGTTGGTGTGCGACATCGAGGCACGATGAGACGTTGCCATAAGTTGCACAAAAATAAATTTTTTAGTGACAAAGTATCGTAAAAAAAGTGAAAAATGCACCTGACTTGACCTTGCACGTTTTGACCAGTTAGAAGCGTTGAAATTTTGATCGTTGATTTTATCAACGTGTTGTGCGGAACGGGAAGCGTAGTGGGCCCATGAGTGCGACCAAGATAGGTTTAAAACAACTACATTTCTTAATATGCACCCCTTCTCTCATTTATGACAAGCAAAATCACAATTATATGGATATTGTACTTTACGACAATAAATAAAGAAAGATAAATAAACAGATGTGTGAATAAAGAATCCAATAATGTAACAATAAATCCATAAATACCCTAAAATTAGATCATTTTTTAATTTAAAAAAAATCCCTAAATTTCATTGTTTTGTTGCCCATCTCCCCACCAATCAGCTCCCACCATCTTCATCATCACACCCACACCCATTACACACACGTCATAGTTAAATACATAGGCACCAAGTTCTACCACAATGTGATTAAACAATTGTTATGAAGGCATTTAGTTCCTTCTTTTTCCTCTCGCTGCAAGACTTCTCAATTAAGGTGCCTCAGTGGTCCGAGAAAGTTTGGGCAGAATCGACCAGAGTCGAGCTTTGAGTAATCTAAATGTGCTCTCAAGTAGTTGATGTTTCATCAAACGAAAATATCAAGTGGCTTAGTCATATCGCGAACTCAATATGTAGCAGAGACTATGTCAGTCATACCTTTCACAACCATCAATGCAGGTCGCTGGACTTTATCTTCTAGGCAGAGATGACGGCGGTTCAGAGAAGATCGGCAGTGGCGCTGCTGGCACATACTATGACGTATGGGTTGCTAGTGATGATCTTGTCGTGGTGCCAGGCCGAGGAGTCTCTGCTTTCGGTGCAAGGCCATCGGCAGGCATCGAAGAGGTGGCGAAGGCACTCCTAGATCAGGTCCATGTTAGGCAAGCATCCTGCCATGAAAAAAGGCATGGAAATGCAGATTAAGCAGAATAGAGGACAGAAAATTGGCAGCACAAATTACATCAAGTTTAATGAAAAAATACAGAGAATTCGAGGCAAGCTAACCTTGAGTTGAAATTAATGGAAGAATTGACGGTTGTCAGTGGCAGATTGGATTTTGAGGGAGAAAGGGAAATACAGAAGAAAAAGGGTAGTTACATGAAGTGCAGAGAGTGAATGTTTGTAACTGATGGATTGTGGTTGGTCCTTCGTAATTGATGATTTGTGGAGAGTGAACAGTAGTATTTTATAAGTTTGTCCTCGTAATAGACACATGTCAGTGCCAGAATCACTTTTAGTTTAACACCAAAAAGACATTACATCAAAAGTGATTCTCATTATGAGTCACCGTAACATACGCGATGTGTGTGCAAAAATAAAATTGATAATATTAATTTTGTTACATAAATCAAGCATCACATAAAAGTTTTATTGTCACATTCTGTAAAATGAATCTTACTTTGCAGAAAAATAAGTTAGTCATGCATGTGCCAAAATTAGTTAGCAAAATATTATCATCATATGAAACTTAAATTTAATTTTAACTATAGTTTTTTTATGAATTTGAAATTGTTAAAATTAAACATGTACAAAGACAAAATTTAGCAATATAATATTTTGGTAATATCAAGTTTGGGCTTGATAATTTATTTTAACTATATTTTTTTTAGTAAAGTTTAAATTATGAAAACCAAACATGTCTTTATTGGTAGTTATTTACCATTTAAGATTTGTATTTTTGATCATTTTTATTAAAATTTTGGAATGCTACTTGTCACCATTCTAGATAGATAGTTGATAACACCAAAAAGATGTTACACCAAAAGAAAATTTTCCTATATATATATATATATATATATATATATATATATATATATATAGAGAGAGAGAGAGAGAGAGTAGTATAGATATCTTGTCAACTTGCAATTTACGTATTGTCCTATTCAATGACAAATTGCTTGAAGTGCATCTCAATTAGTGTATCCATGGTTGATTGCATATGAAACTTTGAAGAACTCTCATGGACAATGGTGCATCTATTAATTTTCATGGTCTGAAGCACTTTGTAAAAGCATAATTTTCATAAGAGAATATTGTTGTAACCTTTCAGAGTGTAAGTTTTATGGGATGGAGAATTATGACTGTCATGTGTTCATGCAAAGGCTCATTCCTACCGCCTTTCCCGACTTTTTGCCTAAGGCTGTAATGGAGGCCTTGACTGAACTTTGTCATTTCTTTCGGAATCTTTGTTCAGTAGTACTTCGGGAGACTAACATGAAGATTCTTGAGAAAAATATCGTAGAAACAATATGCAAGCTCGAGAAGATCTTTCCTCCATCCTTTTTTGATTCGATGGAGCATTTACCCATTTATTTGGCCTATGAAGCTAGGGTTAGTGGATCAGTGCAGTATCGATGGATATACCATCCAAGAGGTAATATTCATCCGATCTAGTCTTGTATACCTTATAATTTTTTGAATATACTTTGATTCTAAAACTTATTTGATATCCTTTAGGTTTATGCTTGTATTAAAGAAAAAGGTTCATAATAAAGCTCGAGTAGAAGGTTCAATTACAGAGGCCTATATAATAGAAGAACTTGTGAACTTTTCTTCCCTTTATTTTGAGTCTGGAGTCGAAACAAGGATAAATTGACTATATAGAAACGAGGATGTTGTTGACACAGATTCGGAAGGACATTTATCCATATTCACACATTATGGTCGTCCTTTTGGATCTTACGTTACCCAATGGTTAAGTGACGAGGAATATGATGCCACATCGTTATACGTTCTTCTCAATTGTAAAGAGGTCATCCATTTTATCAAGTAAGTAGTTATGCATATTGGCTTGTTTTTAATGTTGCTTGATAGGGTAACATACTTAGCTTATTTACAATGAATTCGATAACGAAGTACGAGTTGCCAATTCTACAATCTCTGATGAAGAACTTGAAAAGTTGCATAACAACAAGTTAATTACGTGGTTCAAGCTACGTGCAAGTTTGAAAAGTAGATCATAGTTGTCTAATTACTACTGTTATATTACTAACATAATATTAGTCTATTGGACATTGTTACAATAGGTTGATCAAGTAGTGTGATGCCAAGGAAAGTGGGTATGAAGTCGACGTGGAGGTGCCACAAAGAATGCAGTCCGAGTCAAATGCCAAGTGTGTTGATATGGGACACAACAAGGTGAAGCAAAGGCAGAGACCAATGGCTTCCCAGACAGAGTCTGAGGATGGCAGTGCTGCGAAGGCGATGGCGCAGGGTGAATACACAACGACAGCCATGGTCCGATGCTTAGGTCCAGAGTCAAGGTCTTGTATATTTCTCTCTTTAGAAGTCTAGAGAGAGAAAGTGACAAAGAGAGTGAATTCTGAGGATCTAAAAATCTGAAGTCCTCTAAATGAATTCTCAAGACCCCTATTTATAGAGGTTGAGATGATGATATCATCACACGACATGTGCACTCCTCGGGAGTGACACGTCACCGAGGAGTCCACAGGTACCGGTGCTCCACGGACTGTTGGATCGCATATTCACTCGGCCTGCCCCGCGCAGCATTGCTCTGTCTGTCTGGAAAGACTAGCTCCCACAACACTGGTTTGGCCAGAGAACCCCTTGATCTAGCCACCAATCCAAGGCCCTTATAGAGTCCCACAAGCCTGGCAGTGGTGGGGAAGAACCAATTCCCAACTGTCAGGTGGACTAGGCGCAATGCCCTCTGGAGACCTGCTCCTGTCTCGAAGTGATCCAGGGGTCATAGTCCCTAGGGGTGTCGATGAAAGCCCCCAATGCCGGAGCACGTAGGCCAGTCACGTAAACAACCTGGCAGAGATAGTGTCCCGAAGGAGTCGCCTATCCTGCGGGCTGAGATAGCATCCCGGAGGAGCCGTCTACCTAGTGAAAGGGGAGTCTTCATGCTGAAGTACTTAGAGCTCCCTAACGAAGATAGTGTCCCTGAGGAGTCGCCTATCCCCACTAGTAAGTCCTTCTGAGCACCCAGAGCACGTTAAGGTAACATCCCGAAGGAGCCATTTACCTAACGGGTCGAGGTAGCATCCCAGAGGAGCCGTCTACCTGGCAGAAGGGGAGTTGAAAAGCTCCCTGGCGGAGATAGTGTCCCGGAGGAGTTGCCTATCCCCGCAGGTGAGTCCTTGTGCCAGAACACTCGGAGCGCATCAAGGTAGCATCTCGGAGGAGCCGTCTACCTGACAGGCTGAGGTAGCATCCTAGAGGAGCCGTCTACCTGGAAGAAGGGGAGTTAAAAAGCACCCTGGCGGAGATAGTGTCCTGGAGGAGTTGCCTATCCCCTCGGGTGAGTCCTTGTGCCGGAGCACTCGAAGCACGTCAAGGTAGCATCCCGGAGAAGCTGTATACCTGGCAAAAGGGGAGTTAAAAAACTCCCTGGCAGAGATACTGTCTCAGAGGAGTCGCCTATCGCTGCAGGATGCTGCACACTCCGGAGAGTGGGTCGAAGCATGTTTCATATCCACGGTAGGGGCACATGGTGTGGTGAGTGAGTGTGGTGCCTAGGGGGCATGTAACATGATTGTGGCATCGTGGCACAAAGCCTAAGGGCAGGGCTGTATCAGCGGCGCGGTGAATGGACACGGCAGAGTGTTTGGTGCCATGGCCACGGTACCGTGATAGAGAGCCATGGTAACGACTGTATCAGTGGCGTGGCGCATGGGCACAGCGGAGTATGTATGGCGATGGTGCGCGGGGCAACGAGGGTCGTAGAGAGGCGCGCGGGAGACAGGCATCGCCGAGACGGTGCTCGGGCACAGGTGACGGGAGTCGCAGAGACGGCACGCGGGCGACAAGTGACCGAGGTCGTGGAGACGGCGCTCGGACGACAGGCGACAGAGGTCGCGGAGATGACGCGCGGGGGACGAGTGTCGCAGACGATGCATGGCCCCTTGAAGAGAAGTGAAGGGATGGGGTCGACCCCTTGAAGGGGAAGGTGGCCGAACCCCTAAGGTGGCTGACCACCCGAAAGTGGCTGACCCCCTTAAGGTGTCCGACCCCCCCAAGGGGGAAGGCATGCCAAGGTTGTTTCACGAGCAATTCGTGTGACTTGAGTATGGGGCACTTTTACCGGCTTGTGAGCGTTAAAAATTGACCGCTGAATATGTGACGTGTCGCACAAAATGGGACCCCTGGTGGGCCCTTGGGTGCAACCAAAGTAGGTTGGGAACACAGTTTATATTCGTTTCAAAGAACTTGCTTGTGGTCATAGTAGATTGGTTAGATGCTACAAAGGTTACATCGTGAATGGCTTTAGGTTTAATACGGTATGTATTGTCTCAATTAAGCAAACTCAAAATAACAGAGTTTTACTCAATGGCGATTGTTATAACGAGAATTGCCTTGATTTCTATGGGCAAATAGATGAGATTGTTGAGTTAGATTATATGGGTAGTAGAAATCAATTGGCAATGTTCAAATGTCATTGGTTCGATATCACATCTAGAGCTGGAGTCCGAGTTAGTCGACATGGGACAGTAGACATTAATCTCAAGTCAAGACTCGGATCAAATGAACCTTTTGTGTTTGCTAATCAAGATTCACAAGTGTTTTATACAGAAAGTGCATTGAAAAATAATTCTAATTGGTGTACGGTTATCAAGACCAAAAGATTAGCAGTTGGAAACTACCAAGAAGATGTGCCTGAGACGTATCAAGTGACGCTACTCCTATTGTGGTACCTATTCCAGTTGACAATGACACGGATGACATACCTCTTCAAGCAGTATGTTTGCCCGATGAACTAATAGGGGAGGAAGTTGATGACGATGACCTTCGAGCTGTAGCAATCATAGACAATCATCATAATGCTAAAAATGTGAACTTATATGAAGATCAAGACGAGGACGAGGACGACGACAAGGACGAGGATGAGGCCGAGGTCGAGGCCGATGATAATGATGAAAAAGAAGAGGATGATAACGAGGAAGTAGACGTGTCCAGTAGCGATAACGATTAATACTTGATTTTATTTCATTTTTGGTCGTTTGTCCATACCATTTTATTTCAACTGATATTTTGGCATCCAATTTTTGTGTCAGATTGTTTATGGTTGATAATCTTTTACTTGGTCTTGAAAGATGTATCATTTCTAACAACTTGTAGTGAAATATTATGTATTACCATATTTAGTTTTATTTACATAAACAGTTATTGTTATATGGTATCTTTTGCAGTTATGCAATGCTCCCCGTGCCACTCGAGGTCGTGGTCGTGTTATATCTGCTCCAGCTAGTGGAAGTGAAAGTAACTCATCTTTGGAGCAGCCTGTGCAGGTGGAATCATCTGTAGCTTCAACTGATGGTACTTTAAATGGAAGAATGGGTGATAGTTGTTTTTTGTTTGAATAATTAAAGTACATTGCAGTTTTCATGTGTTATTCCTGATATGTTTTTTTGCAGCTTCTCTTCGTACCAGAGGTGCAACACAAGGTATCATAAGAAAGCTTCCACCATGCTCCAAAAAGAGAATACATGTTCATAAGAAAATGTAATATGTAGTGCTTATTTACAAGTTGTACAATATCATTGTTTTCCATTCTACTTTATTGTAACACTCTTACTTTTTATGCATTAGCTTCATTGAGGACGAGGCACGAAGTACAATTGGAGCTATCTTCAGGGCGAATATGAATTTTCCTTTTGTGGTATGGTCAAGCTGGAAGAAACACCCTGAAATGAAAGAGATGCTTTGCCAAAAAACTTTGGTAAGCTTATGGCTGCAGTATGAACTGGCCTTAATGAACTATGCATATAATTAACTGTGAACTATGCATTTATCATTAACTAGTGAACTATGCATATTTCATGAACTAGTGAACTGCGGTAGCATGTTTTCCGAGCCTGCTTATGTGCTTATGCATTAAACTTCATTAGTAACTAGGCAAGAAATGCATCCAGTTTGAAGTGAAAACACATAGCGTTATAGCGATGTACTGCATCATTCATATCACCTTGCTGAATTTTATATGGCGATGCCTCCTAAAAGCCTGCAATTGCTAGCAGGAGGCTATGCATTGGCCACCTCTTTATATAGCTATGTGTTTGGATGTCAAAATGTGAAATTTTCCTCTCAGTAAAAGGAATCACAGTTGATACTGGTTGAGAAATCGTACGGAGCCATTATTGAAATCGTGATCCAATATAGTGCTCCTTTCTCATGGTGTTATAACTACATTTCCTGTATAACTACTGTTCATACCCTATTCTGGTCAGACCAGCAGGGCCCGCTAGGGGACCCGCGTCGCGTGACACATCATCCAGTCAACGGTCAATTATTCAACGCCATAACCAAGTCAAAGTGCATCTCCTTTCGAACATCCACAGGCATCACAAGTGCAGCGACATCAACACGGTCAAACTGTTGGAAAAAGGAAGGGGTCGGCCACTCCTTTCCTAAGGGGGTCGGCCACCCCTAAGGGGGTTCCCTTCCTAAGGGGGTCGGCCACCCCTTTCCTAAGGGGGTCGGCCACTCCCTTCCTAAGGCAGCCACCCCTTTCTTCAGGGGGTCGGCCACTCCCTTCCTAAGGGGGTCGGCCACCCCTTGTTGTGAGGGGTCGCCCCCCTTCCAACCCAAAGGGGTTGGCCACCATTTCCTCAAGGGGGTCAGCCACCCTTTTGCTTGCAAGAGTCATTCCTAAACCCCCGACATCACTCATCGGCTCTCTACCATGCGCGCTCAACACCAATGGTCACTTAGCGCTCATCGCCGACAGCGCGCAATCGTCACGACGACAGCACACTATCCTAAGTATTGCTCCGCGACAGTCCTCGCCGCGCCCTTGCGCCCCACTGATGATATGTGCCCCTACCACTAAGCATTGCTCCGCGATAGTCGTCGCCGTGCCCTTGCGCCACGCTGATGATACCTGCCCCGGCACTAAGTATACCTCCGTGACAGTCGTCGCCGTGCCCATGCACCACAACCATGTTACAAGCCTCCGGGCATCACACCTATTCACCACACCATGCGCCCCCGCCATGGACGTGGAACATGCTTCGACCCACTCTCTGGAGTGTGCAGCATTCCGGGGGCTCCGCTCGTAGTGCTCCGGCATGAGGACCTCTCCCTGCGGCATGGGTTGAGCGTCATCACGGGCTTAGTGCCATCGCCGACTTAATCAACTGCGGGACGGGCTGTATGTCGTTACCGGCTCAATCACCAGGGGCTATGGTCGTCGCAGCAGGATGGGCTCGTAACCCTAGAACCATCGTCGGCACAACCTTGAAGCCACTGACATCACACTTGTAGGGAGCTCCTACGCGAAGACTTCACCGCAACAGACCCTAAGCACCAAGCGGTGACCATGGTCACTCATGTTGCTTGGGATCGTCGACACCACCAGGGCAATGAACCACGGGTCACTTCGGGATGGGAGCAGGTCCTTGGAGGGCATCACGCCTAGTCCGCCTGGCAGTTGGCTACAGGGGCAACCCTCACCACTGTCAGGTTCTCTGCACGTCTCTTGACGCACCTTGTGGGATTCTGTAAGGGCTTGGACTGGAGGCTGGGGCAACGGGCTACTCTGACCATGCTACCGCGGCATGATCAGTCTCCTCAGACAGGCAGAGAGATGTTGCAAGGGCAGGGCAGCACGAACTTAGGGACCGGCAGTCCCAACGGAGAATCAGTGCTTTGGCCCCTGGCGACGTGTCGTTCCCAGGGGGTGACTCATGTCAACTTATGACACATGCACATTTTTGCCTATAAATAGTGGACTTTGGAGCTTTTCCAAGGATCTTTTCTCTCATTTGGACTTTTCACTTTCTTTCTCTAAAAAGACATTCTCTCTGGAATTCTAGTGAGAGAAACACACTTGGACTCCCGTCTCCGGACCCTCGACGCTGCATCCTTGACACGGATTGTCGACTGTAGGCCCTGTTCGTCATCACCCTGCCTGCCCGGCGCTGCCAGCCCTCGCGACCTGTCTGGGGAGCCTTGCCCTCAGCCCTTACGCCGTCCTTGCTGTCTCCTCGTTGCCTACCTGGAAGCTGACTCAGACTTCAAACTTTGTGGCACCTCCACATAGCATCGAACCTCATTTCCGCATCAACAACTACCCTGAAGATTGACTTTGTTTTCTGAAGCTTTAACTTGCAGGTAACGCTTGAATTTCGAGGCAAACATACTGAAGATTCACGCAAAGCAAATGCAATATCACGATAGCGTTTTTGTAGATTATGAAAAGTTTCATTAAGATCTTAATCTCCTTTTGCACCATAATTTTGATGATAATTAAGCAAGTGCTCTCTTAATTTTAGTTTTAAGGATCTCTTATATGGACAGAATGGTTATAAACCTGAAGGCCATGCTGTGTTATTTGGCATGAATTCACAAAATTACCGGTTAGCTCTTCAAGTAGGGAAAGAGAATAATGATTTGATTTGCCATACGGACTTTGCTTATACATGATGGTGATCATTGTACAGACTGGTAGTCCTTTTGAGCTGCCATTGGATTTTAGTTCATGAAACTGTTTGACTCAAACTAGGCATGGATGTTGTACAAACAAAAGAATATCAAGTCCAAGAGTCCTAGGTATTGCACATTTTTTAAAGGAGTTCTTCGTTCTTGTCTCGATCGCTTGTGTAGCTAGAAATCTATTGATTTCGAGCCCTGTTATATCAAGTCAGTTGATTCCAGAGGCAGGGAAGGTCTAATACGGAGAGGGGGAAGGGGGAGATATGCCATCTTGCCCTCTTGAACTCATTTTAAATATATGTTTCTAATTTGTGAGTATGTGTTTTACTAGTTCGATTGCATCCAGCCTTCTTCCTTTCTAATTTACCGCATATTGATCAACTAATTTTTTATACTTTAATATGGCAGGCGTACTTTGACTTTGAGTCTCCTAAGCAGGAAGCAGCGAAAAAGATTTCTTTTTTCCATCACATTTCTACCAACTATAACAAGTGGATGGAAGGAGCAAGGAAATTTTCAATGAGCAAGGTAGGAGAGATGCACATCCACAAAAATGGAGGAATCACCGCCTGGATTGGATCCGTAATGGTATTTGGCAAAAGATGGTGGACGTATGGGCAACCACTGAATGGCAGGAAAAATCCAGATGTGCAAAGACAAATCGATCTGTAAATGAAGAGCCATCTCACACAAGTGGTTCCGTGCCGCATGCTATTATTGAAGTTGAATTGAAGGAGAAGATGGTAGAAATTAGTAAAGCAAGGCTGAAGCTAGAGGTGTACAAAATGACACGTAAACTTAAATGTGATCTTATTCGCCAACCATTGGAGGACCAAGACCACCCATATGTCTCAAAGAAGGCAAGGCTATCCGCGTAAGTTTGTTTTTTGCTGCTGATTTTTCATCTATCCAGTCTGATAAATCTCTAACTCGGCTTGCATTTTATATGCATTACAAGATGCATATGTTGTGAGGTTTGATGAAATTAGTTCTCAGGAACCCAACTCTTCCTTGGTAGATTATGATACAACACAATTGTGGTCAGAAACACCTGGGGTTCGCGACAAGAAAGGATGCATACGTGGTACTCACAAACCCCAATGAGATGTCAGGGCATCAATGAGTATTTCACTAGATCAGTCTCCAGCCTCCGAGAGTTGGAATGACAAAATTGCTAAGATTGTGGGCTTGAGGTGCAGAAGATGAAAGAGACTGAAATTACTAAGTTAGTAGAACTTGAGGTGGAAAAACGGATGAAAGAGAAAGAACTCCTACAAGTAATTCATATTTTCTATGCTCTTAAACTTCTAGAGGTTCACATAAACTCTTGCATAGTAGTTTTGCATCCATAGAGAATGAGTTGAACATAAGCATGAAAAACATATTTGGATTCACAATAATTTTGTACCAGCTACTTGCATCAATGGTGCTATGAGCACTAAATATATCAATTAAGAACAGGATAGTTTATTATGCAATTTAATTGATTTTTGTCGTTTTCAAAAATTTTAGCTCCAAAATATGATTTTTGCGATGAAATTAGCGAGCAAAAAATTTATATAGCTCTAAATATTGTTTTTGGGCCAAAAAATATTATTTAGTTCCTAAATATGCTTTTTGTGACGGAATTAGAGCTCGGTTAACGACAGAAAATCTTATTTAGTTCCTAAATATGGTTTTTGCGACGGAATTAGCGCCGGAAAATATTGCCAATTTTTGAGTTATGAAAGTTAGCGACAGAATTGGCGACGGCATTTCTGTCGCTAATAGTTTTTTTATAATTATGTCCCCTATTAATTATTTTTTAAAAATACTAATTCTGAGAACTAAAAAAATGATTAGCAACGGAAATTCCGTCGCTAAAGCGTGAAGATTTCCGTCGCTAATGAAGGAGACATTAGTGATGGAATACTAATTCCGTCGATAAAACCTTTAGCAATGAGGGTTTAGGCGACAGAACATTTGTGACGAAATTTTCATTGCAAAAATGCTTTACCGACGGAATTTTGCCTTTTAGCGACAAAAGTTTTTCGTAGCTAATTGCTATATTTCTTGTAGTATATGATCAGACCTTAACCATTGTTAGTCTTAAGCAAAACATAAGGTCGAGGTTTTGTTGTGTTGGGGAGGAAGGGGGGGTATTAATAGAAACTTCGGTGTCTAATTAAAGTTTTCAATTTTCATTGTTCTTGAATGACAAAAGCTAGGGCTAATTTCATTGGTATAATATTAATATATGTTTAGATGTAGGCAATAAAAAAAGAGATAACAATGGAAATGTAGTAAGCAATGAAAGTAAAAATCGTTTGTGAAATCGTTCAGGTTCCCTATTTAGCTGTAAGAAAAAGGGATGCAAATCAGTTTCCTATTGATCCCAGTTACTTTGATTTTTAAATTGTAATGATGAAGTAAATAGTAATGATATCCCTTTTTGTTCGTGACAATTTTGATTAGTTCAGGTTTAATTCATTTAGTTGGTGAAATTTGGTCATTTAGAACTTTGTACGCGTTTCTGTTTTGTTACAGCTAAATAGGGCAAAACATAAAAAAACAACCAATAACAAAGCCAATCCGTCTGAGGTGCAAGATAGTCTAGCTCACTACAACCATCCATGTTCTATCACTCGTTGACATGACAATTCTATGTCGAAATCACTTTTATTATTAATTTTGTTTTTAAAAAATTAAAATTAAAATCAGTTTATTTATTTATTTTTTTTACAAAAATAAATATGTGTTTGATTACTTACTTTTTATTACTGAATTTTTTGTGGTGGTTTGCGGTGGCGGTGATAGGGCGTGACGGTGGGCGGCAGGGTGGCCAGCGGTGGTGATCGGTTGTGGCCCACCGGCTGCTGCTAACGAGTTGCGGTGGCCGGTGGCTGTGGTGGTGGTGGTCTCAAAATAAAAACCAAAACTGAAAACACAAAACTCCTAAATAGAGGTTTTCATAAATAGCCCTTTTTAAAAACTTGTTTTCAAAACTGGAAAGAAAAAAAATGAAATCTGTGTACTAAACGCGTTTATTTTCTCCGATTTACAAAACTGAAGAAAAACTAAAAGATGGAAATGTTTTCAAGCGGAGCCTTTTGAAAAATAGTTTACTATTTTTTCCTTTTTCCAGGAGAGTGCGCATTCGACAACAAATAAAGCTATAATAATATATGGCCGATATTAAAAATAGACATATAATAGCATACATGTAGAACGTAAGGGCCTTTTGTCCAAAATGAGGAGGCTTTGGTCCCCCGGCTCTACAAAGCATCCGCCTTTACTAACAAGAAGATGCAAAGAAATGCGAAGGAGACCTTAAAAGATGGACAACATGTGGCGCACATTAAGATGAAATCTGAAGCCTACTTCCGCGTGGATATTCTCCGCTTACATATTGCATTGTAATTGTAACGTCTGATCTTATCATTGTACGAGTATCGAAAACCGAAGAAGTGTCCGTACTTGTTAGCCTTTTAAGTTTTAACAACAACAATGAACATCAAATATCTTCAGTTTTTGGACAAGTTAATACCATTGAAGACGTAAAGATTTAAATGCCTGATGGCATTATAAGCAAAATGTTTCTTCTAAACTTTTACACTCCAAAAGGTACGGTACAGTGGTGTAAGCGATGTTTTTAAATCATCACGTGAGAAGACTAGCATTGATACTGCAAGATGGGCAAATTACATGAACAAAGTGAAATAAATCGAGCTCCGCCACTAAGAGTACGTATATATTTTGTGACAAATCAATGAGAAACATGGAGATGAGCCAAATAGATAATACCGAAGATGACCTTCACAATCCATGTTAAGACATCATGAACTTTAAAAACACAATTTATTCAGATAATATGACCAATAATTTGGGATGTTGTTGCACTGTGGATTAATGACCTCCACCTATTAGTAAGGGAATGAACAACAAGTGCAAGTTGAACCATGTGCCTATACGGCACAAGTTCGAAAGTACAGACCCTTTTTTTCATCTCCGTAGAGTAGTTTTGCTTGTTGCAAGGTAAAAATGGCCCAAACACGTCTCGACTGTCTAAATGTTATCCTCTCTAACTAATAAAAGATGTACTACTACTTCTCATACACTTATCTGGCAAACAACAAAAGAGCAAATACAAACATATTGTTCTGCTCTTGTCATGTAAAATGCTGAACTTATAGAGACTTTGGTGGTTGAACTTCTTATGTATTGGCTACCTTGTTTGCTGTTGTATCAGAAAACCCGAATCCCAGATACAAACTGTACGTGAATGCAGTATCGTACCTTTACTTGGAGGACCTTTCCCAGAAACCTGAGAAAATTGGCCAACATCGCCATGTGAAAAACCTCCAATCTTGCTGCAAATCAAGTCTTTGCCGTTAACCAAAATCTATCCTCCATATTGGAATTATATTCCAATGAACCCTCTTAACAAAAATTTAGAATATAAAGCCTAAAGATAAGACGCCAAAAGAAGAAGAAAAAATCTGAAAATCGTAATACTCCAAAGTCCAGGAGAGAAAATAAAAGGAGATACAGCAAAATGCTGATTAAATTTAACCCCCAACCTTCCTCTGCTCCTTCTCTAAACCTTCAAAGAAGCTACCAAGAACCCTCATGGCCTTGACCTGATTTTCCAAAGCCAATATATACCCAGCAGTCTCTTCAAACAGCGTCTCTATCCCTAGTGACTCCCCACCCGGCACTATCCTCTTCAACGCCTCGACCTTCTTCTCTACCTCCCCCTTCTCATCCTCACCGCCACTCTCCTCCTTCCAAACCTTCCCACCGCTCCTCTCCCTCCGCCTCCTCCGCCGACCCGCACGGCGGACCCCCAGAACATGTACAGATTCGTGAACTTCACCGCCCATCTCATACTTTTCATGGGCCTTCTTCAGCATTCTCTCTCTTTTGAAAAATCTGTTCAAGGGTGTCTCTACTTTGGTAGTATTACTCTCCATGGATACGGATACGGATTCGGATTGAGAGAGAGAGTGTGTGTGTGTGTGTGTGTTCTTATGAGCTATGGCCTTGTGAAGTGAAGGTGTATGGTGGTTTCTTAAATTACTGTAGAATTCTAGAAATGTCAATGCCAACGAAGCTGGACCTACCTAATTTTGGCTTCCCAAGCCCCTGAACATGGGGTTCCTGGAGACCTGCTAAACCCACGCGCTTTGAAGAGTGTGTGCCCAAGTTTGACGCCACGTTGACCATATATGGCTCTGCCATCTGCTGCCATACGTGGTGGATGAGACTTCAGGCGCTGGAGAGTGAGAGTGAGAGTGGAGGAGAGGGATTCAGGATCTGCTGCGGGTGGCTGGAGGGAAAACTGGATAGGGTCCGCAGGGCAAAGGGCAGCGGCGGGCCCACGTTCAGAAGAAGGAAACGGGAAAAAGCACATGATTTTCTTGAACCTACCACCACCCCCATGTGCCTCCCTCGTCCTACATACACTGCAACTCTACACGTGTACGGTACGATCAGATCTTCTTCCGTTTCTTACCGGTAAAAGAGTCTCACTGCTATTTTTATTTTTCTGAATTGTGATAATAGGTGACCAACTCTCTTGTATATATGAAGAATAATTAATTGCTGTAAAAATACTACTAACATCTTTATAGTCATCATTAATTAACATTTGAATCGTTGTGTGCATTTAAAAGAAATATATGTGTAAAATTTAGTCAAAACTAATAAAAGATACATTAAAAGAGGGAAATAATAAGTTTATTGGAGACCCAAAAAAGGAACAATAAGAATATAATATAGAACTAGCGGTTGAATATTTAAGTGAAGTGGCTAGAACAGCAAGACGAATAAGAAGCTTTGATTCTAGTGGAGTTGAGAGTCATTTATTAAATATTTAAAAAGCTTTGAACAATAATGTTGATTGTAAATTTGGTAAACAATGAAAAAGTATAATTAAAAATTTAAAAAGAACTTACCACGAGTTTTAACCTCTTGCTGCAATTTGGACGACAGTCCAAATCTATATAGAAGTGTCAAAAGGGTCGGGCGGCCCGCGGGCTAGCCCGACTTGGCCCGTTTCCGGCCCGGGTTGGCCCGGCCCTCTCGATGAACAGTGACGGCCCTAAACAAATGGGTTTGGACCAAGCCAAGAAATTTCAAAAAAAGTCCGGGTTTGGCCTGGATTTTCAGGCCCGGGCTTGGCCCAAATTTGACTCAATTCTGGCAGGCCCCATGATTTTCAAATTCTAATTTTTTCCCCTTTTCCCCCCAAAGGTTATATTCCTCATTATTTCCCTAAGTTCCATTTTAGGAAAAAATTGTTAGTCAAAATATATACTTATTACTTAAGATCATTTGAGAAATTAATAACTATACTCCAAATTTAAATTCTTGTAAATTCCAACTAGTTTTTAGTGGTACATTATAATAACAAAAATTTAACTTTAGTAAAAAAAGTAAAGTTTAATAGAATAAATTTCAAATAAACTGATTAGGATTTCAAAATATATGCTAAAACTTTATACAAAATTAAACTAATAGTATAAATTTGAAATAAACTAATTAGAATTGAAACTTTAAAAAAATGCTACTTATAAATTATAATGTTAGTAGGTCAAAAAAGGTTTGTCAATATTATACCAAATTAACATGTATCAATCTTAACCAATTAATTTGATGTAGTCTTGTTGGCTATCGAAGCAAATAAATAACAAGGAGTTGGGAACCAAAAAATAAGAAAAAAGTTTTTTGGCCCAGGCCCGGCCCTAAATATTGGGCCTAGGGCTTGGGCTTGGGCTTGGACTGGGCCCATATATGCAGATTTCAAGCCCGGGCTTGGGCCGTTTTCGCTGGAGGCCCGTTGGGCTTGGGCTGGGCCAGCCCGAGCCCGACCCATTGACACCTCTAAATCTATACGTCTTTTATTAGTCTTAATAGAATGTTTAACGTATAGTTTAGGGGCGGACCTAGAAAGTCCAATTGGGAGACCAAAAAAGATCATACAGAATTTTATTGACTAACATAAAATAATTTATGTCACTATTGAATAAGTTAAATGAAAAGTAGATTGCTCAATGTATAGTAATTTATTTAAATTGGTAATGGTTCTGTTGCTTTATATATTTATTACAGTATTTTTTATTTGTTGTTCATCAATCCCAAAGTTGCTTTTTGGTTTGATCAAATAAAATAAGAAAAAGATAATCTCCCGAATAGTCCAATTTTTCCTCCGCGGCGATAAGGAGCTAAAAGATCTAATACTTTAATTCTATTAGTTAACAATAAATTACTAATTATATTGAGAACAGTAGTTATATATACGTTAACGGATTAAAAGAATTTTAAAATAAGAAAAAGAACTAATTTTGATTATTTCTTTATAATTTGGACGGATGAAGATGTAGTAAATGAATGAGAACGACAAAGATTATGACGGTCGGTGACGTAAGAACTCAAAAGCATAGTAAAATAAAATTACAATGTACTAATGTTACAATATAATGGTACTTTAATAAATAATTTAAATACAATTACCTATTATTTAAAATTTTTAAAAAAATATTTTTTTTTATATTTTATGGAGGTGCCCTGCCCCTGCATATTGTCATTGTTAGTACTTGTTGGTAGTAATAATATACGGAGTATTACGGAGAGAAGTCAAGGATTAGAGACGGGGGATTAGCGTCGCATACCAGTTTTGGAAATGGGTCCCACCTAGAGCCCCACAAATGCCTTGTAGTATCTATACTATTATATACAATAGGATTCGATTGAGCACCTAGATGGATAGCAAACTCTCAATCCTATTTTTTAAGAATTCTAAATTTTAGTAAATAAAGAAAACAACGTGTCATATTTTTATTGGATCTCCATATCTACAAACTTCCATCACCCCCACTACTCCTAAAACTCCTCTCGCCTCATGCCAGTTACAGTTTTTTTAAGTCTGCTTTTCCCTTTTCTTCCTTGACGGTTCTAATTCAAAATTTACAACCCGGCGAAACACCAAATATAGATGCACATTTATTCTGCTCTGCCTTCTTCAACACCATTCTTGAATTTGGCTTGACGGCCAACTGTACTATCACTCGAGTCATTTGACTAATTTGTAGGGGTGTGTGTGTTTAATATTTCTTTCCAATTTGACATTCGTTCTCTTCATGTGTGAGAATTTAATCTGTCAAGCTTCAATTGGAACTCTGCCTGACTTGGTCTCGGCGGCACAGAGGAAGAGGAGGGCGGCCTTCAAGCCGGCAAGGCAAGATCGGGCTACTGGAGGGGAAGGAGTAGGCTCCAAAGCCGAAAGAGAGGGCAAAGTAGGCGACGGGGAAGGAGAGGAAGGACTAGATGGAACGGTAGGAGTTGGCGAAGGAGAGAGCAAGACGGCGGTTGGGGAAGGAGGGAGGTCATTGCGGTAGTAGGCTTTGGAGATGGACTCCCACCAGAACTGCATCAGGTCCTCTACTCACGCACGCACTGCTTAATTTTAATCTCCAGAACAAAACCAAAAAGCTCTGCTACCCAACCCTAATAAGTCTGAAGCTTTGTTTTGCAGGCACGCTAAAATAATCACATGGACCAAAACTCTCTTGAATGCCATGTAAGACTAATGGAGCTAACAGATCTCTCTCTCTCTCTCTCTCTCTCTCTCTCTCGTAAGTCTGACGCTTTATTTTGCAGGCATTCTTATTTTTTGGCTGTCAGCCAAAGATGCCCAAAACACAACATAGTGGTCTTCGTTCTTTCTTTCGCTTCAATTTTTTACAGCAGTACAAGAGGCACTCTTCCACAGTTGAGTTCTACGTCTATGACAGTGCCAATGAGAAGTAAAATTTCTGAACTTGAACCCGCTGTTTTTAGTTGTTTTCCCAATTTCTTTTACGGCCACAAACCAAAGAGTTTTAAACAATTTACTTGACTAACCAGTAAAAATTAGTTATTTTTATTTTTGCTGCAGGTTGGACAAATAAGAAAAAGGCAAAGCATTACCCTCTTTCATGACATTACGCACATAAAAACTTCTTTGTGTTCTTTTTAATGAAATTTTTTGTAGCCACAGAATCAGAGCTATTAATGAATCAAATAATTCTTTTCTCAAGCCAGTCAAGTGAAAGTTTCAATTTCTTCACTCTATCATAACTGTTGTGTGTGTGTATTGAGTTTTTTTTTTTTGGTTCTCTGATAATACATTGCCAAATTGGGCAAACAAAGTCCACGGGTTCAATTTCAGGAGTACACCTGAAATGTACAAAGAAAAAGTGCACAATTTGAGGGTGTTTTCTTTCTCAGAGTTCCCACTAATAATTTCAACAGGGTGTCAAAAATTGGAAGTGGTGGTTTTTGGAATGTGTATAAAGATATAATTAGGCCTCTGTATATAATAGGATTCGAGTGAACCTATTGTGGTTGCCATAAAAAAGCTAAACAAGTAGGGATGGCATGTAGCTTCTCAATTGTTAATCACAACCATTGTCATTTATGTATTATTGGCATCTTAATCTATGCTAGAGTTATTGTTTTATCCTTAGGTGATGTTTCTTTATCTAGAATTTTTTTATGTCGATAGTTTTACTTGCCGATATACTCCATGTTTCAAGGGCTTGAGGGGATATGAATTATAGTGTGATATACTCCATGTTTCAAGGGCTTGAAGGGATATGAATTATAGTGTATACCTCGGATGAAAAAATTATGCTCTTGCAACTTATGATGATCTCCGGCTAATGTTAAGTTTGTAACTTCCGATAAGGGGAAGCAAGTGTTACCACATGGGGAGAAAGTGGTCAGTATAATGCTTGGGCAGAAAAGTTTAGAGAGACAAAATTTAGCATTCGATGCTACATAATAAGGAAGACAAAAAGACTAGCATTGGACGTCTTTTTGACTTTATGAGGATAATCGAGATTTGCCTGGTAGATAACAGTAAAAATGATGAACAAAAATAGTTTTTCATACTGAAGATCAAAATGTTGTCAGACATAATTTTTTTTCTTTTTTGAAAAAGTTTAGATGTCTATTTCAATTTTAATTCAAGCAGTTTAGATGTTAGCATAACAAAGTCGTGATGGCATACATTCTCAAACGCAATACAAAGACGATATACACAATAAACAAGGAGTTCTTAGATGCATGAATGTGCAAATGCACTTTTTATAATTGCAGAAAAGTTGCGACTGGATACTCTTTATCTTCCTTTGCATAATTTGTCTGCTATTCGTGTTCCCACTTTGTGTATAATAATGTAACTTATAATCCATATTTCTTAAAGACTACAATAATTGGTTCGAACAGGACAAAGTTCATGCACAATCAAGCAGAGATCACGGCTAGAGGAAAGGAAAGAGTACGCCTCGGAGTCGGAGGAGAGGACAAACTAGGCGTAAATCTATACTATATATGTATTTGGACTCATTGGCAGCTTCTTTGCCCGCCAAATTCCAATTCTTTTTGATATATTTTTTTAACTTTTTAAAGCAAATCTTAAGTAGGTTTCAACGCTTATATTGGTTGACACTTAGCTTTATATTATTGCACAAAAAAGGTCATTTCTTCAAGCCACTAATCAAGATGTTCTCTTGATCAATTATCAAGTGTACCCTTCTGAAGAAGTTATAAGTAATAAATAACAATGATATACGTGAAAATTCATCATAGTAAATAACTGCATCAGTTCCTAAATTTTGGTTAATTGCCTTAGCCATCATCACACGTTCCTCATATGTTTCCTTTCCAAATCTATTGCAGTGATTTCTGAATTTTCATATTCCGTGGTTAGCCAATCTGCTTCAACTCATGTCTTTTTTAGATACAACATTAACGAAGGTGTCGCTGAGGAGATGAGATACAAACTTATTGAACTTTGATCAGATTGCTAAAAATTTGTTGTAGCCTATCTTCTTCTTAATTTTTATCTTTTTATCATCATTATCTAGAATTAAACACGTTGACACAGCGTAAACAATAATAGGATGATGGCAAGAAAGTAGCTTCACTACAATATGGTGATGATCGATTACTGCTGGTTTTTTTAATAGATATCTCATTTGAGAATTTGTGGCGAGTTGCTTTTTAAACAAATATCTTACAGGAAATAGTGACGGAGAAAATGTTGTTGAGATTTGTTTCCAGTGTATTAACTTTCGTCATATATTCTATTGCTACAAGATCAACTAATCACCGTTTTTTTTAAAGTGACATTCTTTTCATATTTGTGGGATTAAACTTTTTTAGTAGATCCTAATGGAAATTTAGAGTGAACTTCTTCACTGGTCTTCTGGTGGAAAAATGATCAGTAATTTTTCAATACACGCGTTTCATGATTTCTAGCAAGTAAGAGATTCCTTAAGCGGTAAAATTTACCTCTAATGTTTTTCAAACATAACAATTATATCTCAAATCAAGTGGTAGTTTTAGTTATTTTGAGATTTTCACTAGTACTTCTAGGTCATCGTACAGTGTGATAGACGTTGTTATTGCTACCATTAATGTAGATCGAAGAAAGAAGCATTGACCGAAATCTAAAAAGTCTATATTTTACCATGATCTTTTGAAATTTTTCTTCGGTTTCAGCTTTTGGCCACTTTCATTTCTTTAGAGTGGCATTTTCCTTTTTGGGTTTCCATTGCAATCGAAGCTAAGATGAATTTTCTTTACTTTATGACCTCTTCAAAAAACAATCTTATTCATTTATTTCTGGAGTAAGTAGCATGAGGTCTTTGCCCTTCAATGATTATCAAAAATATTTTGTAACATTTATTGAATGGAATTTGGAAACTAATGTAGTCTCAATTACGTGCATAATTATTTTTTGTTTTCTAGGGAAATCTTCAAAAAAAATTATGGCTACTAGCCCACAAGGTTTTTGTGTAACTTTGTTAGGAAATGTTTTCTTTATGCAACGTGGGATTGGAAAAAGAATCTTTACATTGTAAAAGTCATGTTACAGAAAAACTTATTATAAAAGCTTAGAAACTTCATGACAAAGTTGTGAAGAACTTTTAAAATGAAATTTGACAATCAACGTGTCTTTTTAGTGGCCTAGGATATACTAAATTCTTTATTTAATATAATAGTCCACCCCAACTTTTCATCTCTGAATTCGCCGGTGCATAGTACGAGATTTTAGCTAGTATTATATATATTTGGATTTAGTTGGTATTTTTTAATTTTAAAATAGATATACTAAAATATATGTATTTTAATATATATATATATATATATATATATATATATATATATATATATATGGGGGCCGATCCACATCTACCGGTGGGAAAATAACAATTTTCCCACCGAACCGCAGGTAAGAGCAGCGGTTGGCCACGTGGACGGAAAAAAGGACGAAAAAGACCAAAAAGGACCAAAATGGCACGAGAAATTCACCAAAATGTCGCGAGAAAATGAAAATCTCGCGAGAAAATGGGCATAATGCCCAACCGCGTGTGGGAGTTGCGGTTGGCATTAATGCCCAACCGCAACCCCTACATGCGGTTGGGAATTATTTGCCAAGTTGCATTTTTTTAAAAAAAAGGACACATATATATTATAATAATAATAAAAAGGACATTTAAAGGACACATATATATTATAATAATAATAAAAAGGACATGAAGGACAATGGAGAAAACCCCAACCGCCACACTTAGTGGCGGTTGGTATCATTGCAATTTTTTTTTTCTTTCGCTAAAAGTGAAAACTTAATTAGACAGTTTTTCACAAATTTATAAAAAATAGCTAGAGCTAGATCTTGCCAAATTGCAAAAAAGAGACCGTAGTTATTTTTAAAAGATCTATATTAGGGAAAAATTTCAGATTTTTCCAAAAACTAATTAGGGGTTAACTGAAATGGGGAACCTTGTAACTTTGCAGTATAATTTAAAATATCAAGCTAGCGCGATTTCGTGCGAAACTTTTATGAGAACCCTAGGATGTTAGGAAGTTCTATTTTCCAGGACTTCGGGCCATTCCGAAGTCGTTAACTAATTGTTTGGCCGAACGGGCTAATTTTTTTAGGTCTATTTCCCAAAAAATTGCACCGTTCGGCCAAAAAATTAGCTAACAATTTCAGAATGGCCCAAAATCTTGGAAAATGAAACTTCCCAATGTCCTAGGGTTCTCATAAAAGTTTCGCACGAAATCGCGCTAGCTTGATATTTTAAATTATACTGCAAAGTTACAAGGTTCCCCATTTCAGTTAACCCCTTTCTAGTTTTTGGAAAAATCTGAAATTTTTCCCTGATATAGATCTTTTAAAAATAACTATAGTCTCGTTTTTGCAATTTGGCAAAATCTAGCTCTAGCTATTTTTTATAAATTCGTTAAAAACTGTCTAATTAAGTTTTCACATTTAGCGACAGAAAAAAAAATAAATTTGCAATGATACCAACCGCCACTAAGGCTTCGTTTGACAAAATTTTTTTTTTGGTTTTCAGTTTTTAAAGAGCAGTTTTTTAAAGAGCAGCTTAATTTTTTTTTTTATAAAAACAAGTGGGTGTTTGATAACCCCTTTTTTTTTGAGGTTTTTTTTTTGGTGTTTGATAACCCTTTTTATTTTGACTTTTTTTTTGGTGGTTTGCGGTGGCGGTGGTGGGGCATAGCGGTGGTCGACGGTGGTGGTGGTGGTGGCCGACAGCCGGAGGTGGCTGCCGGCAGCCACTGGCGGTGGTGGCCGGCGGCCGGAGGTGGCTGCCGGCAGTCTCCGGCGGTGGTCGCCGGCGGCCGGAGGTGGCTGCCGGCAGTCTCCGGCGGTGGTCGCCTGAGGTGGCTGCCGGCGGTGGGAGGGTGGTGGCGGTGGTCGAAAAAAAAAAACCAAAAGTGAAAAAAAAAACCAGTTTTTGGAGTTTTTTTTTTACTCTGCAGTTTAAAAACTGGTTTTTTAAATTGAAAAAAAAATGGTTACCAAACGCTCCTTTTTTTTTCAGTTTTTAAAACTGAAAAAAAAAAGAGGGAAAAAAAGAGTGTCAAACGGGGCCTAAGTGTGGCGGTTGGGTTTTCTTCATTTTCCTTCATGTCCTTTTTATTATTATTATAATATCCTTTCATGTCCTTTTTATTATTATTATAGAATTTTTCATGAATTTATAAAA
Source organism: Escallonia herrerae (assembly GCA_033070095.1). NCBI lineage: Eukaryota > Viridiplantae > Streptophyta > Magnoliopsida > Escalloniales > Escalloniaceae > Escallonia > Escallonia herrerae. Next base: position 595,727 of record JAVXUP010000084.1, read on the forward strand.
AATAGTTAGAGCTAGATTTTGCCAAAGTGCAAAACAGAGACCCTAGTTATTTTCAAAAGATCTATATCAGGTAAAAATTTCAGATTTTTTCAAAGACTAGAAAGGGGTTAACTGATACGCGCAACCTTGTAACTTTGCAGTGTAATTTAAAATATCAGGCCAGCGCGATTTCGTACGAAACTTTTATGAGAACCCTAGGATGTTGGGAAGTTCCATTCCCAAGGAATTCGGGCCATTCCGAAGCCGTTAGCTAATTTTTTGGCCGAACGGGCTTTTAAGCGCTCGATCCGGACACCGGTTCGGGATTTTTAGGCGAAAAATCCGTAAAATACTTTTTAGATCAAGAATGAACTCAGGAAGCTTTAAAATAGCTTTTTAAATCACTTTTGATATTTTCTCATGCCAGGGGGCATTTTGGTAATTTGCCACCAGCGAGGGGTGTTTTGGTAATTTTATGGTGTCAAGTTTTTCAGTCCAGAAATGTAAGTAAAACATCTGAAAGGTTGTTTTGAAGCTGGTTTGATGGGCGTTAGGGTGACAATGAACCCCCGGGGGCATTTCGATAATTTGCCGCTCATCGGGGGCTATTTTGCTAACTGAACCAGCTTGAAAAATTTCCCGAATGATTTTTAGTTATAGGATAGGGGTGTAAGACACCCGGAAAGTTATTTTGTTCCAGTTGTTCTGAGATGTTTGTTGGGGCGATGGCTGTCAAGGGGTGTTTTGCATACGTAGCGGGGCAAAGGGGTTAACTGATACGGGGATCCTTGTAACTTTGCAGTGTAATTTAAAATATCAAGCCAACGCGATTTCGCGCAAAACTTTTATGAGAACCCTAGGGTGTTGGGAAGTTCCATTCCCAAGGAATTCGGGCCATTCCGAAGCCGTTAGCTAATTTTTTGGCCGAACGGGCTTTTAAGCTCTCGATTCGGACACCGGTTCGGGATTTTTGGGCGAAAAGTCCGTAGAATACTTTTTAGATCAAGAATGAATTCGGGAAGCTTAAAATAACATTTCAATGCACTTTTGAGATCGTTCTGATGCCAGGGGCATTTTGGTAATTTGCCACCCCGCGAGGGGTGTTTTGCTAATTTTACGGTGTCAAGTTTTTCAGTCCAGAAATGTAAGTAAAACATCTAAAAGGTTATTTTGAAGCTGGTTTGATGGGCGTTAGAGTGACAATGAACCCCCGGGGGCATTTCGGTAATTTGTCCGCAATGACGGGGGCTATTTTGCTAACTGAACCAGCTTGAAAAGTTTCCCGAATGATTTTTAGTTATAGGATAAGGGTGTAAGACACCCGGAAAGTTATTTTGTTCCAGTTGTTCTGAGATGTTTGCTGGGGCGATGGCTGCCAGGGGGTGTTTTGCATACGTAGCGGGGTAATTTTTGTTAACGCATCCCCTTTAAAATCTTCGGAGGAAATATTTGGTATATAATTGATGTGATACATTTAAAAAGTAGTAAGCAAAGCGGTTTTGAGACTGCCGGTGGTGTAGCCGCCATATGGGGCGTTGGGGTGATAATGAACCCCCGGGGGAATTTCGGTAATTTGCCGCTCATAGGGGGCTATTTTGCTAATTTTACATTACACAAATTTGTGCTTAAAATAAATTTTAGTTCATGAAAGGGTGTAAGACACCTGAAAAGTTATTTTAAAGAGTGAATTCAGGAAGCTTAAAATCCCGTTTCAAAGCTTAAAATCCCGTTTCCGAAAAAAGTTGTAATTTTTTTTGTCACGTTTTTTTCGCTCATTGCACCTCAGGCACGCTAGTTAGCCCATTTGTAAGAATTTCGGCGAAAAACGAGACACATTATTTTTTGGGTTTTCCTAGGAAGGGCCTATTCGGGCACACTTTAGGCCCCAATTGATAGCATCCGAAAAAAGTTGTAATTTTTTTTGTCACTTTTTTTTCGCTCATTGCACCTCAGGCACGCTAGTTAGCCCATTTGTAAGAATTTCGGCGAAAAACGGGACACATTATTTTTTGGGTTTTCCTAGGAAGGGCCTATTCGGCCACATTTTAAGGCCCAATTAATAGCTTCCGAAAAAAGTTACAATTTTTTTTGTCATTTTTTTTTCTCTCATTGCACCTCATGCACACTAGTTAGCCCATTTCTATGAATTTCGGCGAAAAGCGAGACGCGTAATTTTTTCGAATGCGTTATATGAAAGGTATATTCGTGCACATTTTAGCGCCAAATTCATAGCATGCGAAAAATTATGTACATTTCTTTTTGGTACAGTTTTTTGTAACATCACAGCAGCTAGCCATGCACGTCAGGATAATGGTAATGAAGGCGTCTAGCTTCATTCTTTTTCAGCTCCCAGGCTATCCTATACCTAAACGTCAAGGCATCCTTCCTAGTCCACGAGGAGTGTTTGAGCACTTCCGAGCGAGCAATGTAGTCCATGTACTTGAGGACGTAAATCCCGCAATCGTGACCGTTATATTGCTTTGGTCGGTCCTTTATCATCACGACCGTCCAAGGGTCCCCCTGTGGCCGTTCGCACGCTAGCGAGAGGACAGTAGTCTGCATCCAACAATAAAAACGAGAATCAAGCCTATGAAACAAGAACAATATACTATGAGCCAAGGTCAAAAAATAAAAACTAACCACTAAAGTGATGTACTCGTTGTACATCTGTGCCAACAGCTGTCCAGGCTCGTCCTCCCTTAGGCTATCGTATATGTGAACTGTTCTGAACGCTGGATGGAGAACTAATAGGAACCAGTGGTTTGCATGATGACAAGGTATCATGATAAGGTTCGCATCAGCAGCGGGACATTGATAGTCTGCGTTCATCATGCCTAACACGTTTCGACCTGGTTTCCACTTACTCCTGCCGCCACCTCGCCTCCATTATGTGAATTCTCTCACCGTTAATTCCACAAAATGAGTGGGATACATGTTAAGCTTAAAATATATCCGACGTCCTCTAACGTAACAGTCATTTCACCAAACCGGAAGTGAAATGAGTTCGTCTCGCTCCTCCATCGTTCACTAGAGCGGATATAAGGCAATCGTCGTGTCGAGACCATTTCCCGCAATCGGTGAACATGGTTAAATTTTGACGGTGTAATAGCTGTATTTGTTCCTCGTTTAGTACCCACTCTTCAAGGTGCCTTGTGCTTTGAATTATTTCCAAAACACCCCTATCGACACCGTCAAATACGTGCCTCGCGACGTGGTCATCGTCATCGTATATGATTGATGTATCATGAGGTCCACGGCTGAAATTCATACCTCTAAGAACAAAATATAATTATAAACCAACTTAGCGTCCATAATATTTACATTCCAAAACTATAACTGGATCTTTAACCTAGCTTACCAACACATTAGCAATAGTCATTATTTCAATGTATTAAAACAAATCCTCACTTCCCACCACTTCGAACGCTTAATTACGCTAGTTCCCACTGAATTTAGCGCCAACGTGGTTATATAGCAATATACCCCCCGATGGCCCCTACACCCCCAACACCTCAAAACCGCTTTAAAGTCAAGTTTTTAAATGGGTCACGTCAATTATATACCAAATATATCAGGAAAAATTTTAAAGGGGGAAAGTTACCAAAACACCCGCTACTTATGCAAAATATCCCCTGGCAGTCATCGCCGGTGCGTCACAAGGTTCAGAACATCCGGAACAAAATAAGTTTTCGGGTGTCTCACACCCTTTCCTGAACTAAAAGTTATTTTAAGGTATGAATTTTAAGCTGGATCCTTCCTAGCAAAATAGCCCCCGATGAGCGGTAAATTACCGAAATGCCCCTGGGGGTTCACTATCACCCCAACGCCCCCGAAACAGCTTCAAAACAACATTTCAGGTGGTTTACTTACATTTCTGGACTAAAAAGTCGTTTGAAAAACTTGGCGCGGGAAAATTACCAAAACACCCCTCGCGGGGTGGCAAATTACCAAAATGCCCCTGGCATCAGGAAAAATATCAAATAGCCTTAAAATGCTATTTTACGCCTCCTGAGTTAATTCTTGATCTAAAAAGTATTTTACGGATCTTTCACGCAAAAATCGCGAACCGGTGTCCGGATCGAGCGCTTAAAGGCCCGTTCGGCCAAAAAAATAGCTAACGGCTTCGGAATGGGGCGAATTCCTGGGGAATGGAACTTCCCAACATCCTAGGGTTCTCATAAAAGTTTTGCACGAAATCGCGCTAGCTTGGTATTTTAAATTAGACTGCAAAGTTACACGGTTCCCCATATCAGCTAGCCCCTTTACAGTCTTTGGAAAAATCTGAAATTTTTACCTGATACAGATATTTTGAAAATACCTAGGGTCTCTGTTTTGTACTTTGGCAAAATCACGCTCTAGCTATTTTTTATAAATTCGTGAAAAAACTGTCTAATTAAGTTTTCACCTTTAGCGACAATTACGTTTCGTATTCACATTAAACACACATAGTCATAGTGTTACACCCTAGGAATTATAAGGAAATTCAAAATACTTACTTGTTGTGACTTGATGTATTTAAAGAAAAATCTACCGATCTTCTAGCGGTTATCCACCGATCTTCTAGCGTAAAATTTTTTGGTTTGTATTGTTGTGGAGATTATGTAGGTGAGATATGAAGTACGAAGGAAGTTGGTAAAGATGATAGAGTGCAGAAGAAGGGTTCGGGGGAGGGGATTATAAAGAGAGAAAAGTGAGGAAGAGAGAAGAAAAAAGACAGAAAAAAGTGAGGAAGAGAGAAGAAAAAAGACAGAAAAAAAACCCGTGATTGAGCGGTCAAAGGCTGCGGCAAAAAAAAAAATTGGCAGAAGGACAACACGTGGGGCATCATGGGGGAGGGGGGCATCACCCGGGGGCGCCACGTGGCAGGGCCATCGCCCCCAACCGCGGGTTGTTTATGCGGTTGGGCCACGTGGCAAGGGGAGGGGCCGCCACGTGCCCCAACCGCAGGTTGTATAAGCGGTTGGGCCACGTGGCAGGGGTGGGGGGACGCCACGTGGCAGGGGCCATCGCCCCAACCGCGTATACAACCCGCGGTTGGGCCACGTGGCATGGGTGGGGGACGCCACGTGGTAGGGGCCATCGCCCCAACCGCGTATACAACCCGCGGTTGGGGCACGTGGCATGGGTGGGGGACGCCACGTGGCAGGGTCCATGCCCCAACCGCGGGTTGTATAAGCGGTTGGGCCACGTGGCAAGGGTGGGGGACGCCACGTGGCAGGGCCCATGGGGTTGGGCCACGTGGCAGGGGTGGGGGACGCCACGTGGCAGGGTATTAATGCCAACCGCTGCTTCTTCATGCGGTTGGTGTCCTTTTTCTCCTTTTCCCCATTTTCTCGCCATTTTCTCGCCATTTTTGCCATTAATGCAGTGTCAGTGCAACTTTTTCCCAACCGCTGCTCTTACCCGCGGTTCGGTGGAGAAATTGTTATTTCTCCACCGGTGGGTGTGGATCGGCCCCCTATATATATATATATATATATATATATATATATATATATATATATATATGGGAGCTGATCCATTGATAGCGCTAGCAAAATGGGGTATTTGCTAGCGCGATCTGGACCGTCCATCCCGAAAGATGGACGGCCCAGATCTTTTTTTTTGCGTTTTTTTAAGTACGTCCGCTACATTATGTAGCGGACAATTTTTTGACAAAAATACCCTTTGTGCCCATCCGCTACATAATGTAGCGGACTATCGAGACTACTGTTCTGACTTTTTTTTAAAACAGTCCGCTACATTATGTAGCGGACCATTTTTTGATAAAAATACTCTCTGAAAACTTGTCCGCTACATAATGTAGCGGACTTTCTGACTAACTCACTCTCTGTCCTTTCTTTCTCATTTCTGTTCTGACTCTCTCTCTCTCTCGCTGTCCCCATTCCACTCCCCCATTCCTGCTTTGCTTCTTCTTCAACAACCGAACTACTGGAAACCGGTGGTGAGTTTGAGGAAGAAGCCGCTGGCGGCGGTGAAGAGGGCTGAGGCGATGGTCGGGGGGATGGCGTCGTCGCTGCCGGTGAACATACCGGACTGGGCGAAGATATTGAAGGAGGACTACAAGGACAAGAGGCACCGGGACATCGACGATGATGTGGACAGCGAGGATCTCTGACCCCATCTCTGAATTCAGAACCTTTCTAACCAAACAGCTTCTTCTTCTTCTTCTTCCTCTATTTTCTCGAGAACAGCACCACCCTATCATCTTGATACTACAAACATATGCTTCATATCCCAAAAACTGTGGCAAGTCTTTCCTCGGGAAAGAGTTTTCTGGCCTTTTAGCTCTCTGGGTGTGCGTTTATATTGTTTATCAGAGTAGACAGAGGAATTGAAAGCCACGGATTCTGCTCAAAGGAGTCAGGCGGTGAGCTTCGGTTGGAATTGAAAGCCACGGATTCCAGCTTTCCAATCTTAGCTCCTTTGTTTGCTCTCATTCAGTTGGAATTTCTGTTTGTTAAAAGGTATAGTTGCTGAATCAATACAGGAGGATGAATGCTGAGCTTGTTCCAAACATACTGAGGAGAAAAGAAGAGAGAGAAAGGACAAGAGAAAGTGAGAAATTGACGTGAAAGAGAGATGTGTCAGAAAATATATTGTCTACTTGTCCGCTACATTATGTAGCGGACTGTCTATTTGTCCGCTACACCCGTAACGGACTCTGTCATTTCTGTCAGAACATTAAAGACAGAAAGAGAAAAAAGATCTGAAAACTTGTCCGCTACATAATGTAGCGGACGGACTCGAAGGGTATTATTGTCAAAAAAAGTTAAAAAATTGTCCGCTACATAATGTAGCGGACGTACTTAAAAAAACGCAAAAAAAAATATCTGGGCCGTCCATCTTTCGGGATGGACGGTCCAGATCGCGCTAGCAAATACCCCATTTTGCTAGCGCTATCAATGGATCAGCTCCCTATATATATATATATATATATATATATATATATATATATATATATATATATATATTTAGTTGGCACCTTCCAAGTCTTTCAAATCTCTAATCTTAATTTTTTTAATTTTAAAATAAAATAAAATAAATGTTAAATTTTAATTAGTCACGAAATTCATCAAATATCTAATCCCCACGATCTCCATTGTCTCACTTCATAATTATAAAGTATCTCATTCTATTGTGTAATATGGAATTTTAGTTGGTTACAGGAAATAATGGAAAGGGTGGTGAGAAGAGAAAGCGGTGAGAACGAGGGGAGCGATGTTTCCGAGAAGGAGACCACAGTCGGCGGTTTGAATAATTGGGGGATCGTGCCAGGTGGAAAGGGCTCTTATTTTTATTATTGTTGTCAGTCTGGTAGCTGTGTTACTATCTGCCGTACAAGCATTTGCGCAGCAGGTTTGTCATTGTTCTACGTTGGAAGTCGCGAATTGTCTTGGATCAAAAACCTACTACCCATGACGTAGCTTGAGTCATAAATTTGGTATTCAGTCATCTTGGCAGCCCTTGACATAATTTTCCTTTAATAATTCTTTTTCAGTTTCTATAAATTGAAAAAAAAAATATTTGACTGCCAGTTTTTTTTAGTGAATTATTTTTTAAAATTCCATTTTAAAATTTTGAACTTTCAGTCTCGGTTTTTGTTTTGAAATCCAAACTTCAAATTTTGTTAGTAGATAAAAAAATCATTTTGACAAAACCCGCATCACCACACAGAGCACCTCCATGACCAACATACACTACGGCCAGCAATCATCCTCCCCCTCACCCCAAGCCACCAGCATTCTCCCCACCATGGCCACCATCAATTCCTCCTGTTTACGGCCGTCGATTACACTTCCACAAATACCATCAATCTGTCGTCATCTTCTCCACAAATACCACCACATATTGACAACCATAACCACTGTCAACATCTCACCACTGCCGCCAATACCATGACCCAGCGCTGCCGACCACGAATTGCAACTCCCAACCATAGACTCCATAATGAACCGCGAACCTCACACACCCACAACCACAACGGCCACCAATTGTAGATCCACGACCCCGCCACCAATGATCTGCTAATGAATCGCCCACTTACGACCACCAATTGCACACCCATGTCGCCGACTTGCTGACGTCACTTGCATACCGCAACCAAGCGCCACCCACTTCCACCGCGTGCGCCTCTTTTCCACAGTAAGGGTCCGTAATGTTAGATCTAACTGCGGAGGCAAAGTTGTTGTCGGCTGCAGTGAAGGCCAAGTCGTAGGCAGCGGTTGTAACGACCCGTTCTATGACTCCACCATAGGGCAAATGCCTCTCTCAAAAGGGCCACATAAGTACGTACTTATGAGTTCCTTGGTAGGGTATTATAAGAAAAATCACAAACTCTCCCACATCCGATGTGGGATATCACATTCTTCCCTCCTTATACCTTAGCGTCCTCGCTAAAGCTGGATCACACATAACTCAGAATCTTTCTTTCTATCTTATGTGAGATATACCCAGAAATGGATTTACCTGGACTAATACATGATTTTCTAGCTCACCCTTTGTTGCCTTAACCATCCTCTTGATATGTGATATACTCAGGCTTGCCTTTATTTTTCCCAACCATCAGCAACCTGATTGGATAGTCTTGCCGGAGCTTTCAAGAGTCTACTCTGATACTATCTGTAACGACCCGATCCACGGCCCCACTACAGGAGAAATGCCTCCCTCAAAAGGGTTAGCCCAGTATGTACTTGTGAGTTCCTTGACAGGGTCTTATAAGGCCAGTGACAAACTCTCCCATAAGCGATGTGAAAAATCACAGCGACAGGTGAAGGCAGGGTCCTCGTCGCCGGCGGTGAATCAATTTTTGGTGGTAACGGGGGATGATGTTGTGAGTTTGACAGTTTAGGGTAGTGGTGTTTTAAATAAATTAGCTGCAAAAAAAATACTATGAGATAGAGAAAATAAGAAAAGAAAAGAACCCAAAAAAAACTCAAAACAAAAATCTCTTAATTAAACACTTGCCTCTTTTTGTAAAAACTCAAAACAAAAATAGGTTTTAATTTTCCTTTTTTGAAAACTAGAAACAAAAACCACAAGGTTTTCAAACACACACCAGGTTAATTATTTCTACCAGGAAATTAACGTTTTAACACTATCTCAAGTTAAATTAGCAGTTGTCAGTTACAACTATGAAGAATAGAGTCTCAACACGTTTAAGGGCACTGGAAATTTAGGTTAGCGTGATGGTAAATATGCCGGTACTATATGCATCAATTCTTTAATAACTTTAATTGTATACTAAATAATACTTCGTATCACTTTTATCCTTCACTTTATCTCCGGATAATATCATTTGTCATAATATCACTGGTATGTAATTCTGGTTAATGATTACAAAAAAGGTTCAATTATGACATAATATTATTTGTATATGTTAACCATATGGAATCTAGACAGAATGAACTCTTTTAGTGAAAAGGTCAAATTACACCTTTAAATCTTCTATTTTTCCTTATTGTCATTTTGCTCTACTTTCTCTTGCATTCAGATCACCACCGCCATATCCTTTGTCGCTAACTACCACAATAGCACCCCTCTATCTCTCTCTGGATGTGCCCCCTTCAACTCCAATCTCTCCACCAACCACAACCACCACCCCAACACCATCAACCACAACCACGACACCACCACTACCAATCTGCACAAATACACACATTCACTTACACACGAATCTGCACACACGCACACACTCACATGTATCTCCACACACAGACACACGCAGGTGCATGTGCGTGCGCATAGACACATACACGCACAAACTCACACACAAAATTGATTGAACACCAAAACCAACCCACAACCGAACATACATTTATGCATGTGCATGCACGCACACACGCGGACGGGGTGCACATGCACACATACAAAGCATGCACGCACACGCGTACGCACCAAACAATTCACCAATACAATGTGTGTAGTGTGTGCACGCTTGCGTATGTGCTTGTCACTATGCTTGTGTGACTGTGCGCAAAAAATTGAAGGGAAGATGAGGATGTGGGCAGTAAATATACAAAAAAATATGTACATATTTGAAGAGTTAAGGGTAATAATAAAATTTCTTAGATATAAAGCTGTTATGTAAGTCAAAAATGTTAACTAGTGTCACAGAACCGTAACATTCGAGAATCTGATGCACTTTATTTTACATTTTGGATGCGGGTGCCCGTTTTGTCAAATCTGAATAGTTGACTGTATTTGACCCCTAATGATCTGAAGGATAAAAGTAACATTATCCCAAATTAAACGTGCAGACTTTATTTAGGTTCCGAAAGTTTACACAGACTGTACATAGTTGTCCATTCTTCTTTTGAACTGGGTCTCTACTTCAAGATTAATGTGAGGTACTTTGCTTCCCCAATGAATTCAACTGGAATTAGGTTTTCTTCAAGACTGCCTTTAGATGAAATCTATGTTTGGCCTGCTAATAGGGCATACACCACTTTTGATAACGAGATGGTGAATGGCGACTTTGGGATCAACCCTAACATTTCTATGTACGTCTAAGCAAACACATCTTTGAACTCAGTAACAACACGAAGTATCTTCCTTCTTCCTCAGAATCAAGCTTGGCACTAGCAAAGATCGATTTGGGATTGTCAAGAACCTGGGTTATGTTCTTTGAGGTCATCAACAGTAGGTTGCACTGGAGCTTCAAGGCAATGAGGTGCCTCCATTAAACCTTCACTTTCATGGTTACAGCTTGATTCCACTTAGATATTAATGTCATATACCATGACATATACATCCCCACTTTCGACATCCTTTGCATGGTCTTAACCCTTACCATGGTTGGTGATGACAGTTCATCTTGAGAATCCCATTATTGTTTCCCTCTAGCATGCTCATTTACTTTATTCGAGGGGTAAATAGTCTTTAGGAGGCATTAGGTTCCTTCGTCTTTATTCGATTCTGCTTCCATTATGGTTCTCATTCCAAAGAATTCATTATTTTGGTGTACAGGGGCACCAATCTCAGAAAACACCGAGGTTCAAGGCATTCTTTTCAAACTTGATTCCTTTTTGGTTAGGCTTGTTGTTCCCAATCTGCAAAGCAAATAAGCACAAGGCATTGACGACTTTCTTGAAACACCCTTATCTTGTATTGTGGCTCCCAACCTCTTAAGCACGGGAATGTAAGGGGCTAGTGCTGTCACAACCCGAAACCACGATTGGGCCCATGAGTTAGGTTTGTGACCGACCCGTTAACTCTCACTAAGGGTCCTGTTAGGCGTAACTACAGCATGTACATACGTTTTATCAAGAACCACTATGATCTAAACCAATAAGGCTATTAAGTGTCGCACTTCGCTAATAATATCTTCAAAAATACCCGGCAGACAAATAAAATTGAAATCTGTAGAGACCTGAGCTCAGAATTCCAACAAACTTTAACAACCCACAGGTAATAAGAAGTCAATAATTAGGTCTAAAAGCGTTCTGCTACTTTAGCGATCATCTCCCGGCGCCTCTACTTCGTGTTCCCTGTAAGGGTTGGGTCTAACTAGATTGTCACCTAAAAAAGAAGGAAATGAGCTAGAGCCTAGAAAGCACGCATAACATATACGTAAACTAGATTCTAGGTTTTATATAGAAAAAAAAACATGCTATGATCTTCATTTCAAAATCAGGGATCACTCGTAAGGAAATCAGCTAGATTTAATATATACAACATACTTGATGTGTAAACAAACAGTTCTGGTAATGAAAAAGTATAGTATGTGATTCATCACATGACTACTATTACAGCTTTAACCACCACCAGCAGTTTGTTGAGGTCAGTGTACTTAGCCCCAGAGTCACACCTCATAAAAAATATTATTGTGGAAGTAGGGGCGACCATTTACAAAACTAAACATATATAGCCCCATTCACAAGGGTCCAAAATCCAACTTTCTCCTGTTGGATATGGGGCACAACAACCAATACAATTTTCATCTTGTTCAACATAACCCGAGTTTATAAACATCTACGAATAAAATCATTACATGGCAATTCCATTATTCTTATCAATCGGTTTAAAAGAATCACAATAATAGTTCTTAAAACATTTTAAACAGTTAGTTGGTACAAATAAACACATAAATACGCTTCAAATTGAAAATAAGGTAATATGCGGGAGCATGGTAGAAATACTTACTTGAACCACTAACGGATCTAGAATTTACTTGAGTTTCATTACTAATCTCCTCAATCGGAGCCTAAAATGATAAATCGTAAGGATATGAATTCTCGTTGCATAAAGAAAATGCCTCGGTCCCCCCTTTTCTTGGTTGTTGAGGGTTTGGTGTTTTGCCCAGTGTTTACCCACTGGCCCTTGGTTCCTAGTTGAGTTGTTTTCATGGTTCATCAATAGAAGGAAGAGAAGATTCTCTTTGCAATTTTGCAAGAACTAAAACATACCACAAATTGATTACAGGAGAATTGTTACCTTCACTTGATCATGCTATTCCATGATGTGTTTCTCTACCATAATTTTATTTTGGCAGCTATTTTTGGTTACTCTAATCCTAGCCTGTGCTTTTAGTGTTGAGCGATCTTTAGAGAGACTCAACAATGGACTTTAAAGACAACGAACAATCAATAGCTGACTAAAAAAAAAGTAACCGAAAATGAAAACTAGGAGCAAACAGACCCTTGGCTTGTAAAACTAGTCCTCCTTAATATCGTGTTCTCTGGGAATTTCAGTTTTCTATTGTGATTAATATTGTGTTTCTGTTATCTTTTGATCTTCTCTTTGGGAAAAACCTTCAGCCAAGATGGGACTAAATGCGTTAAAGTTTCTGGGAGACTAATGTGACATGCTCTTAATATATGAGATCGATAGCCGAAAAGTTTTAATATTCATACTATTTTTTTATCTGTCACATACACGCGAGCACATTTCTCTATCTCTGTATGTTCTTTGTGTATATGCATAATGTTGTTGTCACCTAGATCACCTTCTCTAAGTATCAAATTTGAGGTGCATCAAAGTAGAATTCATAACATTCTCTAAGTGTGGAATCTGTAATTTGTCTTAAGTCATTCTTATTCTCTCGTGAAACCTAGATTTTGTATCTACTTTGTGTCACCCCCTTGAACTGTATCACCCCTTTGAACTTCTTGAATTTTGATACTTTGTTAAATTTGGTTGGACTAGTCTAAGAGTAATCTAGCTGAAATGTTCAATGCCCAGAACTGGTCGATAATCGCACGTGGCTCGTACGTTCTCCTCTTCGCCTCGGAAGGCCGATTCACCCTCATGCGAGTGACCCTGAAAAACCATTCTAGGTACTCCTCGATACTAGTGCTAGGGTTCTTCATCGAAACAAGGCTATCATAAGTTTCTTGCCATGTATTCTACTATTGCACCTCGTCGCGCAACATATCCAAGGCATCACGTTGGTCGAAGTTCAGCCCTTGGCCCTTCCTATATGGCCACATGTCTACAGCAGGTTTTGGTATCCCTTGTAGACATTCAGCTTGCCTCGTTATGCGATCAGGCATTTGGAACTCACATATGTCAAAACGAATGAGCAAAACTCGAACCAAACCTGCCAGCACGTACGACACAGAAAGTTGCCAACTTTACTGATCCAGCCATTGCGTCACCTTGGAGTAGGGTTGCCACTTCACTAGTGATGCCTCTAATATCTCAAGCTCTCCCCGGTAGAACTTCAGATGGTGATGGGGGTCTACCCTTCTCTTCTGACTGGGCGTATGTGGGAAGCCATGCTCCCAGGCCAACATCCTAGGCTACGTCTCTTCAAAATCATCTCGAGGTCGTGGACGAACCGTGAGTAGCCTTTCATGACCAAATCTATGAAGTCAAACATTGTATGAAATTAGTAAGTAATCAAGAATATATTGATACATCCACCAAGAATATAAATACTCATACCTGTAATAGAGTCAGGCAGGCGTCAATGGACTTGGCACCCTTTGTCGTAGCTTTATGCAGTGCCCGATATAGGTGTGCAAGTACAGCTGAACCTCACGAATATGACTGAACCTCCTCAAGGTCATCCAAGAACACCATATACTTCGGATGCACTGTGTTTTTCGAATGCATCGAAAGTAATACAGCTCTAATAACGTACAGCAAGAAAGCCTTCGTATACATCTCCAAATCATGATGAGTGTATGCATTAGGTAGCACGCCATACTGCCTTCTCAGCCACGTAAGTTTGATGCCGTTTGATGTAAGGCTTCCTTTGGATTCCCAAAAAATATTGCCTAGCAAGCTGAGCTACCGTTGCAGACGCCCTACTCAAAATATGGGTTTGCCATAACATATGAGTTCAAGTATAAAGCCGAAGTCCTCTAATGTAACAAACATTTTACCAAATCAGAAGTGAAATGTGTTCGTCTCACTCCTCCATCGCTCAACTAGAGCTGAAATAAGGCACTCGTCGTGCCGAGACCAATGAGGGAGGACAGTGAATAAAGAGAAACCCTGACAATTTAATATATGCTGTTGTTTCTCATTTAGTACTCACTCTTGGAGGTGACTTATGTTTTGAATTGTTTTCAAAACACCAATTTCCACACCTTTAAATACGTCCCTCGCGACGTTGTCATCATCATCATATAAGATTGATGGATCATAAGGTCCGAGGTTAAACTCCATATCTTTAAGAAATAAATATAATCGTAAACCAACTTAGCATGCTTACTATTTACATTCCAAATCTAAAAGAACACATAATCTAAAATCAACACCCAATATTACATCACAAATCTAAAACAAGAACACATAATTTAAAATCAACACCCAAAATTACATCCCAATTTTTAAAGCATAAAAGCACCACATTTGAATACCTAAAAACATATTATTCCTTGGAATAATCTCAAATCCGTCACTTCAAGTTATTCCTTGAAATAATCTCAAATTCTTAATTTAAAACCCTAATTTTGAAGCCCCTAAAAAAACCCCAATGTTGAAGCCCTAAAAAGGCCCCAATGTTGAAGCCCTAAAAATGTCTTAATTTGGAGCCTTAAAAACCCCATAATTTTGAAGCCCTAAAAATGCCCTAATGCTGAAGCCCTAAAAATGCCCTAACTTGGAGCCCTAAAAACTCCACAATCTTGAAGCTCTTAAAAAGCCTCAAGTTTGAAGCCCTAAAAAATCCCTAAAAAGGCCCAATTTTGAAACCCTAAAAAAGTCCTAATTTCAAATCTCAAGCAAAACCCTAATTTCAAAACCTGAAGCCACTAATTCAATCCCTAATTTCAATCCATGCTTAGAGTAAGCCATTAAATCTATCCCTAATTTCAATCTCTAAAAAACCCTAATTTCAGTTTATGGTAAGAACTAATTCAAAACCTGATATAAACATAAATTGAAGCTAAAGAAGTTACCATTCATGAAATCGACATGGATTTATAGAAGTTACAATTCATGAAATTAAAATTCAAAATACTTACTTGCTTCAAAGTTGATCTACTAAAAAATGCAATCCACCAATCTTCTAGTTACTCTCCACCAATCTTCTAGTTACTCTCCACCAATCTTCTAGCGTAGGAAGTCAGTTTGTATTATGGTAAAAATGGTAGAGATTATGGAGGAATGAATTGGGAGGATGAAGATGATGTAGAAAGTGGGGAGAGAGAGAGAGAGAGAGGCCGCTGGGTATAAGTCCCCCGTCTAACAGCTACAAAGAGTAGTGGTTAGTGCCCACATGACCGCTACTCTTTGTGGCGGTTAACCGCTACAAAGAGTAGCGGTCAGTGCATTTTGTACTGCCTAGAGACATGAGAGGGGCATTTTTGGCCATGACCCTAACCACTACTAAGAGTGGCGCTTAGCACTTTTACAGTAAAAAAAAGTAAAATCTGGGTCATCCACGTGTATATAGTCGAAGGCCACCCAACGTGCCACCCACGTGCCCCCACACACGGCGCGTGGGTTAATGTTCATCTTCTTTTAAATTTGAGCAGAACCCTAATTTCTGGGTTTTCTCCAATTTTGCTTCATTTTTTCTCGTTTTTCTTGCTCTAATTCCTTCTTCTAACTCCCTAGTGCTCTCTCTCTCTCTCTATATATATATATATATATATATATATATATATATATATGATCTATTGCTAACGTTGGCAGCTTAACTTAAGTTGTCAGCTGTCTGGTGGAATGGAATATTTATAAATAATATAGGTATTCAAGAAAAAGTGCTTTGGATTTATCTTTTGTGCTTTTATTGCTCGTACATTACTACTTGTTTGTTCAAATAGTTATACTTCACTGTTTAGCATTTTACTTAGTGGATTAGTGGTATTTACCACTATGTAGTGATGACCCGCTAAAATTATGGAAAAAGGATAAACGTTGGGCGACATTGACCCTCAAGGATAAAGATTATGTGGTTAACGTAAAACCAATGCAACATAGGCTTGAGGAGATTCTTCGCAACCAAGAAGTAAAAGAAATCCTGAGATTGGATTATCGATGACCAAGCCTCACACTACCATCAGGTAAAATTAATCATAGTGAATCAATTGAGGAAGAAACTCCCGGTTCTTTGACTTAATATAAACGATGAGGAAGGAATGGTAGTCCTTTCAAAAGTTTTCCACCGATTTTCTGTTAAAAAATATATTACTGGTGTATCTCTGCCATATATGAATAATAGACAAAGACTAGCTTGTATCATACCAATATGGACATAGATTCTCCTATGGTCAGGAAAGACATGTTCTGACAAATCAAAATAGAAGAATCATCAATTTCATTAACTGCCCTTGTGGTGCGCTAAACGCAGTTAATGGAATTGCTCACAAATCGGCCTATGCCTTTTAAAGTTCTGTTTAAACTTTTTTCGTCATCTGATGTTGTTTCATCATCAGATTTGTATTCGTATTCAGAAACAAGCTCTTCTGCTTCGTGATGGATTAAATTTTCTTTTCTGAACTTTTTTTCATCTTCATTAGTTGTCACTTTTCTTTTTAGATCCTTGTTGTTAGGATAATAATTTTTTTATTTTCTTGCCCACTTGTTTAGGGCGCCTTGATGTCTAGGTTTCAGCCTTACTCTTTTTATTCCAAAACTTATGCATTGGTTTTGAACGCTTAGTTTTGTATCATCCCGTTTTAGGGCCTTCGAATTGGTAGTTCCAATCAACTTTTTTCACTACTGGGGGAGGATTTCTGAGTGACAAATAATTGTCCTCTTTCTTTTTAGGGTAAATGACATAGTAGTCGAATTTCCTGATGGTTCTCCCAGTAGATCGACTTCAGGATCTCCTACTTCATACCTTTCTTTTTTTAAGGCATGTTAAGTAGTCAGTTTTGGGGTAACAACTCCAAAGCTAGAAGGCAGAGGAAGTTTGAGAGAGTGTGAAGTGTGTTAAGAGTGTGAAGTGTGTTAAGAATTAGTGTGTGTGTGTGTGTGTAACAATAGTAGGGACCATTCCTTTCTATTGCTCCTACGTAATATTTCATTTTCAGTATAAATAAAAGAAGTATTGGTTTTAGCACGAGACCAGTTTCTACTGCACTTTTTAAACTAATATCCTATAAGCTTGAGAGTATTTGATTATAGCATTAGCCAATTCTGATGAACGAAAAGCAGCGAGCTGTGTGTCCACTTGGTGTTTAGATATCAGAAAGCAAAAGGAGAAGCATGGCGGGGATACATTCAAAGACCAAGAACCACGTCTATGTAAGTAACGTTATATTCTAAAATAGCCTTATATTTTGTATGTGGCAAAGTATTAGATTGCATAAAATTATATTTTTCTAAATTTTTAGGGTTATATTGTAAATAGGTTAAGTATTAGAGTTATCTAGCACTATTGAAGGAGAAGATTTAATCTAGACAGTACATAAATCATCGATAGACGGCCAGATCGTGTTGGCAAGTAAATTAAATTGCTTGCGGGGGCAGTGGATCGGGCATATATATATATATATATATATGAAATGGTTTTAGGGGTGATTACCTTATGAAATTCTCCTTTGAAACACGATCTTCGATCCCCAATTCTTTCTTTGATCCAATCCCTCTCTTCTCTCCCTTTCTTCCACTTTCTTTCTCTACTATCTCTCTCCTGCACTCTCTCCCTTGTTCTGTAATTGAGAAATATGTAATGGAGGATAGAATAATTCATGGGAGTGATTTGGGGGGTTTCTAAATGGTTAACGAACGGGGGAGTTACTGTCTAGATTCATTTAAAGACCTAAAAATGGCATTTTACCAACAAAAAAAAACCCCTAACTTTTGACATTTTGCAAAGTTCACCCAAATTTTTTTACAAAATACCCAAATCTATCTACCATCATATTATGAGAATTTTGGCAGGATATTACAGGCATAGTCCATGGCAAATGAAATTAAGCATCATTAACCATGCGTTTTAATGACTCGTTGTATAGTCTATTTGCTCGGCAGCCGAGCAACGGTCTAAAGCTTACACACGAGCTAATCCGCTTGGATTGTCTGAATGGAGGGCTCTTGAAGAAGCTATGTTGCTCGTCTGGCAAATGGAGAGCAATTTCCTTCAAGGGGCTCATTTATTCAGCTAGCCTAACAGAGAATCTAGATCTTAAAGGAGCTTATCTGCTCAGCACGACGAGTAGAGAGCTAAGAGTCCAATAGAGCTCATCTTCTTAGCGTGATGAGCCAAGAGCTAAGAGTCCAACAAAGTTCATCTACTCCTCGTGACGAGCAAAGGACGAAGAGTCCAACAAAGCTCATTGTCGACACACCCTTTTCTAGCTATTATTAATTAAATAAATAGTGGACTTTATAATTAATTAGAGTTTATTATTAAGCCTAAGTCTGGTAATGTGACTTAATTAATCAATCTAGTCTAGTCCAGTGTAAGTGTCTAAGTCCAATTGTCAAGTCCACTGATCTTGTCCTGACGAACAGTCCAGTATTGGTCTAGTCCGGTCCAATCATGTCAATTCTGGTCCACTGTCTAGATCTTATTATTTTAATTTATTTTGTTTGTCTAGACACTTTAGGGAGACAATCTGTGAATTATCCATTATGCAAAGATTAAATCCATGATTCATATGGTTAGAGGTGATAAATCCCAAATCAGATACATTCCATTAGCAATATCAGAGAGAATTAATGAATTAAGGGTCTGATAATACCTCGAAGTTCAAAAAAATATTTTTAAATTATGAAATAAACTAGCCAGTTTTTGACAAACCGGTCGATTAATTGACTTTTGTCAGTCTATGATTTTATCAAATATTCTGACTTATTATCTCCAACTTTGCTATGTCAATCTTATCAAATTCTGCAACCGAGAGCTTTATAAATATAAATAGCAGCCTTGACCTTTATTTTCAAAGGTC